>BLKR01000029.1:0-621732 GCA_011170035.1 Teleogryllus occipitalis
GTGGTTTCTCCGATCAACACCGGGCGAATGCCGGAGCAGTACCCTACCAAACGGGCCACGGACCGTGCGCGATCTGTCCTTCCTCTTCCTTGTCTTATCCTCTCCCCTTAAACACACACACACTTACACTAACATGCACTACACTACCACATATTCCGGGAGACCTGTCGGGAGCTTAGAGCTTGTCCCGGCTGGGGCGGTGCCCCGCTGGTGGGAGAGTCTTGGTTAGGGGAAAACCCCCCTAGCCGACGGTAGGTCGGCGCCGGATCTCGCCATCCAGCGGGGGAAGATCATCGCCATCTCCCGAGAAAAAAATGCACTACACTAACGGGACTAATGACCACAGTAGTTGACGCTCCCGGAAACACGATAAAATCATTCAATCAATCTCCCTCCAATCTCGCTTCGCACAATCACGCCTCTTGAGCAACCTTAGCGCCATCCTCTTTCCATCCACGCGCTACATTCTTTCCACTCAGTCGCAATTCTCACGCTAGCCTCTAGACAGCCACGCTTCACCCCCACGCTATTCTGTAGACATTCGCGTACCATCCTCACGCAACCCTCGTGCTTTCCTCTATTCTTCGTTCGCCCTTAGAAAAAAAAGCTGATGTAAACAAAGCCGTGGTATTCATCGCTTTTCTCCGCTTCTGTCACCGACTCCGCTCGCACTACTTTCGGCCAGGCGCGCTCGGTATAGTCAGTGATCGCAGGAAAATAGAACGCGACTTCTGCAGAGTACTTGGGCGAATATTAACTTTCCTAATAGCTCCACAAACGCATCTTCACAAACTTTAACAGAAATACTTGAGAGTAAAACTAATCAAATCACCCTTAACTACTAGTTTTCAAAGTTAAATGTTAAAAATTTTTTACAAGATTGAAGTGAGCTAGTGAATGTCAATATTCAAATTACATTATTTCGACTGTATTGACTAATATTTACCCCTTAATCACATGCAAACAATTTACTTACGATCACTCTGTTCCAGGAAGAGAATTCCTTCCATGTCTGAAGTATATGATTCGGTGCAAGAAGAGGAACGTTCGGCGATGTCACTGCAGCCATCTACCTTCCACATCCACTGTTCCTCCATCAGCATTCTGGCGTCACTTTAGAAATACCTTGTTCGAGAAGTTCTAAAAAGTGCGAAAATGTCTTAAAAATGTTCAATACCACACGCTTTTCACCACTTCGTAATAGTTTATCGCTGTGGTGTTTTATTATGGAAGGACCTACACCGCTCTCCGATATCTTCAGGCGAACGTTTCGAACCGCTAGACCAAAAACTCTTAACTGATCTGCTTCGCTTCGTATGAGCATACCGCCTCCCACCGTGCGTGACCGAATCTTCATCTGTCATCAGTTCTTAAGAAATCAACAGCTCCAGTTAGTTCTGCCACGTACATGGGGTACACTTCACCTGACTCTCACGGATTCATTTTTTCCGCTAGTTCAACCAAGCAGGCGCGGGACACATAAATGTCACCGACATCGATATCTCCTCTTTCGGAAGGCCAGGCGTGGGAACAATGGTCTTCTTATTTTGGAATCTGAGTTATAGATTATAAGTTTCGTCTGGAATTTTAACATTGTGAGAGAAATGGGCCACTACGTCGAAAACCATTTTCTTCTGCACATGAACACGCCTGAGGCTGTATCGCGTCAACTAACGAATGGCAAGCATTCCGAAGCACGTGCTATTGTTTACATCCACTTTTTTCTTAGGGCGAACGGAGAATAGACATCCACGCGCCACCTAGCGCTATTCATTAGCCACCCACACGGGGGGAGGTGGCTCAGGGTATCAACTGATGTAATTGCAGTGCTTCTAACCGGGAGGTCCTAGGTTCGAATCCCTGCGGTAACAGGATTTTTTTGACACTAGCAAGATAGCGAAGTCGAATTCAGGCGTTGTCTTGAGGAGAATACTAACGGGCGGCTGCCCCGATCGGTAGATTTCCTTGCTTTCTCCGAACAAAATCGGGCGAATGCTGGAATAATGTCTTAACAAACAGGCAACGGACAGTTCGCAATTTTCCTTGTTCTATCCTCACCCCAAACATATACACACTCACACTTACATGTACTATGCTACCACACAACAAGACCGATCGGGAATTTAGCGGTTCTCCGGCTGGGGCGGTGCCGCGATAGTAGGAGATTACCGGTTGGAAAAAACCCCGCTAGCCGATGCTAGGTCGACGCCGGATCTCATCTCTCTCGCCGGAGCACTAATTGCACTAATTGCGAATTTTCTCTTTCAGAAATGGAGAGATCAGCTCAAATCTGCTTGTGACTTCATCGCGACTTCTTGGGCAAAAGCATGGTTTTCAAATCAGCACTATTTAAAGGACCCATACAATGAGCTGCAGGCTTCTGTCTCCAAACTGAAGTGTCCTGAGGCATTAAAATCTTTTTCCACTCTCTAGATAAAGGAACGGTCCGTGCTTGATGTGCCTCGCACATAGTGGCCGAGGGAGCTGCAAAGTTGATGAAAGAGCTGCACTGCTCCTACAAAAGTGACAAATAAAAGTGACAAGTTCTTAAAAAGTAATAGACAAATTAAAAACCGTTTGTTTAATTTGCTATATATATATAATATATGTTGCTATATATGTATGTATAATATACTTATTATTAAATATACCTATATTTTCTTTCGATGTTTCATCTTAATACAACATATCGTTAGGCGGTGGAATGTTTTTTTTTTTTTGCAAAATTTAACAAAATAGCGGTCATTTATGAAAGTTTTTACGCAATAGTTCATCATTTCGAACTTGAAAGAAGTGAAAAACATTGTAGCTGTTTAGAAAAATATTAATTGCCTAAATTACAAGCAAGAATAACACGAAATCTGTTCCTATTCTCCTCAAATATATATTTTTGTAGATCTAATTTTTTACCACCGATCATTATTATTGTACTATTGCAATGTTAATATTTTTCAATTTTTGAAACAAATTCAAGTCTATTTCCAAATTGGACCATTTTCACCGTTTTTTCTACAAAGGGGGAAAATTTAACGAAAATATTTGAGCTGTTAAAAGAAATCTTAAAACCTAGACTACATTTCGCGCAACTTCATGTAGAAATTACTCATATTTTTGAAAATTTATACATGACCTTGTTTCAAGATTTATCATTAGACAAAAAATCTGATTAAAAAATCTCTAACTTCAATATTGTAGTTTTCAGATGATGCGAACATTTTTGAATTTTGAAAGTTTCGATCATTCAGCGATTTCAACGAAAATGAAATATTCACCATTTTTAAGCTGCCTTCTTTACGTTATCTAAAGACAAAGTTTAATCACAAAACTTGGAGGTATTTGTCAGAAAATTTTGAAATTACGGTTGGTGCTTCATGTAAATTACCCAAAAAAATCAAAATATCAGTTTAAAACTCTTAGGTCTTCGAGTTCATTGAGACCAATTCGGACAAATCATTTTTCTAGAAATTCGTGTGAACGGTTCAGGCACTAGCGTTGACCACATACGGATACGCGGACGCTTTGCCTTCAAACGATTATTCGGTAAAAAGGATCCACAAAACGTGGATTCTGACTACACAACATATTAGAAGTAACTTACGACATACATAGAGCATCAAGATTTACCCATATATTCGTTACAGGGGCAGGAGTTTAAAATCGCCTATTTCCGTCGCAGATTTACAACACCTTTTATACGTAGTAAGGCGAGAACGTAAGAACCAATAAAGGCCAAAGATCAGTCCGCCCAGTCTGTGCGCCCGCCTGCCCGCCCACCTGCCCGTCCGCCTGCCCATTCGCCTGCCCGCCCGCCTGCCCGTCCTTCTACCCGTCCGTCCATCTTCATGTGCGTCCTGCTGTCCGCCCATTGACTAAAGAGGTACTTTACTCTATGGTCCGTCCGTCTGCCTGTCCGTCCTTTTGTCTGTTCATCCGACTTTCCATACTTCTGTTCGGACCGTTAATCCGTCCGTCTGTCCATCGGTCTGTCAGTTCGATCAACTGTACCGTCCGCCGGCTGTCCGTCCGTCTCTCTGTCCGACCATCCGTCCGTTCGTCTGGCATTTCGCCTGCCCGTCCGTCTGTCCATCTGTCCGTCTGACCCTAGCGTCTAAATTATCCAGACGACGCTCTTTAATATTGGGATTCCCCGATGGATGGACGGACTCACGGTCTTGCCAGTTTCAAACGAATATTTTGATTTTGGAGGAATTTACATGAAGATTCAATTTTTTTCAAAAATGAACCAACATTTTTAATTTAACTTTTTCTTTGGTCAGCGTAACGGACGCTTAAAAATGATGCAGGTCTCATTTTTGTTTAAGTCTTTGAATTTTGACAAATCACAAAACCTCCAACTTATCGGTGACTTTCTACAACTACAATATTAAAGATAGAGATATTTTGCTTTATTGAATCATGTTGTTCAAATGTAGACCTTTAAAAAGGTACTGCTCAATTTTTCGTAAATATGAGTTGTATTCACTCAAATGCTCGCTCGCGGCACATAGCGAAGGCGGTAGCCTTTCACCAATGAGGTCCGGATTCGATTCCCGTCGAATCGAATGGGGAATTTGTTCCAACAAAACGAGTTTGGCGCTTCACAAGTGCTAGTCCAACCCCTGGGAAGTGACCTAAACCCTACCCGTTCCCTAATTCTTTCCCAATTCTGGCCGCTGGGTAGTGACGCAGGGGCGCGTGGAGTAAGAGACGCATACACAGAGATGCTACCTGGTGGTCCTCTTTGACAACTGACTAGAAGAGATATATAAAATTAAGCTCCCTCTGGAATGTAGAGGGTGCTTGATAATAGATATTAATGGAGGATTACTCCGCGCTCGACGCTCCAATAGACGCGTTGAGTCGATAAGTAAGATTAGGGCGCAACGAATTTAAAACAAATTTCTTAATATTGACCATTTAAAACAATTATATTCCCAAAAACAAACTCCGTTTTTTCTTTACATTTTTCTCGTATTTACAAAACACGTAAAAGAATTGAGCTGGTGCCATTTTCGGCTAAATTTCTCTATTGTTCTAAATTGAAAAAAAGTTGAAAGTTGATTACAAAATTAAAATATTTATAATAGAGAATTTTTCGACGAAATGTATTTTAAAATTTTGATTCTTAAAAAAGCTCATGTACATTTTTTGGAAAACGTGTAGTTTTTGCGTAATTTCTGGTTGAAGTTATTGTAAATTATTTAAAAAATCTCAAAAGATGCTCCAATTTTTTCTTAACATGTTTCCTCGTGTAGAATAAAGGATACTTAAATATGGCACAAGTCTCATTTTTCTCAATTTATCTGAACTTCGAAAATTGCAAAAGTTAGAAATAATGCTAGAAACATGTGCAATTGATGCACCAATAGTTTTGACGCGTAGTTTCAATTACAAGAAGGAAATTATTCGAACCAAATCCTTCAATTAAATCACATCAATGTTACCAATACCTCATGGTTTTCAGAAGATCTTTTTTTCTGGAGAGGGAAAGTACCAAGACACATCAAAACGCTACTGCAGTGTTTGACATCTTCAATGAAAATTTGAAAATTTGAAAATACTGATAAATCCATCTATAAGGCGTTCCAATATTTAATTCAGAAATGAAGTCTCCTAACCTATCCAAAAATAGGCAAAAAAAATTGTCAATTTGCAAAATGTGCAAAAAAAATGGTCGAATGAAAATGCATTTCCGAACCCTTGTAAGTAAGGAAGATGCTTGCTGAAGATGAAAAGTTCCAATCCTGTGGATATCTCCAATACGTAATAATAGTTTATCGTATTTCGTTGATATTCCTCTTGTGTAAAATACAACTTCAGATATGTAATAGAATATACTACATTCTTCTTCTTACTTACAATTTAGGCATTCAACATGTTTCAACTTCCTGTGTCCAACGCTTTAAGAGTCTTCTTTGGGATCTTATTCCATTGAAATTATATTGAGTACACAAAGGAATTCTTTTCCCAATCATGCTTTGCACATGAGCCAACCATTGTTCTTTAGATTTATACATTACTCCTCTTACTCTTCACATCATGGATCCATCGATTTCGAAAATAATAGATAAGAATACAAGTGAACAAATATTTTACTAATAGTGGTAATATAGGTTCGGTATATCAAAGAATTTCTTTAAGAATGAAATACGTCATGCTGGAGAAATACCTCGAAATAGCAATTTTTTTAGAAAACCCTTGTAAGAAACAAGTGATTTTTACGTTATTGACTTTATCTTTCAGAAATGAATAAAGAGTCAGTCAATGGCCTGAGCGACGAATTTCTTCCCTTTGATTTGCAGCCAGATGTTCAAATGTTTCGTGACAATGTCTTATTAGAAAATTTTGAAGTTTTCCTTTGGGTTCAACGTGACTTACCAAAAATATTCATACGTATGAGTTTTTCTCTGATTTTTAGGTGGCCCTTTTCTTCCCTGTATGGCAATTTATGGGGGTATAAATGCTTCTAGTGAAGAGATGACGTAGGAGAACACAAGGCAGAGAACGGGCTTCTGTTATGAAGAAAGCGAAGGAAAAGCTATAAGCACCGAAACGCTAATGTAAAAAGATAAGATGTTTCATTTTCATTATTTTCTTCCGTTGACAGGACTATATGCGAAATAATTAAACAATAATAAAACAATAAAAAATTTCATAGATTTTTTCTATCATCTGTACGTAACACAAAGACGAAAAAAGCTTTCCAGAACCGTCAAATAGGTTCATATATTTTCAAAACAAGATTTTATTTTTATTATTTTCGAAATGAGTAAATCGAGACTGAATGTCAAATGGAACACTGCAGAATGTATGCTTCATGACAAACAAGTCTTTCGCATTCTTGTAATATCTATTTCCTGCTTTGGAAATAGATATTACAACTTGTTTCCCCATGATTTCACTCTCTGCAATTCAATACTATTTGATGACACATCAAGTGAAACATTATACTTTACCAGAACATTCAGTTATGAATCACTTTAGATCAATAAACTTTCAGGATGAGAATACTGATAATTTATTAATTTCGCTCTCAAAACTACAATTCTTTGTGTACAAATATGATTCATTTATAATTTCATAAAACATTACGCTGACTTATTCATTTTTCAAATCTAAAACAGGTCCACCTGGAAGAAGTATTGATTCGAATAATATTCAGTTTAATTATTGGATAACTTTGTTTCAACAGAAGAAGGGAAAGTAAGGAAAACTGAGGGCGCTACAACAGAATATTTGTCCGAGAGTGCTATAACAGCTCTCTGCTGTTTTCACTTGGCTCGACGCTTAAAAATCTAACTGTATCTCCCATTATGTCCAACATGATATTTTAAAAAAATTCAGAAAGTGCAATCAAAATAAGACCTGCGCTCCTTGTTTTATCCGCGGTAAGAGCAGTTTAAGCAAAAAAATGTGAGCAGTTTTCAGAAGATTTAAAAAAAAATAGGTTGGATGAATTGCAAACAGTAATTGAAAACCTGTATTTTTTTGTATTTTTTGTACGAAAGTTTTTTAAAGAGATGCTCGACCGACAGATGTGGCCCAGGGCAACAACAATTGGCCTCGAAGTGAACCGGGACGAGTTAATTTTCCACTTGCGACAGTGACTGATTATTACACTAGCTAGATCGCTACTTGTAGGTCGAATTCAGCCGTTTCCCGCAGACAAATTCTAAGGGCCGCAGCTCAGTGGTAGGTTTTTAATGGATTCTCAATATCAGGCGAATGCCGGAGAAGTACCTTAACAAAAAGGCCATAGATCAAAAGGGCTACGGATCGCACGCAACCTTTCTTTTCTCATCCGTGTCCCCTCCTCTCCTTTTACACGCACAAGCACACACACACGCGCGCACGCGGCTGGAACGGTGTCCCCGCTGGCGGAGATACTTGGAGCAAAAAACATTCGTAAGCCGATGAGTAGGTCGGCAATGGATCTCAGGTTCTAGTTGGAGAGGAATACTTCCATCTTTCGCGGTATATCATGCGCTAAATTTACGGGGAAAATGACCATAACAACGTGACGCACCCGGAAAAGAAATGATCAATCATTTCACCGCGCCGATACCATAGAATTGAAAAATAGTTATGGCGAGAGGCAAAAACAGTGATAGTGAAATGCAGTTTTTAAAAATAACTTGAACTTTTCGAAAGTATTTGTTTTCCGATACTATACATCGTTCAAAGATTTAGAGTTCTACGATCAGCAGACATCGTCATTTTTTAAAGAATTCTTCTCATTCTATCCAAAAAAACTTTGAAAGTAATTTTCATTTGTTTGTGAGAACATTTTTTACAAATTCCCTTTCAAGCAATAATTACGCGAACACTACTTGCTTTTTTAAAAAAATTGTACACGATCTGTTTAAAAATCTATTTTTTAGAAGAAATTTCATAAAGGAGATATCTCTGACCTTCAATAATGTACTTTTCCAATGACATTTTTTTGCAATTCTCGAATATACAGAGTTCGCCGAAAATATGGCCTACGCCATTTTTCGAAAAATTGTGCATGGCCTAATTTAAAGAACTATTTGAAGAAAGACATCATCAAGAAAATTAATGATGTTACAACAGCTCATACTTTCTCGCATTATTTCTAAGTTTATTTTCAAAACTTTAGATAGTTCAAAGAAAATGAGACTGACATTCTTTTAAGCATCTCATCTTTTACCCGTGGCAAAAGTTTAAACAAAATATTTCGAGCGGTTTTCGAGATTTTTTTAATGCTCTACATTTCGCACCAAATTATACGAAAATGCTCATATTTTTAAGAAATTGAACATAAACATATAGATATCCGTCTTTATGGAACAGATTTCATTCAGGAAAAAATCTCTATCTTTAAGATTATAGTTGAAGGAAGAGGCCCCAAAAATTTGCACCTATGCAATTTTCAAAAAATTGAAGATTTCAACGAACATGAGACGTGCACCATTCTCTTACTTATCCTTTATGCTATCTGAAAACAAAGTCTGATCAAAAACTTTGGCGGCTTTATTAAGAAAATTTTGAAAATGTTTTAGAGCCATCACGTAAAGTACCCTCAAAAATCAAAATATTTGTTTGAAACTCCCAAAGCCACGAGATCATTTAGATCGATTGGGAAATACCAGTTTTGAAGAAAATTGTCGGAACGGTTTAGGCGCTAGCGTTGACCCCAGACAGACGAACGGACGAACAGACACGGTTTGCCGTCAATCGACTTTTCGGTAACGAGGCCCCAAAAAACTTGGCTACAGCAGTGTTACAGGATTTTTTCCCTGTATTAGCAACAGGATTTACTTACTTTTTCGTTATCATATATTAATAAATTAATAATTAATAAATTATTATTATTATTATTATTATTATTATTATTATTATTATTATTATTATTATTATTATTATTATTATTATTATTATTATTATTATTATTATTATTATACAATTATGTCTCTAGATGTCCCAGGATTGAAGTGACCTTACGGGCTTTTGCCAAGTAAAGGCCCTTTCCGATTTTAATTTTGAAGTAGGATATATGCACTAGGCGTGAGTCACACTGCTATCCAGGAACTTCCTAACTATTTTGCATGTGTTGAGGATTATAGCTTTTTGTAATTCTATATACAATTTTTTTGTCAAGTTTAACTGTTGTAGGCTATTATACAAGGTTTTTGGGATGACTCCAGTTGTGGATACAATGATGGGGACCGTGTAAACTTTTTCCATTTTCCATAGCTGTTTTATTTCTATTGCTAGTTCAGTATACTTGGAAATCTTTTCCATGTGGGAGGACTGAAGGTTGTGTGTATTTGGGATTGCGATATCTATTAAGTAGGTGATTTTATTAATTGTATCAATTAACGTGATGTCTGGCCGATTGTGTGCTATTGTTTTGTCTGTAATTATGGTTCTATCCCAGTATAACTTGCAAGTAGAATTTTCCATTATTGTTGTTGGTGTGTACTTGTAATATGGCTGCTTGATTTCCAGAAGATTCCAGTTTAATGCAATCCTTTGGTGAAGAATTTTGGCTACCTGGTCATGTCTGTGTTTGTAGTCTGTGTGGGTAATTATTTTGCAGCCGGATGTAATATGCTGAATTGTCTCACTGGACAGGTGACATCTTCTACATAAATCTTTTTCCAATGCTGGGTCTTTAATGATGTATTTGCGATAATTTCTTGTATTGATAACCTGGTCTTGAATTGCTGTCATGAACCCTTCTGTTTCAGCGAACAGGTCATCACGGGAAAGCCAGGCGTTCGACGCTTCCAAGTCGACATGGGGCTGTTCCAGATCGTGGCGATGTCTTCCATGGAGTAATTTTTGTTTCCATGACTGATATTTATCAGGTGGTTCAGTTGCAAGACTTAAGGTGTCCCTATCATAGTGATGCAAGTTAAGTGGTGTGTGTTTGTTATCTGCTAGTACTATTGCTTTATGCAGGGGCGACTCCTTTCTCTGGGTCACAAAATATTCTCGAAGCAGGTAAGTTAATTTATTATGTAGGTTTGTTATGTCTGTTATGCCGCGGCCACCTTCCCTTCGTGGTAGAGTAAGTCTTTCTGTTGAGGAGTTAGGGTGATGTATTCTGTGTTTGTTTAATACTGTTCTTGTTTTCCTTTCAAGATTTGCTAAGTCAGTTTTTGTCCAGTGAGTGATACAAAAAGAGTAGGTAAGTACTGGTATGTATTGATTGCTTTGAACTTGTTTCTCCCGTTGAGTTGACTTTTCAGTATTTTGGTCAATCTGTTCGTATAAGTTCTTATAAGCGTTTCTCTGATAATTCGGTGTTCAATACGTCTGGATTGTGCAAACCCCAGATATTTATAGGTGTCCTCTTCAGACATTGCCTCGATTGTTTCTCCATTTTGAAGTTGAAAGCATTCACATTCTCGTAGTTGAACGCCTTCACATTCTCGTTATTATTATTATTATTATTATTATTATTATTATTATTATTATTATTATTATTATTATTATTATTATTATTATTATTATTATTATTATTATTACAACCATGATTTAATTCTTAAAGCTGAATCTGTATGTAGTGATCCTGAGAGATTTCTTAAATTTATGCACTTATTGATCACTCTTCGACAAATTATCTACACATTGTTAGTTTATTTATCTCATTTGTGTTTCCCAGCAGTCCTTCACACCTTTCAACATGTGCCGGAGAAAGGCGTCAACAGACCCTAGAATACACACCAGGTAAGTTTGGCTCAGAGACAGCATTGCCACTGTCTCTTCTGTAACTCAAAACCTGAGGCCCTAAATAAAGGACGACTGCAATCAAATGTTGCAGAAAATTATGTGTAAGTACATGCAAAAGATTCGCATAATGTTTAATTTGTTACAAATGAAATTGAATTTTTAATACAGTATTAAAGTGCTAAGTCAAATAGGTTTGTTTTTGCTTTAAAGAGTGTTTGTTTCCTTATAATAAACTAAAAGCTCTCCACGTTCTTTGTATTAATTTGCAGTATTTGCCTTTTGTAGAGCGAGAAAATAAAATAAGCGCTTCGCATATGAAGGTTCGAGTATTTTCGTAAGAAATACAGGTGTCTGAAAAGTCACTCCCTATTTTTGGATACCTACAATTTATTCATTTATGAGCCAATGTTTTTACAATTTTATCTGTTTGAAAGAGTTGTCCTTGAGGTGTTAATTAACATGTTTATTCTCATATTTCAGATAAAAAATGCCGCCTATCTTGAACGTCAAAGAGCGAGCCAGAATAGCAGCTAGTTATTAGGTTTGAGGATCCGTGGTGCAAGTACAGAACTTGTGGAGGGTGAATGAGGGATTTATGTCACACTGGATGCAAAAATAGTTAAAAACTGTCATTTCAAATTACTAACAACCGGGAGTATCGCCGATGCTAGAAGATAAGGAAGACCATCAACTTTGAGGAAAGAAGAGGATGTGAGCAAAGTTTGTGAAATGTTACACAGTATGTTAAAGGATCTTTCTATTCAAGAACGACCCCATTGGTTTTGCCCCTGTAGCTGCGACACAAATTCCTTCATTCCTGAGCAACAAGTCTCTGTGTACTTTAATTCTCTGAATTCTCAACTTAGAACTACAGGGTTCAATTTAAGGCCCCATCTATTTATAACGTATGTAGATTTCTACCTAGTAACATCAAACCAGAATCAGAAATGCTGGGTGTATGCAGATACCTTTGATGACGGGTATAATTAACTCAAAATTGTTCCTTAGATAATCCTACTTTATTTAACCCAGAATTACTGAAAGACTACTACTATGCCACTAGCTCATCCCTATAACTCAATAAATCACAAAAGAGGATCATTTCCTATGGTACAAATTGGAATAATTCACCCATTAAATTCTTTCAAACTTTTATACCAGTTAATGTAAGTGGACCCTCATATTCAAACAGAATGTAACAAACCCAATTTTGCTTGTGGAGAGTTTATAACATCGAAAATTCTACACTGTACCTAAAGAAATCCTACTCTCACCTGGTGCATTCACTGTTATAAATGTAAGCTCTTAAATGGGGAAATAATGTGCTCTTAAGTTCCCTATTTATAGCACAAAAATAGACAATCAGCCTCAATCATCCAGACGTCAATGTAGGAGAAAGTCTTGTGTAGGTGAAAACCTTCGGACACTTTCTTAAAAATTAATATTTCTTGGAAGTGAACTCATAAAAACAAATTAATCTGCATTAAATTATAAATGAACACTTAAGCATCAATTATAAATTTAATACATTCTATAATTTTGTAATATTTTTACAAAATTACCTTTAAAAACAAGTTCAACATGTACAAGACTGCCATGAACCTTGGGACAGCAGATGTTGTACCTTGGGACATAAGGAAATAAAACTATTTTAATTTGGGTTTGAAACACTGTTTATTATTATTTTTAATTAAAATCATGGCAACAATACAGTTTCAACTAAACATACATTTTATTCAACAATATAATCTTCAAATATAAGATTAAATTATAAAAATTTACTTTGTCTTGTACTGGCTCCAACTCTCTTAGGTGCTGGTAATTTATACAAAACGTCTTCCATTGAAGCTTCATACATTTTTTCATTGTTGTCAATAAACTTGTTTGTTTTGCCCAATTTGTTATGAATTCTTTTCAGGTATTTCACTCACAAATCACTCCCATCTTTAGTGACAATTTCTGCAACATAGAAATTCTTCTTCCTCTTTCCCAAGGCAGGAATGAGAGCAAAATCCCCCTCTTGAATATCACCTAGTTTCTCATCTGGCTTATTATCATTATAATTCTTCGCAGATTCATTTTCTGATAATACAAAATCTTCATTTTCCGAAGAACTAGGCTCTATAATTTTTCTTTTCACACTTGACTTCACCATTTCCACCTTCCGAGATTCCTCTTCAATTATAACTTTCTCAGGTGTGTCAGTTAAATCACAGCATCTCTTTTTCTTGCCGACCTGGATGGCCGAGGTGGCTAAGAGCGAGTACCGACTTAGCGCTTCGGTCCGAAGGGTCGCGGGTTCGAGTCCCGCCTTGGGCATGGCTGTTTGTCCCTTGACTTTGTATGTATGTGTTGTCGCGGAGGGCCTCGCGTTCTGCTGACCCCAGATCAGAGGAGCCCGCAAGTGTGTTGGTGTCTAGTGTCTGGTCGAATATGCGTCCCATGCGTAAAGGGTAACCGGGCGTAGAGGGTAACCGGCTGTCGGCTGGAGAAAAGCCCTAGATAAAAAAAAATCTCTTTTTCTTTCGTCCAACACGTCATCCTTCCCTTTCTGGAGCTTTGGGAAAAGGTCTGACCACTTCAGGAGAAATAATATTTGTAGCACTTAATTGTGGCAAACTTGTTTCAGTAGGTGCTTCTGCTGTTGATGATGTTGGTTCATCTTCAGTTGAAGATTCTAGTGGCCTAGGCATGAGCCAAACAGATGGATTTATTCTGTCAGTTGCATATGATGCCAAAAATTCATCATCTGTGGAAACATGTTCATTCACAGGTCATATATCAGAGGCTCAAAAGCCTGAAGAAATATTCTGTGACATAAATGCAAGAGGATATGCCTTTCCTGTACATTCTGACACATTATAAATTGTTAAAGGTCTGCCACAGTGAGTTAACATCCACTCACTGCAGGCCTTAATATAGTATTTTTTGAGTGGTCCAAATATCATTCGATCCAGGGGCTGGAGCTTGTGACTGGTGTGCGATGGAAAAGTCAAAAGAAGAATTCCAGATTTTATGGCAAACTTTCTATAGAAATGTAGCTTTTATGGTTATCCAGAATGATAAGAACAGTTTTTTCTGTAGTAGATTTTATGTGGTCAATAAAACGATGCAGGTATTTCACAAAAATGTCACTATTGGACCATCTACTAGCATGAACAATCCCAAAGCTTCCAGGTGAAGCTTCTTTCGTCATATCATGTTTAAAGTGCACTCGAGGGAAAATAAATGCTGGTGGAACAGAATTACCAATGGCATTTACTGCTGCTATAATTGTTACATTGGTTCCCCTCTCAGCAGAAGTCATGCTTCCTACCTGTTTTAACCCTTCAGGGCAATTACATTCCCCGGATTGTGAACTGTAGAGATCCCAGTTTCATCAATGTTAAATATTCTTTCAGGAGTGAAGTGTTCTCTTTCCTGAAGACATTTAAGTTTTTGGAAACATTCTTCAACGTTGCATTTATTAAAGCTGGTTGAACAAGAAAGGCTGGTGGCTTGCATTTTCCTCAGGGGCAAATCCTTATGCCTTTGCATCAGATCATAATAAAATTGTCTCCCAGCCTTACCATTTCTGTCCCACTGTTTTGGATGATTAATATTATTTACACTTGCAAACTCTAATGCCAAACATTTGAACTGAAGTGTTGAAAGTCCATAGTGCATGCAGCATGCCTGTGAAAGATACACTCGGCAAACATTTTTGGGGAAGTAATTAAATTTTTCACATCCAGTTTTTTTGCTAATTTTTAAGTGCTAGAGTGGATTTGGGAAATTTCATCTCCAAAGCTGCTTGCCTTACAGACCACTTAAGTCTTCCCCTAAATATTATTAGACACAAAAAAATTATTCACTTCCACAATTCTTACACATACTGTGCAATTTGAAGGTAGATTATCATAAATGAAAATGTAAAAAATATTTGAGAGCAAAGAAACATGATGGCATACACCAGATATTTCATACAATATGAAACATGCAGTACAAAATGGGGTATTGTGCAAGTATCAGAGGCAAAAAATCTTCAGAATGAAATATTTTCTTTAAAAGCAGTGACAAAATTAAACCTTGTATCAATCAGTTATACATGAAAAGCCTAGTGCCTCATGTCCTTGAAAGTACTTTGTTGACAAATTTTACAAAATAGATATTACAAAAAAGAAAATTTGCCATTCCGAAAGTAATTATTTTTAGTTAATTAACTATATTAATAATATACGATAATACTTGAATACAATGCTTGATTTACAAAATTTTAGGTATACACTGAAACAGATCAACAATTAATTATTAATGTAATAGAAATATCAGTATATTGAAAATATAATTTAATAATAATAATAATAATAATAATAATAATAATAATAATAATAATAATAATAATAATAATAATAATAATAATAATAATAATAATAATATATATGTCACATAAATACAGTACACACCATGTATGACAAGTCAGGACATGTATATAATCATTCAATGTACAATATATTCCTGAGGATCCCATTCCAGCGCATTTTGCCAGAAATCAAGTCAGGCTTGTGCACAAATTAAATAAATGTATTCATAGCTATTTTAATTGATATACACACACACACATCATTTATTAAATGATGGGAGCTCTGGACTCATGATTGAAATGTAACAAGACCATTAATTAAACATTTAATGGTTTCTGAATTTATCTGATTTTGGATTAGAGCATAACACATATTGTTTCCTGCATCAATTGATTTCTATATTATTCTTATCTAATGATCTCAATTTGTAATTCAATATTAGTTAAAAACATATTTTTAAATTTGTTCACAGGAAAACAACCAACAGAAAGGATTGGAGAAATTATAACAAAAAACCAAATAGATTTTTAACCAACTGAATGTTTATTAAGTAAGGAAATTCATTGAATCTCAAACACTCTAATAATTTGAATTTTTTTGGTTCAAAAAAACACTTGAAGGCTTTGGAACAATGCATCGAACTAACATATTTTGAGTAAACTTAAATTAATTTAAAAATTCTGTAAACAATATGTTGTATAGCTACACCTTTTAATTGAAGTGAATATTTTGAATTATTCGAAGAATACTAATAGTACTACTAGAACTAATGATGTGCTGATGTTCTTCTCAGAAAAAATACCTCATACTGTAACTAGAGCAAATGTACATCACATACAAAGGCCATCTGCTCTCACTACATAAAAAATATAAACTCAAAGAGTGCATACAAAGATGAATTGATTTTGTTATTACAAGAAACTGCATTAAATTCTTTGACGCATGGTAATATAAGAATTGTAATCAACACATCTTGCTTTATATTTTATTGCTTTGAGACACATACATATTTCCTATATACAAGAAATAAGATTGTGTGTTTCTAAAGGAATACAATACATTATACTGGGAGTCGTAGAGGGAGCATCTAAAAATAGGAACTGTTACAGAAAATGAAGAAACTTTTCGTGAAGGAAATTATTTTCTATTAATTTAATTATATCAATAATATACTAAAAACATGAAATTATTCAAACTTTGTTAACTACTTTACTTGATAACATGACTACATCATCAAGAAAATGATTACAGCTCTGGACCCATGGTTAAATCGTAATCAAGTTAATTAACTAATTATTTAATAGCTTCTGACTTTAATTATTTCAGAACAAGGGAATAAAACAAGTTTTTACCTTTCAAATCAGTTAATTTCCATATACATACTTGTCTGATATCCCTAATTTGCTTTTCAATATTATTTATAAAGAAAATTTTTAAATTTATTCATTGAAAGGGAAGGAAACTATTGGGGAAATTTTCAGAAATAAAAAAACCTTTTTCAGTCAACTGAATATTTATTATTACTTTTGAATCAATCTTACAAAAGAAAAGAAAGCCTTCAGAAAGTAAAGAGCATTCATTGATTCTAATATGCTACTTAACAACCTCAATTTTCTTTTCTTTTTTTCACAAAAAATATACATAGCCATTGCATTGAATCATCAAATTTTCAGAAATTTACTCAGGATTTCAAAACTCTATAAATAATACATTGATTAGTTGCACCAATCTATTGATAAAGCTTTTTATCATTATATAAAAACCTAAATAGTACTGTACTTCTCGAACCAATGATATGAAAATACTAAAATGACAACAAGAATCTCAATACTAAGATGTACTGATTTTATTAGTACAAGTAGCTCCATAAATTATTAGATGCATGATACTGTAAGAATTGCAATGAACAGACCACACTTGATAATTGATCATTTTCACACACATGTGCGTTTACTATAGGCAACAAAAGAAATAAGAGAGTGGTGTTTCACAAGGAATAAAATACATTTTGTTCAGAGATTACAGGCTATTTTATGAGGCTTTAGTAATCTAATCCCAAGCAAACATTTTTATATTAACATTCTTCTGACTTTCAAATGGTACAAGATTGGAGATGTTTAATGTATTGGAAAGAAGCATAACTGAAGATCAACTTAAAATATTCTCTCTTATATATAAAGAAAATGGAAATATAAAAGAGTAGTAGTGGATACAGTTATTTGCATTATGACTAGGGTAGCTACAATAAAAAGTTTTGAAAAGAATCTAAGCTGATGTTCAAAAAGATATATTATACTATTGTAATAGAAACAAGGGTTTCAAGTTATGGCCTCTAGTTTTGAAACATCTGTGTGCACTATCATTATCGTATATTTAAAAAAAAATTGACAATGAAGGACTTTGTAAAATTTCGTTCACATAGTTATTTATATATTACAAACCTTTGTAACACCACATGACAGTCTATGCAAGTTATTGTAGTATTTTCTGCGCGGATTTTTCTATTCTATCATCCAACAACAGTAATTACTCAAACATTCTGTAAAACGAGAAATAAAGGGAATCACAAGAACCTAGTGGACATTCACATTCCAAAAAATTGCTCTGTGACGCTTAGACGATTTGGCCTCTTCTGCAGCGGCGGCGACGAACCACGCAAGACGACTTGCCAAGGAAGTCGAGCCAGCAGAGTTAGCCCGGTTGGCGTGGACAACGTCGGTGGATGTCTTTTCAGCTGCAGTAGTTTTGGGGGGATGTCCATCATCAATAGGGTCGCTGGATTTCGAATTGACCCCGGCTGGAGACTCGTTGAAAACCGGATCAGAAGCAGACAGGCAACTTTGTTTTTGAAATAATCGACAGTATTTTTTGTAGTAACACCGGCTGTGGAAGCAGTAGAAACGTCAACTCTTACAAGGTCTGGTGCAAGCAACATGCTGCAGGAGTTTTCAGTCCCGGTGCAATTTTTAGACTTGATATTTTGTCTTCTATTGTCACAACAATTGTATGGGATTTATTGCCGTTTCCTGGGGATTCATCAAATGCTTCTTTCTCTTGTTCCTTCTCTAACGATACCATTGCAGGCCACGAATCATTGTGCGACTGAGTAACATCAAGCATTTCGAATTGATGTGGAAATTTATGAGATATTAGAAGAATTTCCCGCCAGGTTCAGTCCCAATTTGTGGTTGGTGTTTGTAAGATTCTGTGTATAATAGACCACCAATTCAGCAATTTTTGCTCCGAACATAACGCATGCGTAGAGCCAGAAGACGGTCCACAGGGTCAAAATGATCTGCGTAACGCGTGGTACAGACCGATTTCTTCCTGGAAGAGGCTTCTCTTTGGCTGGCTTGCGCGGGGCAGGCGGCACTGTGTACATCTTGAAGCCGCTTCAGGCAGCGGCGATGAGGCTCTCGGTGGCGACCGACTGCGTTGCGCGGGCAGGCAGGACTGCTGGCGCGCCGCTCGACCCGCCTTTATATACCCGCCATTCCTCGATGACGTCAGATCATGATGTCACCCGATCGATATCCCGCAAGACGTGTAGCAGGAGAAACACAAAGACTTCGATTATAAGATGAAATTATACAAAGAAAAATGTAGTTTTTCTAGTAAGGTTTATGCATATTTCCTTACGTACTTAAATCCCTGGTTGCACGCTATTATTTTGTACAGGCAATCGGCATCGAATCTCTGTGACTGGGACGGATGTGGCATTCACCCGCTGTCTGGAGGAGAAATCTAGCGGCCTGCTTCTTTGATCGACAGTTTCCGTTGTTTCTCCTATCAACAACAGGTGAATATGGGACAACTACCCAGACAAACAAACAACGGACGGAAAGCGATTTTTCTTTCTCTTCTTTGCCCCATCCTCACCCTTACTTACATTCACTTGGACTCACATACTCTACACTACCTCACTTATTGGAAAAAGTCAGAGCTTAGAGCTTGTCCCTGTTGAGGGCGTGTCACGCTGGTGGGAGATACCTAGTTGGAGAAAACCCTGCTAGTCGACGTAGGAACTTGCCAGCCAGCGGGAGAAATCACCTCCACTTTCCGCGATAAAAACTATACTTATGGTACATAGTGAAGTGCATGGTTTTAGCAGTTAAAAATCCTGGAATCACTAATCAATCAATAATCAATCTCTCCTCCCTGGTGCCAATCTCGTTACATCCTTGTGGCACCATCGTCCCAACAGCCCGCCATCCTAACGCCGAATACACATCAACCCCCATCTCCTTAGCGCCGAACTCTCACAAATCTTCCGTATAACCTCGTCCACCATCACGCTAACTTCTCGTATTCCTCGTCCCAAACTCATCCCACTCTCGTGGGTTCCTTGTGACATCCACGCTCTAAACTCACGCAACTCTCTCTCCACCCTCGCTTCCCACAAGTATGTCTCTTTTACAACCTTCGCGCCATTCTCTTGCCATCCACGCGCTACATTCTGCCCACGCAGCCGCAACACTCACGCTTTCCTGTAGAGATCCACGCGCCACCCTCGCGCTACCCTTTATCCATCCACACCAGGAGAGATGGGCAGAGCATCAACAGATGTCCTTGCAGTGCCTCTTACCGGGAAGTCCTAGGTTCGAGTCCCCACGGTGACAGGATTTCTGGCACTAGCTAAATAGCGAGATCGAATTCAGGCGTTGTCTGAAGGGGAATCCTTGCGGGCCGTTGCTCTGATCGGTAGTTCTCCTTGGTTTCTCTGATCAACAGCAGGCGAATGCCGGAACAATACCATAACAAACAGACCACGTTCCGCGTGCGATCTTCCTTGTTCTATCCTCACCCCTTATATATGCACACTTACACTTGGATCCACTACCACACAAGTCGGAAGAACGGTCGGGAATTTAGAGCTTTTCCCGACTGGGGATGTGCCCCGCTTGTGAGAGATAAGTAGTTGGAGAAAACCCCACTAGCCGACGCTAGGTCGACGCCTGATCTCATCATACAATGAGGGAAGAACACCGCCATTTGCCGAAAGAAACATGCACTACAGTTGCGGGACTAAGGAGTTTAGACGCCCCCGGAATCACTAACCAATCTATCTATCCACGCGTCATCCTGGCGCAATCCTCGCGCTATCCTCTAGGGCTATCATTTTTTTAACTTTTGTCAAAATATTGATTTTGCTGATGTTGCATTTGATTAACTTTTGTCTATTTATCGTGTTTTTGCTATTGTTTTTGTTTGTTTATGAAAAACCTTCTCCTAAATATAATTTCATTTATGAAATATAGGGCAATAAAGAATTACATTTGTTTGGAACTTTCCTTCCTCATTTGTCTTTTCTAATGACGTGTAATTTATTTTCAGATTGGAAGATGCCATTTGAAAGTAAACAATCTAAATCATCATTAGAATCAGCTGGAAAGAAATTGACAAAGAATCTGGCAACAAATACAAAGCTCTTACCCATCATACCAGAAATAAAAAAGAAATAATTGACAACAGATGCAAAATGCTTATGAACAGATCATTGTTGGTAGGTATTTGAGGTTGAACAATGAACTCCAAGGGCGAGCTGAGCGAATAAAAAGATATCTTATGATTGGTTGGTTGGTTGTTAGTGATTCCGTGTAAGTCAACAGCTTAGGTCATTAGTCCTCAAAGTGTAGTACATGTTTTTTATCAGGAGGTGGCAGTGATCTTCTCCTGCTGGATGGCGAGATCCGGCGCCGACCTACCGTCGGCTAGCAGGGATTTCTCTCCATCAATGTATCTCCCACAAGCTAGAATTGTCCTCCAGGCAGCGAGTGAATTCGATCTAGCTGACAAGCTAGTGTCGAAAACCCTGCCGCCGTCGGAACTCGAACCCAGGACCTCCCGGTTAGAGGCCCTGCAGTTACATCAGTCGATATACTGAGTCACCGCTCATGGTAATATCATATAAATCACCGAATCTTTAGGAGAAGCTAATTTTCCCGATTCTTTCTACGCAGCAAGTTTCTGCGAAGGATGACAAGCTGATAAAATTGTTTGAAAACTATAGAAAGCGGAGGGATGTAGAATTTGAAAAACAATCTCATACATATTTTCGGTGTTACGAAGCAGAGTGGAAACTGACTTTGCAATGAAGACAAAGAACATTACTTCTTCTTCTTCTTCACCATCAAGGATTAGGCTAATAGCGTGTTCCGTCTTCACTTCAAACATCTTTTCCTTGGTAGTCCTATTTCTCTTCTTCCCAAAGGTTTATAAGATAATACTGATTTCGTTATTCTTGTATGTATATGTTGTATCTAGCGTTGTTCATTTTCTTTAATACGGTCATTCATGGAAAATATGTTTAGATCAGATCTAATCTCCTCATTTCTTATTTGATCTAAAATCGAGCAACCTTTCACTCTCCTGAGGAATTTCATCTCTGCTGTTCGTATTCGTTGTTGCTCTTTTGCTGTTGGACTCCATGATTCGCTTCCGTATGTTAGTTATCATTTTTCCTTTCATAGATGTCGCAGCCCAAGAAATTAAAATTTGACACCTGTTCTATTATCTGCTCGTTTGTAACAATTTTGGAGCGTATAGGGTATTTCCATTTAAAAGGCATAACTTTCGTCTTCTTAACAGATATTTTGAAATCATAGTGCTCACATATCTGGTTTAAGCGGAATATAGATTTCTGCAGATCATTTTCTGCTTTTTGTGTAATTATTTGATCATCTGCAAACATTAAAGTATTAATGCATTTATTTGGGGGCTGTAGCTTTATTCCCAGATTTATTTCATTTTTCCATTGTCTTATGATATCATCTATATATACATTAAATAGAGTAGGTGATAATGTGCACCGTTGTTTCAGTCCTTTATTAATTTTCATTGCATCCGTTTTTGTTCTTCCAGTATTAATTATAATTTTCTTATTTTTATAAAGGCTTTTTATTACATTTATTAAATGTATTGGGTACCCTCTTTTCTTCATGACTTTTCTGTTAACTCGATCAAATGCTTTTTCGTAGTCAACAAAACATATGTGAGTCTCGAGGTTGAATTCTCTTCTTTTCTCTATTAGTTGTATTATTGTTATGTTGTCTTGGCATGATCATCCCTTCCTGAAGCCATTTTGTTCATCTGTTAACAAAACATCCAAAATTTTCTCTAGTCTACGAGTATTATTGATAATCCTTGCATATAACTTATAGGTTGTGTTTAGTAGGCTTATTCCCCGATAGTTCTCACATAAGTTTCTTTCTCCTTTTATTTGGAGTGGTATGACCTCCGGACTTTCCCATGCAGTTGGTATTTCTTGGGATTTCCAGTATTCATTCATCAGATGTGAGAGCCTGAATGCTAGAAGAAGTTCCCTTATACTTGATAAGTTCTGTATTTATTCCATCTATACCTGGTGCTTTTCTATTTTTCATTTGGTGTATAGCTTCTTGTGATTCTTAAAGTGTTATATTATCTCCTAGGTATGGGTCACTTCCACTAAATTCCATTACAGAAAACAAATTGAATCAGGAATCAAAGTTGGATACACGACTCAAAAAGTGGCTCAAATGAAAATGATCAAAGCAAATTCAAAGCGGCAAAGAAGCTTATCAGTTCAGACAGCAAGCCAAGTGCAAGTATTTACTGATAGTAGTCCTGAAGTAGGCAATACTGAAGAAAAATATGAAGAATACGAAAGTACTGATTGGAATTAATCACAATTCCCCCCCCCCCGTTAAACGAAAGAAGGAAAAAACAAAATCTGCAGTCAAGCTGGTGTCAAGTGTCCTTATTGACAAGAAAAGCATAAAAATTTTCTTCAAAACTTGGCTGAAAACGAAATAGATGTACCTACACTATCACAATCGGGAATTTGGCGTCGAATGATCAAGGAAGCAGGAAAGGTAAAAACAGCCTTAAATAACTTATTACTGAAGAGGAATTCTGATTTGAGATTTGAGAACAGAGAATATCAGGTAGTTTGTCTTAATAATACTGCAAGAACTCCGAACTTCGGAGTTTTGGCTTGTGAAACAGGTTCAGCTGATGTCATCTTTATTCAAATACAAGCCCTTCTAGACGTATATAGTGCATGGAAGAGTGTTAAAATGATTATTTCTGATACCACAGCAGTCAATACGGGGCAAAAAAATTGTGTAACTGCTTAACCTAGAAGCACCTAAGTTTGTAGGATGTCAACAACATGTTCTCGACTTTGCTCTACGTCACTTGATTTCCTGATCCCAGCAACATCACGATCACCGAACACTATCAGTTCATTGATGATGACTTACAAAAAAGTAAGATATGATGACTTACAAAAAAGTTATTCCTGCAGAGAAAAGGTACCGGCACACGAAAACGCAAGAGGATTAGATAATATCAGGTTTTTTGAACTCTATGAAGGATCTATTTTCTAACAGAAGGAGAAAAAGTGGCGTCTACTCAAGTGGCAGACGTTGCCTGCCTTTCATAGTGCCAGGTGGGATTCACGAGTAATCTTTGCCCTAATTGCTTATTTTCTCTTTCAGAAATGGAGAGATCAGCTCAAATCTGTTTGTGACTTCATCGTCTGCTTGGGCAGAAGCATGGTTTTTAAATCAGCTCTATTTAAAGGACACATACAACGAACTGCAGGCTGCAGTCTCCAAACTGATGGTCATTAAAATCGGTTTCTACTCACTGGAAAAAAGGAACGGTCCGTGCTTGATGTGCCTCGCTCAAACATAGTGGCCGAGGGAGCTGCAAAGCTGATAGAAGAGCTGCACCGCTCTTTCAAAACTGGCAAATGAAAGTGACAAGTTCTTAAACAGTAATAGACAAATTTAAAATATTTTTTAATTTTCTGTATGTTTAATTATGTGTACTATATTTATTATTAATTATAAATTTCCTTTTGATGTTTCAACTTAATATCCTTAGGCGATGGACTTTTTTTTTAAATTTAACAAAATAGCGGTCATTTATGAGAGTTTTACGCAAAAGTTCATCGTTTGCCACCACAGACTTTTAAATCTGAAAAAAGTCATAACTCTTATATCCACGCGCTGCCCTCACGTTATTCTCTAGCCATCCATTAGCCACCCTTACGCTATACTGTTGCTATCCACGCGCCATCCTGGCGTAACCCTCGCTGTTTCTTCCTATCCTCAAGACATCCACGCGCTATCGACGCGCTACCCCCGCGTTATACTCTAGCCATCCACACGCTACCCTGGCACAACCCTCACTCCACTCTAGCACCACCCTCATGCAAACCTCTTCCTACTCTTCCGCCACCCGCGCTCCAACCGCGAGCCAATCTGGCGCCAAAATCGCGCCACCCAGGCACCAACCTCGCGCTTTTGCGCCACCGTCGCCACCCAACACCTTCGCCCCACAGCGTAGCTACGAAACTATGCGGTAGAGACGTCAAAACTTGTTGTATACAGACGAAAGATTTGAAAACATTTCGTGTGTATATACTTGTTTTCGGGGTTTTATATATAGTATAATAATTTTCGGGGTTATAGGGCTAAAATGTAAGACTATATCTAGCAAGACACAGACTCATAAAGTTGAAAAAAAAATTATACGATCAATGTTTATTTCTATTAAGGCTAAATGCACCGAAAAATACTTATAGGAAAAATCAATAGATCGCAGCACTATCACACGGCATTTACTAGATCGATAAAGTCTGAACAAATTGTCCGAATTTCGATCTGTAAACGGCATTGGACTCCCTTTTAAAATAAAATTCACACTGCGATACCGTTTTTTCAAAAAATATTTCCAAAAAAATTTTAAATGATTTCTCATAGTTGCGGGAAGAAATTTAAAAAATGTGCGCTTATAGCGCGATGACTACGTGCTTCCTGAATCCAACGCCGTGTCAATCATGCAAATCGGATCGGCGTCGAATAGGAGCGGCGTAAAGTGAAATTTCGGAAAAAATACCTGACACCCTTCCCCCCCCTCCCCCTTCCCACAGTGAACTTGGAGTGAGCATTCGCAACGATATTCGAGAACCACTGTCCCAGTACACAAGAAAAGTAATAAATAAATAAATAAATAAATAAATAAATAAATAAATAAATAAATAAATAAATAAATAAATAAATAAATAAATAAATAAATAAATAAATAAATAAATAAATAAATAAATAAATAAAACAATAAATAAATAAATAAATAAATAAATAAATAAATAAATAAATAAATAAATAAATAAATAAATAAATAAATAAATAAATAAATAAATAAATACATTCATATAATTCTTCTTATTGTAAATGTTTTGTGTTCGGGTGTTTACGTTTTGCGTACTTTGTATGTAAACGAAAACCTTACATAATTTAAACTTCGTAAAAATTGAAATATGAAATAATAATAATAATTGTTTCCGTTGAAGAGAACCTTTACTTAGTGTCCTTCATCGAGCGATCTCCCATCTGACCTGAGAGATGACCTAAGCCTATCTTCGTATTTCGCACGTGGAGAGGCTGTCAACGTATGCGCCGCGCCGTAGGCGTAAGGACCGTTTCTTCCCGTCCCCTTTTACGGCGACCTGAGGGGGCTTTGACACTTTGAGATGATCCCGAACGCTCAGACTTTCATGCCCAGTTTTATTAATTGTTATAGAATGTTCATTTACTTCATTTCACAATTAAATCTTAATTACACGTTAATAAATAGGGCAAAATTAAAATGTTATTTTCCAAATTTATATTAAGTGTTTAATTTATTTTGACATTAACTGCAAACATTGAGAACATTTGTATTAAAATTAAGCTATTATTATTATTATTATTATTATTATTATTATTATTATTATTATTATTATTATTATTATTATTATTATTATCTTCCTTTCTCACGGTGAATGATCTTGGGTTCCGGCAGTAAACGAAAATCCCCACCAGGTTGCACCCAGCTTCCTAAGGTGTAGATTCGGTGATCTATTTGGTTCTACCTTGCGCAAAATGTGCGCCGTACCATAGAGTACGATATCTTGAATTTCACAGTGCTTACTGCAGCCTGGGATCTTAGTCAAGTGCTTCGTAAGATCTTTAGGAATTGCGCCCAGAGCACCTATTATTACTGGCACAATCTCTGTTCTAACATTCCACATTCGGCTGACCTCGATTGCAAGATCTTTATACTTTAGAAATTTCTCAGCAGACTTTGCTGTTACATTTCCATCACATGGAATAGATACATCAATGAGGAGACATGTTTTTTCCGCCGTACTGCGTATCACTATATCTGGTTTGTTAGCCATAATAGTGCGATCGGTGAGAATCTGTTGATCATACAAGATGGTGTTATGCCCAGCTGTTGTTACTGGTTTAGGTGTGTGGTTATACCATTTATTGCTTATCTCTGGGACATTCATAGCTTTACTTATATGCCAGTGAAGATATGAGCACACTTTATTGTGTCTTTTCAGGTATTCATGTTTAGCCAGAATTGGACATCCTGAAACAATATGATCAACAGTTTCAGACTTCTCTCCGCACAGTCGGCATCTGTCTTCCTGTATTGTCTTCAATATGACCTTCTCATAATGGCGTGTTCGTATTGCCTGATCTTGTGCTGCTATTAGGAATGCTTCCGACTCAATTTTCATTTTACCTCTCTTAAGCCACACATGTGTTAGCTCATCATTAACATTCACATTATCGAGACGAGCTAAATATTGGCCATGCAGAGGTTTGTTTCTCCAAGCCTTTTTCAGTAGTTTTTGAGACTCGGTTCTGGTGTTGAATTTTGTCAGTAAATCCGTGTTTGCTTGGTCCACTGCTTGCAGGTCTTTTGATGCTATTTTCTTCGCAAGTTATACAATACCTCTGCCTTCGTTCTTCGCTTCGATCAGAATAATTTGCTTCATCAAAGGATCGTCTGCTTGCTGGGTTACATACTTAGCCATTCCAACTATTGCATTTCGGTATGCAGACTCCACTTGTCTTAGCCCGCGACCACCATCCCTGCGTGCAACATACAGTCTGTCAATATCAGCTTTCGGATGCAAAGCTCCATACATCATTAGAAGTTTTCGTGTTTTTCGGTCCATACTCAAGATATCCTGTTGAGTCCAATCGATGAGACCAAAGCTGTATTCAAGTACAGGGACTGCCAGCGAACCTATTGCTGAAATTCTATTCTTAGCGCTAAGTTCTGTTTCCAGGATCATTCTTACTCTCCTATAATATTCCTTTAATATTCTTTCCTTCATTACATTATGTGAAATGTCACTACTTTCCTCTATGCCAAGATATTTATACGTTCTTCCAGGTTCAAGATCTTTTATTATGTTTCCATCTTCCAATTGAATATTTTCCGACTTGGCAAGCTTACCCCTAACTATATTTGCTTTCGCACATTTGTCAAGGCCAAACTGCATGCAGATGTCTTTACTGAAGTCTTTTACGACAGTTAACATTTCAAATAGAGCTTTCTCATTCTTGGCAAAGAGTTTTAGATCGTCCATGTAAAAGAGGTGACTAATTGGTTTTTCCCTTTTGTCCAGTTTATAGCCAAAAGAGGGGTTATTAAGCTGTCTGCTCAATGGGATTAAACAAATACAGAATAGCAGTGGTGACAGGTAGCCCAATTGGAATATACCATTCTTTATCTGTATAACTCTTGATTGTAGTTGTTTTTGCCCATTTTTCAGAAATAACGCAGTACTCCATTGTTTCATACTGCACTTGCAGAACTCTATTAGTTTCGGGTGTATTTTGTATAATTCTAGGGCCCTGACTATCCAGTCATGTGGGACGCTGTCATAGGCTTTTTGATAATCTATCCACGCAACGCTCAAATGTCTCCTGCTCTTTTTAGCATTCTTCAAGATTATGTTGTTGAGCAGCAGTAGCTCCTTGCACCCATACGAGCCCTTACGGCATCCTTTCTGCTCAATGGGTAGCAGATCATTTAGTTGTAGATGTTTGTATATTTTACCAGTTATTACTGCTGTTATTATCTTATACACGGTTGGAAGGCAGGTTATTGGTCTGTAGTTTTTAGGGAGTTTTTCATCTCCTCTCTTTGGAAGGAGATAGGTAATACCACGTGTCATCCATACGGGCATCTCTTCATTCTTGTTCAGTATATTGTTTACTGTCATTTTCAGGTATGGGTGCATGGACGTAAATTATTATTATTATTATTATTATTATTATTATTATTATTATTATTATTATTATTATTATTATTATTATTATTATTAGCCATTTACGTCGCATGTGGGGAAGGGTTCCCCTGTTAGGCGGGTAGCTTACATTGTAAAAAGCATCTGGAGGAGCCCACTTCGAGAAGAATGTTTCTTCATTAATATTAAGAAATTTATACTATCATTATTAATTAATAAAAGTGTTTATTAATATTAACATTTTCACTTTTTTATTAAAATTAAGGTCAAAATTATACGGTCAAATTTAAGCAAAGAATCGTATTTTGTGATAAACACAGTCGTACAAAAAGGCAGTTTGGGATGCGTCCGATGACTCATTTATGGGTAAGAAGACACGTTTCTCCATTCTTCATCGCTACTAGAAAGGACAAGATCTATACCAAGAAATTCGATAAATTTTCAACTCTATCACGTGTCGCCCAGCTCTGCGGCCGGACGTGAGGTCCAAGACCAGCGAACGAGCTCGTGTTGATGTCTGCGAAAGACAGTTGGCTGAGCCCTCCGTCTGATGGCTCAGGCTACGAGATTATCGAGTCGTCTCGCTCTCGAGAATGCGTTCTCGTTGCACGAGATTCTCGTGGGCCCCATTCTCGTTCAGCCTTTCTCACTTACGAGAACGAGAGAGAATATTCGGCAAATGACCGCCTTCCGTCTACCCGTCTGTCAGTCTCCTGTCCGCCCGACGGTCCTTCCCACTGTTCGTCCGTCCGCTCATCTGTCAGTACGGCGGTCTGCCCGTCGCCTGTTGACTTTCCACACATCTGTTCGCCCCGTTATTATTTTACATTAAGCCTCATTGAGATTGATTGATTTTTTCGTGTTTTCGGGCGTGTTTTTCTGGAGATGGTGGTGATCTTTCCCCTCTTCCCCCTTTGCGAGATCCGGCGCCGACCTACCGTCGGCTAGTGTGGTTTCCGCCTAACCAGGACTCTCCCACCAGCGGGACGAGCTCTAAGCTCCCAACCGGTCTCCCGGAATATGTGGTAGTGTAGTGCATATTTGTGTAAATGTGTGTGTAAGGAGAGAGGATAGGACAAGGAAGAGGAAGGACATATCGCGCGCGGTCAGTGGCCCGTTTGGTACGGTACTGCTCCGGCATTCGCCTGGTGTTGATCGGAGAAACAATGGAAAACTATTGATCAGAGCAGCCGGCCGCTAGAATTCTCCTCCAGACAGCGACTGAATTCGACCTACCTGAAAAGCTAGTATCGAAAATCCTGCCGCCGCCTGGAATTGAACCTTGGACCTCCCCGTCAGAGGCGCTGCAGTGACATCAGTTGATGCACTGAGCGACAGCTCCCGGTCAAGCCTCGTCATTTTCAATTTTGTTTTCGAAAATGAAACTAGATTTTTAAACCAACTTTCTCCCGGGCAGCATAACGGACGCTTAAATATTGATGCAGGTCTGATTTTCGTTTAAATATCTGAATTTTGAGAAATCACAGAAGGTTTGTGACCTTATTGAATCATATTTTTCAAAGATAGGTTATTAAGAAGGTAATGCACAATTTTCCGTAAATATGAGTTGTATTTCAGAAACATATTTTATATATTCACCATTTCAAAACAATTATAGTCTCAAAAGGTATTCTATTTTTTCTTTACATTCTTTTCATTCTTACATTTTTTCATTATGCTACGCGTTCAGAATTCTTGCAAATTCAGTCAGCCTTCATACTGCTCGTTGTGTATACTTCGCGAATGTTCATTCCCGCCTGAGATATGGCATAATATTCTGGGGAAATACATCTTATAGCTCCCAGACTTTCAGATTACAAAAACGAATTGTACGAATAATAACCAAATCCCACCCACGTGATTCATGTAAGCCTCTCTTCATTAATCTAGGAATTCTACCATTACCGTGTCTTTTTATTTACGAATCAGTGGTTTTTGTAAAAAATGACTTCCTCAAGGGCGGGAATATTTTTTCAGAAAATGTCGAAGTCTATTACTATAACACTCGACGTAAAAATCATATTCATCAGGTGACAGTATCAACAGCTCATTACAAAAAATTCACATACAATACATGTACATTATTTTACAACACTTTGCCAGATGACATTAAACGATTAAATTCAATAGAAAAGTTTAAATCACAAGTGAAATCGTTTCTGCTGCATAACTGTTTCTATACAATTAGAGACTATACTGAGCATCACAAGAAAAGTAACATTAATTTTAACAGTGATACATAATTCATTATTTACCATTTGGACTGTATAAATGAGTATAGACAACCTGTAACAACTATTGTACTACAGCTTCCGGGTCAATGACCCCCATCTCGATCAGGTTTTTCGTCCAGTTTCCCTGATCCATTGAGCAAATGCTGAGATGGCCCCTTGTTTTGCTTCTGGACATAAATGTAACTTAATTTTCTGTGCACGTCTTCTAGAATTCAGTGGGAAATACAATTATTCAAATTATCGTTTCCATGTTGTCGCGGCAGGAAGTAATAAGAGCGAAAATTTATTGCTGATTTATCTTTGAAAATAGATTTTATTACATGGGAGTTTTTTTGTTGTTTTTTTCTCCCTTTCAAAATTCAAATTTATTGCTTATTTACCCTTGAAAATATATTTTTTTACTTGGGAGTTTTTTTGTTTTTTTTCCTCCCTTTCAAAATTCAAAATTTATTGCTTGTTTATCCTTGAAAATAGATTTTATTACATGGGAGTTTTTTTCTCTCCCTTTCAAAAATTAAAAATTTAAGTAGAGTATGACTTAGTGTAGGGATCACAGAATTTTGAAAATCTGCACACAATTCACTTTTCCCCATAGCACGTCATACGCAGTTTTTAACTGTTTTTTGACGTAAAATAAATAAATAAATAAATAAATAAATAAATAAATAAATACATTTTTCCTTGTATGTAATAAACCACGTTAAAATTGGTACTCGTGTCGTTTTCGGCTAAATTTCTCTATTTTCGAAATTTCAAAAAGAAATTGAATGTTGATTACAAAAGTACGAAAAAATATTGTTGATAGAGAATTTTTCAACGAAATGTATTATAAAATTTAGATTTAAAAAACCTCAAGTACTTTTTTTGGGAAACATAATTTGTGCGTTATTTCTGATTGAAATTAATTAAAAAATCTAAAAAGCAGCTCCAACTTTTTCTTAACTTGTTTCCTCGTGTACAATAAAAAATGCATAAAAATGCCACATGACCCATTTTTCTGAATCTATCTGAATTTTCGAGAATTGGAAATGTTAGAAATAATGCGAAAAGATATGGGCAGTAGACGCACGAATAGTTTAGACGCGTAGTATCTATTGCAGGAAGGAAATTATCCGAAACAAATCCACCAATTAAATCACATCAATGTTACCAATGTTATGGATTACAGAAGATCATTTTTTTTGGAAGGGCTAATTACAAAGGCACATATCAAAAGGCTACTGCACTGTTTGACATCTTCAATTCAAATTTGAATGTTTTAAACTACAGATGAATCCACTTAGGAGGAGTTCCAATATTTAATTCAGAAATGAAGTCAAATAACCTCTTTAAAACTAGGAAAAACAATTGTCGAATGAAAATGCATTTTAGAACACTTGTAAGGAAGATAGTAAAGTCCCAATCTTGTGGATATCTACAGTACTTAACAATAGTTTCTCGAATTTCTTTGATGTTTATCCTGTGCAAAATACAACTTCAGATATAAAATATTAAAATATACGAAAATCTTCTTCCTTTCCTTATTTACGATTTCGGCATTCAACTTGTTTCAACGTCCTGTGTCCAACGGTTTAGGTGCCTTTTTGGGCTCTTATTCTATTGAAATTTTATTGAGAACATAAAGGAATTCTTTTCTCCAACATTCTTTGCACATGAGCCAACCATTTTCTTTAGATTTATTCATTTCCCCTTCTCTTACTTTTCACATCATGGTTCCATCTATTTACAAAATAATAGAGAAGAATACAAGTGAACATACATTTTACTAATACTAGTAATATAGGTCCCGTATATCAAGGAATTTGTTAGAATAAAATATGTCATGGTGGAGAAACATCTCGAAACAGCAATTTCATTTGTGGAAATTCATCTAAGAAACTAGTGATGTTTACGTTTTTGACATCTTTCCAAAGGGAACAAAGGGTCAATGCAGTGAGCGATGATTTTTATCCCTTTTGATTTGCAGCCAGATATTTCTTGGCAATGTTTTATTAGGTTTAGTTTAGTTAAGTTTAGTTTTCTTTTGTCCTCGGTGTTTTTTTACAAAAATATTCAAATATATTAACTTCCTTCTGATTTTTAGCTGGATCGAGCAACGATATATGGACTGAATTATGGACTATTTTTTCCCCTTTTGATTTGCAGTTAGGTATTCCTTGGCAATGCCCTATTAGAAAATCTTGAAGTTCTCCTTTGACCTCAATGTGCCGGTTCAAAATAGTCAAATGTATTAAATACCCTCCGGTTTTTAGTTGACCCCTTTCTTCCTTGTATGCCAATTTTCGAAGAGAATAAATGATGCTAGTGAAGAGATGGCATAGGAAAACACAAGGCAGAGAAGGGCTACTGTGATGAAGGAAGCGAAAAAAATGCTACAAGATGCATAACACTAAACCAAAAAGAAAAGATAAATTATGTTTTATTTTTATTTTCTCTCGTTGACAGGACTATAGTGTACAAGTTACACAGATTGTTTCTAACATCTGAAAGACAAAGACGGAAAAAGCTTTCGAGAATCGTCAAATAAATTCAAATATTTTCATAACAAGTTTCTATATTTTTTATTTTTGAAATATGTAAATCGAGACTCAATTACAAATGGAACAATGCAGAATGTATGCGTCATGACAAACAAGTCTTTCGCATTCTTGTAATATATATCCTGCTTTGGACGTACAACTTGTTTTTCCCTCATGATTTCACTCTCTGCAATTCAGTATAATTTGATGACACATCAAGTGAAACATTATACTTTACCAGAACATTCAGTTATGAATCACTTTAGATCAATAAACTTTCAGGATGAGAAGACTGATAATTTATGAATTTCGCTTTCTAAACTACATTTTTTGTGTATAAATATGATTCACTTTTACTTTCATAAAACATTGCGCTGACTTATTCTTTTTTCAGTTCTGAAACACGTCAACCTGGAAGAAATTTTGGTACGCATAATATTCTGTTCAATGATTGAATCACTTTGTTTCAATAGAAGAGAACTACTGGCGCTACAACAGTATATCTGCCCGACAGTGTTATAACTGCGTTCTGCCGTATTCACTTGGGCCGACGCTTAGAAATCAAACGGTATCTCCTATTATTTCCAACACGGAATTTTAAAAAATTCAGAGAATTCAGTGAAAAAAAAAATATTTTTTTTACAAACGTTTTCTAAAGAGATGGTCGACCGACAGATATGGCTCAGGCCATAACGATTGCCCCTGTAGAGGATTCTCCTATCAGTATCTGGGGAGTGCCGAAGCAGCATCTTAACAAAAGGGCCACAGATCAAACGAGCTACGGATCGCACGCAGTCTTTCTTTTCTCATACCTTTCTCTACTCTTGCACACACACACGCGCGCGCGCACACACACACACACACACACACACACACACACACACTTAGTACATGTACTACACACGTCCGGAGCTTAGAGCTTGTCCCGGCTGGAACGGTGCCCCCCGCTGGGAGAAATACTTCGCCGGCGCCGGATCTCACGTTCTAGTGGTTGAGGAATACCTCCATCTTCCGCGCTACACTCGTATCACGCGCTAAATTTACGGAAAAAATTACCACAATAACGTGACGCCCGCTAACAACCAAACGTGGCTACAAAAGTGTTAGAGGATTTTTCCCTATATTTAGCAACATGATTTACTTACTTTTTCGTGACCTGGGCCAGGCAATAAGAGTTTTCCTGCCGAATAATTGCCGTTTTCCGGCGCACTATTAAATAAATTTTGGTTCTCACGAAGTACCTACATGTGAATGTATACTAGTTGTACTAAAAATGCACTTACATTCTCACTCGTCCTTTCACGCAAAATTACACAAAGAAAACTCAAATTTTCGTAAAATTGTGTTTGACCCTAATTTAAAATCTATGTTTAAAAATATCAAAATCTATCTTTCATTAACTATATCTTTATTATTTTAGTTATAGGAAGAATCCAAAAAAAATGTTGAACTTTTGCAATTTTTGAAAATTCAGAGTTTTAACTTACACGAGACCTACAACATTCAAACCACTAATTAAAAACGATAAAGTAATTTTTTTGAAAATTTGGTAAATGTCCCAGGGGCTTCAAGTAAAGCACCCCCACCCCAACAAGATATATAGATTTCAAATTCAAAGAGCCGCAACATCAGCCAGATCGATTGGAGGAAAATCAATTTTCGAGAAAATGAACTGAACGTTTTAGCCTCTAGCGTTTTTCATAGAAGGACGGATTTTACGGTAACAACGACCCACATAACATAGATTCTGGGTACACTACGGATTAGAATTCTATTTCTTAATTTGAAATTATTTTTATGAATTTATCCACTTTTCTGTTACCAGGGCCCTATAATACCAGTTTTTCTGCCAAAAATTCGCTGTTTTTCGCGCTACATTACACAACTTTATGTCTACTCTGTGGGAAGAAAGTAAAATCTCCATCTGCATACATGGATCTAAATTATTGCCTCTGATGGTTGTATCTGAGGCATATTTTAAAGATGTGATTAAGATCAAATATATTGCAGAATTCCGATGTCGCGGGAGATAATTTTGTAATAGGTAAAGTGGCTAAATTTGGAATGCTCAGATCTTGAAAGGATTACTTGCTCTCTGCGGACAAGTTTCTTACTGATAGCCAATGAGTAAAATGTGCTTGTTGACTGATGGAAATTACTGGATTTATATGTTTTCCAAAAGCTGTTCAACTGAAGGTTGTTGTATATCATAATATATATTGTATATCATATATTGTTGTATATCATAGTATATATTGTATATCATAATTACAGACTCCCTCATAACAATAGAAGGAATAAACGGCACATCAAGATTATAAATAAACAACTTTATTCAGGAAATTCACCATAGAATATATATATATATATATATATATATATATATATATATATATATATATATATATATATATATATATATATATAATGATGATAATAATAAGAGAAATAATTTTAAGACCTTACAATACACACCAAATGTGTTTAGCTCAGAGCCAGCATTGCCACAGTCTACTGCTACTCCAACTGGGAATCTCTATATAAAAGACGATTACAATCAAATGTAGCAAAAAAATGTGTAGGTACATGCAAAAGATTCGCATAATACAGCATAATGTTCAATGTGTTACAATTGAAATTGTATTTTTCAATAAATGTAACTTCATTTTCTGTGCACGTCTTCTAGAATTCAGTGGGAAATACAATTATTCAAATTATCGTTTCCACGTTGTCGCGGCAGGAAGTAATAAGAGCCAAAATTTATTGCTTATTTATCCTTGAAAATAGATTTTATTACATGGGAGTTTTTTTGTTTTTTTTTTCCCTTTCAAAATTCAAAATTTATTGCTTATTTATCCATTGAAAATCGATTTTATTACATGGGAGTTTTTTTGTTTTTTTTTCTCCCTTTCAAAATTCAAAATTTATTGCTTATTTATCCTTGAAAATCGATTTTATTACATGGGAGTTTTTTTGTTTTTTTTTCTCCCTTTCAAAATTCAAAACTTAAGTAGTATATGATTTAGTGTAGGGATCACAGAATTTTGAAAATGTGCACACAATTCACTTATCCCCATAGCCCGTCATACGCAGTTTTTAACTGTTTTTTGACGTAAATAAATAAATAAATAAATAAATAAATAAATAAACAATACAGTATTAAAATTCTATCTAAGTCAAATAGGTTTGTTTTTGCTTTAAACAGCATTGGTTGCCTTATAATCAACTAAACGCTCTCCACATTCTTTGTGTTTATTTGCAGTATCCTTTTGTAGAGCTAGGAAATAAAACAAGGGCTTCACATATGAAGATTCAAGTATTTACATAAGAAATACAGGTGTCTGATCAGTCACTCTCTAATTTTTGCATAGCAACAATTTCTACATTTATGAGCCAAAGTTTTACAACCAAATCTGTTAGAATGTGTTGTTCTTGAGGCTTTAATTAACATGTTTATTTTTATATTTCAGTTGAAAAATGCTGCCTGTCTTGAACATCGAAGAGCAAGCCAGAATAGCAGCTTGTTATCAGGTTTGAGGATCTGTGGTGCAACTATTAAACTGGTGGACGGGTGAATGAGAGATCCATGCAACACTGGATGCAAAGACGGTTAATAACTGCCATTCCAAATTACTAACAAATGGGAGTATTGCCGATGCAAGAAGATAACAAAGACCATATACTTTGAGGAAAAAAAATTTTGGCAATATTTGTGAAATGTTACACAGTATGTTATAGGATCTTGCTTTTCAAGCTGGAGCCCATTGGGTTCCCCTCTTTAGCTGTGACACAAATTCCTTCTTATCGAAGCAACAAATATCTGTGAACTTTAGTCCCCATCTATTTATCACATATGTAAATTTTCTACCTAGTAACATTGAATCTGAAAGAGGCAAAATGCTGTGTGTATGCAGATAATTTTGGTGACAGGATTAATTCACCAAAAAACTGTTCCTTAGGTAGTCCCACTTTATTTAACTCAGAATTACTGAAAAACTACTGCTATGCTACCGGCTTGTCGCTATATCTCAACAAAACACAAAAGCAAATCATCTCCTATATTACAAATGGGAATAATCCAACAATGAAATACCATTAAATTTTTATACAAGTTAATCTAAGCTGGCATTCACATTCAAATAGTGTGTTTGAATGTGAATATCAGCTTAATGTGGCTTGTGGAGAGAAAAGAAAAATTCAACATTGTACCTAAAGAAGTCCTACTCTCTGCTGATATATTCACTCTTATGAATGTATCCATTTAAATGGGGAAATAACCTGCTCTCAAGGCCCCTTTTCATAGCACAAAAGTAGACAATGAGACTCAATCACCCAGACGTCAATGTATATCAATCAAGTTACTATCATTAGACACAAAATGATTACTCACACAATTCTTGCACAAACTGCGCTATAAGAGCAAAAAAACATGATGGTATACACCAGATATTTCATGCAATATTAAGTATGCAATGTAAATTAAGGTTTTGTGCAAGTTTCTGTGGCAACACACCTTCAGAATAAAATATTTTCTTTAAAAGTATCAACATTATGAAACCTTATATGAATCATGAAAAGCTCCATGCCTCATGTCATTGAAAGTACTTTATGGAAAAATTTTACAAAATAGATATTACAAGAAAGAAAATTTGCTTTTATAAAAGTAATTATTTTTAGTGAATTTACTGTATTAACAATATTCAATAATACTTTAATACAATGATAGATTTATAAAATTTTAAGTATTAGCTGTAACATCACAAATTAAATATTAATGTAAAAGAAATTGCAGCATATTGATAATATAATTTAATAATATAATCCAGAGGTACCCATTCCATCATATTCTGCTAGAAATCAATCCAGGCTTGTGCACAAACTAAATAAGTAAACTTATTTATGTATTCATAGCTATTTTAATTGATATACACACACACACACATCATCATCAATAAAATTATGGGAGCTCTAGAGTCAAGGTTAAGATGTAACAAGGTCATTAATGAAACATTTAATGATTTCTGAATTTATTTGATTTTGGATTACAGCATAACACTTATTGTTTCCTTCATCAATTGATTTTTATGTTATTCTTGTCTAGTAATCTCAATTTGTATTTCAATATAAATTAAAGAAGTATTTTTAAATTTGTTCACAGGCAAATAAACAGAGAGGATTGGAGCAATTATAAGAAATCAAAATAGTTTCTTTAACCAACAGAATGTTTATTAAGTAAGGAAATTCATTGATTCTCAAACATTCACTTTTGGTACAAAAAACACTCAAAAGCTTTGAAACAATCGATCAAACTAACATATTTTTAGGAAACTCACAACGAATTTAATAATTCTGTGAGCAATATGCTGCATAGCCAGTTCCTTTAATTGAAGTGAATATTTTGAATTATTCAAAGAATACTAACAGTACTACTTGAGCCAATGATTTGCTGGTGTTCTCAGAAAAAATACCTCATACTGTACCTAGAATAAATGTTCATTACATAAAGAAGCAATCTCCTTTCTCTACATAAAAAAATATAAACACAAACAGTGAGTACCAAGATAAATCGATTTTGTTATTACGAGAAACTGCATGAAATTCTTTGATGCATGGTAATATAAGAATTGTAATCATTACATTTTTCTTTATATGTTATTGTTTTTATACACATGCACATTTTCTACACACAAAAAATAAGATTGTGTGTTTCTAAAGGAATATATATTATGCTGGCAGCCATAGAGGGAGCTATTTAAAAATAGGAACTCGTACAAAAAATGAAGTAGCTTTTCATGAAGGAAATTATTTTCTATTAGTTTATTTAATTATATTAATATTATTTGAAACTAAATACATGAAATTATTCACGCTTTGTTAACTATTTTATTGTTAACATGACATCATCAAGAAAATGATTACAGCTCTGGACCCATGGTTAAAACGTAATCAAGTTCATTATCCAAACATTTAATAGCTTCTGACTATAATTAATGCAGAACAAGGGCATAAAACATGTTACCTTTCAAATCAGTTAATTCCCATATACGTTCTTCTCTGGTACCACTAATTTTCTTTTCAATATTATTTAAAAAGGAATTTTTAAATTTATTCATCGAAGTAACAAAGGGAAGGAAACTATTGGGGAAATTTTCAGAAATGAAAACACCTTTTTCATTCAACTGAATATTTATTATTACTTTTGAATCAATCTTACAGAAAGCCTTCAGAAAGTAAAGATCATTCATTGATTCTATTACACTCCTGAATGATCTGAATTTTCTTTTTTTGCTGCAGAAAATATACAAAGTCATTGCATGGAATCATCATATTGTGAGATAATTTTCACAGTTATTAAAAACTTTATAAATAATTGATTAGTTGCACCAATCTCTTGAGGAATATATTTAGAATCATATAAAAACCCTAAATAACACCGCACTACTTGAACCAAATTGACAACAAAAATGACAGCAAGAGCCTCAATATTAAGATGTACTGATTTTATTAGTACAAGTAGCTCTATAAAATTCTTTGATGCATGATAATGTAAGAATTGCAATGAAGACCCCACTTCATAATTCATCATTTTCACACATGTGCATATACAAGAGGCAACAAATGAAATAAGAAAGTGGTGTTTCACAAGGAATAAAATACATTTTGTTCAGAGATTACAGTCTATTTTATAAGACTTTTGTAGTTTAATCCCAAGCAAACATTTTTAAATTAACATTCTTCTGACTTTCAAATGGTACAAGATTGGAGATATTTAATGTATTGGAAAGAAGCATAAATGAAAATAATCTTAAATTATTGTCTCTTAGATATAAAGAAATGGAAATATAAAATACAAGTAGTGGATACAATTATTTGCATTACGACAAGGGTAGCAACAATAAAAAGTTTTGAAAAGAATTTAAGCTGATGTTCAAAAAGCTATATCATAATAGAAAAAGAGCTTTCAAGTTATGGCCTTTAGTTTTGAATAAAAAATTAAATTTCGCAAGGAAGAACTTCGTATGATTCTGTTCACATAATTATTTTTATATTTTAAATCTTTGTCACACCGCATTGCAGTCAATGCATGTTATTGAAGTATCTTTTGCTCTGATTTTTCTATTCTATCATCCAACACCAGTAATTACCCTAACATTCTGTAAAACGAGAAATAAAAGGAATCACAAGAACCTAGTGGACATTCACATTCCAAAAAATTGCTCTGTGACGTTTAGGCGATTTGGCCTCTTCTGCAGCAGCGGCGACGAACCACGCAAAATGACCTGCCAAGGAAGTCGTGCCAGCAGAGTTAGGCCGGTTGGCGGGGACGGAGTCGGTTGATATCTTTTCAGCTGCGGTAGTTTTGGAGGGATCTGCATCATCGATGGGATGGCTGAATTTCGAATTGTCACGTGTTGGAGACTCGTCGAAGATCCGTTTAGAAGCAGATTGGTAACTTTTGTTTTTGAAATCATCGACAGTAGCTTTGGTAGTAACACCAGTTATAGAATCAGAAAAAACGCCACCTTTTACAAGCTCTGGGGCAGGAAACATGTTGTAGGAGTTTTCAGTCCCGCTGCAGTTTTTTAGAGATAATACTTTGTCTTCTGCTGCAGCAACAAGTACCACATTTGTATGGGATTCATTGCCGTTTCCTAGGGCTTCATCAAATGCTTCTTTCCCTAGTCCCTCCTCCAACGATACCATTGCAGGCCACGAATCATTGTGCAACAGAGTAACATCAAGCATTTCGAATTGATGTGGAAATTTAGATGAGAGATTAGAAGAATTTCCCGCCAGGATCAGTTCCAATTTGTAGTTGGCGTTTGTAACATTCTGTGTATAATAGCCCATCAATTCCGCAAATTTTACTCCGATCACAATGCATGCGTAGAGCCAGAGGACGGTCCACAGAGTGAAAATGATCTGCATAACGCGTGGTACAGACCGATTTCTTCCTCGAAGAGGCTTCTCATTGGCTGGCTTTCGCGGGGCAGGCGGCACTGTGTACATCTTAAAGCTGCTTCTGGCGAGGGCGTTGAGGCTCTCGGAGGCGACCGTCTGCGTTGCGCGAGCAGGCAGGACTGCTGGCGCGCCGCTCGACCCGCCTTTATATAGCCGCCATTCCTCGATGACGTCAGATCATGATGTCACCCGATCAATCTCTCTCAAGACGGGGAGTAGTAGAAAGACAAAGAGTTCAATTATAAGATGAAATTATACAAAGAAAAATATAGTTTTTGTTCTAAGTATTATGCACATTTTCTTACCTACTTATACCATTGGTTGAACGCCATTATTTGGCACATACAATCGATATCTAATCTGGGTCCCATACAGATTTTACTCTTTTAAGGATCAAAAAATGAAACAATCATTTATGCGTTCACACCTCTACCGGCAGAGGTGACTCAAGGATCAACTGATATTACTGCAGAGCTGTGACCGGGAGGTAGCTAGAGAGGTAAGTGGAATTCACCCGCTGTCTGGAGGAGAATTCTAGCGGTCGGCTTCTCTGATCGATAGTTTTCCATTGTTTCTCCGATCAACACCAGGCGAATGCCGGACAAACGGGCCACGGACCGCGCGCGTTCTTTCCTTTCTCTTCCTTGCACTATCCTCATCCTTACTTACATTTCCACTAACATGCATACACTATTTCACTTGTTGGGAGTAATCAGCGCTGATAGCTTGTCCCTGCCGGACCAGTGTCACATTGGTTGCACATACCTGGACGGGGAAAACCCAGCAAGTCTACGCAGGAACTCGCCAGCCGGGGGGGGGGGGGAATCACCTCCATTTACCGCAATAAAACATGCAGTATATATATGGGACAACCGGCAAAGCATGTTTTTAACAGTTAAAGATCCTAGAATCACTAATCAATAAATTATTCAATCCCGCATCCCTGGCGCCAATCTCGTTACATCCTTTTGGCACCAATTCCCCATCAGCGCACCAAATTCACATCAACTCCCGTCACCCTAGAGTGGAAATCTTGCAAATCGTCCGTATAACCTCGTTCACCATCACGCCAACTCCTCGTATCCCTCGTCCCAATCTCATGCCACTCTCATGGTTGCCTTGTGACACCCTCGCTCTGAACTCGCGCAACACTTCACTGGTCCAATCACTTCTTGTCTGCAACCTTCGCGCCACTCACACACTCTCGCTTCGTCTAATCACTTCTTGTCTGCAACCTTCGCACCATCCTCTCACCATCCATGCGCGACATTCGCGCCAAACTCGCACTATTCTCTAGTCATCGACGTGCCACCCACGCGCAATTCTCGCGCTTTCTTTAGACATCCACGCGCCACCCTAGCGCTTTCCTTTTGCCCTCCACCACGGGAGAAGTGGCCAGGATATCAATAGATGTCATTGCAGTGCCTCTGTCCGGGAGGTCCTAGGTTCGAGCCCCGGCGATAATTTGACGATAATTTCGATACCAACAATATAGCAAGGTCGAATTCATGCTAGCTAATGAATATTAGCGGTGCCCCGCTAATGGGAGTTAAGCGGCTGGATAAAACCCCGCTAGCCGACGGTATGACGACGCCGGATCTCGTCTTCCAGCGAGGGAAGATCACCGCCACCTGCCGAGAAAAATCACGCACTACAGTTCCGGGAGTAATGGCTTTAGACGCACCCGGAATCACTAATCAATCTACCTATCCACGCGTCATCCTGGCGCAACCCTCGCGCAATCCTCTTAGGGTTATCATTTTTTTAACTTTTGTCAAAATATTAATTTTCCTGACGTTGCATTTGATTAACTTTTGTCTATTTATCGCGTTTTTGCTATTTTGTTTATGAAGAAATTTCTCGCGTCTAGTATAATTTCATTTATGAGATATAGGGTAATAAAGAAAAACATTTGTTTAGAACTCTCCTTCATTTGTCTAATGACGTGTAATTTATGTTCAGATTGGAACATGCCGTGTGAAAATAAACAATTCAAATCATTAGAAGAATCGGCTGAAAATAAATTAACAAAAAATTTGGCAACAACTACAAAGCGCTGACCCATCATACCAGAAATGAAAAAGGAAATAAATGACAACAGATGCAAAATGCCTTTGAACAGATCATCGTTGGTAGATATTTCTGGGCTGTACGATGAACACCAAGGGCGAGCTGAGTGAATAAGAAGATATCATATGAATTGCTGAAACTTTGGGAGAAGATAACTTTCTCAATTCTTTCTACGCAGCAAGTTTATGCGGAATATAGAATTTGAAAAAAAATCTCACTCATATTTACGATGTTACGAAGCAGAGTGGAAATGGATTTAGCAATGAAGACAAAGAACATTCAAAACAAATTGAATCAGAAGGCAGAGTGGGATACACGATTCAAAATGTGGCTCCCATTAAAATGATCCATCCTTCAAAGTGGCAAAAAACGTATAAGTTCAGACAACAAGCCAAGTGCAAGAATTATCTGATAGTACCGGGTGATCAGTATAAAACACAACCCACAGCAGGCAGAGCGAAATGCACTGATAACCATGTTTGAGCGAGTCAGATAGCTGCTAGTGGATTCAAGCAGGTAAACTGTCGGGAAATACGCTCAGTACTGCTATTAAGCTAATACTTAATATTCCACTAACGCCCCCCTGAGGAAGAGAGCAGGTGACCGCCGTGGCCTCAAGTTCAAAGAGAAAGGCACGTGCCTGCTTGTTTGGCGTCGAAAGAAAATTGAATTGCCAAGAATGACAATTCCTTCATATATTGTTTAAAAGTGAAATAAAATTGCCATGTAAAATATACATTGGGGTAAATTTAATAGTAAACTTTGCTTGTTTTAGTTTCATAACAAGATACATACGCTCCGGAACATATGCTCCAGAAATGTATGTATTATACTTTTCTGTTTCAACTAAATATTAATAAATTATAAATTCAGATTCACTGAACAAATGTTTGTTGTTATAATAATAATAATAATAATAATAATAATTATTATTATTATTATTATTATTATTATTATTATTATTATTATTGTAGTTGTTGTTGTTATTCTTATTATTATTAATGAATAAGGTTACTTTAAAAATAATTAAATAATTAAAATAAAATAAAAATTAATTTCTCAATTTATTCTGATACGTATCCGCCACAATTGTCAGACTAATTAATCTGTCGATTTTGCAAACAACACCAATCAATCTGCAAACAGCAGACCAATTAATCTGCGTCGATAAATAGCACACCATACTCCAATCTTTTTTTAATACATTGGTCTCTCTCCTGTTTCCTATGGTCTCTCAGTACCCCCAGAGACTATTGTTTTCCTGGTTAACATATCCATCTAGATGAAGCCAAGCCTCATCACTAAAAATTGCGTTTTATACTGATCATCAAGCAGTACTGAAGTAGGCAATACTGAAGAAGAAGAAGAAGAAGAAGAAGAAGAAGAAGAAGAAATCAACGATTGGAATGAATCACAATCCCCCCCGCAGTAAAACTGATGTCAAAAGTGAATGATCTTGGCTGTCCGGGTGACGCCGCGTCGAAGGCTGTGTTGCCAACGTTTCGACCATCTTTTCGTGGGGCTGATCTGCCAATGCTGCTCAGACCAGCCCTGAGGAAGACCACGAAAAGATGGTCGAAACGTTGGCAACACAGCCTTCGATGAGGCGTCACCTGGACAGCCAAGATCATTCACATGACTCCGGCCGCGAAGCCTACGACTTCACTTGATGTCAAAAGTGTCCTTATCGACAAGAAAAGTATCAAACGTTCTTCAAAACTTGGGCGGCAGACAAAATAGATGTACTACATACACTATCACAATCTGGAATTTGGCATCGAATGATCAAGGAAGCAGGAAAGGTGAAAAACCGTCTCTAAGAACGTATTACTGAAGAGGAATTCTGCTTGCATGTGAAAAGAGAATTGAGAACAAAGAATATTAGGCAGTGTGTCTTAATGATTCTTTGCATAATTGGACGATCAATGTTTATTTCTATTAAGACGGTGGTATCATTGATTTCATTATACTCACATGAAATTTATAGCAAATAGAGACATTCTAAACTGTCATATACCAGGGCCGTTCCGGTGCCCGGAGAACACCCCTGGTGCGGGTGGGGGTCAGTGGTGGACCCCATAATAAATTGCAATATAATTGAAGGATATTTTTAATTTAATATTTAAAAATGTCACATATTTAGCAATATGTAACAATTTCCTGTGAATTGTCTTGAAATATATTCAGTTTTCAGGTGTTACTAAGACAAAGATTTTGAAAATTTCTGCACTGGTCATCCTTTCACAAGGAAACCAGATAGCCTCATCCTTTAGTGGAAGAACTAGTTCAACAATTTACTAAGCTGCTCTCTCCCTCCTCTCTCCATCCCTCTATCTCACCCCTTCCATCTATTTCTCCTCTCTCCCTCCGTCTGTCTCACACTCCCTCACACTTTGATATTATACACCAAATATTCACAAAAAATTGAATAATGACAAAAAATACTCATCAGGAACACCTCAAGAAAGAGATAGAACCAAATGATGCCTATATTTTAAGATCTGTAAAACTAGTAAATAGGCATAAATATTGAATATGGAAAAGCAATGTTAGAACTCACTACTGAATAAATAAATTCTGTTCTAAAACAAGAAGTTTCCTTAGAAATAAGAATGGTTTTGAGAATATTAATTAACAATTTAATTTACAGTTATATTACCATAAAAGTCTGGACTTAATTTATTATGGTAAATGTTCCTAAAACATTGTAATTGTATTTTAGATATGAATATTTATGAATGCTGTAATATCTATATTGCTAATTTCAAACACACATAATTTGACAGTAAACTAAGTAGCCTCTGAACATCTGAAAGGTGTCAATGGTTTTGCTAAATACCCAGGAAGACACAAAAGACATAAAAGCAATGAAAGAGTTTCATTTTTGAGTAAAAATGCAAATATCTGATTATTATGTTAATCCTCAATTTCTCATACCTAAATTCTCATAGTGTTTCACTACTCATGAAACAGCTCGTATCATGTTATGAGGAAGAAAGAATCTTTAGTAATCATTTGTGCAATTTCAGAACAGCCGATTTTTGCTGCATCATGACCTATTTTCCACACACTCAGCAATTCCATTTATGCTGTTGAAGGTCAGTAGAGTAAATAATATTATATGGGAGATAAAATAAAATATAATGTAATATGTATAATCTCACAATGAAAATACACAATGCTTCTCCAATGTTTATTTGCAAATGTGAAAAGTTTTTATGAAAAAAATTTATTTACATAATAATTACTGTAAAATAATGTAATACTACAAGAAATTCAATTGTTCATTCATTGATACAAAGAACTATCATTAATATATAATTTTAATATTAAGAATAGTATTGTTAATATGGTACTATAAAACACAGGCTATACTTGCTGTCAGTGTACAAATTACTCAAGAACAAAGAAAACAATATACTGGTCTATGCCAGTTCTTTAATGGAAAATTAGACATTCAGAGCAAAATGGGGTTTGGTCCATAGCTTCAGTTACAACACACCTTTAGAAAGAAAGAAAGAAATATTTTCATGAAAACCTTCTACATCACTAAGTCTAATATGAATCACTTATTTCTGAAATGTCTCATGTAATTGAAAGTAAATTGTAGATACATTTAAAAATATTTTTATTTTCGAAGTCATAAGAAAAACTAAAATGTTATTGTGATGACAATCTCTTGCAGCTTAAATATAAAAGATATTTAATTCCTAGAATTGTATTTTTTGGTACATTTTTGATTTTAGAAGTATTTGAAAGATCCTCTTAGAAACAAACCAGTAATTTCTTTTTTAAGCCGCAATAAATCATTTCATACAGATTGTGAAGGAAGAAATTAATTGTTGTACAGTGTAAAGTATCACTTAAATTAGTTACTATTAATTACAAGTATATCTAAAAAATTATTAGTTTCTTTACAATTTTTGAAGGATTTTTTTTTCAATATATTTTACTGCTGTAATTTTGTTTTCAATAGTACCATTAGACCATTTGAATATATCATTGGTAATCATAAGAAGTGTTGTGTACAATCTTTTTCAAATAACTGATGTATTCTTCACTGATATGTTTTCTATTTTCCTAAACATCTTGAGTTGGTGCAGCAATTACTACATTAGGAAAGGTAAGCAGTTCAAATATTGGCCGCAGAATTAGAATATTAAAGCCAGACTCTATGTCAAAGATTATTTTCTAAGTTCTCATTTACAGAATGAGATGTTTCATTATCACACACAAAGTTCAGTGATTTATATTTTCTTAAGTATACCCGGTAATGATGCCATTTCAAAATAAAAAATGTTGAAGGAAAAAAATGCTTACATAACTGAAAAATTTAACAAAATTGGTTGTTTTCAGGCTTCACATTAATATGCAATTCATGTTTGCTTTTGTCTCAACCCCCTGCAAACAAATCAAAATTTGATTTTCAAAATTTTGAAGTCCCTTTTTCTGTTAGTCATTCTTACTAGTTCATTATAGTACATAAGTATTCAAAAATTATTCCATAGAAATTAAATAAATGAATTTATACGTTTCCCATACATGGGTACTTAACTAGTTATCGTGTCTATATCTCTGAGAAAATTATGCATTCCAAGGACCCATGACCACATTTAACATTAATATATAATCCCACTTATGGCTAGAAACTATACTAAACACATAACTAATTCTGAGCATAATCATATAATAACTGATACTTGACAAAAAACATAGAATGCAGAGAAGAAAACATAGAAGTTATTCAGTATGTATAACAGGTTATAAATAAATATTTCTTTGGTGGGTTAATAAATTAATTAAGAAAAAAGAATTGTATGAATAATAACCAAATCCTACGCGTGATTCTTGTAAGCCTCTCTCTACTGCTAAAGAAATTTTACAATTATTTTGTCTGTTGATTTACTAATCAGTGGTTTTTGTCAAAAACAACTGGCTTAAAGACAGGAATATATTTTCAGAAAATGCCAATGTCTATATTTATAGCACTTCACGTAGTAATCATATTCATCAGGTGACAGTATCAACAGCTTATTACAAAAATTCACGTACAATACATGTACACTCTTTTAAAACACTTTGCCAGATGACATTAAATGATTAAATCCAATAGAAAAGTTTAAATCTCACGTGAAATCATTTCTGCTGCATAACTGTTTCTATACAATAAGAGACTATACTGAGCATTACAAGGAAAGTAACATTAATTTTAACAGTGATATATAATGTATTATTTACAATTTGGACTGTATAATTTTAAACAATGTGAAACAAGTATTGTGCCATAGCTTCTGGGTCAATGACTCCAATTTGAATCAGTTTTTTGTCCAGTTTCCCTGATCCTTTGAGCAAATGCTGAGATGGTCACTTGTTTTGCTTTTGGACATAAATGTAACTTCATTATCTGTGCATGTTTTCTAGAATTCAGTGGGAAATATAGATATTAAAATTATTGTTCTCCATGTTGTACCAGCAGGAAATATTATTCCTTGACAAAGAACATGAGGAAGGATAGGAGCCCAACTTTATAGCTGATTTACCCTTGAAAATATATTTTATTGCATCAGAGTGAATACTTTCGTTAACAAACCTTGCAAAAAACGCTCATTTTTTGCTGTATTCAAAATTCAAGTAAAATAAAGTTCAGGGTAAGGATCACTATATTTTGAAAACATGCACAGAACTTACTTCTCCCCATAGCACATTACACACAGTTTTGAACTGTTTTTTATCTAAAATAAATAAATAAAGAAAAGTATTTACATAATATTTAAAAACATTTAAGAAAACTAAATGGTTGGTAAAAAATGGAGAATTTCAAGAAATAAAATAATTTTTTTAACAAATATTTATTTTTTTCCTTTTGAATCAATCTTACAAAAGTTCAGACACCTCAGACTCATTTATTTTAATATATTCCTTAAAGCTGTGAACTCTATTTTTCTGACAAAACTCTACGCCATTCAATGGTACACTACCATATTCTGAGAAAATTTACATGAAATTCAAAATGCAATAAATCTTCCTTAGCTGCATGTTTTTATTGACATGAATATATAAAATGTCACAATGAATTTACATAGTACAATTCAAATATATCTTGGCTAGTGTTTGTTTCATAATGTTGAGTCTGATACTGTAATTAGTGGTACATGTACTTCACATAGTTAGGAAGTCTCCTTTCTCAATAAAAATGAATCATGAAAATAAGTTCTTTGAATAGCAAGTTGTGACAATTTTGTGAGTACAAGCTACTAAGTAATTCTCTCAAATACGATAAAGTATGAGTTTATGCTAAAAGATAAATTCCTGACATATTCAGAATAAATGAAACACTTATTTGGGGGTAATTCATATCACAGAGAGAGCAAGTTTGATGTTATTTTGATTTTAAAATATATTTCAACAACAATTCACAAAACTCGTATTTTACCTCTTCAGGTTCAGTACAGTCAGTGGTACAGTCAACACATAAATATATCTTGTAAAGTTCCTTTGCGACCACTTCCTCCTATATTTTAAAACTTTGTAACACCTTACACTCCTTGGATATCGGGTACGTTAATATAGTTTCTGCTTGGATTTCTTCAGTTGTTTCACCCACCAACCGTCATTACCCAAACATCCTATAAAATCAGGGGAAGAGGTAACAACAAATGGATGACAAAGGGACAACAAAGGGATCAAGCCGATCTTCACTTTCCACAACACTGCTTAGTCGATTTTGCTTCTTCTGGAGCAAGACGAGATGAAACGGAAGTCGAGGCAGTGGAGTTCGCACGGTGGGCAGTGGCTTCAGAGTTGGTGGGTGCCACTTCAACGGTGATAAAATCTCCATCGTCGTTGTCGTTGCCGCATGCGGAATTGGCTCCAATTGACGACATGTCTTCATTGAAGACAGGCTCAGAAGCAGATACATAATTATTTTTGAAGCCATCAACATCATCTGTTGTAGTAGCGCCGGCTGCGAAAGAGGCAGAATCCCCATTTTCTGCTAGATCTGGTTTAGACAACAGCTTGTAAAGAACACCATCCACTTTGGAGTTCCTTAGCGATGCAGTTTTGTGTTTATCAGCATCAACAAATCCCTGGCTCGAATGAGATCCATCATCATCCCCTACTTCATTGAATGCTCTTTCCTCTTCATCTTCATGTGAGGTCACATCCACTCCATGCCAGGAATCATTGTACAAATGGACAAATTCAATAAAGTGAATTTGCCCAAGCAATCCTGCTGAGAAATTGGAAGAGTTTTCCACATGGATCAGTCCCTTTTGGTCATCGGCAAATGTAAGATTTGGTGGATAATACTCCACCGTTTCCACAAGTTCCACTCCAACAGCAATGCATGTGTAGAGAAAGAACACTGTCCACAGAGCCATCATGATCTGTGGAATGCGATGTATAACACCATTCCTGTCTGCTGGAGGCATCTCTTCGGCTATCTCCGGTGGATCAAACGGCACGTTGTACATCCTGCAATTTCTTCAGACGACGGAGCTGTAGCTCTCGAAGGCTATCGACCGCTACCGACGCACAAGCAGGACTGGCGGCGCGTTGCGCGTCTTGCCGTTATGTACTCTTTACTCGATGACGTCAGAGCATGATGTCACTTGATCGACCTCTCGCATTGTGGAGTTCGCAAGAAACAACGTGATCCAATGTTACTATACCAAAAATGTTTAAAATATGCAATAAACGTACATTTTAAATTTCACAAGTATATATAGACATTTGTGTTATAATAATAATAATAATAATACACACATATTTATGGACATTCTTATATATATATATATATATATATATATATATATATATATATATATATATATATATAATGAGAGAGAGAGAGAGAGAGAGAGAGAGAGAGAGAGAGAGAGAGAGAACACAAAACTAATGAATTTTCTCAAATATACGATGCAGGAATGGAACATTGTTCTACATCTTTTTATCAAAGCTAAGAAAACGGCTACACAAATTGCTTGACATGACCACCCGGTTCAGTAGCGAAATATGTTCGGAATTTTGGTTTGAGAAGTGCAAATATGTCCACCTTGTAAAAGGAAAAAATTGTTACATCAGAGGGGTATGACGTGGCACCTGAAAACACGATACAAGATGACAACGTAGGCTTCCGCGGCCGGAATTGGAACTTACTTGGCTATCCGGGAGACGCCGCGTCCAGGGCACAGGTGCCGACGTTTACTACGCCCCGATGAAGGTCGCAGAATGGCGACCGAAACGTCGGCACCTGTGCCCTGGACGCGGCGTCTCCCGGATAGCCAAGTAAGTTACGATACAAGATCTTGATACTATGGAGCGAAAATCCTTCAACACTTAATAGGAAACATAATGAAAATCCCTTATTTTAAATACGAATCTTTGAATGTTACTGACAACCAAAACGACGTCCCCAAGGGGCTTGGAGAGGCGTTACTTCAATTGTAGATGCAACATTTTTTTTTTAAAAAAAATATCAGGCTATACTGGGACAGAGAAATAAAAATAGATGTTACTGTACCAGCCAACCGACCTGACATCTTGTTCCTGGACAAAAGTAAACAAAAGTTGCATATGATTGAAACTGTTATCACTCTCACTCATAACATCAGTACTACCTACAATACAAAGATTAGTAAATATAAAGATTGGGCAGATGAGATAAAGATGCTGTGAAAGACAAAAAAGGTCATCATCGATAATATAGTAATCACAAATAACTGGAGTATTGTAAAATCAACAATGCGTCAACTCGGGACTTAAGGAGGCGGAAAACTGTTGATGACCACGCAAAAATCGGTAATTCGGAATACGTGTCATTTAGTAAGAAAATTCCTAGAAGAGCTTGATTAAACTAACGGAATCCACGAACAGTGCCCATACTTGCTTGCCGGAGTCGTACGTGTGAGCCTATCAGATGGAATTACGGCATGTGAATGTTTCTTCTAGCGAGGGAGAAGTGAAAAAGTCATAATAATAATGATAATAATAATAATAATAATAATAATAATAATAATAATAATAATAATAATAATAATAATAATAATAATAATAATAATAATAATAATAATAATAACAATAATTATATTCTTCAGAAAAGAAATCATAAGCAAAAGACACCACCATGGAAGATCAGGCGTGAAAAAAGCATTGATGAGTTACATGCAAAAGTAGACCTTATTACTGAATATATGAACAACTGTTCGAAAAGAGTTGTCATAAGAGTAACAGGCATTGCAGGAAGAGCTGTAATTAACCTACCATCCCCAGTGTAATTAACCTACCATCCTCAGCTTCTTTTTAACCACAGAGATACGTTAAAACAAAAGTTCAAAGCTAAAAGAGCAAGACTCAGAATGATATAATGAACTAACCAAGAGAAAACAAAACTTGAATTTCCACAAAACAGAAAGAAGTTCTTTGGGCAACCTGATCTGGGAGTAGAAATAGAGAGAATAACCTCACTGTTGATGTCAATAACGTCAGTAAATTTTGGAGTTCGTTGTGGACGGAACCAGGACGGTACTAGGACGGTTCCTGCGCGCTGCCCCACTGCGCGAGCATCGGCTGGCGTTCGAGAGTTGGATGGAAACACATTTTGGCTAAGTATAATAAGTGTTATAATAAGTGATAATAAGTGAAAGCTGGAGTCTGTTGCAGCCTTATTTTGCACACCGTCTTGGGGCACCGCACGCTCAGTTGATTGATTGCTTAGTGATTCCAGGCGCGTCAACTGCTGTCATCAGTCTTATAGGTGCAATGAATGTTTTTTATGGCAGGAGGGGGCGGTGATCTTCCCCGCTGGATGGTGAGATCCGAGCTAACCTACTGTCGACCAACGGGGTTCTCCTCAACCACGTATCTTCTACCAGCGAAACACTGCCCCAGCCGAGACAAGATCTAAGCTCCCAATCGGTCTCCCAGTATGTGTGTTAGTTTGGCACATGAAAGTGTAAATGTGCGTAACTAAAGGGTGAGGATGGCATAAGGAAAAGGAAGGAAAAATCGCGCGCGGTCTGTTTGTTCCGGCACTGCTAGAATTCTCCTTCAGGCAGCGCTTTAATTCGACATATCTGTGTAGCTAGAGTAGAAAATCTTTCCACCGTCGTGACTGGAACCCTGGGACCAACCGGTTAGTGGAACTGAAGAGACATCAATTGACGCCTTGAGCCACCTAACTCGGTGGGTGACAACGATATAAAATAGTAAGCATAATATTTAAGAGAATAAATCGTTATTAGGGGGCAGATTTTGATGATTAAAGATCGCCAAAAAATATCAATAAAATGCACTTAAAATATTTTTAAAAAGACTTAGAAGCAAAGAAAAGGACCTAAAAATTCGTTCGGACAACTAAAGCTGTTGGACACGTTACTGATGTAATCGGGTCTTCTTCTATTCGATCAAGTGAACTAAGCTTTCAAACTTTTGGTTTAGATTGTTCTTTACGACCTACCGTCAACTAACGGGGTTCTCCCCACCAGGTATCTCCCACCAGTGGGACACTGCCTCAGCCGAGACAAGCTCTAAGCTCCCAATCCGTCTCCCAGTTCTTTACCACGGAAATCTGCCTTTAGTTTCTCTAAATCTGCTGAACCGCCAATGCACCTGATTAGGGTCACAGGAACCTTAGATTACATACAACGGCTAACATTATAATTTCTGAGCGAAGAAATCGAATAGGACACTCATGAATTCCGTGCAGAACATTTGTTACAACTCGTAAATTTTTTTGAAGCAAATACCAATAAAATGAGTTTCAAATTTATTAAATTTAATTGTATATTGTACTTAATTGCAAATTACAATCTTGAAAGACCTATTCTTTATGAATACTAAACATCTACTTTTAAACACGAAAGTAATATTTTAATGTAAATTTTAATTTTTTATAATGACACTGTTGCCCAGTGCAATTCCTCGCTGTTTCCTTTATAACTCAGAAAGTTTCCAAGATTTTCAAGTTCTGTTTTTTTATTTCAAAGCTACATAACACATCAACTAATTTGACTAAAATCAATATTCTAAACAGATTAAAAATATTATTTCTACTTCTTACATTTATAGAACATATTTTCAGTGTATATTTCCCATTAATTTTTTTACATGCAAAGAATTTATTAGAGAAGCATAATTCTGACCATGTTAGTAGATACTGATGCAGGAAACGTGCACAAACAATTTTTGTTAAATCTTACTAATAGTTTATGTTTTATGAAGAAATGGTTTTTAAAAAAATTTAATTTTGGGAAATGAACAATGAAGATACATGACTACTTAAAATACTTAAGAAAACATCATTGCAGCCTTGAATCCTCCTGCAACATAAGTTGTTCCCTCTTTTGTGGATTTCTGGGACACTTCTCGCTTAATTCACTTTCTGTATTGTCTTACCTCTTTTGTGCTCAGTAATGTTTTTTGCTCAGCAGACTTTAATCTATTTAAATCTACCTGATGCATTGCTCGCTTACAAAATTCTTCTGGCACAGTTCTTGTTGTCCTCAGGAACATCCTGTTTTCTGAAGCTTTTGTGTGCTAATTTCCATGTAAACTTGACTTCTTAGGTTTATATGACACTTTTCTTCTCGCCATAGCAAATTCACAACAAAAACTAACGGATTCCAAAGTAACACGTGCACAGTACGTTGTTTACAATTTGTAACAACAGGCAACCAGGAGACCAGAACAAAACAATCAAAATAGCGGCAGTATGAGAAATTTACGTTCCAAATTCTACTAATACTACGAGAAATCACTCGTTCAAACATGATCATGTTCAAAACGAAATTAAAAAAAAAAAAAAAAAAAAAAAAAAAAAAAAAAAAAAAAAAAAAAAAAAAACGAAAAAAGAAAAGTGGACTTGGCACTCTCCACTGACAGCTGATACAATACCGCGCAGCACTTCATAAATTAAATCATAACTTTAAAACTACTGTAGATAATATAATATTTCTTTAACAAATTAAAAAGCTAAATAAACATAGACTAAATAAAAATAAAATGATAAATAAATTAAAATAAAAATAACTCCCCTTAAGATTTTAACGAAAATGAATTATTCACCATTTTTGAGCTGCCTTCTTCGGCAGAAAAAAATTGAAAAATTTATGTAATCGTGCGCCGGAAAATGGCAAATATTTGGCAGTAAAGTCTTATCTCCGGGCCTTGTCACGAAAAAGTAAATAAATCCTGTTGCTAAATAGATAAAGAAATTCTCAAACACTGCTGTAGTCAAGTTTTGTGGGGCCTTGATACCGAAAAGTCGATTGACGACAAAACGTCTGTCTGTCCGCCCGTCTATTTGTCCGTCTGTGGTCAACACTAGCGTTCAGCCGATTTTCTTCAAAACTGCTGTTTCCTAATCAATCTCGAGGCTTTAGGAGTTTCAAATGAATATTTTGATTTTTGGGGGTACTTAACGTGTTGGCTCTAAAACATTTTCGAAATTTTCTGAAAAAAGGCACGAAATAACTTGATCAAACTTTGTTGTCGGATAATAAAAAGGACGTGTAAGAGAATAGTACAGGTCTCATGTTCGTTGAAATCTTAAATTTTTTGAAAAATTGCGTAAGTGCAATGTTTGGGGAGTCTTCCTGTAATTATAATTTTGAAGACCGATTTTTTTCCTTAATGAAATCTGTGCCATAAAGACGGATTTCTAAATAAGATCTAGTTCAATTTTTCGAAAATATGAGTATATTCTTTTAATTTGGTGCGAATATAGGCAATTAAAAAAAATATGGAAAACCGCTCCAAATACTTTTTTTAACTTTTTCCAGGGATAGAAGATTAGACACTAAAAGAATGACGTGAGTCTCATTTTTAACTCTGAAATTTTCAAAATAGCCAATTTAGTAATAACGCGAATGTATGCGCTGTTGTAACATCACTAGTTTTCTTGATGACGTCTTTCTTCAGTTCTTAAAATAAAACCATGCATAACTTTTCGATAATGTAGTAGGCAAACTTTTAAGAATTATTTTTCGAAAAAACTGTTCCAAAGTTTTTCCTTTTTTTCTGGAAAGAGGAAAGATTAAAAAATGGCGTAGGTCATATTTTCGGCGAACTCTGTGTTTTCGAGAATTGCAAAAAGATATCATTGCAAAAGTACATTATTGAAAATCAGAGATATCTCCTTCGTGAAATCTCTTCTAAGAAATAGATATTTAAATGGAACGTATACATTTTTTTGAAAAAAGAAGTAGTGTTCGCGTAGTTAATGCTTGAAATAAAAAATTATCTCACAAACACCTCACAATCGCTTTCAATTTTTATTCGGATAGAAGGAAAAGGATGCTTTGAAAAAATGACGATGTCTGATGATCATTGACCTCTTAATCTTTGAACGATGTATAGTATTGGAAAATAATATTTTCGAAAAGTGTTTCAAATTATTTTTAAAAAGTGCATTTCACTATATCTCTATGTTTTCGCGTCTTGCTGTAACTATTGTGCTGATCTGTGGTACCCGCGCGGTGAAATGATTGATCATTTTTTTCCGGGCGCGTTACTTTGTTATGGTAACTTTCCCCGTAAATTTAGCGCATGATATACCACGAAAGATGGAGGTATTTCTCTCCCACTAGAACGTGAGATTCGTCGCCGACCTAATTATCGTCTTGCGGGAGTTTCTTCGTCCAAGTAACTCGGCCGTTCCAATCGAGACTAGCTCTAAGCTCCAGATGTGTGAGGTACATGTCCTAAGTGCGCGAGTGTGAGTGTGTGTGTGTGCGTGTGTGCGTGCGTGTGTATGGGCGTAGGTGTGTTTGTGTGTGTGCGTGTGTGCGTGTGTGCGTGTTTGGGAGGAAGGGACACGGAGGAGAAAAGAAAGGTTGTGTACGATCCGTAGCGCTTTTGATCTGTGGCCCTTTTGTTAAGATACCGCTCCGGCATTCGCCTGAGAGAATCCACTAAAAACTAATCGCTGAGCAGCGGCCCTTATAATTTTCTCCGAGAAACGGCTGAATTCGACCTACAAGTAGCAATCTAGCTAGTGTAAAAATCAGCCACTGTCTCAAATCGAACACTTAGACCTCCCAGTCCATTACAGGGGCAATCGTTATTTCCTTGAGCCACATCTGACAGCCGGCCATGTCTTTAGAAAACGTTTGTACAAAACAAACAAAATTCAGTGAACTTCATGTAATTTCTGTTAGAAATTAATTCAATCTATATATTTAAAAAAATAAGGTATTCTGCCATGGCTTCGTTTAGAGCTTCTACAGAACCGATAGTAGTATTTTTTCCTTCAAATGAAAGAATGTGATCCCTAGATGTGTTATCAGATATTATTTGTTTTGATTCCGCATTATTTACGGTGTAAATTAATTAATGAAATCATTCTTTAATAGTACGCTTATCAATAGTCAATTGTTTTCTTCCAAAGGGTGATTGTTTCAAAATCGATATACATGAGTCGATAGATGTCCACGATACTTCATGGTGGTGCTGCGTTATGTTTTGTTTTGATTGTTGAGATTTGTTTACAATTCAAGGTTTTGTTTCAGTGTAATAATTGCATTGTGGCGTAGACAGTTTTGTATTTGCGTTTGTGGTGAATTTTGTAGAGAACATTCGGACAATGGGTTTTGCTCGGTTGTACTGAAGTAGTGAAGTTGTTCACAGGTTATGTCGAATTCCGAAACGTTGCCCACGCGCCCCAAAAGACGCAAACACACATTAACTGAACGTAGGCAGTCAGCGTAAGTGTCGTGATAGTGAGATCATTTCGTTTTCTGCGTGGTCGTTGACTATGAAATGTCAGTTTTGTTCTGCTTTGTACTTGACATGTGAGAGAAATTCTGCAAACGAGTTTACTCTGCGTTGCTTAAATGGGAAAATAAGCTTATCTTCAAGCAATATACCTGAAGAAATCAAAGTTGTATATAGGAGATGATAACACATCAAAAAACTTTTGAAATAATATCCATCAGTATAATGGTGTTCTTTCTTTTGTGTCATTTGGCGCCGATATTGCATTGCCACCGGGTCATGGGCCATACGTGTTCAAAATTTTGGGAACTCCACATCACAGAATATCTTCGTTATACCCTGAATATCCAAACAATGCAACATATTGTGAACATTAGACTGCGCGCAGTATTTTACATTTATCTCAGATCGCACCGTCAAATTTTGACGGGTTCTCACTAGTTGATTTTAAAAAATCTTCTGAAAATCCATACGAATGTTTTGCTTCAATTTCTTTTTCCGCGGATAAAACAAGAACCGCAGGCCTCATTTTCATTGAATTCTCTATTTTTTTAAAAATTTCGTGTTGGAAATAATAGGAGATGCAGTTAGATGTTTAAGCGTCGGCCCAAGTGGATACGGCCGAACGTAGTTATAACACTCTGGGGTTGCATATGCTGTTGTAGCGCCACTGATCCAAGTGATCCAATCATTGAACAGAATATTATGCGTACCAAAATTTCTTCCAGGTTCATACGTTTCAGAACCGAAAAGTGAATACGTCAGCGTAGTGTTTTTTGAAATTAAAAATGAATCATATTTATACACAAAAAATGAAGTTTTGAGAGCGAAATTTGTAAATTATCAGTCTTCTCATCCTGAAAGTTTATTGATTTAAACTCATTCAGAACAGAATTTTCTGGTAAAGTATAATGTTTCACTTGATGTGTCATCAAATAGTATTCGATTGCAGAGAGTGAAATGATAGGGGAAGAAACAAGTTGTACTTCCAAAGCAAAATATTACAATAAAGCAAAACACTTGTTTGTCATGACGCATACATTCTGCATTGTTCCATATGTCATTGAGTCTCAATTTACATATTTCGAAAATAATAAACATAGAAACTTGTAATGAAAATGTTTGAATTTATTTGACGGGTCTCGAAAGCTTTTTCCGTCTGTCTTACAGATGATAGAAACAATCTGTGTAACTTGTACACTATATCGTATATAGTCCTGTCACCCAGAGAAAATAATGAAAATGAAACATCATTTATCTTATACTCTTCGATTAGCGTAACGGCGCTTATAGCTTTTCCTTCGCTTTCTTCATAATAGTAGCCCGTTGTTCTTTGACTTGTGTTTTCCTATGCCATCTCTTCACTAGCAGCATTTGTACCCCCACAAATTGAAATACAGGAAAGAAAGGGGTTGACTGAAAATCGGAGGGAAATTGATTCATATGAATATTATTTGACCGGCACATTGAGGTCAAAGGAAAATTTCAGGATCTTCTAATAGGTATTGCCAAGCACTATCTGGCTGCATATCAAAAGGGAAAAAATCGTCGCTCAGTTTAATATTAGTCGCTCGGTCCAACTAAAAATCAGAGGGAAGTTAATACATATGAATATTTTTGGAAATGCACACTGAGGCCAAAGGAAAACTTTGCCAAGAAATACCTGGCTGCCAATTAAAAGGGAAAATATCGTCGCTTAGAGCATTGAATGACTCTTCAATACATTAAATGACTTCTTCACATTCCTTCCGAAAGATAATGTCAAAAACGTAAACTTCACTTGTTTCTTTCATGGATTTCCACAAATAAAATTGCTGATTCGAAATGTTCCTTCGGCATGACATATTTCATTCTTACAAGATATTCCTTGATATGCTTAATCTATACTACTAGTATTAGTAAAATTTATGTTCACTAGTATTCTTCTCTATTATTTTCGAAATTGATGGAACCATGATGTGAAGAGTAACAGGAGGGGGAAATTAATAAATCTAAATATCCATGGTTGTGTAACGTATTGTAGGACTACAGTTAGCAACCGCCACAAAGGGCGGCGGCAGAGGATTAGACGCCAGGGGCCAGGCAGGATGTGACACGCCGAGGTATTCTGGGAAATCCTAAGAGCTAGGGAAAGGGATGCCCAAAGTACGGGACAGCGCATTTTTGCCGCGTGCCGCGTGTCAAATTCTTGGAATCCAGGGAAATGGATGTCCAAAAATGCCTGGCAAAGCGGTCAGTGTGGGCCGTGTGCAAAACCCAGTGACGTTTCAGGTCACGTGGGTGGCGGCTATATAAGAACCAACGCAGAGCGCGGGGGTGGGGTTTGTTGAGCTGAGAGGGAACCCTCGTGCGAACGCACAAAAACTTGCGCCCAGGGCGGTGCGGAGCCGAGCTAGGCTCGTGCGGCAAACCATGTGTTGGGACGCCGTTGTGGACTATATCCACGGGTGACAAGAGGTCGCCGGAGCTGTCTGCTGTGTGCGGGAGGCTCGCTGAGGAGTGGCGCGGGCCACGAGTCAGTTATTCATTTTTAAGGATCGCTCCTGCGATCAGGAAAGTAAAGATCTACCAGAGCTGTAACTTAAAGTAGTACTGTACATATTGTGAATAAACCTGTACATATTTATCATTGAAGCTCGTGTCTGTGATTATTGTGTATTCCCACGACGTCACAGTTGGCTCATGTGCAAAGAATGATTGGGAAAAGAATTCCTTTATGTACTCAATATAATTTCAATGGGAGACCCAAAGAAGGTCCCTAAAGCGTTGAACACAAGACTTTGAATCAAGTTGAATGCCGAAATCGTAAATAAGGAGAAGAAGGAAAATTGAGAATATTCTAATATTTTGTATCTGAAGCTGTATTTTATACAGGATGAACATCAGGGAAATTCGAGAAACCATTATTAAGTACTGTAGATATCCACAGGATTGGGACTTTACTATCTTCCTTACTTACAAGGGTTCTGAAATGCATTTTCATTCGACATTTTTTACCCATTCCTAGTTTTGGATTGTTTTGATGAACTAACTATTAGAACGCCCCTAGGTTGATTCATCTGCAGTTTCAAACTTTCAAATTTTCATTGAGGATGTCAAACAGTACAGTAGCATTTTCATATATGTCTTGGTATTTTTCCCCTCCAGAAAAATGATCTTCTGAAATTCATAAGGTGTTGGTAACATTGATGTGATTTAATTGATGGATTTGGTTCGGATAATTTCTTTCTTGTAATTGAAACTTTGTGTCTAAACTCTTGGTGCACATATTTTCACGCATTATTTCCTTTCTGCAATTTTCGAAAATTTTGCAATTTTCGAAAATTCAGAAAAATGAGACTTGTGCCGTTTTTAAGCATCCTTTACTCAACAACAGGAAACATGTAAAGAAAAAATGGGAGCTTCTTTTGAAATTTTTTAATTTACAATTACTGCAATCAAACATTACGCAAGCATTACCCATTTCTCAGAAAAATGTACACGAGCTTCCTTAAAAACCAAAATTTTAGAATACATTCCGTTTCACCTTCTCTGTCATCAATATTATACTTTAGTAATCAACATACAATTTCTTTTTGCAATTTCGAAAGAGAAATTTCGCCGAAATCGACACCATCACCAATTTTTTAAGGTGATTTGGTTTTAACATGTTTTGCATTTAACATGTTTGCGTCCGTTACGCTGCCCCAGGAAAAAGTTAATATTGAATTCTCGGTTCATTTTTGAAAAAAATTCAAAATTCTGAGACTGAAAATGTTGTAAAGTCCTCGAAAATGCCAATATCCGTTTGAAACTCGCAAGGCTATGAATTCGTGCAGATCGATGGAGGAATCATCAATATTGAAGGTCATCGTCTGGAGTGTTTAGACACTAGGGTTTCTCTCAGACGGACAGATAAAGGAACAGACAGACGGACGGATAACGGTGCGAACGGAAGGGTTGATCATCAAGCGACGGTCAGACGGACGGACGAACAGACAGACGGACGAAAAGACGGACGGACACTCGAAAAGAGAGGCAGACAGCCAGCCGAACAGACAAACGGACGGAAAGGCAGACGGACGGGCAGACGGACGGGCGGACGGGCAGACAGACGGAAGGGCAGGTTGCCGACAGGTGGCCGGCTGGCGGACGGACGGGCAGGCGGTTGGACGGACAGTCGGACGAATGGGCAGACGACGGATGGGTAGACGGACGTTTGGCGGACGGACAGGCAGGCAGACGGACGGATGAACGGACGGGGAGACGGACGGACAGGTGCACGAACGGAACGAACGGCAGACGGACGGATGGACGGGCTGGTAGAGGAGCTGGCGGACGGGCAGGCGGACGCGCTGGTGGACAGACAGACCGAGCGGACTAATAAATGGCCGTCTATTGATATTTACGTTCTCGCCTTACTGCGTATAAAAATATTGTAATTCTGCGACAGAAATCGATGATTTTTGACTCTCCTGCCCCGTTAACTAAAAAGTGGGTAAATCTTCACATAAGTGGGTAAATGTATGTATGTCGTAAATTACTTCTAATATGTTGTGCAGTTAGAAAACAATTTTTTGGATCCTTATTACCAAATAATCGTTTGACGGAAAAGCGCGTGTCTGTCCGTATGTGGTCAACGCTGGTTCCTAAACCGTTCAGACGATTTTCTGAAAAATTATTTGCCCGAATCGATCACAACGAACTAGAGAACCTGGGAGTTTCAAATTTGTATTTTGATTTTTGTGGGTAATTGACAAGAAGCATCAAGAGTATTTTCGAAATTTTCTGTAAAATAGCTCCTAATATTGTGATTAAACCTTGTCTTTGGATAAGGGGGATAACTTTGGAAAACTAAACCTTCTTTTCAAATACAATTTTTTTCTGTCGAAAATTCACTGATTATTCGCGCAGCATTAGATAACTTTTTGTCTACTCTGTAGGAAGAAAGTAAAATCTCCATCTCCTTAAATGAATCTAAATTACTGCCTCTGATGGTTGAATCTGAGGCATACTTTAAAGATGTGATCAAGGTCAAATGTTGAATTGCTGAATTCCGATGTCGGGGGAAATAATTTTGTAATAGATCAGATCTTTCAAGGATTACTTGCTTTCTGCGGTCAAGTTTCTTACAGGTAGTCAATGAGTAAAATGCGCTTGTTGACTGATGGAAATTACTGGATTTATATGTGCTCCGAAAGCTGTTCAACTGAAGGTTTAATTTGTGGTTGATATTTCCCAGAAGTCTCCAAATTTTCGTTTCGGTTGGGTAAATCTGGATAATATTCGTTTCTGAGAGTTTGGCTTTTAAGTCAGCAATTGCATTACCGAACTTTTTCTTGTGAGCAGGTATCCCAGCAATCACGATTTCTTCCCGAATTTTATTATAATATGGTGAATTTCATGAATGCAGTTGTTTAGTTATGATCTTCATTTGCTGTTTATTACTTCTATTGTTATGAGGGAGTCTAATTATGATATACGAAATTTGGTTGTCAGCAGATTTTTCAATCTTTCTATTTACATCTTCAATATTGTACCGGATGATCTTCAATATCAATATCTTCAATATTGTACCCGCAACCTTGTTTAAGCGGGTCGGATAGCGGCTGGTGGTTTCAAGAAGATTAACTGACAGGAAGAACGCTTAATCCCCTTTCCCACTAACGCCACCCTAAGAAGGGGAGCAGGTGACCGCCGAGCGCAAAGAGAAAGGCACGCGCCTGCTTCTGTGGCGTCCAAAGAAAGTTGAATTGTCAAGAACGACGATTCCTTCGTATATCGTTTAAAACTGAAATAAACTTGCCATGCAAAATTATCATTGAGGTAAATTTAATAGTAAACTTTGCTTGTTTTAGTTTCATAACAAGATACGTTCCAGAAATGTATATGTTTCATACTTTTTGTTTTAAATAAATATTAATAAATTATGGATTCAGATTCACAGAACAAATGTTTATTATTATTATTATTATTATTATTATTATTATTATTATTATTGTTGTTGAATTAGGTTACTTGAAAAATAATAAACTAATTAAAATATAATAAAAAATACTACTTCTTTGAAAAACGATAGACCAATTAATTTAATCTTTTTTAATGCAATGGTCTTTCTACTGTTTCCTATGGTCTCTCGGTACCCCAGAGACAATTGTTTTGCTGGTTAACACATCCATCCAGATGAAGCCAAACCTCATCACATAAAAACACCATGGTGGAAATATGGATAATCTTATTTCCACCATGAAAAACACTTTATCAAGTGCATAAAGACTTTCGCTAACAATTCGCCGCAGACAATTACAGTAATTCATGCGAGTAACCCGATCGGGAAAAAGCTCTTGAGAAGTCCGCTGTTTGAATCCGCATATTTTCGATTTTTTTGGCGCAGTGTGCACTTTCATACGAGAGATTACATTCCTGCTGGGGCTTCCTTAATCATTTTTTCGGAGAAGTTGAAAGAACATCCAGAACTTCCTCTAGGTTTCGCTGCGTGAGCACTGTGTTTTTGCTGAAAACAAATGTGCTCCAGAAATGTAATGATATTTTATACTTATTGTTTTAAATATGCATTAAAAATTATTAATTCCAGATCCGGAGAACAAATTTATTATTATTACTGTTATTATTAGTGTTGATATTAATAATAAATATTTTTATTGAAATAAAGTTACTTTCAAAATAAAAGTAGTTTTGAAAGAGTGGGCTCATTAGTCAGTGACTAATAATCTGTGGTGAAATTATCAGTGAAAGATAGTCACTGCTTAATGATAGGTCAAAGCATTGCCCTTCATCCCCATTATTTAACATTAAGATAAAGGTTTTGGAATTCCCCGCAACAAAAATAAAAAAGTAGTTAGGTAAAGGAAATTATTTATTATGAATGATGAAAAGGAAATTATGAATTATGCATTGGGGCCGGAAACAAACAAAACTCACAAAAATGTTAAAAATGTCCTCCATTTCCTAACAAAAAAGCATTTACTCTCGTGAGAACATTTGCTGCAACCTGTTGTAAAGTTTGTTCGCTGCGTGAGCACTGCAATTCGGTGACTGCATTTCCGATCAAACACACCTCCTTTCACACGATAGCAATTCACTAACCGAAATATGAATTTTTTCTCTGAAAGCTGCCCGGCACTCTTTGAAAGATCGCGTTCGGAAATAGTCCTACACCACAAAACTGTGTTTTTCTACGCTGAGGCGCATCGTATGTTAACTTTGAAAGAAGGAAACTATGAAGACGCGACCTGTTTTGTTTTGAGCAGGTGTGCCCCACCCCACAGGAAGGGGGTGAGTGAAACGAAGGGGGTGGTGGAGAATGGAGTGTTGCTGAAATGCAGTGGAAGGAGCTGTCTCAGAAGCAGTGTTGCAAAACTTTCACTTTTCTCTCAGTGCCTTGAACAGCAGGGTTGCGTTATATACTGATCACCCGGGTTAGTTGTAGAAAAACGCCGAAAAAAAGATTGGACATTAACAGAAAATTCAATGATACCTAGGAAAATAGGATCTACGATATTTTCTAAACGTCTTTTGCTCTATCCAAGAAGAAAGATCTTTAAATAAGAAAAAAGTTTTAAAAATTCCAGGCGTGTCCGCTCGAGATATATATTATTTCCGGAACTAGACCACATTAGACAATTATTTAATAAGTGATTTTGGAAGCCAGTTATGACACTTTTTATTTGCTACATTTTCCTATCATTTCCTTTTTATGGGTATTAACGTTTTCTGATCCTTTCCAGTCTTACCACGTTTGCTTAAATGGTGGCTAATTCCCGGAAAGTTTTCGCAAGTTTAGCCTACGTATAATAAATTGTCAAGCCACAAGAGAAAAACGTTTCAGAGTAACCTCTCCTGGTTGATGACGTCACTTGTTTAAATCCGTTCACCACACCAGTTTCTTCACAGCAACCTGTGATGCTTTGTCTACTGTACCGACACCCTCCCAGGTAATTCCGCGTAAATATGTCATCAGCTACAATAACACTTGAAACTTTTTTCTACCCGCCTCAGTTGTCAACCACCAAAGAACATTCAAATTATGTCTAGGTGTGGGATAGACTCCACAAGCTACTACAGATCCTTTATTTTCTTTCTGACAATTTTATTCCTATAATTTCTGATTCTTCGTTTCTATAATGCGTTTATGCTATGTATTTAGCTCTGATTTAACACAAATAAACACCCTTCTACACCTGCCTTCTTGAATCGTTTATACCCTTCCTATGTATTAATCAATATCTCTCAATAATAATAACAATAATAATAATAATAATAATAATAATAATAATAATAATAATTATATTATTATTATTATTATTATTATTATTATTATTATTATTATTATTATTATTATTATTATTATTAGGCAGTGGCAAGGCTGGCTCTGAACTTAACTCAGCTGGTGTGTATTCTTAGGGTTTGTTGACGCCTTTCTCCCGCACAGGTTGAAAGGTGTGATGGACTACTGGAAAACGAGAATGAGAATAAATAAACAACGTGCAAGGAATTTGTCGAAGAGTGATCAATAAGTACATGGAATTAAGAAATCTCTTAGGATCATTACATCCAGATTCAGCTATAGGAACTGAATACAAAAATAAGGAGTGACTTATCAGCCACTCTGTATATTGATTCTGCTTTCTTTGCAGTATTCAAATTATATCAAGTTGAAAATAAATTGTAATGCCAGTCGCACATCTTAATACATTCAAAAATATCTTACTTGGCATTTACGGACTTCGAATAAAGCAAGCCTTAGATTACCTCCCTTTCTTAGAAAACCTAGAGACAACCCTAAACAAAATCAGTTATCGCTCTTTTGAATCCATTGTTGTATGTGGAGATTCAACATTGATTTTCTTGTACAATCTCCCGAAAAATAGCAATTTCTCAATTCAATTCATTATTTTAATTTAGATAATACAGTAAATGTAGTACTTAAATGGAATACAGTTAGATAGTTAAAAGCAATAAATCTAATGATAATTGTTAAAACCAAAACTAGATCTCAAAAATAACGAGTGGTCTATGTTGCAGAGACCACAATACACTATTATAATTACAAGTTCAACACTGACACATTAAATAATACATGCATGTAAATGTAAAGGTTTTTTACTTAAGTCAAAATAGAATTATTTACGGAGTACTCGCTGAAAGGATCGTGAGGCGTTATTTATAATGTTGTTGATACAGATGATAATATAATTTACTTTTTTTAAAGTTTTCATTTCATTTTAACTCGTGCCTTCCACTTAAAATGGGGAAAATGAACATTTCACGGCCATGTAATGCTTGAATAACACAAGGAACTAGAACAAGAAAACGTACTATTTACTTTATTTCTAAACCTCATAATGTATTACTTGGTTTCCATGCCTACATTTGATAATACAATAGTAGTTTATGCAATTAGTTTATAATGTTAAGCTTTATTGCATGAGTACATGTTTTGAAAACGAGCGACGTTAGGAGCGAGTTTTCAAATTTGTACGAATGCAATAAAGCAACATTATAAACGAGTTGCATACGCTATTTTTTTGTATAACAGCATTATAAATTTACAAGAGAATCAAACTTAATTTCGCGAAACAACTTTCTTCTGAGGTCTCGGGTGCTTGACATCCAACGCCCTCTAGAAATCAAATTCAAGATGGCATTGTTGACATCCGTGCGAGAAAACGATGGTCGGCTGTTCCGTCTTCTTCTACCTCACCACGATTCTCTCGCTACTATTGGCTGAATGTGTGATGACGTCATGTCGCGTTTAATAATGGCGATGACGTCATGTAGCGTGCGATAAAATACTGAATTATGCACGATTCGGGGTATCGAAAAGGGTCGTTTATAATGATGGTATACAAAAAAAGTATTTTAAGGAAGGTAATAGCACAAGTCAAAATAATGAAATACGGCGAGAATTCTTTGACCGCTAATAACAAAACTAAAGGAAAGTGGAATATCGTTAAAGGTATGACCAAGTCATCTCGAAACTCTGTAGAGAATATTTCAAAAGATAACGAGAGGTGAGCAATTTGGCGAAAGTTGCAAGTCGCCTTAAGCAACATTCTTCGAGAATTGCGATTGATCTAACGAAAGGACCAAATCCACAAAATTCAATATGCTAAGTTTCCAAAGAAAGTTCAACGGAATGTGTGTTTTCGAAACTACTTACTACTTTGAGTAAAATCCTCAAAATTGTCAGGAAACTAAAAAAAATAATATTCGGGTGGTTCAGATGACTTTCCGGATTCAATATTAAAAATATTGTGCATCTTCCTTTGTACACCCATGACTTCACATTTTCGATGCTTTTTTATGCACGGGAATATTTCCAGATAATTTTACATTAGGAAAATTACGGTTTTAAAAAAAAGGCAACAAAAATGAAATTCAAAATTATCCAAAACAACAAATTCCGCTCCCTTTATGACAGTTTTTTAACCGGGACGTTGGCGGACGGTACGCTGGGCGCGGTTGGCGGTGAAGGCAAGAGACAAGGCTGTCGACAGAGCCCCACGGTGCAATATCCAGAACTACAGTTTTCTTCTGGCTGACAAGTCAACAATCCCAAATTGGCGGGGAGAAAAAATTCTGAAAACCTTAAGAGATGGGAAGTAAGTGAGAAGTGGTGGTGATAAAATAATTTATTTTGGGGGCGCTTGCTTAAATACTAGAAACGTTAGGTACTCAACAACACATAGTTTCTCACATTATTTCTAAAGGGTATAGCCGAATAAGGCAGTGAAAAGGGCCCCAAAACCAAATCGATAATCACGATGCTCATACGAAAGAGAATACAAAATGACGTAGATTCACAAAAATTAAGACTCCTAGGGCAATTTGTTGCAGAGATACGAGAAACGTGTATTACATTTTTCCCCCTCAATATCTATTGTGTGTATCAGGCTGAAAAAAATTGAAGAGACTGGGAAACATAGCTCAATTTGAAGGCATTTTTTTCAACGAATTTTGACGACAAATTCATATAGAAAAAAATAATATTTTAAATTAATTTTCGACGTGATAACCTTGGAGTATTGTCTCAATTTTCCCTCTACAATGTCTTGTAACATTCTACAACATATATTTTTTTCCGATTTTTACGCAATGTGGACGGAAGTGAAAAAAATTAAAACTTTTCTTCAGTTTAAACATTTGAAATTCACGCCAAAACTTGATTGGAAAAGCCAATGTTCAAACAGTTTTTATCAAATTATTGAAAGGCCTTTTTTACCAGGATGATTTGGAACATTTTGCTGACATATATTTGTTTAATGTGGAAAGTAATTATATTATCGAAATAAAATTATCAAACCCTTTTGTTTTAAGATTTATCAATTGATTATAATATAAAAATATAAATCAAATTACTTAGTTGTAGATTTCGTAATCATTGACAATTAGATAATCATTGACAATTAAGCATTGTCACATTCTTCAATAACTGGGATTACTCATTTGTTAGTAAACAGTCTACTCAAAATTTCTGTTTTTTTTCAACACATCTATTTAAAATTACATGTTTAACAAATATAGCCTAGTAACTAGCGTGTTCGTGTGCGTGTTTAAATGAGAGCAGCTACTATCAGCATCCGAGGGTGCCTCCTCCGTTCGCACGTTGACAATATCGTTCCCCCCGATATTCTTAAGGTAGAAAGATATGGGAGGGCTCCTCCGGTGCATCAATTTTTGCTCGTTCTTCACAGCACCAGTTTCCGTCACGAACCATGTGACCACTTCGTTTGAAAAGCGAGACCGGACGTCGGCCGCCACGTTTCATGGAGTGCAAGAAGTGTTGAGAAACATTTTTCAAGTGGTATAAATGGACAATTTTCAAAGGTAACCGACCAAAATAACATGATCAGAAGGTAATTGCAATTAAAGATTAATAATTAAAAAAGTACTAACCTGTTTCTCTTTTAACGACTTGTAACTGTGATAATTTTGGCATTTAAAATTCACGCTAATATTATGACGCACACTGGGGCATGAAGCTGGATGCTAGTTTGACTCAAGTCGGATGCCCAAGAGTCCACTCATCTCTTTCCAACATTTATTTCCACAATACTTTCTACCAAGGATATTCCGATTGAGATGTAACACATACAAGATTTCGAGTTCATATGTCTTGTTTAAATATCGGTTAAACCATTGTTTCCAATCAAATTTAGGCGCGAATTTCAAATTTTTAAACTGAAAAAATCATCCACATAATTTAAAAATCCTAATATATAACGTTATAAGACCCATTTTTAAAGAAAGTACTCCAGTATTGAGACAGTACTCCAACGTTATCATGTCATATATATCACTATACCCATTGTACTTTTCGAAAATTCAGAGTATTCAACAAAAATGAGACCCGCGCCAATATTTTAAGCGTTGTTTTAAAAAAAAATAAAAATCGCCTATATTTCGCGCAAAATCACGCAAAAACTACTCACATTTTCAATAGCTGAACACGACCTTTTTTAGATCAGTCTTTAAAGAACAAATTTCGTTCTGGAAAAAAATCTCTATCTTCAACATTGTAATTGTCGGATGACACCCTTCACACACACCTACAAGGAATGCAATTTTGCGGTTTTCTAAAAATCAGAATTTTAACATGAGACCTGCACACATCTCGTCAGCGTTTTTATACGAGGGCAAAGTTTAATAAACAAATTTGTTGCAAGTTTTGAGACAATTTTGAACAATTTTTGACAAAATTGTTTTGAGACCTTATATAAAGTACTCTCAACAATAAAGTTATCCTTTTCAAACTCCCAAAGTCTCAAATTTGTTCATAAAAATTTAGGCGCTAGCGTTGACCACACACACACGCGCATGCACGCACACAAAATTCTGTAACCTAAGTCAGTGCGTTAGAATTTTGGGGTGTGAGAAAAAATCTTGGTCAACCTTGACAGTACAGCACACTCTTTTGTAGCTATATTAACTGAAACAGAATTTCAAATGTAAATGACGATAAAAATTTCTTTACGTTCTTTTGAATAATCTCACTGACGGCTAAAGAAACACAATACGATGTTTATGCTACCTATATGAATCTCTCCGCCTCTTAAAAATCTCGTAATTATTATGACTATTACACCTACAATTTCTAACAATCATAGCAATAATCACATTCCAAATATGATATGTGTCATTTGGATATTCGAAACACGAGTACTCAAGAATTTTGTGTAGTACGAATGTGCTACTGTGTAAATATTACATATCACAGTACGGAATGTGTTTTAATCGTCGTGACTTTTCTGAGTGTTCAGAGAAATAATGAACATTAATTATTTCTAATTAAATAATTAAATAAATAAATAAATAAATAAATAAATAAATAAATAAATAAATAAATAAATAAATAAATAAATAAATAAATAAATAAATAAATAAATAAATAAATAAATAAATAAATACATTTAATTAATTAATTAATAATGTATTTTAACTACAGGTCTACATAAATTCACTTCTCGAAAGATAAAAGTCAAGTGATTAAATACGCAAAATCTTACCCCATTTGAATTAGTAAAAATTAATTTTGAGCCAATTATGAAATAATTCTTATTTTTATTCCTTTTAAAAGAACTGTAGATCTTTCCAGGAGGATTTTTATATTTCGAAATAGGAATAAGAAAGTGGCCTTATCTATCAAATATAAATTAATAAAAAGTCGGTCATCAGTCCGTAAGTAAGTCTGTCGGTCAGTCTCAGTCGTGTGCCCCCACCGGGATTTGAACCCGGGAACATGCGCACACAAGGCGAGCATGCTAGCGCTGAGCTACTCGGGAACACGAGAAATGCCTTTAATTGTTTGGGACAACTCGTTCCCTGCCCCGGCTACCTGAAAACCCGCCGGGCAGTCGCTGCTTTCGGACCCACGCTGGGATGGTTAGGGGGGGAGAGAGGGAAGGCGCGTTTACTCAGAGGCCTATCTAGATATTCACACGCCCATGGCAAGCATGCAATTTGCGCGCCAGTCACGATACTTCAAATTAAAATTGTGTTATTTCTTTTACAGGCTGTACTCTAAATAGCGACCCTTGTGAGTGGCGCCTATGGTACGTGCCGTGTCTGCCATACCTTGGGTACGCCTCTGCGTTTACTTGCAGTGAAACCTGCTCAAAAAACACCGGGAGACAACAATAATAACCTCGTTGATAACATCAAAGCCAAAACGTTTTGAGAGATTAGCCATTGTTATGAATAATAGAGAAACCCAATCTCCAGGTGTCAGCGTTACGCTGCGCAGTTTTTTGAAGTGTCGAAAAACAATGCCCTTGGGAAATTAGTACACCGCAAATTCTTATTGTATATTGTTCGCTAAAAATCCGAAGTGTGAAGGAGTTGTATGACATACCGATGTGACGTCTCAAACTATCTGCTACATTGAATTCAACGTGTCATTTTCATGCCCTCTTGAATTACGAGTTGAAAGCTATTTTGTTGTCTAAAGAATGAATTTTTTTAATTGGCGATTATGACTAGAACTTACCGATTCGGCATTTTTAAGTTGCCGCCACAATGATTCAAAGATGCAAAATTTGTCACTAGGCCATGTATCATGGGTACAAATCGGATGAACGGTTTAGGCGCTAGCTTTGACCATGGACAGACAGGCGAATGGGCGTTTTACCGTCATTTGAATTTTGGGCATCAAGGATCAACAAAACATGAATTCTGATTACTAACCTTCAAATTTTTGCCTATTTGCTTATTTCTTCTTAAACAGAATCCGCAATTTTTTAGGTCGATATTCATTTTGAGGCATTAAGTGAATTATATGAGAATTTAACGTATTAATTTTACTTATTAAGGCCTATCTCACTAATCAATGTATATTTTACAAAAAAATACCTATTTTGTGTACATGCTTAAATGTCGCATATTCTTGTATTTATTGATCAAAAAGCAATTATCCTTAAACAAAAAATTTAAAAAATATTTTTTTCGTTTTTATCATGTACACTACAAAGAAAGCGAACAGCCGATAAATATATGTTCCGTTTTACTGCCATAACAGTGCGGATATTTCTTATTACAAAGTACGAACAAAATAATTGCTAATAGTCAAGTTTTTACTTCGAATTTTTAAATATTTTTTCAAAATTAAAAGCGGCTTCACTCCATTGAAAATATGCCAGGGGCTTTATGTAATGTACCCCCCAAAGTTAAAATATTGGTTTCAAATTCAAGGGGCCGCGATATTAGCCTGATCGATTGGGTTAATGGCCGTTTCGAAGAATATTTAGCCGACATCAGCCAGATCGATTGGCAATATTGAAGAAAATTTGCCGAACGGCTTAGCTGCTAGCGTTGTCCATGACGGACGTTTTGCCGTCATTCGATTTTTCGGTATCAAGGACCCTCAAAACTTGGATTCTGACTACAAGAGTTAGATGATTTTTTCTAAATTAGCAACTGGATTTATTAACTTTTTCGTTACCAGAATCCTTAAATATAAAATTTCCTGCCGAAAATTCGCCGTTTTTTTTCGCGCAGCATTACATAACTTTCTCTCTACTGTAAAAGCGATAGCGACAAAGTAAAAGGTAGTTACTGCAATTCAGCCTTTTTCTCCAAATTGCCCAACAATGAAAGAAAGGATTTCTTCGAGGATTTGTCAGAACAATGATGAAAGCAAATATTTTATTAAGTAACTATATTATACGAACTTCGGAAACTTTAAACACAAGTATAAATTAGGATAACAAAAATGTACTGTGCCTTTTTAAATGCCTATTTTAAATTTTTTAATGCCTATGAAAAATCGATTGGAGATAGCCCGCCTATTTCTACAGTTTCGGTGCCTATTTATCCTCAGCCTCGTGATTACACACCTTTTGTTACCAGGGCAATAATTTTTTTTCTGAGGAAAATTGGCCGTTTTACGGCGCACGATTTCAATATTTTCCCTGCCTAGGAAGTAAGGGCGAGAATGTAAAAGGGATCTCAATGCGATAGAAATTCAAGAGAATCATGGTATAGTGCTGCATGAATTAATTTTTTCTTTATTAACATATTATTCAATTATATGTTATGCACGTTTTCAGGATTGAATTGACATTATTTGATAACAGCATTGTTGTGCCTGTATTCTGTTACCTGTAAAAGTTGAAGAATCTGTACTCCAAATGCTCCAAACAAATGTTCCACTTACTGGCGCACCGGAAAGAATGTTTAATATTCATGAATATTTTATAACTGCGTAAGTTTAGAAAAAAATGTTATTTGTAAGTCCATTAATAACAGGTTGAGACAATCAAGAATTTGGCGCAGTTTCCAAAAATCGGACAGAGACAGAGAAAGGGAGAGAGAGGGGGGACAGAGAGACGGAGACAGGGAGTGGGAGACAGAGGGAGAGAGAGGAAGAGAGCGGAGACAGAGTCCGAGGGAGGGAGACAGAGAGAGACACAGAGAGAGACACAGAGAGAGAGAGAGGAAGAGAGAGGGAGAAAATTAAAAAATTGGAAATTTCCTCGAAACAAAAAACTTGCAATAACTGAAAACGGAAATTCAACAGTGGTGAGATCATCGATTAAAGCAAAATTATTTTCTATCATTGTCAAATACTATATAAAGAGGAAAGGAGAAGAACACGAATAAAGCAAATGCAAAATATAAATATACATACGGAACTCAAATGCATTAATTCTATCAAAGATTGTGGCACAGCCATGTGAGTTGGATGGACGATATATACAATTGTGGAAATCTCTAGCATCCAAGCATCAGCTTCAGATGAACATATTCATTTTCATTATTCATCCATGAAATTTCTGCCTATCCAGATTCTTACCAAAAGGTGAAATATTTTTAATCTTCAATATTGAGGTAGAACATTTACATATGTCCACAGAACATAACGATCTTTTCACAAATTAAATCATATATTGCTTTATTAGGAGATCATGAGATATCGAGTGAATTGGAAACAAAATTACTACACCACATAAGAAATGAAGACTTTAATCAAAGACATGTTACACAATGAATATTGGGGTGGCCATGCATGTTCTCCCAAAGCAATTGATTTTTATTGAGTTGAGTTTAGGTGAGGCAGGGCGAGCAGTGGGCAGGCGCGACGCAGGCTAAGAACCGCGTCGAATGCCGGCGTCGCGCGCTTCGTGCAAAATGCTTTAATTATGAAGATCAGGTTGATCGGGTTCGAGTTGATCAGTCTCGTTCACAGAGGGCGTGACGTTACAATATACATCTTAATGTAACCATTGATCTATTTCAGAATAGAAAGGTTGAAAAAGATCGGAAGCCATTAAATGAAGCCTTCAACCTCTCTACCCAATGTTTCCTAGTTGCCTCAGCATTCCTAGTAGAATATTGGAATTAGTCACAGATTTACTTAATAAGGTATAGATTATTTTTCCAACTGAGAGCATAATTTGGTGCTACACCAAGTGCAGGGGAGGCACCAACAGCATATTAAGTAAACTCCGTGCACTTGCTCTTGAACTGTGGTCTTTAATACCAATATGTTTGCAATGAATAGCATATCTTACATGGTAGAAGGCTACAAACGCTGTAAATGATCTTATCTGTCCGGGTGACGCCGCGTCGAAGGTTGTGTTGCCGACGTTTCGACCGTCTTTTCGTGGTCTTCTTAAGGGTTGGTCTTCTCAGCTAAAAGAAAAGAAACGAATTATCATTCTTTGTATTATCCTAATAACATCAGCTAAAATGTTATCTATTTTTAGTGGTAGTTGCTTATTTTTGTAATGGTGATTACAATTATAGACATTTTATTTTTTCTAGTGCCTATGTTTTTGGAATAATGATATACTGCAAAATATTTAGGAAACAACAAATATTAATGCTTTTATGACATTGCTAGAAAAAGATATATTTATTTAAGTAGAGTCTAAATTCATTTCTAGAACTACAAAAATACTGATTATAATTTGTCAATATACAAGATGTTTATTCACAAACCTACATCCGAATACCTTTTCCTCATTTGGGTTTCAATCTTCTGTGCGTATCCTATGGCATACACAAGCTCAGAATCTTCAGAATCTGTATACCGAACCTTTACGAAACATTGACAGTATTATGAACAAATTATAGCAATGAGCATTGTAGGAAAATGGCAACCAGAAATGTTTGCTCCCGTGAAACTGACACTATTTTGCATCCAAAAATAAGCTACAGATTCGGTATAAGATTCCAGTGAAATAAGAGCTTAAGAAAATGTGAGCAGATAATATGTTTGCCATCATTGCACAATCCGCATGACCCTGACAGTTTCCGTTACGTAGTATATCTTCTAAAGACATTAATCATGATTCTCAATTGCCATATATTCCCAGTTATTGGTTAAAATAAATTAATTTGAGAGAACATTTTTAAACTGTCTTCACCCATGCTAGGCAACTTTAAAACATATTTTTTCTTTTGTTTCATTCACTTCTCATTTCATTTGTTGCCTAATTGCCAGTGTACTGCAATACCAACTTATGATTCCTAGGCATTATGTTTCTCAATAGTTTCATCATCAAGAATTTGGTTAGATTGTTCCAGTACGCGAATTCAAGGTGCAGTAAACATTGTTTGACATTTGCCCACCCCTTAGAAAATATTTACCAGGCTGCTTTCACAAATTGGAGCAAAAAAGTTTTCGAAATTTCAAAATGTTTCTTAAAATATTAAAAACACCAAAATTTGAGGTGCGCTTTCGCTTAACCATTGTTTGACAACCTTCAATCACGAACTAGACTATTTTCACCACGTGACGTCTTGCAGATATTGTCAAAAAGCGTATTCCACGGCACTAAGAAACCGTCAACCTGGCCCGAAACAAATTCAGAACTGTAAATTTTTTTGTGTGGATTCGTTTGTCCATCGTTTGATCGTGTTTCCCCGCCCTATAGAAAGTTTTTACCATCCCCGTTCAAAAATGATTGACAAAAAAACGTTTTTACTATTATCTATTCTGTTACCAAATTTTACCATTACCTTGTCTGTTGATATAGGAATCAGTGTTTTTTTGTCAAAAATGACTTGGTTTATGTCGGAAATATACTTTCAGAATACTCCGATGTGTATGACTGTAATATTCCATGAAGTAATCATATTCAGCAGATGACATTATCAACAGCACACTACAAAACCTTCACATACAATACATGTACATTATTTTACACTTTGGTAGGTGACATTAAACGATTAAATTCGATAGAAAAGTTTAAATTCCAAGTAAAATCGATTTTGCTACATAACGGTATGTATGCAATTAGAGTCTATACCCAAAGGAACAAAGGGAAAAAAAGGATACATCAAAGGAAAATAACATTAATTTTAACAGGGATATTTAACGTATGATTTACCATTTGGACTGCATAGTTCTAAACAACCTGTAACAAGTAGTATACTGTAGCTTCTGGGTCAGTGACTCCCATCTCGATCAGGGTTTTCGTCATGTTTCCCTGATCCTTTGAGCAAATGCTGATATGGCGCATTGTTTTTCTTCATTACGTAAATGTAACTTGATTATCTGCGCACGTCTTCTACTAGTCAGTGGGAAATGTAGTTAATCAAATTATTGTTCTCCATGTTGTCGCAGCAGAAAGTATTATTCCTTGACGAATGTCATGATGACGTATAAGAGCCCCAATTTATTCCAGATTTACCCTCTGAAATAGATATTATTACATCGGAGCAAATGTTTTGTCAAGAATCCTTGCAAAAAACGCTTATTTTGTTTCTGTATTCAAACTTCAAGTAGTATATGGTTTGGGGTATGGATCACAGAATTTTAAAAACCTGCTCAGTTTTGTCTGTTTTTGACGTAAAATAAATAAATAAATAAACATTGAATTTTAAGAATTAAAAAATACTGTATGTTCATGATAACATACAATTGGAAGAGGAGAGTGAACTTTCAAATAACGAAGACGCTTGTACTTAGCATACTATCTTTATTGAATGTAAAATACATTAAGAGCTTCCAGGAAATATCAAAATATGAGCGGGGCGTGGCCGCCGCTCCCTAGAGTGTCTTTTGGCTTTCGCTTTCTCTTGTTTTTTCAGAAACATAGTTCAATGTGAAGGCATTTTTTCAACGAATTTTGACGACCAATTCATATAGAAAAAAACAATATTTGAAATTAATTTTCGACGTGATAACGTTGGAGTATTGTCTCAATTTTCACCCTACAATGGGTCTTGTAACATTCTACAACATATATTTTTTTCAGATTTTTACACAATATGGACGGTAGTGAAAAAAATTAAAACTTTTTTCAGTTTAAACATTTGAAATTCGCGCCAAAACTTGATTGGAAAACCAATGTTCAAACGGTTTATATCAAATTATTGAAAGGTCTTTCTTACCAGGATGGTTTGGAACATTTGGCTGACATATTTGTTTCATGAGGAAAGTATTTATATTATCGAAGTAAAATTATCAAACCTCTTTTGTTTTAAGATTTATCAATTGATTCTAATATAAAAATATACTTAGTCAAATTACTTAGTTGTAGTTTTCGTAATTATTGACTATTAGATAATCACAGGCAATTAACCATTGTCACATTCTTCAATAACTGGGATCACGCATTTGTTTATAAACAGTCTACTCAAAATTTCTGTTTTTTTTTTCAACACATCTATTTAAATTTACATGTTTAACAATTTTATCTTAGTAACTGGCGTGTGCGTGTTTAAATGACAGCAGCTATGTGGGAGCAGCATCCGATTTTGCTCGTTCTATACAGCACCAGTTTCCGTCACGAACCATGTGACCACTTCATTTGAAAAGCGAGACCGGACGTCGGCCGCCACCTTTCATGGAGTGCAAGAAGTGTTGAGAAACATTTTTCAAGTGGTATAAATGGACAATTTTCAACGGTAACCGACCAAAACTAACATGATCAAAGGGTAATTGCAATAAAAGATTAATAATTAAAAAAGTACTAACCTATTTCTGTTTCAACGACTTGTAACTGTGATAATTTTGGCATTTAAAATTCACGCTAATATTATGACGCACCCTAGTCCCTGAAGCTGGATGCTGGATTGACTCAAGTCGGATGCCCAAGAGTCCACTCACCTCTTTCCACCATGTATTTCCACCATGCTTTCTACCAAGGATATTCCGATTCAGATGTAACACATACAAGATTTCGAGTTCATATGTCTTGTTTAAATATCGGTTAAACCGTTGTTTCCAATCAAATTTAGGCGCGAATTTCAAATTTTTAAACTGAAAAAATTATCCACATAATTAAAAATCTTAATGTATATAACGTTATAAGACCCATTTAAAGAGAAAATATTGAGACAGTACTCCAATGTTATCACGTAGAAAATGAATTTCCAAAAAAAAAAAAAAAAAAAAAAAATTCTATATGAATTTGGCGTCAAAATGAATTGAAAATAATTCCTTCAAATTGAACTGCTTCCCTGTTTCTGCAATTTGTTTTAGACTGATACACGAAATTGAAACTGAGATAAAATAAAACATGCAAAACTCGTTTCTGGTTGTATTTCTGCAACATATTGCCCTAGGAGGCTCATTTTTAGTGAATCTAGGTCACGTTGTAATCTCTTTTATATAAGCATCGCGATTATCGATTTGGTTTGGGGGCACTTTTCACCGCCTTATTCGGCTATACCCTGTGCACTTTTCGAAAATTCAGAGTGTTTAACAAAAATGACACCCGCGCCAATATTTTAAGCGTTGTTTTAAAAAAAATAAAAATCGCCTATATTTCACGCAAAATCACGCGAAAACTACTCACATTTTCAAAAGCTGAACATGACCTTGTTTTAGATCTGTCTTTCAAGAACAAATTTCGTTCTGGAAAAAAATCTGTATCTTCAACATTGTAATTGTCGGAAGACACCTTTCACACACACCTCCAAGGAATGCAATTTTGCGGTTTTCTAAAAATAGGAATTTTAACATGAGACCTGCACACATCTCGTCAGCGTTTTTATACGAGGGCAAAGTTTAATAAACAAATTTTGTGCAACTTTTGAGACAATTTTGAACAGTTTTTGACACAATTGTTTTGAGACTTCATATAAAGTACTCTCAACAATAAAGTTATCCTCTTCAAACTCCCAAAGTCTCAAATTTGTTCATATCAATTTAGGCGCTAGCGTTGACCACACACACACGCGCATTCACGCAAACAAAATTCTGTAAGCTAAAGTCAATGCGTTAGAATTTTGGGGGGTGAGAAAAAATCTTGGTCAACCTTGACAGTACAGCGCACTCCTTTGTAGCGGTATTAACTGAGACAGAATTTCAAATGTAAATGACGATAAAAATTTCTTTATGTTCTTTTGAACAATCTCACTAACGGCTAAAGAAACACAATACGATGTTTATGCTACTTATATGAATCTCACCGCCTCTTAAAAATCTCGTAATTATTATGACTATTACACCTACAATTTCTGATAATCAGAGCAATAATCACATTCCAAATACGATATGTGTCAATATGATATTCGAAACATGAGTACTCAAGAATTTTGTGTAGTACGAAAGTGGTACTGTGTAAATATTACTTATCACAGTACGTAATGTGTTTTAATCGTCGTGACTTTTCTGAGTGCTCAGAGAAATAATAAACATTAATTATTTCTTTAAATAAATAAATAAATAAATAAATAAATAAATAAATAAATAAATAAATAAATAAATAAATAAATAAATAAATAAATAAATAAATAAATAAATATATAAATAAATAAATAAATAAATAAATAAATTAATAAATAAATAAACAAATAAATTTAATTAATTAATTAATAATGTATTTTAACTACAGGTCTACATAAATTCACTTCTCGAAAGATAAAAATGAAGTGATTAAATACGCAAAATCTTATCCGATTTCAATTAGTAAAAATTAATTTTGAGCCAATTTTAAAATAATTCTTATTTTTATTCCTTTTAAAAGAATTGTAACCATCTTTCCAGGAGGATTTTTATATTTCGAAATAGGAATATGAAAGGGGCCTTATCTATCAAATATAAATTAATAAAAAGTCGGTCATCAGTCCGTAAGTAAGTCTGTCGGTCAGTCTCAGTCGTGTGCCCCCACCGGGATTCGAACCCGGGAACATGCGCACACAAGGCGAGCATGCTAGCGCTGAGCTACTCGGAAACACAAGCAATGTCGCTAATTGTTTGGGACAACTCGTTCCCTGCCCCGGCTACCTGCACGCCCGCCGGACGGTCGCTGCTTTCGGACCCACGCTGGGATGGTTAGGGGGGGAGAGAGGGAAGGCGCGTTTACTCAGAGGCCTATCTAGATATTCACACGCCCATGGCAAGCATGCAATTTGCGCGCCAGTCACGATACTTCAAATTAAAATTGTGTTATTTCTTTTAGCGGCTGTACTCTAAATAGCGACCCTTGTGCCTATGGTACGTGCCGTGTCTGCCATACCATGGGTACGCCTCTGCGTTTACTTGCAGTGAAACCTGCCCAAAAAAGACCGGTAGCCAGCAATAATAACCTCGTATGATAACTTCAAAGCTAAAACGTTTTGAGAGATTAGCCATTGTTATGAATAATAGAGAAACGCAATCTTCAGGTGTCAGCGTTGCGCTGCGCAGTTTTTTGAAGTGTCGAAAAACAATGCCCTTGGGAAATTAGTACACCGCAAATTCTTATTGTATATTGTTCGCTAGAAAGCCGAAGTGTGAAGGAGTTGTATGACATACCGATATGACGTCTCAAACTATCCGCTACATTGAATTCAACGTGTCATTTTCATGCCCTCTTGAATTACGAGTTGAAAGCTATTTTGTTGTCTAAGGAATGAATTTTTTTCATTGGCGATTATGACTGGAACTAACCGATTCGGCATCTCTAAGAAGCCGCAACAAGGATTCAAAGATGCAAAATTTGTCACTAGGCCATGTATCATGGGTACAAATCAAACAAATAAATAAATAAATAAATAAATAAATAAATAAATAAATAAATAAATAAATAAATAAATAAATAAATAAATAAATAAATAAATAAATAAATAAATAAATAAATAAATAAATAAATAAATAAATAAAAATGAACGGTTTAGGCGCTAGCTTTGACCATGGGCAGACAGGCGAATGGGCGTTTCATTTGAATTTTGGGCATCAAGGATCAACGAAACATGAATTCTGATTACTAAGCTTCAAATTTTTGCCTATTTGCTTATTTTCCTTAAACAGAAAATGCAATTTTTTTGGTCACTTATTCATTTTGAGGCATTAGGTGAATTATATGAGAATTTAACGTATTAGTTTTACGTATTAAGGCCTATCTCACTAATAAATGTAAATTTTACAAAAAAATACCTATTTTGTGTATATGCTTAAATGTCGCGTATTCTTGTATTTATTGATCAAAATGCAATTATCCTTAAACAAAAATTTAAAAAATATTTTTTTCGTTTTTATCATGTACACTTCAAAGAAAGCGAACAACCGATAAATATATGTTCCGTTTTAATGCCATAACAGTGCGGATATTGCTACACCAAGTGCAGAGGAGGCACCAACAGCATATTGAGTAAAATCCGTGCACTTGTTCTTGAACTGTGGTCTTCAATACCAATATGTTTGCAATGAATAGCATATTTTACATGGCAGAAGGCTACAAAAGCTGTAAATGATCTTATCTGTCCGGGTGACGCCGCGTCGAAAGCTGTGTTGCCGACGTTTCGACCATCTTTTCGTGGTCTTCCTCAGGGTTGGTCTTCTCAGCTAAAAGAAAAGAAACGAATTATCATTCTTTGAATTATTCTAATAACATCAGGTAGAATGTTATCTATTTTTACTGGTAGTTGCTTATTTTTGTAATGGTGATTACAATTATAGACATTTTATATTTCTAGTGCCAATGTTTTTGGAATAATGATATACGGCAAAATATTTATGAAACAACAAATATTACATGCTCTTATGACATTGCTAGAAAAAGATATATTTATTTAAGTAGAGTCTAAATTCATTTCTAGAACTACAAAAATACTGATTATAATTTGTCAGTATACAAGATGTTTATTCACAAACCTACAGAATACCTTTTCCTCATTTGGCTTTCAATCTTCAGTGCGTATCCTATGTCATACACAAGTTCGCTTGAACTTCAGAATCTGTATACCGACTCCTTTACGAAACATTGACAGTATTTTGAACAAATTATAGCAATGAGCATCGTAGGAAAATGGTAACCAGAAATGTTTGCTCCCGTGAAACTGACACTATTTTGCATCCAAAAATGACCTACAGATTCGGTATAAGATTCCAGTGAAATAAGAGCTTAAGAAAATGTGAGCAGATAATATGTTTGCCATCATTGCACATTCCGCATGACCCTGACAGTTTCCGTTACGTAGTATATCTTCTAAAGACATTAATCATGATTCTCAATTGCCATATATTCCCAGTATTTGGTTAAAATAAATTAATTTGAGAGAGCATTTTTAAACTCTCTTCACCCATGCTTGGCAACTTTAAAACATGTTTTTTCTTTTGTTTCATTCACTTCTCATTTCATTTGTTGCCTAATTGCCAATGTAGTGCAATACCAACTTATGATTCCTAGGCATTATGTTTCTCAATAGTTTCATCATCAAGAATTTGGTTAGATTGTTCCAGTACACGAATTCAAGGTGCAGTAAACATTTCTTTTGCTTCAGATGACTTCGGAATACATTTTTCTCATAATAGCTTCAAAGTTATTATTCAAGTCAGTGATATATTTTCCCAATAAACAAATTCGTATTTGAAAAGAAATTGAGGTAAACTTAAGAGGCGAAATCTATTTTACTGTTATATTCTTTTAAAAAATCGACACCTAAGACGACGTCGTATCCTAAATCTTTCACAATGAGACACGTGGCATCAAATTGATCTGTTGGGAATGATAAAGTTCATAGGACGTGCCTAGTGTTGAGTTTGCCACTTTTCTTGCCCACGCCGACAACAAAACATTTACTAATATGAAGTTCTTGTAGGATAATGAAACTGTTCTTTAATTTTGAGTAGAATTCTTCCGAAATGTAGAGTCGTAGGCTTCAGCGGCCGGAGTCATTGAATTCTTGGCTGTCCGGGATTAGCCGCGTCATGGTCGATGGAGCTGATGTTTCGGCCATCATGTGGCCTTCTTCAGAACTATACTGCAGCCGAGATTTTTTTTGTTTTTTCACTCTCCAGTTACCCTGGAGAGGCGGGAATTTATTCAAGATCTTAGGATACATTTTCTCCAGCATTACCGCTTGTCGAATGCTGCTAACAGCATTACTGTTGTCAGAAGTGCTGGTGCTGGGCGTGAGAGCCCCCAGTGGTAGTGTGCCGATGAAGCGCGCAACTACCAGGTTACCCAAACAAGATACAGCCCATATCAATATCAACCCTACCCAACAACAACTAAGGGTAAACGATGGGGGAAGTCTTGCAGGAGTAGTGTACTCCCGAGCCCACGACTCTCGTTCTGACAACAACGCAACGTACCATGTGTACAGGAGAAATAAACGAATATGTGGTACAGAGCTTCTATAGATTGACTAAAATAGAGACATCGTACGATCCATTCTCTACCGAACTACACAAAATAGTTACAGAGAAGTATCCAAGCTTACGCCGTAAGACAATGCAGAACGTCATAGATCAACGAATATCAATATTTACGAACAACAGAATAGCTGCGGACAGAATCAATGCGATTAAGGAGGAAGTAGCTGTAGAATTGGGCATGGGAGAGAAGACGCATAACAGCGATGAAAATGAAGAACATCAAGTTCCTGTTGCGGGAGCCCTTGCACTTCACAAAAAGGAAGAGGAAGATGTCTTTCAAACCAACTGTATGAAGTATGCAGGAATCTGTTGTAGCGTCAGACCTACGCTGCCAAAAAATATCTTTAAACGAGATACAAAAAGCATCATCAGCCATGTCAACCGCATAATAACTGATCAGATAAAATATGAAAGCTTACTAGATGACTTGCATACTCTGACATACATTGGAGCAATGTCATTTCTCATTCTTAATGGGCAATATCTGCAGTCTAAAGGCATAGAAGACAAACTTGCCAAGGAAACGGTGGGGAATAACTACATCCAGAGAGTACGCGCCATTTTGAAGACAGAATTAAGTGCACGCAACACAGCGAAAACAATCAACGTATATGTGGCCTCAGTACTCGCTTATTCTTTTGGAATACTAAAATGGACCGACACCGAACAGAAGAACCTTGAAAAAAAAAAAAACAAGGAAAGAATTTTATAAAGCAAGAGCACACCATCCATACAGTTCAATTGAAAGGTTCCATATGCCCCGGACAGATGGCGGCAGAGGTATTCTTAGTGTCACGAGAAAGCATTATAAGTAAGTAAAAGAACCATGAACTGTCATTGGAGATATAGTTTTTACTCATAGTTTTTTGTTTTTTTTTAAAAAAATTTATTACTGAGCGTCTTGGAATAGCTAGTCTATTTGCTTAATTGATTTTCCAATAACATTTGGTTTTTAAACTTTCCTTCTTAAAATAACAGTTCACTCTGTAATTTCAGTTTAATGTTTAATGTAAACTAACATGGTCAGTTAATTGCATGTACTTTGCTGAAGTTTGGGATGTAATTAGGTATTGCTCAAAAGCGGAAATGAGATGCCATATTCTATGGAATATTATCATCTTTTTCTAATGATTAATAATTTCATAATAATGCTGCAGATTTATTTCATTGATGTATTTTATGTCACATGATCTTGTGAGAAAACATATTTATTGTTTACATTCTCTTTGTGCTCAAACTTGTGAGTTAATTTTTTAAATTAAATTCAAAGAGGATATGTTAATGTTTTACCGGCTACTATGGTATAATTTTAAGTGTGCAGTAGTTTTTATTGACTTTGCTCAACGAATTATCGTGGCTGTAGGGGTGATGCCATCTGAATAGCTGTGATGCTAGGCAGTGACCCGGACAGCCAAGATCATTCATAATACTTGGGCCATGGTAGCCTTCAATGTATACATTTGCTAATGCTAAATCAGTACTATTTACAAAGAAGTAATTTTTCAAGAAATGGGCCAGACATACCACAAAATATTCTTCCAATAAAGGACAATTTACAAATGTATCATGTACCACCAAATCTGAAAAGTATTAAAATTGTGTTCATTCTAAAATGTGGTTTGCAGACCTTACGTAATGCATAAACTTATTATTAATTAATAAATTTATTTTTCAACATTATGAGCATTCAATGCTCTTTTCATCCAAAGTGTTTAAAATAGAAATATAATAAAACATAATAAAATAAAATAAATTGGCAAGAAAAAATCCAATGCAAGAACAATTTTATTCAAAGTGTTTAAAATCATTCAGTTCCTAAAAATGAGTCAACACAAAAACAAAATAAAAATCATAATAGATCAACAAATTTCAAATGCTCTAAAGGTCTAACAATTGGAGTGGGGAGTCGCACACCTCACATTCTATTTAAATATTAGTAACTAATAATCATTTTTAGGTTACTTTCTCATGTTCAGCCTTCGATATATTGAGTGTACAACCATTGGTCAATCTGCTATTCTTCCCTTTGGAATCTACAATTTTCTAATAGATCTGTCAATTCCACATGCTATGTCAATATTGTGAAACATTTTTGGATTTATTTTATACAATCAATGTTTAAGTTGAAGTAGAACAACTGTATGTTGTGTATATATTAGAGACCTACTAAAAGATGAATAAACCAGCCTCAACACACAAGTGGATTACATATCTTCATTGTTAATAAAACCCACCATTGCATTGATTTATTGATTATCGAGTCAGTATAGTTATTGAAATTTATTATTGTACTACAAAAAGTTACTCCAAGCATTAAAATTTTCAAAATTAAGGCCATTTAAGACTTAATTAAGTCTTCAGAATGAAGATTAAGATTTAATTAGTTCTTAATGAAACTATTTCCTTAATACACCAATTAAATAAAATACTGAGGTCTTGTGAATCGTGAACATAGTTCAAAGTGGTTATGGATTTATAAAATTTGTTGCCTGCAAATAGTAATATTCAACTTGCTTCAGATAAGATCATGAGATTATATAAAACAGAATTGGCAGATGGGAACTCATAATTTTCAAAAGTCCTTAGAAATTAAGAGATCATTTTTAACATTGTTCTATTTTATACTAATGTTCATACTAATTATACCTTTAAAAACATTCATAAAGCATTCCTAACCTTGCCAAAAGACTAATTCAGTGATAAAAGCAGGGGTAAAAACGTTCTGTAAAAATAAGTTATGGAACCAAAGAAACTGAACATTCATTCCAAATTCCCTGACTTTATCTGTAAATTACATTTAAAACTACTTGTGAGTACTGTTCAACTTGAAGTTGCTTTGTTAAGCACATTCCATAACTTCCATTAACCACCTTCTTCTTGACAGAAATGCTGAAATTCAAGTTCAGGACCAGGATGAGGTTCAGCATGGTCCTATGCTGCTTGGAGTGCCTGACAATGAGGGGCCCCCGATTCCTGGCAGCGAGGGGCACTCGATGCCTGCCAATGAGGGGCACTCGATGCCTGTCAATGAGGGGCACTCGATGCCTGCCAATGAGGGGCACTCGATGCCTGCCAATGAGGGGCACTTGATGCCTGCCAATGAAGGGCACTCGATGCCTGGCAGTGATGGACACCCAATCCCTGGCAACGAGGGGCAGCTTGTTGAAGAGGGCATGGAACAACTTGTTGAAGAGGACATGGAACAACTTGTTGAAGAGGACATGGAACAACTTGTTGAAGAGGACATGGTACAACTTGTTGAAGAGGACATGGTACAACTTGTTGAAGAGGACATGGAACAACTTGTTGAAGAGGACATGGAACAACTTGTTGAAGAGGACATGGAACAACTTGTTGAAGAGGACAGGGGACAACTTGTTGAAGAGAATATGGGACATATTGTTGAAGAGGATAGGGGACAACTTGTTGAAGAGAATAGGGGACAACTTGACCAAGAGGATGGAGGACAACTTGACCGGAGCGGTGAGGGAGATTGGTTACCAGATGAAGAAGAACAAGAAGTCGAACCACAGGAGTCCCCACCACAATGGGAAGAGAGGGCTAGATCACAGCCTCAGGCACGGGCAGATATTTTGTCAATTCAAGTACGCTTGCGCTCCCCTTCTCAGCATTTAGAAATTCTACCCCACTCATGTCAACATCGTGCTTGTCAAGCAGAACGTGTGCTAGAACAGAACCAGCAGTCACCACACTCAAATATTCAATGGCACCATGAACATTACCCACAATGTACATGTCATTCCCACCCTGCTGAACACCACCACACTCACCACTCTGTGCATCGTACCCATGACCCCACACATACCCATCACTCCACTCACCAAGCGCATCGGACCCATCATCCAACTTCCCATGAACGTCATACCCATCACCCCACTCACCATGCACGCCACATCCATCTCTCATTTTTTCCTGTACAACACACAGGAATACAATCTTCACATACTCAAGGTGTGCCAATTGAGACACAACCACTACCACATCCTCTTGGACAACAGACATTTACATCCCTCCTAAATCTATCTCCTCCTACTCTCACTACACAGTCACATCAATATGACCAACCACAGGTTCCTTTACAATCGCAGACACGCCCCCATCGATCCCAACATGTACAGAGCTTCCCACCAGTTAATCGATTACCAGACCCACCCCCTTCCTCACATGCACAGTTCAATCAACAGCAATCACGCCAGACATTGCATACAAATGATCAGCATACACAAGCTCATCTGCAAACACAATTACTGCCACCACAACGATCAGACAGTGCAGCACAAATATTTCCACCTCCATTCATAAGATTGTCTGTAACTGTGCAAGCACAATTCCAAGCACCGCCACCATTATTAAGATTACCGGAATCAATGTCACCACTATCATACCCACCACCACCACAATTATTAAGATTACCGGGATCAATGTCACAACCATCACACCCACCACCGTTGTTAAGAATGGATGAGTCACATTTTCCTACATTTTATTCTGAACTGCCAACTCCTCAACACAGTCAGTCTTGTCCACCACCACTGATACCACTTTTAGATGCTATACAAGCCCCTTCATCGTGGCCACCACAGTCCCAGTACACACAGCAACCTCCAACACAGATTCAAGGTCAGCATAGATACACATTGCCCACTCAAAATCTCACCATGGCCCACACCTCTCAATCAGAATCTCAGTGTGGTATCCGTGAACCTGAGCCATTAATTCTTTTGAGACCTTCTCGTGACACACCACCTCAATATGCAAATCAAACCGCATTAAATTCTGTTCCCAATTCCCAAGCAATTCCCAGAGAATCGCATCATCAAATGTATTCTCAAAGAATAGGAAGCTCAAGACTACAAGACACTGATGACTGCATTGTACTAAAACACGTAAAGACTCACCATAGGAAAATACGAGGAAAACTGTCTTCTGATTCAAATACAGAAGCACAGGCAAATAGAAGATTTGTATCCCCGAATTCAAATGCATATCCTTCGATTCCATCAACTTCACGAAGTGTCCCAAATTACCAGCAGGCACCTCTGAGGGGAGAGTATCATTGGCGGGGACCATTAAAGCGCAGGGGTGAATATCGCTCTTCTGATAGTGATACTGATTAGAATAATGTTTAAATTTAAAACTTGCAGGGCTCGCAGGATTCTTTTATTTTTGTTTTTTGTGCACTATTAGATATTTTGTAGTAGTTAAATGAACCAAAATTTGTTCATAAGATTTAAATGTTTAATGTGTTTTAATAAGACAGTTCAGTGATACAATTAATTTCTACTGCATAGGAAATAATAAATGTTGATTCATAGGTGATCAATTTATGATGTTATCCATTTTTTGGGTGTTTTGAAAACTCTTGTGGCTTTAAATAATTTTTTGACATAAATCGTCATGGTGAAACAGAAAGCTATGCGTGTCCCAAGAGTTGTAGTATAAGTTTATTAATCTTATCAAAGTATTAGAAAAAAGATCACAATGCTATAAGAAGAATAAATCCTATTTGAAGTTAATGTTTGTTGTGATCAATGAATGCATGTTCTTCTTAATATTAAGTGTACAATTAAATGATTCCTGTTGTTGAAAGTCGTTATAAAACGGCATTTTGCCAAGCTTTCATGTTTTTAATTTTGAGATTAAAATGATTTCATAAATTCTTCCTTCAGATGAACGATGTATGTTCAACTTGTAATTTTTATTAACCTCACTGTTGTTGACAGAAGAGATACCCCATATTCAAAACATATTTTGAGGGAAAGGAATGTGCTAATACATATTAAATGATTCCTGTTGTTGAAAGTCGTTATAAAACGGCATTTTGCCAAGCTTTCATGTTTTTAATTTTGAGATTAAAATGATTTCATAAATTCTTCCTTCAGATGAACGATGTATGTTCAACTTGTAATTTTTATTAACCTCACTGTTGTTGACAGAAGAGATACCCCATATTCAAAACATATTTTGAGGGAAAGGAATGTGCTAATACATATGAAATAAAGAAAAGAGAAAACCATAGAATTTACTTCCTTTGGTGTGATATAAGAATGGTTTCATAGATCCATAAAATCCACTAAACAAATAACTTCACACTCATTGCAGGGAAGTTTCTCATAATTAGGTCTGTGCTTAAAACGTGAAAATGTTTAAAATTACATAGGTGAAATGAGGCAATAAGCACCACTGTGCCTTATTTTGCAATCCTGTGTTTACACAAAATGTCAGAAAGACATTTTTAAATTTCAGATTATTCTTTTCAAAGTTATTTGTGACATAAATATATGGTTTTTAATAACTTAATTCTCATGTTGCTTCCTATAATTTATAACATCAAACATGACAGATTAAACATTTGTTCTTCTAGGGTTAGGTTACTTTTCACTTGAAAAAGTTAAAAGTGACACTTGAGACAGGCCATTATTGCAAGAAAATTTTTCAGAATTAGTGTTGGAGAGTCATCCTCATAAAAAAACATATTTATGGGCAGAATTTCTTTCCCTTTACAATGAAAGAAATAAATGTAATAATAATAATAGCACATGCCGCTGCTGAGTTTACAGTGCAATGACACTTAAGAGATAAACTCCAATCCATCTGAGAATTGAAATATTCTCTTCAGCAAATAGTCCTAAAAAATTTTCACAAGAGTGTAGAAGTATTTCCGAGTGCAGTAGTGGTTTATGCTGCAGGGATACAAAGTATGTAGAATTATAGAGCAGTAATGCACAGACTATAACAAAAACATTTGTGTCCTAAAATGTTTCTTTTTGGAGTTCCACTGTAATTATTTCTAGAAACACTACAATCAATAGAGATGAGTATTTTTGAAGTCTAATATGCAATTAAAACATTAAACTCAAAACTAGGATGACCAGATCCTCATAAATGGAAAGGAGGACATGAATTTAAAAAAAGGATGACATTTCATGAAAAAAAGAGGACAGTCCATAATATTTTAAAAAATAATGTAATATGTGACACATTGTGTTTGTATGTGTTACATTTCATATTCATGGAAGTATTCTGATGGATGTAAAGTACTGATACATGCAATAATCAGCAAACCTTTTTTTGAAATAGAGACATAAGCTCCAGCTACACAATGATGCTTTCACCTGCAGATTCCTTCCTTCCCAGTCCTTTATTTATATAAAATTAAAATTGAATTTATGGGAATAATCTCCTTTATTAAGTACTGTAGTAATAACATTCAGGATACAAATTATGGTAACATGTACCATCTACAATATTTTTCTCCTAAATGGTATATTTCATTCAACAATAAATTCTGGAATGCAAGAGAGATTCTGCATTCTACTGCAGCCTGAAAATTGTCTTTGCAGATTATGTAATAATCTTGGTGATAGTTTTATTACATGAATTGAGTTAAAGTACAAAAGTATACCTCATGGGTAGGGGGTGGATTTTAATGAAATCTCATTTTTTCCCTCTTCACTGTAGAACAATGCCTACACCCATTCATTTTATGTTATAAAAAAAGGAAGTGACCCCATTTTTAAAGCATTTTTTGCTGATTTCATTGATTTTAATATCATTTTAATGGCATAAAATTTACAAGAAGCAACAAATTCTCCACAAAATTATTGAGTAACCTATTAGATTTCTTCAGTCAGACATTGTAATGTCAAATGTGAGTATGTAATCTAAAGTTCCTGTGATGCTTATTAGTGCAATTGTCAGTTCAGTCGAGTTCACGATAACTAAAGACATTTCCTGGTAATAAACAGAAAAAGTTTGCAAACTGAGTTCACTTGAAAGAAAGGAAGAAGCATTGGTTATATACCCAATAGTTTCTGTTGTTCCTCTGAACTAGTTTTGATCTCAATTTTTTTGTTATTTTACTTTGCTTTCATAGCATTTTAAAAACAATTTAAGAGCATTTTATTGATCACTTTTGCGATGTTTTAAGTCATCAAAATCCGCTCCCTACTCATGTCCATCAGAGGATGTTTAAACACAAACATTAATCACTTAGTTTAAAATAAATTTAAAAAACAAACAAACAATTTAAAAACAATCCAGTTCCATATAAATGATCAATATGATTGAAATTCTACACTAAAATACCTTCAATTTGAACAGATTTTATTTCTCACTAAAACTGATCACCGAAATATACATTATACATTTCAAGACAGAAAGATACATCACTTCACACTTGTATGGAATACTATTTTTCGGGAAAAAATCTTTATCAGCTACCAGGAGCAGGATTCGTGGTGGTGGGGGAGACAATTACTACCACCCAATGTAGGGTAATCTAAGAAACGTTTTCAATTTACTATATATTTTTAAATAATATCAAATTTATAATACTATGATTCTATCTCAGAAATATAAATATTAAATTTTAATATATGATCACTTTCATACCTAGACAATTATGTTTTAGGGAAAAACGGCAAATGAAATGTAATTATATATAGGTACAATCGACTCAGGTTATAATGAACTTCTGGGGACTAACAAGTTCAATTCTGAACCATGAGGTCAAAATTAAATAGATTTTCTCCACAACTATTCATTCTATTAATACAGAGATACAGCAAAATCCATTAACGACATGAACAATATTTAAATACCTTTATTTGTTCTTAAAAAATCAATTATTTTCAATTGTTTGATTCGTACATTTTTCATTAGATATTTCTCTAGGTCCTTCTCCAGAGTTTGTGTACTTTCCATACTTGATTCTGCCTTGTCCTCTGCCTCTAAGTATTGTAATCCTCTCTTGACACTTTTCAATGCCTCTTTTACTATTGGAACACTGCCAATTAATTTCCAGGATTCATTTCCTACGTTCACTAAAGCCGAGGTTAAGGTTCACTATAACCAAATCTTCTTATGCATATTTGTAATGTAAGTGAAAAGAGATCCGTGACTTATGTTCAATATAACTGAGCTTTCACTATATCCGAGTTAACTATAACCAGATTGACTGTATTTTGTTTCACAAATTGCAATTCTTCAAGAACTATTTCATTTTCATCATTGGATTGTAATGGTTAACAGGTTTAATTTATGTATTAATTTTTATATAAATTTGTATGAAGTAGAAAATTAAAGCTCATCCAGTTTTTTTTTTTTTTTTGCTATATCGTTTTTTGATTATTGTCTTCTTTGGTTCAATATAAAATTACCTATTTTGTTACCATGACATATTTTGAAATGAAAACATTAAAAGAAGTGGCTGAAGGAATAAAGGGAAGCAAAATGATGGAAACTATTTGATTTTATGTAAAAGATGGCCAAACATTTCGATGGCTGAGAACTAGGCTGTTCCAACTTTTTTTTTTTGAGAAGTATGTTTTTCTGTCCTGTTGTGTTCCTTGTCCTAATCAGCATGGTATGAATTGAAGAAAATTGTAAATATTCCACTGCAAATGCACGTTACAAGTTTATTCCAAACAGTTCCATGTTCTTTAGCAGGTTTCTATTCAATTCCATAGTGTTCAATGTCGAATTTTCTTAGTTATCAACATCATCGTTATATATTTAAATACTAACCTTGTCATACTTGCCTTATAATTCATTTGTTAGCTTAATAATTTCGTTTTTAATTACTATTATTATAATAATTATTCATCATTTGCATGCCTTTTTAGTTACTTTAAGTATTTTTATAAATCGTTCTGATTTTGTCAATTGTGTTTGTGTCAGCCAGGTTGCGTCAATGTTAAAGATGAATACAAGACTTCTTAAAGTAAAACTACTTAAATATAAAGAAGGCAGTGCTGTTGAAAAATACAAGCGCTCCTTTGGTGTAGAGGAGTTTAAGGAAGTCAATACACTCAAACCTCGCGAAACCAGGGTAGGTAATGCACCAGTTTGACAACCCCACAATAAGCTGGAATTTTTTGAAAAATGGAGAATACAAAAAATTCAGGACATTAAAGCTTTGTACAAATACATCTCCTTAGTAGATTGACAATTCTACAATTCTACACTGTATTAAAGTAATAAGAGAAAATGGTGTTGTATGACTTTACAATACACAATAAACTAAGGATTTTTTCATTTCATCCAGACATCGAACAGTTTGTTTTTTAGTGCTTTTACAAATAGCTTGGTCCATGACCCTTATTTTAAGTAGGAAAATAGCTTTTTTAAACTTATTATCAATTCACAATGCCAAAGTATCCTTTAAAATAATGCCAGTAAAATATTATGATTGTATTCTAATTGCTTAAGACAGTTTCCAAAACCAAAATATTAAAATTGTTCTCCTGAAAAATTTAGTTAACAGACCTGGAACACTGGTTCTCAGCTACTTCCATCGAATGAGTTCATAGATTAATTTAATTTTATGTTTAAGGTTTGTGATACTGAACAGATAATATTGAGTATTTTCATAGTCTAATATTTTTACATTTATGAAATCAATATTTTGATTAGAATTAACTGAATGCTTTGATTTGCCTGTTTGTCAAGAAATGACAGATTATATATTGAAATTTAATATCAATACTGGTATAACAATCAAAAGATGATTCATTGATCACAACATTCATTCATTGATCACTGAATGAATACTTCTGAAGTTGCTTTATGGAATCTGGAGTGGATTTTCATTTTGCCTATTTGAGAGTTTTGATGCCTATTTTTGGTATTTTGCCTTTTCATTTTCTCATATAAGTATGTGTTATGGAGTAATACACGCACTATACAGAAAAGTTATGTAATGCTGTTAAAAATTGATTTCCAGATTTCAACGAAAATTAAAGGATGTGGAGTCACCTGATATGGATTTTTTTTTTCTTTTTTTTGTCTCCAAAACGTACATCTGTGAACACCAGTAGCGCTTAAACCATATGTAGGGTTTTTGCCAACATTGATATTGCCCGGTCGATTTGGCTCAACTCGAAGCTCTGCGATTTAGAAAACCACTCTTTTAAATTTGGAGGTACCTCAAAGTCTCTCAAGGTGTTTTACATAAACCCCTGTGACATTTTCAAAATTTTCTCAAAAACGTCTACAAATTTTTTGAAATAATAGAGTAAAATACGCTTATAAAGATGGCGTAGGTCCGTTTTTCACTATGAACTCTGAATGTTCGAAATTCCAAAATTTAAATTTTTTTCGGCTTATTCCTACTACTACAAAATTGAAGAGACGACAAAATAACTGTGACAAAATGTGCATGACTGACTGAGATGACATAAACGACATTCTGTTCTATTCTTTTATTTTTTTCAAAAAATAAAAAAATCTATTTTTTTTAGATCTCTATCACGTCGTTAATATTTACAGTAACGGTAGTTTGTGTATATTATTAAAGTTACTGAAACTAGAGCTTCAGATGTCTTATCAAGTTCCTCAAAAACTCAAAATTTTTCTGTGAAAATGAGCTAATGGAACTTTTTAATATGACAAAATTAATTTTGGTGAATTCTTTTGTTGTTTTTCTTCAAAAAATACATCAATGTAATATTTGTTAAATGTCTCTCAAGCCGTTCCCAGACAAAAATCCGTGTTGTGGTCAGTGCCGCTTTAACGCATGGGCTAACCTGGCGTCCGCCGGGGGCCTCGGTCTTTTAGGGGGTCTCAAAATATTAAAAACACGCCGTTTAAGAATTGTATATAATTTTTATTTATTGGTAAAAATATCAATTTCACTGCTTAGCAAATTAGCAAATTAATAACTGCAAAATTTATTATTATTAATGTGTTTCTATTCACGTATGTTTAGAGGTTAATAAAAGGATGGGATTTTCGCAACTAGATTTGGAGTATTTTTAACTTCCATTAATTTGTCATCTGACAAAGTAAAATTAATAACATTAGCAGCTTGTGCTTTTAGGTACTGATTCCTTAGCCCGTTGGTTTTCTCTTTACGGCTTGGAGTGAGCAAATACCATGACCTGCAACTTCGAGAGCCCGACAAATTTGCTCATATGCTTCATAGCGTCTATTTTTATTTTTGTAATCCTCGTGGAGAATGTTGTGGAGCAATTCCAGTTGCTCATACTCTGCTATTAATAATTTTGTAGCAGCTATGCTCCACGTGTATATGTCGGACACCGCCACGTTTCCAAATATACTCTAAATATTCTGTAAATTGGACGTTGCAGAGTAGATTTTATCAAAAAAAAATTATGAAAGAAATATTTCATATAATATGAGCCATTACACCATCATATACCTTTTATAAAAGATCTTTGACAAAAGTTATTTTACAGTGTAATGCCGGCCAAACTCATTCCGCGCAGTCGTCGTGCCATCTAGCGAGGGAAGGAGAAATTAGGCAGGGAACCAGGGAGGAAGCACGATGACAGATTTAGGGGTGCCCTTCCGGTTCTTCTGTCAACTAACGTACACTTCGCAACTTCCAGTTTCTGGTCAGTGACGAGAAGCGACACGGAAGGAAAATTTCTCTCATGTTTTCGGCCTTTTTGTTGTTGTTTTGAGCAGTGGTATCGTGAGTAGTGCTGTCATTTTAATGTCATTAAGAAAATTTGTGCGCAAATAAAATGTTTACGTGGCAGGGAAGAAAGAAAATTGTACGTTATCTAAGGTGGAAAAGCTTATGAATGAGACTGTGGAGAGGACAACAGCAATAAGGTAGGTCATAAAAAAAAGGTAATTTCAAAGGCATGGGAAGACGAAGGAATTGTGAAACAAAATTTTGAAGAAATTATTTCTCTTCAATATTCGAGTTTCATCCCTTCCAAACAATCATAGAGCACTTAATTAGCATTTAATTAGCCGTAAATTTTGGATGTAGTTTGGAAGAGATTCGTTTCTGGGCGCTGCTAACTTAAGTCTAAAGCTAGCAGCGCCCACGATTTTGGGAAAACTATAGGAGCGGAAAATTCGGGAATAGAGCACTTAATTAGCATTTAATTAGCCGTTAATTTTGGATATAGTTTGGTAGAGATTCGTTTCTGGGCGCTGCTAACTTTAGATGGCTTTGCCAGACGTCAGGTGTGAACAATGGCAGCATGCGTGGTAGTAATGAGCAACGTCCATAACGTTAGGACAACAAAGTTTTCAAAATAAAATTGAAATTAATCTCAAAATTGGTCGCCCATTTTATGCTAGTTTATTTCCCCCGAAAAATTGTCGCTCTACATCTGATGCCACTCTACTGATTCCGCTGTGAATTTAGCTCGACAATTATTAAGGAAGCCAAGCAGAGTTAAATAAAAAATGGGAAATGGTCGCTTTTTTGTTGCCAGTTAGTTGCACCAAAAGAATATTCGTTGCTATAAAACTGTTGTGGAAAATGCGAATTTTTTTCAAATTGATATTAGGAAGTCACACAATTACAAGTATAACAAGATATTATAGAGATAAATAAACTAGATGTGCTACAGAATGACACACACTTTCTCGTACCATCTTTTTCTTATTTGCTTGGTGTGGTCTGGATTTAAGGTCTTGCTCTATTCTCTTGCTAGCCGCCATCTGTCGTGGCCCAAAGTACATTTTTTTGGCATTTTCTCAGTTTATGGCTTTCTTAATAGTACAGCCGAAATATTACTTCAAAAATAACATAGAAGAGATTTTACATAGAAGAGATTTAACATTACTGTAAATGCAACATTTGGGTCTCTTTTTTCATGGGGATCTATTGAGATTCTTAAAAACTTCATTTAAAGTCATTTGAAGCACATTCACTCCTGTCAGGATTAGTGCTCCACCTAGCGTGTACTGTAGGTATTGTGGTCTAGTGGTATATCCGGCAGTTCATGGCTAGCGCTGCTAAAGTCAACATGTGTATTCACATAAAACATGTCAAGTAAAATATATGAAACTAAACATGAAGTTCTAGATCTTTTTATAAAAATATCACATGGCGCAGTCTGTTAAAAAGTGTTATTCGGTTAAAAAGTGAAGAAAAATGAGGATGCATTAAATATGCCCAGATTCTCGGCACGTGGATCGACAACATATGAAGCACCGCCATTGTTATTAGATCAACGCTTGGAGGCACCGTTTCGAGTTTCTCCAAGGTCGCCACTAAGGTATTCACCAGTTCTACAGCCCATTTTTGAAAGTATCAAACTCGATATAGAAATTCAAGAAAGTGAATTGATAGACGTGGATGACCAAAATAGCACAATGGAGTCAGGCATGCGACCGCCAGCGGTTCTCTCATTTGAAGGTAGCCACAAGGAAAATTGGCGCAAATGGAGGCAACGCATCGAACTCTATTTGAAGGCGACCGGACTCGACCAGAAGCCCGCTGAACGACAAGTTGCAGTTCTCCTTCATGTAAATGGAGATGAGGCATTGGATAGGATCGACACATTTGGCCTATCAGGAGACGAGAAAAGTGGTACAAACAGTGTTAAATGCCTTTTAAAATTTTTGCACGCCGAAGGCTAACGAGAGTGTAGACTGGCACATTTTCTTCACGCGAAAACAGCAACCTGGTGGTATTTGGAACCATTAAAACAAGAACTTGACAATATGGAAAAGTGTGGTATAATTAAAAAAGTAGATGGTCCTTCAGACTGGGTAAATCAATTTGTGATTGTTAGAAAAGCAGATGGAAAATTGAGAATTTGTCTTGACCCTACCCATTTAAATAAAACATAAAGCGGGAACATTTTAAAATTCCAAGTTTTGAAGAACTATGCTCCAGAATGCCTGGCGCGAAAGTTTTTACAACACTGGATGCAGACAAGGCATTTTGGCAGATTAAATTGTCAGAAAAAAGTTCTTATCTAGTGACATTTAATACACCTTACGGAAGGTATAGGTATTTGCGAATGCCATATGGTATTACGTCAGCTTCAGAAATCTTTCAGATGTTTTTTTCAATGATTTTTGGAGGTATTGAAGGTGTAGTTATTTATGTGGATGACATAATGGAATGGGGTAGAGACACAAAAGAACATGATGAAAGAGTTGAACAGGTTTTGAAAAGGGCAAAAGACTGGGGTATAACATTCAATCTAAAAAATGTACTTTTGGAGCTGATCAAGTCAGATGTGTGAGTCATATATTTTCAAAAAATGGAATCCAAACGGATCATGAAAAAATAAACGCCATCACAAATATGGAACGGCCGACAAATAGAAAAGAAATGGAAACATTTCTGGATATGTTAGCTAACGTCAGCAAATATATTCCCACAAGAAAGTGTACATTTGCGGAATTTGATTCAAAAGGACGTCCTATGGGTGTGGGATGAGAACGTTGAAAATAGTTGTAAAAAAGTTAAAGACATTTTGATAAAAAATCCTATTTTGCAGTATTATGATGTGAAGTCACTTTATCTGTCGACGCATCAAAAGATGGTTTGGGATGCGTTCTCTTGCAAAACAATTTGCCTGTTGCTTATGCGAGTAAATCATTAAAGGAAACTGCGAAAACATATGCTCAAATTGAAAAAGAAACATTAGCTATTTGCTTTGCATGCGAGAGATATAGTTAGTACATTTATGGTAAAAAAATCATTGATGAAAGCGATCACAAACCGTTAGAGTTCATATTTAAAAAGTCTTTAAATGAGTGTCCGGCAAGATTGTTGAGAATGAGATTAAAATTGCAAAAATATGATATGGAGATTAAGTACTGACCAGGCAAATAACTGTTATTGGCTGATGCATTGTCACGTCATTATTTGAAAGAAAGGGAAGATGAGCATGAAAAAGATGTAGAAGCACAAGTTTATTTGTTGATTACCGATTAGTTTAGACAAAAAAGAACTTCAATAAGAAACTCACAATAACGAGGAAATGCAAATGCTAATTAAATTCATTTAAGACGGTTGGCCAAGTGGTAGAAAAAAAGATTCCAGAAGCGATAATTCCTTACCATATATATGCCGATGAATTGTGTGTAATTGAAGATTTAATTTTCAAAGATAATAGAATTGTAGTACCGCGCAACCTGCGAAATGAGATGTTAAATATGATTCACTATTGTCATCTGGGAATTGATAAATGTAAAAACAGAGCAAGAGAAATTTTGTATTGGCCATTCATGAATCAGCACATTGAAAACATTGTTAACAAGTGTGAGTCTTGTATGCGTTATAGGAAAGCAAACGTTAGACAACCATTATTACCGCATGAAGTCCCTCATGCTCCGTGGGAAAAGTTAGGTATGGATTTGTTCGAATTTGAAAACAGTCACTGGCTTTTAGTTATAGTTTATTTTAGTAAGTATGTGGAAATTGCAAAATTGGAAAACATGTCTGAATCTACTGTAGTTAGTAAATTAAAGCCAATTTTTGCAAGATTTGGTATTCCGAAAAAAGTCATATCCGATAATGGAACACATTTTGTAAATCAAGACATGAAAAATATTGCAAAGTCCTGGAATTTTCAACATGTAACGTCTAGTCCGACTTATGCTTAATTTAATGGCATGGTAGAAAGACATGTGGGAACTGTAAAAAAACATGTTAAAAAAGATAGAGTATAGCGGCAGAGATACGACCCTTGCATTGTTAGAATACCGAAATACTCCAATATCAAACGAGGTAAAGTCCCCGAATGAATTGTTGCTTGGTTACAAAACGCGTGGAATGTTACCGGTGAGTGTGAAAAAGACTGAGTGTGAAAAGTACGAACTAGTTAGACAACAGCTTATTAGAAGACAGAGTGAACAAAAAATGTATTATGATAGAAACAGTCATAACTTGAAACCATTAAATTTAGCGGATAATATTTATGTTAAGAATGAGAAAGATAAGCAACTTTTGGTTCCTGCAGTTGTAACAAAAATTTGTGATAGACCAAGGTCATACGAAGTGCAATTGTCAAATGGTCGAAAACTTGAAAGAAATCTTGTACATTTGTGTATAAGAGTGCGGCTGAAGTAGAGCGTAACAAAGCTGACAACAAAATACCAAATGTAACTTGATCGAATCCTGAACATACAAGTTCAGATATTGTTAACCAAAGTGTAAGCCCAAATTCAAACCTAAATGTTCAAAACAATCAAACTTTTGTAACAAGATCTGGTAGAGTAAGCAGACCGCCCTCATACCTTAAATATTAGAAAACTTAATGTATAATTTTAACATTGTAGCTTGTAAGTTGAAATTGTTCAGTTATTAACATTGTATTTTTATATTGTAAACATCTTGAAAAGGAAGATGTCAGGATTAGTGCTGCCACCTAAGTGTAGGTGTTGTGGACTAGTGGTATATCCGGCAGTTCATGGCTAGCGCTGGTGAAGTCAACATGCGTATTCACATAAATCATGTCAAGTAAAGTATATGAAACTAAACATGAAGTTCTAGATCTTTTCATTTATATATTACAACGCCCATATTTAATAATGTATACAAATCAATGGTATTAAAGACGTAAGAGATAGTAAAAAAATACATTTGTGTTATTTTTGAAAAACAAACAAACAAAAGAACACAACGAAATGAACTTTACGTCACATTAAAGAGTGCAATTAGCGCTATTCATTAAATATATTTTAAGAAAAAATGTGGAGCCATTTTTGAAAAAAATGTCGTTTGAGTGTTTTTAAAAATGCGAAATTTTGAGTTCATTTTAACAGAAAACTGTTGAGTTTTCGAGAAACTTAATATGACAATATTTAAAGCGAACAAGACAAGAAATTTTTAAAAAAGGAGCTTTTTTTTGATAAAATTTTGAAAATGTCCGAGGGGTTTCATATTCCCCAAATTTTGAAGAATGTTTTTCAAATTTCAAAGCTTCAACTAGAGACAGATAGACCGGGGTTTCTTCAATTTGGAAAAGATCGTACGTCGCTAGTAGTGTTCACAGACAAACGGACAGACGGACGGACGAACGGACGTTTAAAAAAACCCCTTTTTTGATATCAGAGGACCCCAAAACATGTATTTCCGTTGAAATATCTAAATCGATTTTACGCAGCCTTACATAACTTTGTCTATACCACGTATATTACTCCGTATGTGTACGAGAAAGTAACTTGAGGTGCTACAAAACGGCACAGACTTTCTCGTAGCAATTTTTTCTAATTTCCTTGGTGTGAACTGGCTTTAAGGTCTTGCTCCATTCTCTGGCCAGCTGCCATTTATCGCTTCCGAAAATACATTTTCTTAACTTATCAACTGCATTTATTCACTTTTTCATTGTCAGGTCCCGGCAATGAATTTTTTTGTGCAAAAAATTGGCGTTTTTTTCGCGCAGCATTACATAAATAATATTACGTATATTACGTAATACTCCGTATATACGTACGTATACAAAAAAGTGAAAACAACTACATCGAAAATTCACGCCTTTTTGACGAAGCGTCCGCAGCGCACGATGTTCTCTCGAACGCAGATCAGTCAAGATTTAAAAAAAAAATATTTATATCAGTTTATAAATTATTTTGTTTTGGTGGAAAGGTAATGCGTAATTAGTAATTACAGCTTTTTGTTGTTTCTTTTAACTTGTGGAGTTTCTAATGTATCACAATCTAGCACTCCTACTTTCGTAACGGAGACGCTTGTGCTTAGCACAAGACCACAAAGGAATGTAAAATATATTCTCTCCGAGGAAATTCCAAAAGATGATGAGAGATACACTTCCCCTTGGAGCCCGCCCTCTCCACAGCGTCTTCCGCCTATAGATTCTTCTCGCTCCTGAATTGTATTCCCGAAGCCTTGTGTTCCCTTCCTCCCGAGTTAATCTCTTGGCGGGTCTTGAGGAGTTCTGGTTGTGTAGGTGTCACTAAAATTTTGTGAGTGAAATGGCGCGCGCAGTTTTGTGAGTGAAATGATGTCCGTAAAGTTAGCATCGCAAAGGTTTAAAAAAATATTGAAATTAAACTCAAAATTTGTCGCTTTTTTATTGCTAATTTTTTACGCAAAAATAAAATTTGTGGCTCTTCATTTGACTCTGCTATTTAAGAATCGGCTAACTTGATATGAAGTTAGTATCGCGACCTCAAGAAAACAAAGAAATTACAGAGGTAAATAAAGCAATTATAAGGGAATTTGTCACTTTTTTGTAGCTCAAGAGTGCACAAATAGGAATTTTGTTGCTCTTGAAGTAATACCGGTAATGGGAAATTTCGACAAAGTCATATGAGGAAAAGTAACGATTACAAGAAAACCATCACTTCCAAAGATAAATAAAAAATCGCCGCACAGGAAAATGTCACTAATTTGTTGCTAAATAGTTTCCATAACCAGTTGTTACTTTTTTGTTGTTTAATACGACCCTAAAAATATTTTTTGTTCTTTATATAAACTCCCAAGAAATTCTAAAACATGAGGGTGGCGAGCCCGCCCTCCCCCTGCAGCGTCTTTTCTGCTGAAGATGTGTCTTCTTCTTGTCGGGTTTTTCGAAGCCTCCCATCCGCCCGCGAGTTACTTTTGGGGATCTGGGGTATTTTTGCCTACAGTAGGTTTCACTAAAGCTTTGTGAATGAAATGATACCGGCAGCATATGTTAAGTTCATGTTTAATAACCTGAATACATCCATATAGAAAGGTTGATACTTCAAAATTGAATCGGTTATTTTTAAATCCTCGCAAGTCAGGGTTTGTAAAGTTGTTGGAAAACAAGAAAAACTATGAAAATATTTAAGTACATAGATAACTTTTTTAATTTCTGAAACATAAATCATGATTGATAAAGCCAGTAAAACATCTAATGTACTTGTGCTATCAATAGTACAATACTCGCTGGACTTATTTAAAATTTTATGACTTACGGGATTTCAGAAACTAATGAGGATTTTTTATCTAGGCATGTAAATAAATACACATTGAACATTCAGTCTGTAATTTGACACATTTATTATACTTTTATGTCAAATGACAATAAGCATCTACATCAAACATTAAATTCTTGGCTGTCCGGGATTAGCCGCGTCATGGTCGATGGAGCTGACATTTCGGCCATCTTGTTGTGGCCTTCTTCAGAGCTATACTGCTGCCGAGTTTTGTTTATATTTCCCCTTGCCAGTATCCCTGGCAAGGGGGGAATTCATTCATGATATGAGATACATAAACTCCAGCATTTAATGCTTTTGGAGCAGCAGTGAGGGCAATATCTTAAATATACTAGCTAAAACTAACTTAAAACTATAAACAGAGCCTCTTTGAGCTAATGAGTTTTAATAAAAATAATTGTAATAGAAATGTATTTAAAAAATTCTTTAAATTGTTCTCCCTGTTTTTTGTTTTGTCTCATTCACACTCTTTCATACTTAATTTATATATACAACACATTCACTCACTCATTCATACCACACGGCACAACACTTCACTTTATACACTATATACACTGTATTTATGCCACGGCGCCGACTTTACTCAGGCGTCCGTGGCGCCGCGACGTTTTCAGAGCCTAGCGGCTCAGACCCAGCGGATCGCGTTTCCACGCCTCCCACGCGGATTCCGGCATCTGAGAGCGGCGACCGACTCCCACGCACTATCTGCTCCCCCGCGTCGCACAGTTCAGAGAGCTTGTGCGGGGGAAGTGCGCGGAAGGTGAAGGCGACGTGCTTTGGGCCTTTTCTTCTATGGAAGGCCCTGTGCACGCCGCTGTTCGCCGCAGCTCCGGCCTCGCGCAAGATGCGTGGAGCGGACGGTCTCAGCGCCCTTGTGAACGCCGTCCCCGCCCGCTTCTGCAGCTCCGCCGGGAACTGATTACGCACGCCCAGAACCCTGAACGCGCCAGCGTTGCGAGGATTGCGGTCAGGTCGGGGATTTGGAAGATGAGGACGCGCCGCATGGCGCGCCGCTCTGTTTTCTGCAACCCGAATGGGGCGCAGAGGGGAAGAAAGAGCGACGGCGGAAACATCGCATGCGTACGCCCACAAGGGGCGCATGCACGCGGTGAATAGCCGCCGCTTTAGGGAAATAGAGAGATCAGGAGAACGGAGAAGAGGTTTCAGAAGAAGAGTTCGAATTTGGATTTTGGCCGCAAGATATCGAGCGCGCGCCCGCCAAGCTCACCGTTTCATTGGGGTTTGCCCTCTTACGAGTGAAGTTGACGGCTACGCACTTATCAAGGTTCAGAGTGAGTCGTTTCCGACTTAGCCATTCAGGAAGGGTGGCGAGACAGTCGCTTAAGTACTTGACTGACTGCCTTCCGTTCGCCGATTTCGCAAAATACGCGAAATCATCTGCGAACATCAGGAGCCCGCAGCGTTAAATACCTGTTTTGGTTTCAGCAGGCAGCGGGAGCACATCTCCCATTACAATAAGAACACCAACCGTTCCGCTATAGCATACCACTCGGAGGTTTCGGGACATGCCATCGAGTTCGACAAGACTCGGCTCCTGCATAAAGAAAATGGGTACTGACCCAGGCGCTTCAAAGAAGCTTTAGAGATCAATGGACGCCCGCATAACATCAACGCGGACGCCGGGCTCAACCTTAACCCGGCCTGGAAATCGCTGCTCCCGCCAATCCGCGACTGCGAGGGAGCTGCCACACGCCGTCCGACCTCGAGGACGCCCGGCGCGAGGCGCGGGTTGGCACAGACCGCCAGCCAATCAGAGCGACCCCTCCGCCAATCACGGCGCACCTACCCCACCCGGCCGTCATGGTGGTGGTTGACAGTCTTTTCGGCCTGCTCCGGATGGAGCTCTTCCGATTTGATGTTAGCTTTTGGAATTGTAGGCTTTTTGCGGGCGCCCTATGATTGTCTCATGTTGGGCGCCCGCGATGATTTTTTAATTCAGTTCTATATTTTTTGTTAGCTTAGCTGCTCCCTTGTTGTTTTTTTGGTCATTTCCCGTTTCGCGCACACCAACCGGTCGTTTTTATTTATTGTAAGTTGTACATAAATCTTAAAATATAGTCCTATTACCTAATAAATCTTAATCATCCTAACAAGTTTCTATCTAATTCTGTTTAAGCTGTTTACATATTATTTACAGGTTTTTCCTATTATGCCTAATACCTAATTCCTAGCTTAATTCTACTGATACCTAACCTACATCTTATATATCTAATTTCTAGTCTAATTCTGATTATTCCTAATCTAAGTCTTATTTACAAATGTTATTTACAATTTTATTTACAAAATTTATTATTGAGTTTTGTCTAGAGCCTAAGGTTTGTTGCATGTACATGGTTGATTACATTTCCAGTTTGATATCTGGGCATAAAAGCAAAATAGAACAAGTAATAGCACAAAGTATATTTACATGGATGTGATAGCAATACAGAGATTGAATAGTATAACTAAATAAAAGGTACAGTTTAGATGAATGGGAAGTGAATATAGTGGCACAAGTAGGTACAGAGGGTGAGGAGGCGAGAAGGTAGCAGAGAGAGGCATGGAGCGCAGCGCAGTACACATAATGGCTCGGAGTATATAATTTGGAGTGAAGGTCTTTACAGAATCTGTTCCTCGCCCGCAACTTGTCTGACGAGGGAGGAATGAAGAGAATAAGAAGTTAAATTTTGAGGAGTTTAGGGAGGTTTCAAGAAGATGACGTCGGAAGGGAGTTTCTTAGTTTTGAATCGAGATTTTTTAAGGAAGTATTGAAGGTAGGGACGAAAGAGGGGGTGTGAGTCAATGTTTGAGAAGATTGAGGTGATTCTTTCCGTGGCGAGTGTGTGAATGGTGGAGGTGATTGAGTTAACATTATATGAGAGGAGAACATTTGTGTAGGCGTCTCCTGGGGCGGGGTTAAGGGCCGTTCTAATGAAATAATTTTCCGCTCGTGTGAGCAGATCACGAGTGGTTTCTGAGGCTGTGGACCAAACCTCACATGCGTAGAGCCCCGCACTCCTTACGCACGCAAGGTATAATCTGATTTTGGTTTTCTCCTGGAGGGAGCGGCTCCTAAAGAGTGGTAGTAAGGAGCTGATGCGCCATGTCATGTTTTTCCGCGCAGCTTTGATGTGCTCCCTCCAGGTAAGTTTGCGGTCGAAGATGACGCCTAGGTAGGTGATGGATTGTCGCCACGGAAGAGTGTGTGCATCTAGGCGGATGGGTGCGACTGTGTGCGTGTTGTGATTGAGTTTATGTGTGAAGATGATGGCTTGGCATTTCTGTGCGTTCAGCGCGAGGCCGTTTTCCGCACTCCAATTCGATAGTGCTAGTGCGGCGCGCTGGAGCCGTCCTGTGGCAAAATTGATCCGGCTATCTTTCACAGCGTATGCTATGTCGTCTGCGTAGATGAAGCTATGAACTCCGGTGATTGTCGGCGCATCATTAATGAAAAGAGAGAAAAGAAAGGGAGAAAGGACGGCGCCCTGGGGGACGCCGGCATAGATAGGGCGGGGGGAAGAAGTGAAGAGCTGGTATTTTACTGTGAAGGAGCGGTGGGAGAGATAGCTAGTGATTAAGTTAAGAATGTGGAGAGGGATGTAGGGACGAAGTTTGTGAAGAAGAAGTGTGTGGTGGACAGTGTCGAAGGCGGATGAGAAGTCAAAAAAGAGAGAGCAGGAACTGAGCAGCGACGGCTGAGGGCCGAAGAGACAAAGAAGGCGAAACGAAGTGCCTGCATAGCAGAGGAACGCTGCTTGCGAAAACCAAATTGCTCCTCCCTGATAATGCCCTTTTTCTCGAGATCCCGTTGGATTCTCGTGAGAATTATTTTCTCGAGGAGTTTACCGAGAATCGGCAGGAGAGAAATGGGTCGGTAATTTTCCGGGAGGCGCGAGTTCTTATTTGGCTTCGCCAGTAGAGTGATAGTAGCCGCTTTCCATTCGAGTGGAAAGTATTGCACAGAAATGCACGCTGTGTAAATTTGTGCTAAGAGGTCGGCGGCCTTTAGCGGTAGATGTTTAATCATTGCTCCCGTGAGCTTGTCAGGGCCGCTCGACTTCTTTGTGTTAGTGTTCTTAAGAAGGTCGCGCACTTCATCCGCTTTGATGTGCCAGTCGGACGAGATGGTGATGGGGGGAGTGATGTTAGGTTGAATTTCTGCGGCGGTGGAGGGGAGCTGCAGCGAGCAAGAAATAGGCGGGGGCATATATCTGTTAGCCAGCATGTCGGCGAATACTTCCGCCTTTACAGCGGGGTCGTAGGTCGGCGCTAGGCCATTTGGGCGTTCGAGGGCGGTGACGGCGGGGGCGGGGTTTCTAAGGGCTCGCTGCAGTTTCCATAGGTCTTCAGCATTGTTGATTTGCGATTTTTTAATGTACTCTTCCCACATCGCGTTTCTGTGATTTCTCAGGAGGCGAGATGTTCTCCTCCGTATGCGTTGAAACGCGGCTTTTGCATCGGGGTCGCGCGATTGGTGGTAATGCCTTTGTGCCTTACGGCGCTCTTGAATAAGACGGATCAGCTCGACCGGGGTTTGTGAAGAGGAAGGTGATGATGTGGGGTGTTTAATGGTTGATTCGGTGAAGGCAGATTTAATTTGATAATTAAGGTGGTTGATGGCGCGGTCAATTTCGTGAGTGGTGGAGAGAGAAGGGTTTGAAATAAGTTTGTTGTTTAGTTTAGTTTGATAAGTTTTCCAGGAGGTATCAGAATTGAACTTGGAGTGGGTGGGGGCAGCAAAAATATCGTTATGAAGGGCGAAAATGACGGGAAGATGATCAGATGTGAGGTCGTGAAGCGGTTTTGGTGTGGAAAGAGAGAGAGATGGAGAGTGAAGGGCAATGTCTAGGATGTCACTTTCTATGGTGTTGGTGATAGGATTGGTGCGTAGGTGGGTGAAAGAAGAGGGGGGAGTGATGCTGAGCTGATCGCATTGATTTAGAAAGGCTAATAGACGGGCTCCCGAAGAGTTACCAACGCGGCATCCCCAATCCGGATGCTTCGCGTTGAGGTCGCCCGCTATGATAATCGGCGCCCCGAGCGTCAGCAGTGCATCGAGGTCGAGTACCGCGAGTGGTTCCTGAGGCCGTTTATAGGCGGAGACGACCACGATCGGCCCACGCGGCGTTCCAATCTCCACCGCTGTGGCCTCGATGCTGGTGAGAGGCGGGGTCACGAGAAGCGTGTGTGGGATCGTACGCCGAATCGCAATTAAAGTTCCACCGCCGCGGTGTGGGCCAGAGCGATCAGAGCGGTAAATGATGAAATTGTTGAGAGAGAATCTGTCGCTAGGCAAGAGATGAGTTTCTTGAATAAGAAAGAGATGGGGGGAGTAGTCAGAGATGAATTGGAGAATTTCGGCTTTTTTCCTTACAATTCCCCCGTTTGCATTCCAGAATACTAATTTAGTTAAATTAATTATGGGAAGGTTTCCTGTATGAGAGGGGCAATTTGGATTAATTTAGAGAAGATGTCACCTGGGGTTTTGAGAATTTCAATGACTGATTTGACTAAGATAATGATTTTCTTCACTTCTGAGCCCTGCAGAAGTTTGAAAAGTTCTAGAAGTTCGCCGAGACCAGATTCTGGGGGTGTTACGGCGTTTGGGGAGGGCGCAGTACCAGCGGAGGACGTGATTGGCCGGCCGGCAGTGATATCGGCGAATCCGGTACCTGTGGGAGTGGGGGCAGTGGGGACCAATGAAAGTGGCGGAAAGGCTGGTCGGACGCCTTGGGCGAGCATGGGTGCGCTGGCAGTAACTAGGGCGGTGCGTGGCGCCGCGAGGTTATTCTGCTGGCGGAGCACGTCGGCGGCGGAGCGAGCATGTCGTGCTCCTTGAAGTTGACGTGAGCGTGCTTCGCGGTAGGCGAGCAGCGCAGGGCACTCGCCGTAAGTTGCGACGTGGGTTGACCGCTGCGGGGGCAGTCGTCGAAGCTGTGTCCATTGCCGCAGAACAAACAGACAGGGTTTCGGCGGCACCCGCTCTGCGAGTGGCCCCACATCTGGCACCGCTTACAGTGCGGAGCACGCCCAGCCCCCTTGTACTCCTCCCATCTGATGAGGAGGTTCTGTAGCGCTTGGATGGTTTTAATTTGATTGATTTGGGCATAGTTAATTTCCACTAGGTATAGACCTAGAGAATCAAACACTTTTCTGCCGTTTAAATCTATGCGTGGTCGCATCATTTCGGAAATGAAGTGGACTGTCACGCCTTGTGATTGTATTTCCTCCTTAAGGGAGTTAATGTCAGCTCCGCCCTCTAAGCCTCTAATGACAAGCTTGTGCCGGCGCTCTTCAGTGGCCCGGCGGAAGAAATACTGAGCATGCCGGTTCATGCTCTGCATCTTTTCTAGCTCAAGGATTATGGTATGATGATCTTTGATACAAGCCGGTTTGAGCGTAAAGAAGGCTGGCGTGACAGTACCTCGTAAGATTTTGGTTAGTTTAGGCTTTAAGAGGTTTAAGATGGCCTGAGTGTCGACGGGCATCTGTATGCAGATTTCCCCCACCACTTCGCGAGAGCGGGGGGCGGGGGCACGCACGTTTTGAGGGGTGGCGGTGGAGCCAGCAGGGGGAGGTGTGGGCGGGCGCGGAGCGCTCGGGGGGGCGGAAGCTTCTCTTGGTGTTAAAACCTGGTAGCGGTTGGAAATTGGCAGTGCATTAAGGTGCAGCCAAGCTTGGGATGGGAGCGGCTTCGGGGCGCTGAAAGCCCGTCCGACCATCTCCCAACCATCAGCGCGCTCCTGCTCCATAAGCGTGATGGCGACTGGGTCGGTTGCTGTAGGCAGCGGCGAGGCAGGGGCGACCGAGGGCGGCGAGGCGGTAGGCGGGGGCGGTGACGCAATCATTTTGTGGGGGTTGGTCTCGGGCGAACTAGGGGACTCGTCCGACTGGCATGTGGGCTGAGAGGGGGTACAGGGGTGAGGGGTGACTTCGTCAGTAGCAGCGGGCGCCTCAGCGGGGCGCGGAACAGACTCACCGAGTTTGACTTGAGTGATGAGTGTACTGCGCTTTGCGGCGGCTTCTTCAGCTGCGGCTCTCCTCAGTGCGCTGATGTCGTCGTGGAGCGCAGGGTCTGCTCGTCGTACTATCACGCACGTGTGGCCAAGGGCGTCGTCCAGGTACTGGCAGGCGCGGCAATGATTTCGCCGCGGGAGTGAAAGAGACCGATTTGCTCTCCGTGTCATGCTAGTGCGCGACAGAACCGGGCTGACTGTAGGGGTATCTGTCAGACGTTTATTTCGCATGTCCTGTGAACAAGCATTGTCTGGTTCGGTGCAGTTTAATTCCTCCAATTTCAAAAAAGCGCCTGTAACTAGAGTTTATTACTCCTACAAAGTTAGTGTTTGAATTAGCAACTACGCTCGCGTAGCACTCGACACGTGTAGGTGCACTGGGTCGGTCGGCGCAGCAATAACGAAGAAGTCATCGACTCGAGCCGCGGAAGCCTATGCGTACAGTAGCCGGATACGACTAAAAGTCGATAGTTTCCTACCCAAACGTACAGCCCGACCGCCTCTAGAGACGCCAGAGCAACAGCAGGGATTTCGGCTTCGAGCTGAGACAGTCCGCGGCGCAGTGCAAGCGCTATGCCGCCACCTGGCCTGCCTACGCGGTCTCAGCAATAAACAGGGAATCCGCGGAGTTTGAATTCGTATTCATCACTAAGCCACGTTTCTTGTAAAGCCAAGATATCTAATTGAAAATCGGATGTAAAATGTTCTAACTGCTTGGCTTTGAAGATTGCACTTCGCGCGTTCCATGTGCCGACGTGGAGAGGTGCTGTTCGCATGTCTGCGTGAAAATGCCTAGACATTGTTAGGCAACATACTAAGAAATTGTTCGAAAAGCTCTAGGAACTGGCTCCTAGAGATTGTCGGCGCAGCAGTTGCGGGTGCAGTGGGCCGCGCTCCGGTCACCCCGGAGGGCGGTGCGTTGGCCGCTGAGGAGCGCGCGGTGCCGAGGCGCCCCGCAACCTAATTCCAGGTCGACCCGCCGCTAGCTGCCGCCTGAGGCGCAGAGTTTCCAATGAAATTGGAAATTCTCTGCGAGGATCGCTCAGTTCCTATTACACGCTCGTGTGAAGGACGCGTGGGCAGCGTTCAATGGCTACATCCAGTGTAGGATGCAGCGTGCCTCTGTTTGCAATTACAGCACGTAGACTTAATTGCAAAGTTTCCCAAGCGAGGGCAATGCTTCGTGCCGCGCTTGTCGTCTCCTGCGGGGTGATCCTCGCTCGTGCAGAGGCGACAGCGCATATCATGCTCGCAGTTACGAGCGATGTCGGTCATTCGGTGCTGGGCGGTCAGACTGTGCGGACGTGTTTTCCGGGAGCTCTGGTGAAAGGCGGTGATGGGGTGTTCGTTGGAATGTTACCGGGCGCGCGTGGGGTCTTTTGCCGCGCTCCTTACCTGGAGCGCCGCACCCGGCGCTACTCTACACAGCGATTCCTGGCGGCTTGCAGCGGTGTTGAGTTCTGCGGTTCTTGCTATGTTGCTGGTAATCGGCGGGGTGGAACTAAATCCTGGCCCTTGCAGCGACGCAGTTTTGCAGCCGCAAGCAATAACGTGTGCTGGTTGTGAAAGGAACTTGCGTTCTGGAGCGCAGTGCGATAGGTGTTACCGCTGGTATCACTACAGCTGTGGTAACGTGAAGGGCCGGTTTAGAAGCAGTGAAGATTGGACCTGCGGCGCCTGCCGTGTTATTCGGGAGCAGGGCGCCGATGAGCGAATACGGGAGCTGGAGAAAGAATTGAAGACAACGAGGGCATTACTCGAAGATTGCATGAAAAGGAACAAGGAGCTGGAAGAACAATTACAGGTGATTACCAGTAGTGTTTCTGAGACTACCTCAGATGCTGATAATGGTACTGAAAAAAATGTGCTTGTTGTGGGGGACAGCATCGTTCGGCATACTGGGACTGGCAACGAGGCTCTGGACGTACGGTGTTTTCCGGGCATTCGAACGGCACAACTACGCCGAGTTATCGAGAACCAGGACCTAGGCCAACCGGATGCAGTTATTATACACGTGGGAACAAACGACTCGAAAGGGAATGTAGACTATGTTATAGGTGACCTATATGAACTTATAAAAGCAGCAAGAAAAACGTTTCCTACTGCAAAATTAATTTTGAGTGGTTTATTGCGCAGGAGGGACACTCACTGGATCCGAATAGGCCGAATCAATGATGGCATGGACAGGGTGGCGCGCACGTTAGGTGTGCACATGGTGGATTGCAACGCCTGGATTGCAGACGGTGACCTGGGCCGCGATGGCCTACGCCTCAACAGGAGGGGGGCCTCAAAGCTGGGACACTTATTTGCGAAGAACAGCGCGCACGCCGCCACAGCGGAGCCCGGGGGCAGCTGAGAAGAAAAAGCGATGGACACAGATGAGGGTAAGTCTTTGGTATTGCTGCAGATAAACTGTAGAAGCATTGTTAATAAAAGTTTAAACTTTTGGAATCTTTTGGAAATATACAACGCCGATATTATTATAGGAACGGAATCATAGCTTAGAAAGGATATCTCAAATGCGGAGATATTTAGGGGAGATTACGTAGTGTTTAGAAGAGATCGGGGTAGTCGCGGTGGGGGTGTGTTTATTTGCGTAAAAGGTGGTTTCAGTCCGTAGAATTGTGGTCTGATCTAGAGTGCGAAATGATTGCAGTGGAAGTGCAGGGTAAAAATGATCGAGATACATGGGAAATAATAGGAATGTATCGACCTCCAGGGGAAAATATGAATATCTTGCACAAACTCGTAGAAAGAACGCGCGTTAGTAACAAGGAGAACAAACAGTTAATTATTGGTGGAGATTTAAATTTATCTCAAATTCAGTGGGAAGGTGAAGTGACGCAGGGGAGAGGGGCGCAGGCGATAGTAAACGAGCTAGTTTGGACAAATAACCTAGTGCAGGTAGTAAAGCAGCCAACAAGAGAAAATGCCATTTTAGACATATTTTTCACGCGTCCGGAGGGATCCGTTACGAGTTGTGACGTAGTTCCAGGTATAAGTGACCACTCGGCTGTGTGTCTAAAAGTGAAAGGGAACTGTACACCGCATAGAACTGAGCGTAAGAAGATTTACTTGTACCGTAAGGCGGACGTGGCCAATTTACAAAAGTATTTAGTCCATAATTATTCCACATGGGCGGGAATTGGTAGTTCTGTAGAGGAAGTTTGGAATAATTTTAAGAAAATCATTAATAAGTGTATGGATCTCTACACTGAAAAAAATCACCACCGCTCTCTCAACCGTTAACCTATGGTTGCGTGTCTTCCAGTTGTGACAATCGATTTAGACATTGTGACAATAATCATCAAGGATGACGTGCCCAAGGTGTATTGATAAAGCTAACCAACCGACGACCGTTGGAAAATGCGTGGATCTTACAACCACCATTTAATTCTCATTACCTTTCCAAATGGTTTCCGCCAGAGCGCATTTGTGAACGCTGAGGGCATGGGATATAAGACCTTTAGTATGGTAACGTTGGGCAAACTTCTTGGTGGGATTCCTATTCAAGGAATCGCGGGGATTCCCGCATATTCATATACAAGTCTTTCTTTGTGCGGTCGGGCAGAGAGTGCGAATCTGGTGCGAATTGGCATAGACAAAGTGTGAGGTGTGCTGGAGGTGTGAGGTCTGTCATTGTGTGGTCTGGCAGTGACAATCTGGATCGACAAAGTGCTTTATGAGAATTGGTGAATAGAAAGTGCAAGTGCTCCACGTATGAATTCGTGAGAATGGACACGAAGTGTAATGAAGCACTGAAGAAAATGAGGCTTCCTCATCTAATAGAAAAGTTTGCTGGTAAGAATAAATACTATTACTGTGTAATGTGTAATACGGAGAATATACTTTGTTTAAATGTTCCGTTTCCGAAACTTGTTTATTTAAGAAAGATCACGTTAAGTTGTTATTGAAATAACAACGCGCACGTTTTTTTAACCTTTCCTTTCTTGCCCACATTGTAAAAGTATATAATGAACATCCCTGTTGGATTTATTTTCAGGCTTCCTTTCTTTTTTTTTTTTTTGGAATCGTTAAATGATGTCAGTGAAGGGTTTTTTTCATTCTGGGCTATTAATGTGGCTGCAATTAATTCATTCATTTATTTAATTTTTTAGGTATGTAGCATTTTATCACTGATTCTTGTTGATTTTTCAAACTAATTTCTCATTTTATTTGATGTAGGAAATTAATACATAGTCGTCCTTCTGAAGGAGAATATATCCTGCCAATTTTTGGCAGCCAGATATTGAATCTCCAGAAAGTGAATTTCAGACACAAATTTCTAGTAGGCCTACTATTGACCAGAGGGAATTTGAGGAAGAAAATTCAGAGAGTCCTGAGATTCATCTGAACAAGATAAGATCAAATAAAGAAACTGAACCCAAAGATTACAATCAACCAGCAAGGAAAAAAATGTAAGTAATGAATTTTAGAGCACAATAGTTTGAATACAAAAATATTACTTTGTTTTCTGTTTTAGTATATACATGAAGTTTTGGAAAAGACTGCAATTGGGAAGTCTGTTATCGCTCTTCATGGTAAACGCGGCTTGGATAACAGCTCTCGTTGTAAGCTAGCTGAGCTTGTTATTTATGCAGATTATGGAGCCAATACAAATACATTGTAAGAATGTTGAAAATATGCATTTATAAGTCTTACAGCTTTTTTCCTCAATTGGTTTTAGTAAAGTGATTGTTAATTAAATTAGCTATAAATTATTATTATTGTTATTATTATTATTATTATTATTATTATTATTATTATTATTATTATTATTATTATTATTATTATTAAGTATGGTTTTGAAGTGGTAAGAAAGGAAGGAAGCATTTTAAAAATATGCATTAGGAAATTCATTGAAACTGGAATATTTTTTCTTGCAGAATCTCCAAACCGAGGTTTTTAGAACTGGCAAATTTGATAGTTCAATGTTTTTCTGGTGAATTTCAAGTAAGTTCAGTTGTTGTTAATGGATTTGAAGGAAAATACTGTCTCTGTGCAGGAGACTTACTACATTCCATCAAGTGTGAGGGGGAAGGGTCGTACAGCTTCAGGGAAGCTGTATGATGCATGAACGAATTTAAACAAAACTCTCAGGAAGACAGAATTAAGAAATTGCCTTAGTTTTTTTGCCTCTTCGTCACCCTCTTCGGGTGTATACAGTTCTCCATCTCTTCCTACTTTTCCATCTCAACTAGAATCACAAGAAGGTGGGGGGAAACATTGTTACTTTCAGTGATAACCATTGCTGTTAGATAATGTAAAGGTGTTTGGTATCTTTTCTAGATTTTGATGTTCAAAGAAAACAATTTGGATAAAAGATACATTTCATTTTTGCACAAAATCATTGGTTTTATATAGTCAGGTTTATTTTAATAGGTTGATATGATTTTTCATTTAATGTATCATTAGAGAGATTTGCTTGATTTGTTTATTATTTTTACCAAAGTTTTGCATTAAATGTGCATAATAATCAAATGTAGAGACTATTTTTTTGATATCTTTTTATTAGTGTTCAAAACAAATAGATTTGTTCTGTGATTATGTAAAATTATAACGTACTTAGTTGATTTATTTTAAAATTAGAGTATGAAAAATTTTTATTACTTTAATGAGTAAAATAATGGAATATGATACTAATTGAGAGTCCGGTTGTCACTTATAATATTGTGTACTTTTGCAGTCCTATTTGATTTTTGAAGTATTGGATAATTAAAAGTGTTATGGAGTTCGATTCTGCTATTTTGCTATTTTATCATTATTGTGTCATGCTATTTTATTCAAATGTAACATAAATTGTTTTACGTTTCATTTGAATAAAATAGCACGAGATGGCAGAATGTGGAACTCTGTAGCACTATTAATTGCATGGTTGTCCAAAAATAGGCACTGCAATAGTATGCAATATAAAGTAATGGAAATATAAGGTACTTAGGTAGAAATATGATCTCTTTTAGGATCATTGCATTGTTATCCCACGAGTACAAAAAAAATTGCTTATACACAAGAAGTTTTAAAAAAAATTAATTTTCTTTTCCAAAATTGGATTGTAAAATTGTAGACTTTATTTGGTTTGCAGGAATCATATGGATTACGAAGCTCTTTTAATTCTAAAATAATATCCTGACACAATTTCCACTATTAGGGATGGTTTTATGCTAAGGAAAGGTCTTGAATCCTCAATTGAGATTTGGGAAAATGATTAAGTCTTGGTAATTGGGTTCCAGTTAAAATGAATGAGATCCTTTCTAGATGAGTGTATTGAATGTTTTATGTATGTTTGCGTGTTATCACAGATACATGTTGATTTTTTAAACTGATTTGTCATTTTATTTAATATAGGAAACTAAAACATGCAGCAACTGTCTCTGAAGGTGAGTATTTGATACCAAATGTATAATAACAGCCCAAAGTTCATTTTAGACAGAATTAATAAATTTAAATTTAAAAAATTAATAAATCTAATACTACTGAGAAGAGAGTGTTAGGAGATAAAGACCTGCGATTTATTGAAATCAAAGGATTAGAGTAAATAGTGAAATTCAAAAGAGATTTGAAGAGAATAATCAACCTTCAGGAAAGAATGTAGGTAGTGAATTTTAGAGACTAATCTGAAATCCAACAATATTTTTTCTATTTTCAGCTTGTGCAATTACATTTTGAAGAGCACTCTTAAAGGGAAGTCTTGCAAGTGAAGAAAGGGCTACCTTATCTATTTGATGGTGGTTAGCAAAATTGTGCATTTGCATTTTGTGATGTACTTCCAAAATTGGCATATTAAATTTTAACTGTTTTCAGATTATTGGTGGCTTGTAGAAGATTGGTAGCACAGTTCAGTGCATTTACAATTAATACAATTAACTATAGTATTATTATCATAAAAAAACTACTTATTGTATTTGTGTTTGTATAAGCATATTTTTTGGGTTGAGTATATATGACTTGCAATCATGCCTGTTTGCCCAGAATGCAGGAATACCTTTAACAGTATAAATAGTTTATATATGCATCTGACCATTGGTCACAGTATTGATAGAAACAGTACTTTTAGATGCCATGAATATGCTTGTTTTCGTGTCTTTTCTTCCTGGCCTTTGTACCGGAAGCATTTATTATTGAGGCATTCAGCAACTCTAACTTCTGAAAGTGTTGCAGATGTGAGAAGCAATCCTGTAGACACAAATCCATGTTCCTCTAATCAAAATCAAAATGCTCCCATGGAAGATGCAGGATATCTTTATCCTCAAGAACCTGATCCTAAAGACTCTCCATCATTGCATGATATTGTGTTGAGTTTTGCAACTAAATATTATGCGAATAATCAACTTCAACAAATTTTTTTTTTTTTTACAAATATTGAATTATTAATTTAATTTTTAATGCATATTTTTTGATGATTTGTTACTAGTTTGAATGTTTATTTGGATATGTTCACAATTGTTTTTACTTCAGAAAGCTATGTTGAGTTTTTAATAAAACTTTATGATTTTGGAACATTTATTATTGTTTGGGGTTGATGTTAAGAAATGTTAAGATTGATGAAAGCTATTTTCTTTTGTAATTCATATTTTTTCTTTAAAAATGTTTACATTTTTACCTGTCTTGCTAAAAGAACAACAAAACTTTTTTGACTGGACTATTTTGAACTTCGTTAAACACTGAGGGCCCTTCAAGTAATAATAACAAGTTCAATGAAATAAATTAATAATATACATAAATTCAATGAATTTTAATTTGATCTCTTTATCATATTTCATGTTCTAAAGGAGTAAGCACTCCATGAAATATTTTTATTAAGGAGGCTATGGGCTCCTTTCAAAATGTTAATGTGCACACATGTATGATTTTTACTGTGTGAGAAAATTTATTGCATTCTGAGACGCTAAACTGGTATCTTACTTTTCAGGATCTGTTGAAACTGAAATAACCTAAATAAGTTTGTCTTCATTATAATATTTTTTTGTGAACTAGGGCACTTATGAGCTATTACTTGTTGCTGTGAAACATTCATTATGAAAATGTATAAAAAGATAATGTAATTAATTGTTTCAAATATAATATAGCATTTATTTCTTTGTATGAATCTAATGTTTTTTGTTTTGTTTTTTTCCACATCAATTTCCCAAATTTATCTATTTCAAATTATTTTACATTTGTTCATATTACTGTTTCTGATTTTCATGCTAGCAAAACTTGGCATATTAAAGTAATTGAGTTTCAATGTATTAATTTATTTGGACTGTAGTCTCTCTTAAGTCATGTGCAACTTGTGGCATACAGCTATAAATATGTGAAGGTTAAAATGAATAAACTAGTTTCATGAAATGTAAAAATTTTTAACATTCACATATTGATGGTTGTGCACCACAAGCTGCCAATGACGTGGTAAAACAAGTGACCAAAGAAATAAATTAAGTCATATTTAAAAATACTCTATAATATTGCTGAGTTTTGATTAATTTTGTTTTGTTTTTTGTGGGGTAGAGGTCTTAAGAGAGTTTACTTGTTGCTACTAAATGTTAGGAGTGAAAATATTTAGCAAATTAATTTAATGAAATTATCTCAGATTTAATTTTTATTTATCTAATTCTATCCAGTAACTGCTTTTAGGGTCAAGTTTTCAAAAATTTCTTTAATTGAAACCTATTTTCATACTTCTACTTCTTTTTCAGTTCAATTTTTTAAAATGTAACACTTTCTAGAATCAAATTTATTTACACTAAATTTCATGGAAAATTTAAATTTTGAAATTGCCTATACTCGTGGTTTTAAATTTTCTTTCTTACAGGCATGAATTTATACATTTCTGCAAAATTTTATAAATTCTTGACTAAGCAACATAACTATTTAAAACCACGTATAAAACAAGGTAAGGAGCACTAGCAAACAAGGGTTGAGGCAAATAATTCCATTTTTGCTATAAACATTTACGTAGGAACTGTAGCTCTAAAATATGGGCTGTGAAACCTCTCACCGAAGTTCCGAGAGCATCAGCCAGGAACTGCAAACATTTTGTGGTTCAGGACCCTACGTGGACAAGGGAATCACAAGACAGAGCGGTGGTTCAGCGCTCCATAGAGCTCCACACACGGCACCTTCGGTGCGTCAACCACAAAAATAGATGGGCAAAATTTTACTATTAATTCTGGGTGGGAGAACCATTTTTCAATGTAGGGCAACCAGTTCTTTTTTTCAGTGTACGTACCGTATAAAATCATAACAAGAAATCCCGATCCAGAATATTATAATAATAGGATACGAAAGCTAAAAAGCAAGGCAAGGCGGGCATATGGGAAAAGAAAAATCAGTGATCAACATTATAAGAAATTTAAGAAACTAACGAGAGAACTATTGGAAGCGAAAGTATTAGCACCGGAAGGGTATTTGGAAACGATCCTTACTGATGAAAATAAAAGTTGGAGCATTTTTTTAAAATACGTACGAAGGCGCAAGGGGAATTGCGAAGAAATCCCGTCGTTAAGAAACGGTAGTAATAATAATAAAATTTTTCGCGGCATTTTTTACAGATAAAAGGATGATCACCGTAAACGAATGCGAAGGAGAAAATTTTGTACTAAATCCGAGAGCACTTAGGAAAAGAATTGCCAAAATAGGTAATAATAAATCAACAGGACCGGACGGAATTTCGGGGGAAATTCTCAAAATAGGGGGAGAAGCTATGTTATCGTACCTATTACGGCTTTTCGAGATATCACTGAACAATTCATGTATCCCTCGGGATTGGAAAGATGCCATAGTGATCCCAATTTTCAAAGGAGGCTCGCGTCAAAATGTTGAAAATTATCGCCCAGTAAGTCTAACGTCTGTAGTGTGTAAGCAAATGGAACATTTAGAGGCAGAATACTTACGCGGAATTTGGGATAAGAATAATATCATTTACGAAGGGCAACACGGTTTTAGAAAAGGATATTCATGCGAGAGTCAGGTCGTCACTGTCAGTCAGGACATTGCTGATTCTCTCGATGAAGGTTCCATTGTTCATGCAATTATCATAGATTTCACAAAAGCGTTCGACCTCGTTCCCCATGACAAAAAATTAGTAAGCTTAACGTAGACAGAAGAATTGCTCTTTGGATTCGAGAATTTCTCAGTTCGCGTACTCAACGGGTGCGAATCGGGTCAAATTTCTCTTCGAGGGTGGAAGTAACGTCCGGAGTGCCACGGGGAAGTGTCCTAGGTCCGTTGTTATTTATAGCGTATATTAATGATATTTGGCAGGGAATTGAATCAAAAATACGTCTTTCTGCAGATGATTGTATAATTTATCGGGAAATTAAGAACACAAGTGATACAGAAATATTGCAGGTTGATTTAGATAAGCTAGAATCATGGGCTATCACAAATGAAATGAAATTAAATCCCAGCAAGTGCAAGTTTATTAGATTCGCGCGTTCTAGAAAGACAGACGATATCATATATAAATTAGGAAATCAGGATATTCCGAGGGCTAAATGCTGTAAATATTTGGGAATTGTACTAAACGAGGATCTGAGTTGGACAGAACACGTAAATTATGTAGTGAAAAAGGCGTGGAAGGCATTACACTTTGTAATTAGAATACTTAGAAAAGGAAGTGGAAAATCAAGGGAATTAGGGTAAACGTCTCTGGTACGTCCGATATTAGAATTTGGCTCCATATGTTGGGACCCTTATCGATTAGGGCAAATAAAATCTCTCGAGAAAGTACAAAAATATGCCGCAAAATTTGTTAGGAGAGGACGTTCAAATTCTGAATTTATATCGTGTGAACCTTTGGAAAAACGCAGAAAGAAATCGCGTCTTTGTGCATTATTCAAATCAATAAGAGGGGATCATCCGTGGGGTGAAGTACGGGAAAGACTATCAAAGCCAACTTACGTCGCGCGGAAGGATCATGGTTTCAAAATTCGGCAAAGAAAACAAAGAACAGATGTAGGTAAATGCTCATTTGTATACAGAACGATACAAAATTGGAACAAATTACCTGCAGCAGTGCTGGAGACTTTCCCTCAGAATGTCAAAAATTTTAAAATTGGACTAAGTAAATATGGTTAATAGATTATTTTTGTAAAATTGTATTTGGTAACATGTAAATATTTTAATGTTGTTTGATGTTTGATTTGGGTATTTTTAGTAATTCCTTAGAAAACGCTACCACCGGAAGTATTCTATGTAATCCTAAGTAGCTAAATAAATATTCTATTCTATACGGCCCCAGCGGCAGCAGCACAAGCATTATCGTGGTCGCGCCCACTTTTCGCGCTCGACCACGATCGCAAAAAGAGGCGGCTGCCGAGAGGCTGGCGTGTCGCGTTATATTGGGCGGTTGCGGGAGCCGATTGGCCGCAGTAGTGACCAATAGGAGGAGGGCAGGTGGCCCGCGATTAGCGGAAAGTGATAGGGCGATAACGGGAGACCAGATAATGTTGGGGGGAAGGAGAGGGCGGGAAGGGAAGAGGAAAGAGAACTAAACAGAATGAACATTGAAAAAAAAGAACTGCATGGCCGGGGACGGGAGGAAAAGCCGAAATAAAACGGGCCAATTAACGGCCACGTCATTAGCCGTCCGCGGGGGTTGTCTCCGCGGGGCGCGACCGCATTGGCGGGGAGCGACGTTCCGTCTCCAGGTGTTGCTAAGGCGGAGCCCATCGTCTTTGTTAAGGTTTGCGGACCTCCTGGATATTTCTAGTGCCTCTTTGATGAATCGAGGCCACCACCGGTCTTCTGTTAATATTGTGCGGGTTTCGTGATAATTGACGAGATGACCCGTTTCGGCGGCGTGTTGGGCTAAGGCCGACTTGTGGATATTTTGAAGCCTGTCATGTCTCATATGTTCCCGCATCCACTCTTCTACTGTGCGCCCGGTTTGAGCGATGTAAACAAACCCACAATTGTAAGGAATTTCATACACGCCTGCATCTTGAGGGTCTGGGCGGTCCTTTACCTGGACCAAGCTCCCCCCAATTTTGTTGCCATCATGGAACATGGGGCTCTGCGCAGCAGTCTCTGCGGCTCTGCGCAGCAGTCTACCAATCTTGTCCGTGACTCCTTTGATGTAAGGTAAACGAGCTGTCTTGCGGGGCGGACTGGAAAGCTCGTTCCGTTTCCTCAATGTAGAAGTGTCGAGCCTCGATAGGACATGCACGGCGGAACCGCTGTAACCATTAGCCAGGAAGGTCTCTCTGAGTAATGCCTTTTCTGAATCAAGGCTGTTGACGTCGCATATCAACGAGGCACGGTGGGTGAGGTTAGAAAGGACACCCCGTTTCCTAGCAGGGTGGTGTGAGTCGGCATGTAGGTAACGGTTGGTGTGGGTAGGTTTCCACTAGACCGAATGGCCGAGTGTACCATCCTGGTTACTAGGACATCCAGAAAAGGGAGTTGTCCGTTCTGTTCTGTTTCCATGGTGAACTTATGCGTGGGTGGATGCGCGGGTGGATGTTGTTAAGGTGCACGAGGAAGGTTCCAAGGGAATCGGTGCCATGGGGCCAGATGACGAATGTGTCATCGACGTAGCGCAGCCACAGCGACGGTTTTAAGGGCGCGTTTTCTAATGCCTGTTCTTCAAAGGCTCCCATGAACAGATTCGCAACAATAGGAGATAACGGCGAGACCTCAGTAGTGCCTTCTTTCTGAGCGTAATTCTCCTGCTTGTATTAGAAAAAGGTTGTCGATAGGCAGATCTCTGAGAGCAGCAGCTCTTCTCGGCAGTAGTATAGCTCTGAAGAAGACCACAACAAGATGGGCGAAACGTCATTTCCATCGACCATGACGCGGCTAATCCCGGACAGCCAAGAATTCAATTCTTCCGAAATGGCCGAAACTTTGCTTCCTGAGTCTATGAGGGCCATCGCCTTGACTCCCTCGCATGTAAAGCTGATACTAGGGCATTTTCGTGCCAGGAGAAAGTCCTGCTCCTCGTCCTTTGCCTCGTTAATGGCAAAGTTCACATTTGCCGTCTCCCTTATGGGTACCTGCAACTTCTGCACCTGCACTCATTCAGTGTTCCGGCACCCCACGAAACCGAACGATATTAGTTTGACGGCCCCTCTTTTTCGCGGCGCTGACGTCGGTGGACCCCGGTTCGCTGTCTGATGTGTAGGCGGTTCTCCGCTGTTTTCCCGTGGGAACTCATCGTGCTCTCGCCGCCATTGCCCGCGTCCATGTTCCGTCCCTTGCGGCCGTCTTGCACCGTCCCTGTACGGCCTGTTTGGCCGTCCTCCCCCTTGTCCCTGACATGTGCGTCTGATCATACTTGGCGAAAAGAAGTAATTTCTCGAGATCGAGCGAGTCCACACTGTTCAATAGATTTTGGATCTGAAAGGGGAAGTGTGAAGTGATCATCCACATCAGTTTCGCATCTGAGATCTGCGGGTCGCATAATCTCAATGCCGCTATTTTGTCGGCCGCGTAGTCTAATAATGATACGCCCCATCTTTCCTCCCATCTACCTTCCTTTAACCCGCCTTTCATAGTCATACCGGACCTGCTCTCCCCCAATAGCGCTCGAGGAATCGTACCTTAAAATCAGCGAAATCACGGGGAAACGGATTTATGGCGAGGAGACGCGGGCTCCCTCGTAGCAGTTGCTGAACAAACTTTGTTTTTAAATGGTTCGGGATAGCTTTGTGAGCTCCATGTAATCCTCGACCCGGCGAATGAATTCACACGGATTCTCGTTTATATTTCCCGAAAAGTTTAAGTTCGACGGCGGCGTCCATGGGAGTGATGTGGTGCCCCGTCCCTCGTTACTTTCTTGCGGAAATTGTTCACAGATATCTGCCATCTCTTGCCGCATTTCCTCACGTAAAGCATTCAGCGACTCTTTAGCACTTGTTTCAGCTGCTTTTCCCTTTCGTTTTTTGCATTTTCCGCACCTGTTTTAATCTCTTGCATTTCGTTAGACACGCTGTGCATATCCGTAATCGCTTTTGTTTCCAATTTCGAAAACCGCCTACAAACCGACTCACCCTAATTCCCGATTTCCGAAATTGATAATTTCAATGATTCGTGAATACTGTCCATCTTTCCCTCCTGTCCTCTTCATCCGGCTTTGATGGTGCCCTCGAATTCCGTGAAGCGTCCGCCCTGCCCTGCAATCTGTCCCTCAAAATCGTTTTGCATTTCGGTCAATTTCGCATTAGTTGCATTGCTGTTTGCGTCTAGTTTCGCAGCAACATCAACACGCTGTGTCAGGACCGAGTTCGATTCGCTGCACCCTGCAACGTGTTTGTCAACACTAGACTCTAGCCTACGTATTTCAGCCGCGGAGTTTGCCTCTTGATCTTCTATACGGTTCGCGAGCTCAGAGTATTTCTCGGCCACCTGCTCCGTACTCTCGTCTAGTCTCGTCTGCTCCGTACTCACGTGAAGATTCGCCTCGCTTTCGCTCAGCTTTTCCTTCAGTACTTCGAACTTGGTCTGCAAATCCTCACATCGTTCATCTAACTTAAGATTCTGCTCGTCGAACTTACTATTTATTTGATCAAATTTTGCTGTTAAAAACGTCATAAGTGCCGTAAAATCACCTTGTGGGCCAGAGGGGGCCTGAGGTTGCGCGCAGCCGTCGGTTGGTCCCTGACCTTCAGTTTGACCCTCCATTTTGAATGTTTTTGATACGATTACTTTACAATCTAAGTTTCTTTTACGCAACCCGTACAAAATAACACACGCAATCACAATGAACACTAAACACAAACTGTAAGAGATGATATCGTAGGCAGATCACAAATAATTATTGAACCTGCATCCCCGATGCATTCACCACCGGCAGTTTTCATAGAAATTTACGAATAATTTTGAGTTCGTAAGACTGTAATCTTAATCTTGCCCGACGTTGGAAAAGCCATTTGTAACGTCTACCCGTGTGGATCGGGTTTTGAATGGTCAATAAAAACGCAGAAATAAACTTACAACTTACAACTAATTAGCTTAAGGTGATGATGATGATGATGAGCATGCAAAATGATTCTTACATAGGTTTTCACAAATTTTGGTGAATTTACTGCTATTTATTTAAATTAGAATTTATCACAAGCAAACAAATACAATGAGCCGCTACAATAACATGCCGTACAATCGACATTTACGTTCCCAGCCTCATTTACTTGAGCCTATCCGCACCTCGGCGGGGAAAATAAACTGAGCGGCACCCGATTACAAGTCATTCACAACTTATCTCATTATGCCGGCGTGATGACTTCGTCTTCACGGACCGGGAATGGTAGCTCAGTGCATCAACTGATGTCACTGCAGCGCCTCTGACCGGGAGGTCCTAGGTCCTAGGTTTGAGTCCTCACGGCGACAGAATTTTCGACACTAACTTTTCAGCTACGTCGAATTCAGTCGCTGTCTGGAGGAGAATTCTAGCGGCAGGCTGCTCTGATCGATAGTTTTCCGTGATTTCTCCGATCAACACCGGGCGAATGCCGGAGCAGTACTCTAACAAACGGACCGCGCGCGATTTTCCCTTCCTCCCTCTTGTCCTGTCCTACCCTCTCCACTTACACTAATATGCACTACACTACCACATATTCCGGGAGACCGGTCGGAAACTTAGAGCTTGTAAAGGCTGGGCCGGTGCTTGCTGGTGGGAGAGTCCTGGTTAAGGGGAAACCCCACTAGCCGACGGTAGGTCTGCGCCGGATTTTGCCATCCAGCGGGGGAAAATCACCGACATCTCCCGAGGAAAAACCCGCACTACACTTACGGAACTAATGACCTAAGCTGTTGACGCGCCCGCAATCACTAACCAACCAACCAATTTTCTTCACGGCGGGGTGACGGCGGTGGCCTGGAGCACAGCGGCGGTGACGGGGCGGACCCAGTTCCTCTCCTTCAGCCAGGCGGATCGACGGGCGACAGCGCGCTATCATCGGGCCCACTGTGGCGTCGGCGTCTCGGGCGAGCATGCGGTCACGGCAGGTTGTACCCCCACAAGTGCATGGCCGAAATCACTACCTCCTTAATACACTAGTGGTCCCACGTTTTGGCTTGGTGGTCCCCCATTTAAGGCACAATTCAGAAATGCTAACTTATGACAAGCTCGGATGCAGAAAGTGCCAATTCGGAACTTAAGCTGCGAGCCCGAAGTTGAAACAGCAATATTGAAGTAGCAAGCTGCGGTAACAATCTTGAAGTTGCGAGTTTAAGTGTTAAGATCGTAATCTCGAAGGAGTAAGTTGAAGTAACAAGTAAGTTTAAGTTGAGGTCGTAGTAATTTTGAAGTGTTAAACTGGAGTAACAATTTCAAAGTGAGTTTGAGTCCTCACGCGTGACAAGACGAAGGCTTCGATCCTCCACCTCTGATCGGAATGCTTCACTGGGATTTGCTCAGCATTAGCCATCGGGAGCGGTGGCGGGGCGACACTCGAAACCAATGGCTCGCAAGCTCATGAGGCACAAAAAAGAAATTTCCGTTGCATTTTTAGCGGGAAAGTTAGCTGCCCGGCCCCATGCGGGGTAGGTACGCCGCGGTCGTTGGAATGCAGTGCGGCTGGCCTCTTTGTTTAAAATTTTTTATTGGCCCTTGGCCGAAACGCATGTGCGTATAGCGAATCGCTGGCCCCTGCGCTGTTTGAAAGGTTCGATCGATCGCTCCTTCGCACATGCATCCATGACGAACCGCGTAGCGTTTCGCGGCATCACGCCTCGCGCAAATGCAAAGAGCGGCGCTCCGTTACTCCGCGTTTGTCCCCCATACATGATACGTTTCTTGAACGCTGACGCTGTGCGACGTGGCACGCTCTCGTCACCTCGAGCATGGCTTACAAGATCTCTGCGAACTCGTAAATCCTTGTTCGCTTTGTCAAGGATGGCTGGAGCGGCAGAGGGCGGCGGCGGCGGACGAGGCGGTCGGCGGCGGTCGGCCGGCTGCCTGAGAGGCAGCGGTTGGCGAACGGTCTCTGGGGGGCGGGGGCGGACGGGGGGCTTTGATCGTGCCAGGTCGCGCGGGTATTGAACAAATATTTCTCTTAATTAATCGCGGGTTGGGTTCTCATGCTCGTTCACGGAGGGTGTGACGTTATCATGTATTCATAAAACGTTATAAATTAAATTCCATTATTAAATTTTTTCTGTTTATTTTGAATTCTTATCTTTACTCCTATTTTGTTAAAAACAAATCCTTTATATTTCTTTTTTATGAACTTTTACTTGATCTTAAAGCATTACACCACAAAAATTTGATTTATTAATCTGGAACTTATTATATTCATTTATATTGTATTTGATGTTTAAGGGAAATACACGGTTGCTTATTCACAAAATGTCATTTTTACTCCATAGATCTAATAAACATTTCCAGGTATGATACTATATGAAGAGACTATAAGAGAAGCAATCAGAAGTTTATAATACAATAAAAACCAAATTATTATAAATACACAAAGCAATCATTATTATATGTTGTAGGAGAGTGATATCCTCAGGATATTATTGTACTTTTCAAATCCTCAGGATACATTATACATTTCACATTACAACCAGAATGTTTTTAACTAATGAATTTACAATTATACATATAATTCTGAAATTACCAAATTTAATCATGTATTTTTTTATAGTGTTAAACCTGGAAGTGCCTGCAATAGGTAGACTCGTGCCAGTGCCCACAATGTATCCCTCAGATATAGCTGCAACTTTTCATAAATTCGAATGATCTGAAGGTCCATTTAATGAAATACATATTTTATGCAGTTTGTACATGTCCCTAAATGCAAATATTAAATAATATTAAGTAGAATTTCCTCCAATTATTTTGGCATATTCTAAAAAAATATATATTTTTTCAATATATTAGAATATTTTTGGTCTTTGATTTTAAAGACAATATTTTTTATTGTTATTGCTTTATAATTATATTTATTACATAATACATACAGCACAAAGTTTTGGAAATTAGTTGTTTCTATCATCACGCTTAATTGAAATAAATAAATAAATAAATAAATAATTATAATACTTTAACAATGGTCAGCTATAAACAGAAGAATGTATTATTAAGGTAAACAAGTCACCCCAAATCGCATCTTGATAAATACTCTTGAGTATTATTGTATGGAAGGAAGTAGCCAGAGAGGTTGAGAGGAGCATTACAAAATTACAATAAGTTAGACAGGAAGAAATTAATAGTTAGGAAGAGAAATGTCTTAATTTTGAGAAAAATTACTTAATAATCCATCATATAAACAAGTAAATTTATTAGATTTCACCTGTGTATTCAAACAAGATGTTTTGATTTATAATGTTTTTAATATTAATCTATAATATAAGAATTTTTCTTGGGCTAAAACTTGTATATCCTGGAAATTTACATTATGGAAAGTTGTAACTCTATGTCGTGTTAGAGAAATTTGTCTACATGCCAGGTCTTTTATGTATCTTTTGTGTCCAAGTAGTCTTGTGCTCAACTTAAATTTAGTTTGACCAATGTATAATCTATTACAATCTGTACAATTGATTTGATACACTACATTGTTATTATCTAATTTCCCTCCACGATCTTTCAATTTTTTTACTGTATGACTCTTACTTATCACTCGATTTACTAGTTTAAATTTAAATTTGGTTAAAAGTTCTTTTTTAAGAATGTGATTTATGTGGGGGTTAAAGGTAAACATAGCAAATTATTCTTAAATTCTTCACCTCGAAATTGTGTGGTAGTATTACTGTAAAATTTTCCATATTTAATAAATTTTAGTATCTTGGATATCATTTTTCTATGAATTTTAAAGGGTAATTATTGAATTTCAATATCTTTAAAACTCAATGTAAATTATAAATATGGAATCAAGAAGAGGACAATTTTATTACTTTGTCAACTAAATTTGAAACAACAGACTTCTTAATACTAAAATGGTGTTTAGATAGGTAATTCAACATAATACCAGAAAAAACAGCTTTGTTGTACCAAGATGTTTCAAACATTGTATATTTCCTAAAAACTGTCACATCTCAAAAGTTTAAAGAACAATTTGTATCAGATTCTAAAGTAAATTTTATTCTATAATTAAAAGCATTAAATTTTTGTAATAATCCATCAATTTGGTTTTGAGGAAGAACAATGAAGGCGTCATCAACATTCTTCTTCCATTAGCACTATAACCTTATGTGGGTCTTGGCTTTCATAACTAAACTGTTTCACTTTTTTTCTGTCATTCACTTTCACTCTCCACTCTCCTTTCTGTAGCACACTACACCTTGCGTAGTACTCTCCCTTCTGTAGCAAGATCTTGACACACGTTGTCCATCCACCGAGTTCTTGGTCTTCCTTTCTTTCACCCACCTGTTACCATCCATGACATGATCTTCTTTGGGAGTCTATCCTTCTACATCCTCTGAATGTGACCCAGCCATTTAATTCTTTGAGCCTTAATATATCTTATTAAATCTTCCCCTTTTATTAGGTTTCCTTGATTTGTTCTTATTCTCCAGATGTCAGCATTTACTTGAATTGGCCAATATATTTTACATAATATCTGTCTTTCAAATATTCTCAGTTGGTTTATATCTTTGTCGCTGAGTGACCATGTTTCTACTGCATATGTAACAACTGATCTTATTAGAGTTTTATATATCGTAATTTTTATATCTCTTGACACTAGTTTTGATTTTAATAGATTTTGATTTGCATAGTATGCTTTCTGACCTTTTCTTAATCTTTCATTTATTTCAGCTTGTATTATATTCTTCTCATCCAATATAGCTCCCAAATAGTTAAAGTTCTCCACCTTTTGGAAATGGTAGTAGTTTATTTGCAATTCTTTAATGCTTGGTGATTGTTTTCGCGTCAGATGCATATACTTGGTTTTCTTTTCATTTACTGCAAAATCCACTTCTTTGGCTTCTTTTGTCAGTTTATTATATAATCCTATAAGTGCTTTTTTGTTTCTGCTCACTATTGCTATATCGTCTGCATAAGCAATAAGCTGTGTCATTTTAAAATTTATATCTCCTCGTAGGTCTAATTTTCTAATTACCATTTCTAATATTATATTAAACAGAATTGTTGATAATAGATCTCCTTGTCTTACTCCTTGTATACATTTCGAATGGGTCTGATAGTAGGTTTTCAATTATGACCCTTCCAGTTGTATGCCATAGTGCCATTCCAATTAGTCTAATTAGTTTATTTGGTATTCCAATAATTTTCATCCTCTCCATTAATCTAGAATGCTTAATTTCATCAAATGCTTGCTTGAAATCCACAAAAAAGATATGTAGTTCAATGTTATGTTCATAACATTTCTCAAATATTTGGCAAATTATAATTGTTATCCGTGGTTGCTCTGTCATTTCTGAACCCGTTTTGATATTCCCCAAGTATGTCATCCGCATATTTAGTCAATTTATTATTTATAATTGCTGCAAGGATTTTGTACATGATATTCAAAAGTGAGATGGCTCTATAATTGTGGCATTCCAGTTTTTCTCTTTTTTATGTACTGGGCATACAATTGCTGTATTCCATTCGTTGGGCGTTTGTTCTCTATTCCATATTACTTTCATTAACTCATATGTTCTTTTGCAGTTGTTTTCCTCTTCTTTGTATTAATTCTGCATTTTTATTATCACTTCCAGGTGCTTTTGATTTTTTAAAATTTCTTATTGTATTCATTACATCTTCATATGTAGGCTCTTCTATTTCCATTTCCCATTCCTCTCTATCTTCTCCATAACATCCCCATTCATAATTATACATTTGATCTTCCTGAAAGTATTCTTTCCATCTGTTCAATATTTGATTTTCTTCCGTAAGCATTGTTCCATCTTCTGATCTTATGTTGTTATTTCTCGACTTATATTCTTTTGTTAGGTGTTCTATCTTTTTATAAAATTTTCTATAGTCCTTTTTGTAATTTTCCTCTAATAGAGCTTCCATTTCCATTTTTAACATATCACATTTTTTCTTTCTGCAATTTTTTTTTGCATTTGTTCTCTTTCTCTCATATACTTCTCTATTCTTTCTAGTATCCTTAAGAAGACATTTTTGTCTTGCTTCATTCTTCACCTTGATTGCATTTTTACATTCGTCATCAAACCATCCACAGTTTCTTATCTGATTTATTGTTCCTATATTTTCCTCCAGTGCGTTCACTATCACATTCTCAATATTATCCCTTTCTTTTTCGCAATCTGAACTTGTTTCACATTCTTCCTGTGCTCCATTGATTGAGTTTACATACTGGGAATATACTTTGGTTTCCTTGAGTTTGTTCACAGACTATCTTTTTGTTCTTTTGTATTTCTCTGGATTGTTGGAGTTAAATCCTTCTCGTATTTTAACCCCTACCAGACAATGGTCAGAATCACAGTTTGGCTCTCTATAGTTTTTAACATCTATAATTCATATCACTCTTCTATTTACTAATATGTGATAAATTTGGTTCACCAACTGTTCATTCGGTGGTTTCCATGTACCCTTATTTTTATGTGCAAATTTGGTGCTGCTCACAATAAGATCTTGCAATTGTGCTAAGTTTATAAAACTTCCTCCATTTTCACTCATTATTATATGTAATATATGTGTACCTGCTACTTTCTCATTGTCTATCTCTTTCCCAATTTTTGTGTTAAAATCTCCTATCACCATTAACATGTCATATTTGGCTACCTTTCCACAAACATTCATTACTTCACTATAGAATTTCTCTATTTGTTCTGCTTCTGTGTCTTCCATTGGGTCGTAAACACTCACAATTGTTATGTTACAAAGTTTATCCTTTATCCTCAATTTACACATTCTATCGTTAGTAGGTTCGAACCCCTTCATGCGCTTTCTCACAAAAATCCTGTACCTCCATATCCCCTCTTTTCTTTTTTCCCACTGTACATAAATGTAGTCTTTTTTTCTTAAGTATCCACTATCTGACCATCGTATTTCCTGTAGAGCTGTGATTTGGATATCATTCTTCTTTAGTTCTTCTGATATTTCATCTAACTTTCCAGGTTGAAGCATGGTTCTAACATTCCATGTGGCCATTCTAATATCCTTTTTCATTATCCTCGGATGTCGTGAAGGTCGGTAAATAGGGTTCCATCTGGCTTTGTTTAGTCGAGACTTTGTAGCAATTCTTCTTTCCAAAGTAAGCTAGCTGGTCTCACCTCCAACCTCTTATCCTGCAGGACAGGGACTTGTCTAAGTTTTACTCTTCTAGAAGGAGGTCATCAACATGTGTAATAAATGAAAACTTATGATTCAAGACATTAATTAAGACTTGTGATTCAAGTTGCCACATCACAATTTTGGGAAGTAAAGAGCTGATTGGACTACTAATAGGTGTGTACACTCTAACTGAAGATAAATTTTTCCATTAAATGAAAATTCTATATTATCTAGAATCATTCTGAGAAGCATAACAACTTTGGGTGGAGGAATCTTAAAGGATTCATTATGATCAATTAAATTTTCAAAACATGAAAGAATTAATTCATGAGGGATTGATGGAAACATTGTAATTAAATCTAATGATGCCATCCTTGAATTGGAATCAATTGTGAGTTCTCACAACTGACAAATTGAAAACTGTCGTGTAAGGAATATTTATAATTGTTTTCTAAGATGGGTTTAAATAATTAATTTAAAATTTTACAAAGGGAGTAATCTGGTATACCCATAGAGGATACAACAGGACTCATCATAAAGTCAGGTTTTTTTTTTTTTTTTTTTTTTTTTTTGAATTTGTTGCGTCCATTTTGACGCAACGCGTCTCGAAGACCCTTACGGGTCGTTGAGCGCTTTGCGCTGTGGAGTAATCCTCCGTTACTTTGCGCGCTTTTTGGAGTAATTCTCCATTATCACTGTCAGGTCGCGTCTCGTCGCAGTCAGTTGTCAAGAGGACCGCCAGGTAGCATCTCCGCGTATGCGCCTCCTACTACGCACTCCTGCGTCACTACCCAGCGGCCAGAATTGGGAAGGAGTAAGGATAGGGGCAGGGTTTAGGACACTTCACAAGGGTTGGACTAGCCCTTGTGAAGCAGCTTGACTCGTTTTGTTGGAACAAATTTGGGGCTTTTATTATGGGCTTTTATTAAGCCATAAGCTAATGCAATATTAGATGTTGTAGGATTAACCTTTGAATATTCTTTTTTTAGTTAGATACGCATTTGCTTTCCATCTTTTCCAAAGGTCCTGAATATTTTTCATATATTTATTAGTAGATGGTTTTCTCATTTTTTGAAATTTGTTCATATTTAGAAAATTTACTTCTACTTTTTGAATATGTTCTTGTTTATTAATAGCTGCATATGCACCCCCTTTATCAATTTGAATAATTTTTGACTCTGAATTATTCTTTAGAAAAGTTCTAGTAATTGGTAAATCTCTAAGAATACAAGCATCCTGTTTGTTTATCTTACTATTTGAACTCACATAATTAGAAAGTTTATTGGAAAAAGAAGATTGTATATTATTGCATCAATTTCAGGTATCTTATATATATTGTCTTGAAAATCCTTAATATTTTGAAAGGTCAAATACTTTTTATCATGGTTAGTAAAAGGAAAACTAAAATTAGCTCCTAATTTAATAATTGAAACTACACTTTGGGGGATAATCTTATCGGTAAATTTATTAAAAAAATCGAAAATTGTTGGTACGAAGAAATATTTTTTAACTATTAATGAACTTTAGAAAGTTTTTAATCTTATTTCGTTTGTCAGTAGCTTAACGTGTACTTGAATGTAAACATTGTGTTATAAAATTAATCAAGAACATTTGGTTGAAGAAAAAATTATAAGTTTAGTTCTCCTCTCTGTAAACTTTTTTATAGTTCTCTTAAGATCATGAACTTGTCAGATATACAATAATTAAGTAATCGGTTTTGATATTTTCTCAAATGTTTAGAGTTCTTTCTGTCTATTTTGGGAGAATGAAATGAAAAGGTTTTTGTCATAGAAAAGTTAATAAAATGAGGGATTATAGAATGTTTATGACAGGCTATCAAAAATTCAAAGTGCAATTCCATATACATGACTCATGTACTTACATTAATCCAAATTTTCACCCATTTGGCAGCAAGTGGATGAAGCAATAGTAGAAAGCCTTGACCTCTTCTATCTTAATTGAAAGGTTGGTTGCATGTTGAGAAGTCAAAACAAATTATTAGAATATCAATCAAATGTTGGTATGTAGTTGATATAACTATAAAATTGATCAATTAGTCAAGTTTTTCACATGTATGGCAACTGTTGGGAGTAGCAATCATAGAAAACCTTGTCTACTTCTACATGGTGTTTTTTCATTGGAATAGAATAATTATTTCTTCTGTTCAGGTCTAGTACATCTGTAGTTATTGTCTCAAAGATTAATGCAGTTCTTCATTTATTTGGTAACTAATTTTTGAAGTTATTATAAAAGGTCTTGACCTACTAATCAAGTTTTCCACACATCTCGAAATTAATGAATTGAAAGATCATAGAAAGTCTTGACTTCTTCCATATGGTGATATGTCATTAAAATAGAATAATAAATTATTCAATATAGGGTCTGTTGTTACTGAATCAAAGACTAATCTAATACTTCTTTGTACAATAATAAATTATTCATTTTAATAGCAGTACATCTGTAACTACCGTACCACATTTAAGATTAATTTAGTTCTTTGTCCATTTGGATAGCTAATAGACAGAGTGATTATAGAAAGTCTTTACCTCTTCCACTTTGATGTAGAGTTGAATATGTTGAGAAGTCCAATTAAATTAGTAGAATATTAATCCACTAATGACCAATTGTGGATGATTAGTATTAAATCTTTTTTTGTCTAGATAATAATGTATTCTTCTGTTTAAATCTGACAATTGTTAAAATATTATATTTATTTATTTTAATTAAGCCTGATGATAGAAACAAATAATTTCTGAAACGTTGCGCTGTATATATTATGTAAATATTATTTATATATAATTATGTATATATTATGTATTAATATAAAGCAATAACAGCAAAAATGTTCTGTCTTTAAAATTAAAGACCAAAAATATTCTAGTATATTGAAGAAATATAGACAGCAGAAAATAAATATTAATTCTAATAAATATATTTTACTTTTTCACAAAAATATTTAGAAAGTCTATGTCGTTTTTCTATTTTGCAAGGTTCTCATTTTTCATTTCACTACAGATGTCTCCCACACATCTTCTTACTCTTGGGTAAGAAATTGTGACAGTCAATTGTAGATAAGGCAAAAAAATTCCATTTTCTGAATAATGCCATAATACGTAACGCTCAGGCTAGGAGCTCCCTATTCACTGGCACCATTGCACCCTACGTATATGACAGATATCATGCAATGCAGCAATCAAGTTTGAACATGTTCTTGGGAAATGATTTAGCAAAAAGACAAAAATAAAAGGCCAGGCAATCTCAAAAAAGTACAATGAAGAAATATATTAAATATCAGACGACTAATGCTTTGCAATAATTCAGGAACATAAAATTGCCATGGCTCACAGATCAATTGCAAGCACTCCCAAGTTAATAAATGTTTCAATATGTTTTTACAACATGAATGTTTATTTTAAATATGTTCTACTCTACTTCAATATATAATCTGTTTGAAGAGATTTGTCCATCAATTAATTCTTTACAAGAAACTCCATATTCTTGGGTGAAATAGGAGTGAGAAATTCTTTATAGTTTGCAATTTTTTTAAAATGTGGTTGGTTCAGAAAGAAATGTATTTATTATTTCAGAGATGGAGATTAATTTTGTAAAAGTGTTAAGAGGGCACATATTTCTACGATGCAATGGTAGTAGCTTTTCGTGGTAATGTATGTGAGAAAGCACTGTAAGATAATGCTTATAATCAGAATAATGATTGCATAATAGAACAATGGAGAATTATTTTTTCATTTAATTTTGCACAACTTGTTTTATATAGTGGTTTCTATTCTGTTTGAGTATACAACACAAGAATTTTATTGAATGTTAAATATTTAATTTATTTTATAAACTTTGCAAAACTAAAATCTGTACAGGTTCACTTGAATTTTCAAATTCCCACCCCACTTTTTACATGTACTTGTTTAAACACTTGAGACAATATCCTTACTGCACTTACCCTAGGTGTGCAAGTGCAAAATTCACTGTGCTGTATGATTTTTTCTGGGACTGACGAATGGAAGAGAATGCACACAACTTAAAATGTCTAATAATAGAGACTTGGTAAATCATCTGAAATCAATGCAAAACAAAATTGATGAGATATATAAACCTAAATGTGTGTTTTTAAAATAAAACTTCCCATGACGAACATATGGTATGAGATCAACTAAGGAGATTCTCTGCAATTATTTTCAGATCACTTGCAACTGAGTTTAGTGGTTCCTAGTACTACCTGTTGGAAAGACTTCTAATCATTGTCAATGCAGATATATTATACATTACTTGTTCCTAGAGTTATAAGAATAGTGAATGTTAGCTGTTGTGTGCGTAAATTGCATTATGAAGATATTGCATTGTAAAGATTTTAAGTGCTATTGTGAACAGAAAATTTAATTTAAGAACATTTTTTAAAAATTACTATGATGGGGAAGACAGAGTGTGGTAAAATAATTTTTGTTACATTGGGTTCAGGACATTGGGAAAATGACTGCTTGGAGTTGTGACAGAAAAGAACAAAGTCTTTGCTATTTTGATGAATTTTAACCAGATTCAGAAAAAGCAGAAGAATTCCAATTCAGAGAAAGATCAAGATGCAAATTCAGACACAGAAAAAGATAATATTTTAGATCAAGAGATGGATGAAGAGGTCAAACCAGAAGGCTTGACCTACCAGGAAAAACAAGATTGGAAAGCTAAGAAATTGACAATATATCAAGTGATGTAGATACCTTAAAAACATGTTCACTTGGCAGATATTCTTACTGTTCAAGCAAGAAAAATAAAGAGACCAGATACAATCGTCATAAATGCAAGTTTACAAGTTTGGAGCATTTGACTCTTTGCTTTGCACAGAATGCATAGATCTTTAAATCGCATTTCACAGTAAAATCTGGTTATCTAAAAAAAGTTTAAGGTTTTGAAGCTCTTTTATTGAATGTTTCGGTTAAGAATACATTGCTTCTATTTTAATATAAAAGAGATACAGTTCAAGATCTCTTTTAAAAATTTTGTTCTAATTAACGTTTTTTCAATGTATTTGTTAACTATTTTAAGTATTTTAAATTAAGTTTAATAAAGAAAAATATATTATTCTTGCTTTATTACTCTAACCTTAGTAGGAAGTACTACCAACTGAAGCTTTTTTGCATTGGAATAGATATACTTCATAAATCTGTCTTCCTAAATAAATTGATGTTAGTTATCACTTCTTGTCAAAGTATGTTAGTTACAAAAGTTTAAAGTTTGCAGGCAGTTTTCTGAATTACACTTGGACAATGTGGGCTGGTATTTCCCACTTTACAGATATTTCTTTTGTTTTGACAATGCTTTTGAATTCTTCAAACACATAGAACATAATCAAATTTGTCAATTTTAAACTTTTGAATGTTTTTAGTATTTGTTTTTTGTAATCTTGGCTTATGCAACCTTTATTCCATTAAGCTAGGGTTCTGGAGATGTTCCAAAAGGCAGTGGATTTATGTAAATTAGTAATTATTAAATGGTAAAACATACAATTAGAAAGTACTTTGATTTCTTATCATCTCATGTTTAACTCTGAGTCCATCTATAACATTAACAGAGAAGTAACTTATTACTAAGTTGCAGATTTATAGGCATGAAAAAGTGTAGGAATAGAAAGGCAAAATAGGCATTTAAAAATGTAAAATAGGTATTTAAAATGTAAAATATACATTTAAAATTATAATTTTGACATCATCTTAGGGTGCATATACATCCCTCCACAATCTCATTTTGATACATATTATAGATATTTGACAACTATTTCCATTATTAAAAGAGAATAATCCCAACTGCAAATTTATAATAGTTGGTGACTACAACATCAACAGTAGTTCACCACAAATAGAATGTGAATCATTTCTGTACGAAATATTATTTTGTTGGAATGCTCTCAGTTGAATGGTATTCGTAATAACCAATGTCAATTATTAGACCTTTGTGTTAGTAATTTGGATGATTATGTTGATGAAATACCTGCTTTTGTGAAAGAAGATAAATTTCACCCTGTGTGGGCTTTTAAACTTGAGTTCAGAGTGAGCATAAGGCCAAACATATGTCCTCACATATGTATTCAGGAATGCTGATTATGTAGCAATGAATAACTACTTTCTGAGTGTTAATTGGATAGATTTATATAATCTGGACAACATAGATGAGAAAGTAAACTGGTTCAACAACATGATCTATTGGGCCATACATCAATTTGTTCCAGTGGTTTATGGAAGAAAAAGAGATTTCCCTACAGAAGAAAATTGCTCATACAAATTACAAAATGTGAAAAAGTAATGTCGATTATGTTATTTTCAGCAAACATAGACCAGAGTGCAAACAATTGAGTGAAACCTGCTACAAAAACTATTTGAGAAAAACCAATAATGATCTGACCTCGGATCCTAAAAAATTCTGGAATTTTGTTAAAAACAAATGTTGGAATAATGGAGATATTTCCTTTGTGATGACTTGAAATGATGATACAGCAAGCAATGGATTGGATATCGGAAACTTATTTGCATCCTTCTTTAAGAGTATATATGATGAACCTATAGGATCTTCAACTATTTCATGATGTAATATTGGCAATGAGTAATCAGACGCAGACCTCGCTTGTTTTGAAGTCAACTTTGATAATGTTCTTCGTGAATTGACACAACGTAACATCAACAAAGGACATGGACCAGACAACATACCCAATATTCTACTGAAAAATTGTGCTACAGTATTATGTGAACCCATTACACACATCTTTGATAAATCACTTGAATTGAGCTATTTTCCATCTGCCTGGAAATTGTCTTATATCACATCAATACATAAAAGTTGAAATAAATCGAAAGTGAATAACTATAGGGCTATATGCATTCAGTCCTCATTTGCCAAACTTGTTGAAAAAAATGTTCTTCCACAATGAACAGCAACATTCAAGAATATCATTACTTCTAAACAACATGGTTTCATTGCAGGAAGATCAACATCTACTCATCACTTTACATATATCAACTTTATTTTAAATGTATTTGACAAAGGTCAAGATCTACACTCTTTATGCACAGATTTTGGCAAAGCTTTTGATAATGTTGATTATGAAATATTGTTGTCAAAATTGTAGTTATGGTGTTTGACTAACAGCCTTTGGTTGGCTTCGTTCATATCTGATAGGTAGGTGCCTATAAGTGAAAGTTAATGGTCATTTATCATATGAATATGATGTTCTGTCTGGCATACCACAGGGAACTCATATTGGGCCATACTATTCATTATTTTCATAAACGACATTGGAGAAAAGATAAATTTGAAATTTTTGTCATATACTGACAATATGAAGATCTATAGACCTATTGAAAGCGAAAGAGATATTGTTATTCTTCAGTAAGATACATCTAACCTAGAGAAATGGTGTAGATAACAAATTATTCTTGAATATTGATAAATGTGCTATGATGAACTTCTCTTGTGCTTGCAGTCGATATAATATCAACTACCATATAGATGGATCAAACATACAAATTGTTAACTCATTTAAAGATCTGTGCATAATGGTTGATAATAAACTTACTTTTGCTGATCATATAGACAATGTTACTAGAAAAGCATACAAAATCTTAGGATATGAAAATATCAAAACATTGTGTCACTTGTTCTTCGCCTTAGTGGTGCCAATACTGGAATATGGAAGCACAGTTTGGTCACCATACATGACCCAAAATTCTACATGAATTGAGAGAGTTCAATGGAAGTTCTGTAAATCCCTGATTTATCACTGTCGAGATAAAAATCTGAGAAACAATGATGATGTTTATGATCTACTCAAGATTCATAGCCTTCAAACACAGAGATACATGATAAACCTTATTTTTTTCTACAAGGTAATCAATGGTGTTATCGACTCACTGGAAATATTGGAGCAATTTGGCCTAGTGTGCACCAGGACTAATCTGCTACTGGATCTAATCTAAGGCTACTGGATGTGAAGAAATCGAATAAAAATTATGTCACCTTTGGGCCACACAACAGAATAGCTGATATTGTTAATCTGATAGCACCATATGTTAATTTTTTTGACAGATCTTTATCTAATTTCAAATTTAACATAAGAAAATTTATTTACGCAAACTGTTATTAAACTTATGTGATATACAATTTCAGAAACAAATCACATTATATATTGTTATTACTAGTATGTCTTATGTATTACAATTATATAATTCTATACATGCTCTAAACCTCTTATATACTAAATTGTAAAATTATTGTGTACAAAGCCAATTGATGTAAGTGTATGAATAAAATAAAATTACTTAACACAATAACTGACAGATGCAAAAATAAAAATCATCTCCTCAGATCACAGTGTTTTATTTCAATAAAGTAATGAAAATAATTGAAACCTCAAATCTGCATTCTTTAATTTCTGTTGTTCTTGTGGTTTCCTGAATACTTTTTGTCACTCATGAGGCCCTCTCATTGATTTTTCATCAGTACACCATGTGAATTGTATTTTTGTCATAAATTCTGTTATTTGGGTTCTTACAACTTGGGCTTCACCAATCAATAACACCAACCAATCAATAACTTTTTAAAATAATTATTTCGTCAAAAACACTCCACATTTATTCTTTAAATTTTCTCCTTCTAAGGGCAGTAAAAAGTGGTTATATTCCGGCAAACTCTCTACATTTTCAAAAATTGCAAAAAGTTAACATTTCAAAACTAAAAATTTGAAAATATAGATTTTTGCCTTAAACAAAACACGTTCTTAAACATCAGCTCATTAAAAATGGTCACATACATAAAACAACGAGTAGTTTTGCATAATTTGTGATTGAAATTAATGCAATTAAAACATTTTCTCAAAAACAATTCAAATTCAATTCTTCAATTTTGTTCTTTAAAATGTTTCCACTGATAAAACAAGGGATCCTTAGAAGAATGGATGAGGTCTCATTTTCGTTCAATTTTCTGAATTTTCAAAAAGTTTCAAACTTAGAAACAATGCGAGAAAGTATGTGCTGTTGTAGCATCACTAGTTTCTGTTGACGTTGTCATGTGTCTTTTCAAAGTCACAAACAGTAACAAAAACAGGAATTTTCCTTCATTGTCTTTATTTATGCTTATCTTCTTCTTGCGAGTTGTCTACAGCTCCTGCGGCCATCTCTCGCATCCCAATCTCCATGCCTCTCTATCATTTCAATCGTCTTCTTCAAGGCCTTTTTTCTGCATGTCCTTCATAACTTGCTTTTGCCATTCTTCTCTGGGTCTACCTCTTTTTCTTCTGTCTAAGGGGAGCCACTCAGAGATCTTTCTGGACCATCTCTCATAACCGAGCCTTTTCACGTGACCAAACCATTTTAATCTTCGTGTTTCCATTTCCTCTAAAATCGATTTCTGTATTTGCATTCTTTTCAAAATTTCATCATTTCTTACATGGTCCATTTTTGACACTCTGCAACTTCTTCTCATGAAATCCATTTGCAGGCTTTTTAATTTGTCTTTTTCTCGTTTTCTTATTTCCCATGTTTCTGATCCATACAGCACTACATTTTGTACGATGGTTTCAAACAGCCTTTTCTTAGTTGATCTGGATATTTCATTTCCCCAAAGTAGAGAGTTTAACTTTCGAGTGACTTGTCTCCCTTGCGTGATCTTTGAGATAGTGTTGTTTTTGGAGTCTCCTTCTTTACTGATGATTCCTCCTAAGTATTTAAATTCCTCACATGCTTCTATCTGCTCTCCATTTATTGGTATGCTGCAGCCTGCATTTTCTCCTACCACCAGATATTTTGTTTTGGAAAAATTGATCTTCAGTCCTGCTTCCTCATACGTTTCCTTCAGTTTTCGCATCATATATTCTACATCAAAATCATCATTAGCTAAAATAACCTGATCATCAGTGAATAGTAAGGTATGCAGATAATCTTCATTGATACATATACCCATACCTCTGCATTTATTTTGCCAATCTTTCAGTATTTCATTCAGGTATATTTTGAACAGACTTGGTGATAAGCAACATCCTTGTCTCAGGCCTTTTGTTTGTCCAAATGGTTGTGATATTTGGCTACTTACTTTTATCCTACTTTCTTGATTCAGATACCAATCTTTTAATGTATTTATGTATTTATTGTCAATATTTATATTTTCCAGAATTTGGAAGAGTTTTCCTAAAGGGACTGTATCATAAGCTTTTTCAAGATCTATGAATACAAGATATGTTTCCTTATTTCTTGATAATCTCTTTTCTAAAACCTGCCTAATAACAAATATGTTGTCAATACAACTTTTACCAGCTGTAAATCCACTTTGCTCTTCTGCTTTGGTGAACTCCCTTTCAATTCTATCTTTTATAATATGTCCATACAGTCTTCCAGTAGTAGAAGTTACACTTATTCCTCTGTAATTTTTACACTCCGATTTTTTCCCTTTCTTGTAAATTGACGTGAGGAAGCCTTGTTTCCATTCTGTAGGTATCTTATCACCTGTTATACATTTATTAAATTTTTTTGTAGGATTTCCAGGACACTTATCGGAGCATTTTTAAATAGTTCTACAGGAATACCTCCAGGACCGGGAGATTTTCCGTTTTTCATTTTTTTGATGGCGTTCTTTATCTCATTCAAATGTATATCTTCTGTACATTCGTTTGCATGTGTCCTATCAAGTGTCTTGTTTATTTCTTCTAAAACATTCTTGTATTCTGGTCTATTCTCTTCAAACATATCTGAGTAATATTTCACCCATTCATCCATTTTTATGATTTGTATATTTGTTTGATTTCTTTTATCTTGTCTCAAATATTTTATTAGTTTCCATGATTCTTTACTTCATGCGCCACTAATGTTCTCTTTCACTTCTGCACATTTTTTGTTCCACCATTTATCTTTTGATATCTACACCATTTTCTTCACCTCTATTTAGTCTTGCATATTCCTTTCTGTCATCCAGATTTTGGGTTGCCAACCATTTTTCATAGCACCTTCTTTTCTCCTTTATCTTCATTTCTACTTCAGAATTCCACCAATATTGTTTGGGTGGTTCATTTCCCTCCTCCCCTAAAGCTTCAAAGGCTGCTTCATGTATTGCTGTTTTTAACCATTCGTACAAGTCTTCACTTGTGCCATCTGGAACTTCTCTTATTTTATTAGCTAGTCTTAACTGATATAGAAATCTGATGAAGTCATCATTCAGTAAGTTGATCTTATATTTAGGATGAGCTATTTTTTCTATTTTGTTTTCATTTCCACTATTGGTTTTCACTCCCTGGTTTCTAAAAGGAAAGCACATTAAACCTTTCAATAAGTAGTGGTCAGATCCACATTCTGCTGATCTAAACACTCTTATATCAACTGCGCTAATGCAGAATGTTTGTCTCATAATTACGTAGTCAATTATTGATTTCTGATTCTTCGTTGGCTGCACCCAAGTATATTTGTGTACATCTCTATGCTCACAGAAACCATTCATGATCTTCAAATTATAGACATTACATATTTCAATCCATCTGTTTCCATTTTCATTTAAACAATTTTCTCTAAAAGCACCAACCACTTTATCATTTACTTGTCTCCCTATCCTAGCATTCATGTCTCCCATTATTATCAGTTCTTTTCTACTACTTATTGAATCAAGAAGAGCTGCGAGTTCATTTTCAAATGTATCCTTTAGAGTTTTATCTGCATCCTCAGTTGGTCCATACACTCCAATTATTACTATATTACATCCCATTATTTCTAATTCTAACTTCATAATTCTTTCATTTACTTCTTCCCAGTTTTTAATCTTTTTCTTCCATTTTTTATTTATTGCTATTGAAATGCCCGCCTTTGCTCTTTTATCTTTAGGTACACCACTATAAAAATGCAAAAAATTTCCCTTTACTTCATTTCTGTGACCTTTTTTTCGTCAATTTTAAATTTTTCTAATTGAATAAAAACTTCTTTATCTTTGGTGTTTAGGCCCTGAACATTCCATGTTCCAAAAATCAAAGTCCTTTTTCTAGGGCGAGTTCGTTTCCACGTACATTTCCGAGGCTCCGTGTTGGGACGTTTTGCAGTTTGGATTTTTTTATTCCACCTAGGGAGTACATGACCTTGTAGTTGGTGGTGTAGCTTGAGTACCCCTGTGATCCTGAGAGCTAAGCCGGCGGTAGCGTAGCTACTGGTAGGGCCTCCCTTGCCGGACAGGTCGAAGGGGAGGGGGCAGATGAAGAAGTACTCCAGAAGAGGACCTCAACACGAGAAGAAGACTCGCCGAAAAGGGGAGAGGAGCCTCTTAAGTCATGGAGAAGACAACTCCTCTAGGGCACGGGTAGCTCAAAAATAAAACCCCTGGTCCTCCAGGTTGGGGGTTTGGGCATTGGGCTTGCTCCCTATTACCAATAAAAAAAATTATGTTTATGCGTATTTTAAATCGCCTCCTCATATTATTTCAGTAGTATACATACTTTTTGTGGCTCTCACACGAAACCAATCTTTATAAATGGGATCTCTAAAGAAGGATAATTTCACGGAGACGTGACGAATAGCACTTTGAATTTAAAAACTTGAAGGATTTGTTTAAAAAAGCTTCAAAATATTCATGTCAAATGAAACCCGCAACACTCGCACGGATATATTTTCTTTTATTCTGTATCGCTAAATAACCCCTAAACAAAGCGTTTTAGGATATTGAAAACCAAAATTTTGAGGACAAAGGTCTCAAAAATGTTCATCATACTGCATTCTACAGGATGAGATCTTGAACATTCTACGACATACTTGCTGGTTCCACGCTTCTATCCCACCTGTAGATTTTGGGCCTGTATGTGAAACTAAACTAATTTCTTGATAATCTACGCGATTGAATAACACAGGTGTATCTCTCTGCTCTGTAATAACGTTAAATAAGAATAATTTGTATTTACAGGGGTGTATTGTATTGCTATCAATTACAAGTAGTCATAGAGTGGCAGAGAATAACAGGGTCTTGAAGGAAAAAGGTACATTACAGGCTCAATATGGAAATGGAAAAGTAGGGAAGAGGGTAGGATTTAACATGCGAAAGTTCTGCAGGGGGACGCTAGTGTAGTTATTTTTTACTCCTGCCTTTTCTAAATCTTTATTATTTTTCTGTTATAAATTGCTCATTATTTATTTACTAGTTTTTCCTAAATGTTAATTTTTTAAATGTTAAAATGTTAAATATTTACTAGTCATTTGAAAACTATTGGTAACAAAACGATTACTTGATAACTGTTGAAGATTGTCTTTGAACTTTTTATATAGATTTGTTACTAAACACTTTTGATAGTGTTAGTGTCTTCCCATGCTTTGTTGAATTATTCAGTTCTTTAGCCAGCATTTTCCACCATACTTTATCAGTTATTATTGTTGTTTATTATTATTCATCTCTAATACATAGTGACTGCTAGCGGCAGTCGGGCGGGTGAGAGAGAGTGGCGGCACCTAGGCTTTCGCCCCTATCCGCCACTTCTCCACCTTACAGTCGCAAATAAAAGTGGGTCCTAGTGCTATTATACCTGTCTTTTACATATCTAAACTACTCCTAAGTTGGATATATCGCGTTTATCTAGTCTAACCGTCACCAAGTTTACATTAAGTGATCTACGTATATACATATTTACATAACGTTAGGGTCGAGCTGACCCGGCGGTCCTACTGAAACTAAGTTTAAATGAGCTGCTAAGTTACAATGTTATACTAAATCTGGTTATACAATTTCTATCTTGTGCTAATCTAACCTAGGGGGATTGCCTTCATGAGGCATTGACAATTGAGTGGGGGGAAATCCTACATCTACGTTATTTATTGTTATATACCTTCACCATGCTTATTTGCTAAAAATAATAGTAATAATTAACTGTGTCTCCCAAGCGGAGTCCAGTTTGTGGAGTGGGCTCTTCGCCAAATTGGCGAGTGGCCCATTCTGTCTGTCTTGGGTGTTTTGTCTAATTGGGGGTTTGAGAGCGTCACCCTACGAGCGCCCGCCTCGGGGGCGCCAGTCAGCCGAATGTGTCGACACAGCTTCGGCCTGGTTGATAGCAAAGCTGCAACGCAGGACCGATTAAGGGGTTGGGCAGCACCCCCCAGTTTCAGATGAGGGTGTACCGCCGCCCCAAAGCGAGCCGACTTGTCCACTCAGCCGCCTTTGCTTCCCCGGCGACAGCCGCCCGCAGGGATCCCGCTCTCATTGGTAGTCAAATCAGGGGGGGGGCATGATTTTGTAAAGGAGGGCCCCCTACGGCTTCCCTAGGTGCGAAGGCTCCCCCGCAGCGCGCCCGAGCTGGCGGCCGTATGTGTCGGCACAGCCTCAGCCTGGTTGATAGCAAAGCTGCAACGCAGGACCGATTAAGGGGTTGGGCAGCACCCACCAGTTTCAGATGGTGGTGTACCGCCGCCCCAAAGCGAGCCGACTTGTCCACACGGCCACGTGCGCTCGTGCGCTCTGCAGGGTCACCCCCACCCCTTCGGGGTGCCGGTCGGGGGCGGACAAGCTGGCCTAGCCCACCTCTTAGCCGGGCTGGGGGTCTCCCAGCCCGTTACCGTCCCTTGGGGCGTGGACCCGGGTGGGATCTACTATGTAGCGACACCACTGCTTATAATCTGGCCCTGGTTGCTATTTGTTGTACTATTTTGTGATGAACTATAGCGCTTGCAAGAGATTCCAATAATGTGTATACCTGTCGATTTCTAATTAGCAACTTGAGGTTGCTCTGGTCCTCAGTTAGTGTGTGTCCAATATACGATTCTATGTACCTGCGCTTCGATGCCCATTGCAGGCAGTCGCATAGCAGGTGAATCGATGTTTCCTCATCCTCACAGACGCACCGGGAGGTCTCCGCCAGACCCAGCCTATACAGTTGCGCCTTGAACGGGCCGTGCCCCAGGAGCATCTGAGTGAGTTGAGGTCCCGGTCTGAAGTGTAAGTGGATCCTTTTCGCTCGGACATCCGGTAGGAAGAGCTTGGTCGTGGCCGCCTGGGTACAAGAGTCCCAGCTCCGTTGCCATCTTAGGAGCAGCTCCGCCGTGAGACCGGCTCGGCCCTCCTCTAGTGAAACAGATTCACCCTCTATCATTGTGTTTTCAATGCCCTTGCGTATATGATATCTTCCTGCTACCCGGGCCGCCATGAGATCCAGGGGCATATGCCCGGAGATGACCTGGAGGCCGGCCGTGGCCGATGTCCTATAAGCCCTGGTAATGCTTACCAGGGCTACTCTTTGACCCTTGTCTAGTTCACGCCTGATGTGCGTGGTATGGGCTCTGTCAGCCCATGCCGACGCACAGTACATGATAATGGGAATGAACGCTCCAGTGTATATTTTGTTGAGGGAGGACGGGTGTATGTGCCCGCGCGCACCTGCAACTCGGCGCAGTTTATAGAAGAGTAGTTAAGTATAGCCAGTTAAGTGTAAATTCGATCTCATCAAAGACTTTTACTTTTTTGACTTTTTTAGAACTTTATATAGTTATTTTGTTAATATTACTTTCTCGCCTTTACGAAGTTACTTCGTAAGAAGAGAAAGCAATGTAATCGTGCGCCAGAAAACGGCGAATTTTCAGCAGAAAATGTTTCATTACCGGGCCCTGGTAACGTAAAAGTGGATAAATCGTTTCAAAATATACAAAAAATTCATGTAACACGTGGTGTAGCCAGAATCAATGTTTTGTGGATCCTTGATACAGAAAAATCAATTGACGGCTAAACGTCTGTCTGTCCGTCCGTCCCTGGTCAATGTTGACGCCTAAAGCGGTCAGCCAATTTTCTCCAAAATTTATATACTCAGATCGATCTATACCAACTCAAGGCTTTGAGAGTTTAAAACGGATATTTCGATTTTCGAAGGTTCAAATAAGTTCATGTTCAATTTTTCGAAAATGTAGGTAGTTTTTTTTGTATTTTTTTGTGAAATATACACAAGTTTTAAAAATTTAACATTTTTTTTAAAACCGCACCAAATTCTTTTCTTTAAAATTTCTCCTCATATGTAATAAGGAAATAATAACTTGTTGGCAATGTATCTAAATTATGGAAGGCGGTTTTGGATTGTCGAATTTGTGTTCATAATCTAGCTTTAAAATAGCTTTCACATCTAAAGCGCTAAGATTGGTAATGAGTTTTATATCTGATTACATTGTGACATGACATATTCGATGTCTTAGTAGCCCGAAACCTAGCTTTTCTCGTATTTCTTTGTACAATAATTAATTAGTGGCGTTCCAGCACATACTTAATCGCATTATTTCTAGATTTGCAGTTTTCAAAAAATCATTGTTCAACGAAGATGAGATCTGCGCTATTATTTTAAGCGTACTTTCTTGTATCAGTAAAAAAAACAACTGAAGAGCTTTGGAGCGTTTTTTGAGAAAATGTTTATAATAATTTGCATTAACTTTGAACAGAAATTAAGTTAAAACTTCTCGCTTTTTCAAAATATTGTACGTGATATTTTATAAAGATTTGATTTTTTAAATAATTTAATTTGAGACAAAAATCTTTATCTTCAACATTGTACTATTTATGTAATGTTACCTTTTTACAATTATCGAAAATACATAGAGTTGGCCGAAAATGAGACTAGCACCTTTGTTTATATTGTCCATTGATACATACGAGGAGAAAATTTAAAGAAAAAAGTTTGAGCTGTTGTTGACAAAAAAAGTTGAAAAATTGCCAATATTTAATGCAAAATTACGTGAAAACTACTCATATTTTCGAAAAATTGAACATACCCTTATTTCAAGATCTGTTTTCAAGAAGAGATTTCATGAAAGAAAAAACTTCTTCAACATCTTCAAGTTCCAAGACCATCATTGAAGTTCCAAGACGTGGAAAAAGTTTGAGCTTTTGCAATTTTCGAAAAAGGGATTCCAACAAAAACCGAGGCACCACTTCTTAAGCGTCTTTTACGCTCTCCGAACACAAAGTTTAATTAAATAATTTTGTGCCATTTTTGAGAAAAGTTTGAGGCTTCATGTAAAGTACCCCAAAAATCAAAATATCCGTTGCAAACTCAGAGGGTCTCTAGTTTATTTAAATCGATCGAGAAGTATCTAATCATTGCGAAGGCAGACGTTTGCCCACTTTGTAGAGGGTCGGGTGGGTACTTTTGCAATTCGGCAATACTGCGGGCGTAGCACGCTTAATTCAAATCGAGTGACATGTCCTCAGCAAGAGCTCTTACATTACTCAGGGTCCTCTGGAACCAATAAAAAGATCCTCGTTCCTGGACACTGCCTTTTATATTAACGAGATTTCCAACAAAGCTGCAATTTAATGGATAGTCTCTAGATCCTGAATGAAACCACTCAAAGCAAGAAATATTCCAAATGAATCACTTTTATACCACACTCTTCGAGCAAATGGGTGATCTCGATAGATTATAGAATTTTTTTAAACTTTCAGTGCAATATTATTATTTTGTATTGTGCTGAATATCAGATTTATGACTTTCGCTTCAGGACAATGATAATTTGACTACAGGATTATCAATAATCTGTGTTCTATTTCACGAAATACAAAGTGGATTGTCATTGCCTTCCACACCGCAGTTGCATAAAGTCTTGCCCTGGACTCAAAGTGAGAGTTGAATTTATAAAATATTTTTTTGTTGGTTGTCCAAGGATCAACCATTTAAGATATAGGTAAATGCAAAGCTGGATTTCTCTACAAACCAAATGCGATCTATATATTATATAGATCGCATTATTATATATTATATAGATTATTATCTATATATTATATAGATCGCATATGGCTTGTTGAGAAATCCATCTCTGCATTTACCTATACCTTGAATGGCTGATTCTTGATGTATTATAGTAGATACATTATATCTACAAGGGGGTCCGATCCCGGATATTTTTATAAAATATTCTAAAAGAAGTCATAAAACCTGTTTTATCTAAAAAAATAGAGGTGCTACACAATTGCACAGACTTTCTCGTAGCAATGTTTTCTAGTTTCCTTGGCGTGGACTGGCTTTAAGGTCTTCCTCCATTCTCTGGCCAGCTGCCATCTATCGCCACCGAAAGTACATTTTCTTGACGTTTTCTTAACTTTTGGGCAACATAATAGTAGAACCGAAATATTACTTCAAGAATATTAAAGTAGAGTAAAATATCGTCCAAAGTAGAAATTTTCATTTAAAATTTTGAAGCCGTTTTTAAGAAAATGGCGATTAAGCTTCACTGTAAATGCGAAACTGGAAGCTCTTTTTCACTGGAATTTTCGAAAGGTGTTTTCGAAAAACTTCATTTGAAGTACTTTCATGCACTTCCACTCACAAATATAATAATGTATACAAATCGAAGGAAATGTGCATATTAGCGGCGTGAGAGGAATTTCAAAAGAAATTACATTTGTGGAATTTTTGAAAAACAAAAGAATACACGAAAATTAACTTTAGGTCGTATTAAACAGTGCAATTCTCACTATCCATTGGAGAAATTTGAAGAAAATGTTTGGAGCCATTTTTAAGAAAATGGCGTTTGAGCGTTTCTGAAAATTCGGAATTTTGAGCTCATTTTTGCAGAAAACTGATGAGTTTTCGAGAAACTTTATTTGACATTATTGAAAGCAAAGGTACTCATAAATCTAATAGTGTGAAGAAATCGCCTCTAAGATAAATAAAACCGACGTGAGAGACAAGTCAAAAAAATTATATTTTTGTAATTTTTGAAAAAAAAAACAACAAAAGAATAGAGCAATATGACGTTTATGTCATCGGATAGGTTGGGCACTAACCCTACCAAAAATTTAAAGAAGAGATTTGGAGCCGTTTTTGAGAAAATTATGTTTTTTTAAATTTTTAAAATTGCGAATATTGCACGCTCTATTGCACAAAAACTACTATTTTTTCAGAAAAGTCTACATGACCAGACGGACAGACAGACAGACAGACTGACGGATAGACAGACGGTCAGATAGAAGTTTGAAAAAAACTACTTTTTTGGTACCAGAGGACCCCAAAACGTGTATTTCCGTTGAAATCTCGAAATCGATTTTCCGCAGCATTACATTACTTTCTTTATACTTCGTATATTTCTCCCGTATATACATATGAAACGAGAAAGTGAAAATATAGTTAATCAAATTACTGTACTAAAATGTTTGCGTTTAAAAATTGAGACGATATGAAACTAATCATGTATTTGTAGACGAGAAATAAAGAATGTATTGAAATAAAAAAAGGATGCTCAAATTTTTAAACCATCAGTTAATTTTAATTTGTACAAAATGTCATTATTTCATCATTTCATAACACAGGCACACAAAAAAGCGTTGTCAGGCCCAAAAACTAGATACAAATTTATCTATGTATCTCAAGGTGCTGAATTTGAATCTGAAGCCAGAATTGAGCCACCACCTTCCATTTTTTTTAAACGCGAAAAACCATCCAGAAACTGTATTTTATGTTTCGGGGGTTGCTGTCAGACCCAATTACTTAACACTTGTTTCTCTGTGTATTTTGACGCGCTAAATCCGAATATGAAGCCAGAATTGCGACATCACCCTTCTTCTTTTTTTAAATCGCAAAAAAAACACCCTCAAATTTACAATCTACAATTTCATGGTGTTTTTTCGCGATTAAAAAAACTGGAGGATGTTGGCAGAATTCTGGCTTCAGATTCGGATTCAGCGTGTCGACATATATAGAAATTCATGGGTCAAGTCTTCCTCTGAGTGTCAAGTCTTCTGTCTGGGTAAATGCAATTAAATTTGTAATAGGAACAAACAATTCTGTTTTTTATTAACATTAGTATTTTAATGGTAACTTGTTTTCTCTTTAGCACTATATTTTGTCTAACATATTGCACAAACTGAACAGAAGTCATGTATTTTGGATGAATTTTTTGAACTTTAAAAATGAACAAATGATTTATTTTCAAGTAGTGATGGGTCGATACCAGATTTTTTCGATACTCGATACTCGATACCGTTACCTGTCTGAGAGCTTCGATACTCGATACTCGATACCGTACTACTTTTAAGACTCAACAACAAAAATGACTTAATCAGAATTGCAAGGATATATTTCGTTCTTCATACATACATGGATTTACTATTTTAATATTTAAAACTATTGAGGTGAACATACATTTTTAAATTTTTAAAGATTCTTATTAAGGAAAACTAACATTCTAACTCTTTCTGGGTCCATTCTTTTCCTTTTTTTGTCACATATCAATCCAGCTGTACTGAAAAGTCTCTCCGAAAACACTGTAGCTGGTGGAATGCACAAGTATCGAACAGCACTTTTTCTTAAATTGGGGAGAGTCACTTTGTTTTTCCAGTAAGCTAGTACATTTGCATCAGGAGGAAGCAAGTCCTCGCTTAAATACATTTTTATTTCATCCTCTTGAGTTGGGGTTTCGTGTACACAGCATGATGTTTCGTGGTCTCTCTTTAAAATATTTTTATAAAGAGACCACATGCAATGCATTTTCGGGGATTCAGTAGTTGAGGATGCCTATAAAATAAATTAAATGTATTAAAATTTTGAACAATAAATGCATGTCTTTAATTTGAAATTAATCGTGCAGATACTGAAAATGAGTTATTCGGAATTATACAGAGTGACTTTAATTTTTTTAAATTATTGAAATATCGGAGAATTGAAATCGTGATGAAAAAATAGGGTCGTTTAAAATTAAAATTATAAATCAGAAACTCTTACGTCTTCTTTTGAAACCACTGGATCTGCTTCCTGACTTACAAGATCCAATAATTTCTTTCGGGCAGTCTCGAACACAGCACACTCGCGGAATACTCGACCTTTCAGTCTAGGTTCCAACAATGTAGCAATGGAACATATTTCATTTAATTCTATATCTTTGAATCTTGCTTTTAAAGATTCCAGCATAGTCTTTCTCGCAGCAGCAAGTCCTGAATCAACTTCATTTGACTTTTCTAGTTCACAAATTATACTATTTACAATAGGAATAACTTCAGATGCTGACACATTAGGCGAACTGACTGTTAGTGTTGCTTGGTCAAAAGTGTTTAGTCTTAATGAGTTGATCAATAAGTTCCCACTGCTCAGTTGAGAGATAAACTGGCAATTTTAAGTCGGCAGAAGCATAAACAATAGCCTTCTACTGTTCCTGAAGTCTTTGGAGCATGTGGAGAGTTGAGTTCGATCGCGTCGGCTCGTCTTGAATTAAACGATGTGGAGGTACAAAAAGATGTTTCTGGGCCGCATTCAGCACTTTGGTGGATTTAGAGGAATGTTTGAAACTCCCCACAAGTTTTCGGCACAAAGCAGTAATTTTCTGAATTTTAGTATTGCTCAAGTCCCTCTTTCACGACGAGTTGCAAAGTATGAGCTAAACATGAAATATGCGGAAAATGTCCTTCGATCATTGCTCTTACTACATTACGAGCATTGTCGTGAATTACGGCTACTAACTTATCTTGCAGACTCCATAATTTCAAAGTGTTTCGAAGAAAATTTGCAATATCTGCTCCTGTGTGACTGATTTCCTCAAAAGGTATTACTTCGATGCAGATGTGATGAGGTTGAAAATCTTTGTCTATGAAATGCACTGTAATACTCATATAATCATCACAGGCTGTTGAAGTCCATAAATCAGTGGTGATTGCAACCCTCGTCTTCTTGGATTTGATCTCTGACCTTGTTCTCCGCTTCTTCGAATAACTGGGGAACATAGTGATTCGCCAAATATTTTCTTGTGGGCATGGTTCAAGATGTTGAATTAATTCCTTGAATCCATTGTCTTCAAAAATACTGAACGGTTGATTATCTTTGCATATCATGTAAGCAATTTTTCTTGTTATTGCTTGGGCACGGTTGTCTCCTGGTTTAAATTTGTTTTTTGTGTCCAAAAAATCAACGAGTTTTGGTTGACTTGTGTTGAAACTTGAGGATCTTGAGAGGACTGGCCATGGGTCATCAACTTCTACTACTTCACTCGTACGATCTGCGACGTTTCCAACTTCCCGTGCAGCATTAGTTGGCTTGGCCCTCTTGTGTTCGGTGGAGCTGAATACTACCTGGTGTATCGATGTAACATGTTTTTTTAAATTACTAGTATTGTGTGATTTTCCACCACGCGAAAAAGTTTTTTTTACATATTCTACAAATAGCACGATTGTCATCTTTCGAGTCCACTTCAAAATAATTCCACACTTCACTCATTTTGTATATGGAATGCACTAACCTAGTCGTCTTCCGTCACTTTAAAAGGCAGAACTGAACTGAACTCACGAGCTCCGTCAGATGCGTCCACGGTGGGCTGAAGAAGGGAAGTATCCCCGGAAGAAATGCTGTCATCGAGCACATTGCTTATCGTGCCTGTCGCTACTAGATTGCCTGGGAGTCCCAATGCTAAATTGGTCGCGTATTGCGGACTATCTCAAGAGATGATGACAGGCGCTAGGCGATAAACAACGGGACACGGCGCCCGGACGCTGCAACGTTGGCTAATTTCAACGACTGTAAGTGAATCCGAACAGACGGACACTGTTGTTGACAGAAGAAATATAGCAGAGAGAAGAATGTTAAGAAATTATTCTGTAAAATCAGAAGAGATGGGGATTGGCATAAAAAATTGAAAGTATCGAAAAAGTATCGAGTTATTTTCCAAAAGTATCGATCGCTATCGATACCACCTGAGTATCGAGGGTATCGAAAGTATCGAGGACCCATCCCTATTTTCAAGGCATTGAAACCTTTTCATTTTGAGTGTAACAAATGCCGTGACAAAGGATTACCAAGGACCCGGTCAGTTGAAAATCGCGTTCTTCCTCCACATACTTTTCAAGATTTTGTCCCCGATAAATTAATATTTTTATATTGACAGCCTAAACAATACAGCTATTTAAGAATTCTATGATGCATTAATTTTACTTTGCGAGAAACATCAATAGTTTTGGAATTGGCCACGTGACGAAAAATGTTGAAAAGTATTCAAAACAGAAATTTAAGAGGAAGCATGAGTAGAGCAGTAATGCCACTGTCACGGACATTACGGTGTGGCCCAATTTACCTACGGATTTTCACACTACTCATAACCAGGAAATTTTGGCTATTAAAGATCAATAAATATCTACAATTTTTTACAATTTGTCTTTTGATAATTGGGTCAATAATTCGTAAAAACTTCACCTAATGTCTTAATTTTTCTTTCCCTGGCCACGCGATCTATTGGTACTAGTACAAAACAATAGGTTTTCATGTCGAATTACAATATTTTATTTTCCCCCTTGAAATAAAAAGTAATTCTTATAATTGAATAAAAGTCTCCGTATGAGACCGTATTTGATTTCTGTAGGTCTCACAGAAGCAACTTGCCTTGAAAAAACTATTTCTGAATGGAAAACGCTACCACTCAACCGGAGCCGGCGCCATTTTGTCTTGTATCGATACCTTCATGAATGACTGATTGTTGCAGATGGTCTTGCTTGGTAGATGGTAGTGTTCGTTTGTTTGTAGTGGGCGATGTGAATAATTATAACATCTCAAAATTGTGCGTTATTACAGTGATTTAGGTCAAAGTTGGATGCATTTGTGATTATCAATTTGAGCGATTTCAGAACTTTAAGTGCCAATAAGGCTCACGGCACAAAAATTTCGTGCGTTGGCAATTGAATTATACATAAAATTGGGACACCGGGGAAGCCTCCGACGTAAACCTTTTTGGCTCCAGAAGAAATTATATAATTTGAGTGGAAATTGGTCCGTCATGCCGATTTGTAGATACTTTCAACAGGGAACATGCACATTTGGAGATAGATGCAAGTTTGATCATGTATCTACCAGTAGCCATTCTTATGATGATTACTCAGATGACGAGGGCATAAATTATCGTAAGAATTACAAACATGGCAATGATAAGTACAGTTCTGGTGGAAAATACAGTCCTGGAGGTAAACACAAGTCTGTTGGAAAATACAGTCCTGGTGGGAAATATAGTCCTGTTGGAAAATTCAGTCCTGGTGGGAAATACAGTCCTGTTAGAAAATTTAGCCCTGGTAGCAAATACACGTCTGGTGGTGATAACAATAGCAATGAAAGAGAAGGGATATCTATTCTGAGAGCCAAAGCCCAGACCTGCAGAAAAAGTCTGTTTGATAAACCAACTTCCACTGCCTCATCAAATCTATCAGGATCCTTTTCATCTGATACAGACTCGAAACCTACTCCTTTATATCAAGTGGAAGGAATATTGCAGAAGTTAAAGCATGAATTTACACGGTGGGAGCATTCTGGTCTGTGGCCTTTTTCATGCTTTTCCCCCTTTAAAGGACAAGGCTCTTTCCCGGGATTGATTGATTATTCTCCTGAAGAAATAAGATGCTTTACGTACCAGTCATGTGGAATGGACAAATTTGAAGAATGCCAGCAGGTTATCAAAAGCATTTATGACCAGGCAAAGCTTGTAAGAAGCCAGTTAATAACACCAAATGCTGAGGTTTTTGAGATCCTGAGAAAATTATCAAAGGGAGAAATATTGGAATTACCAGTGGCTTCACTGAGTCTGGAGAAACGAGTTCCAACCTCCAGCATTTTTGGTTGCTTCAGTGAAGGAAATGTGCAACCAGTTGCAAGTTCTTTCACATATTCTTCGTCCAACAAAGAATCCCCAGCCACCGATAATCAGAACTTTCCTGCATTACAAGCACCAAAAGGAGGTGTATTTGAAAATATTTGTCCAAATCCTATTTTCAGTAGTATGTCTAATACTACTTCTAGTATGTTCAGTGGAGCTGGTCATCTGTCTCAATCTGCATTAATTGTTAATGTGTCTTCTACTGGAAATGGAAGTTTAGGTGCCAGTTCAAACAAGCCTGTTATTAGTGATTCAGATAAACATTTTCCTTTAGAGGAAGAGGATGAAGAAATGATAGAAGCAATAGAAGAAGAAGAAGAAAGTGAGGAAATGTTAAATGCTCTTGTATAAACTATGGGATCATTATCTAACAAATTTAAGGAACTTCGAGATCTTAGAAGTCAACTATTTACATGTTTCTGAATATCCAGAGTAGGAGTCATAACATCAAATAATATTAAGTAGGAATGAAAGTGTTCAAATCAGTACTACAGATTTTATTACAGAAGTTGAGATGTAAAACTAGAACGCACAGATTATTTTTGATAGATAGCAAAGGTAACTGTGACTTGTTTAGCAGTATGTCTAGCTTATTTTACTCCTCCAAATTGATTTCAAACTGTTTTCAGGGTATAAGAGGTATGATTACATATTACAAATTTATTAAATGAAAATGTTCTGTGAAAAAAGTAAACTGATAATTTGTTGTTAACCAGTGTTTCCATGCACGTCTACAGCTATTGTAAGGTTTTGTTTAATTTTACAAAGACAAACTATTTTATGGTGGCAAATCAGCTATCTCTTAGAAATAATATTGCTGTTCTATGTGCTTTTTCGAAGTAATGAAAAATTACTAGTCAATTGTTTGGCATTCAATTTATTCAATAAATTTTGCCCCTTTTATTTTTCTTATTGTTCTTTCAATTTGTTAAATTTATATTTTCTTAAACATTACAACAAATTTGTAGAAAATTTTAGAATAGATCCTATTGCTATTCTAAAGCCAACATCTTCAATCCACTTCCTGTGTCCCGTATATTGCAACACATGCCCATCCTATATGGTTTCATTGTGTGCCATGGCTTTGTGTATAAGAATTGAAAAACCGAGTTATGTATTGAAACCATGCCAAAACAAACTGGTCACACCTCGTTTACATGCACGTCCAGTCAAAATGTTTTAATTAATCACATATTTTATATTGACTGTAGAGCATCAAAGTACAAATTCAAAAATAAAGAGTTACTAATTTAATTTTTCAAAAATTCTTGTTTTAAAAACACTAAGAGGTTATCCAATAAATTTGACAAATGACAATCGTCTGTTATAAGTTAACAAAAATATGCATATTTACTCACAACATTGTAAAAAGACAAAATATTATTAATCATTTCACACAAGCATTTTTTATAGCTTTATTATAAGAATATTAATGAATAGGTCAACCAACGAATCACAAGGCTTACAGCTAAACAATGATTTTACCAACGTATTATCTTATACAATAAACTACTGAGCATATGTAGCCAGTATGTAGTCATATTTTCATAAGTCCTGTACACAAAGAAATTGATACTTTTGAGTTTGATGACATGATCAATTTAAGAAAGAAAGACAACCTAAAGAATTATAAAATAAATAATACAGTTACTAAAGCATAAAATTCCTAACTGAACTATTTCATACACAAAAGCCCCAAACCTAACAGACGATTGCTACGATAAAATACCAATAGTGAAAAAATGTATGAGGGAAAATAAGAGAGTTAAACCCCCTCATACACAAAATCATTCACTTTTCTATCAAAATGGTTATATTAATAGAAATAAAACTTGAGACAAAAGAACCAGATATAACAAATAGGTTGTATATTGAACTTATTAAAAAACAATGAAATTGACACTGTTTGAAACATACCTATTGTCCCTCAATGTTTGGGCAAAATTTACATATGGGTGATTTCAAAAATAGTTTAAGTACTTTGACTTCACAAATTACTGAATGTTCAAATTCCAATATGTTACTGTAATGTAGCAACATTGTTCCATAGTTTTATTGTACTCCTTTTATTACAATTAATTGTTTCTTCTGTTTTGTTCTTTATAAAAGTATTCTTTGTATTGGTCTTATGCTGTTGTATACTCAATATGTTAGTTGTCGGACAAACAATTCAAAGGTTTTCTGTCGCACATTCAAATGGACTATTTTATATTTTAATAGGAGTATTTTTTTTGAACTTATATCAATGGAATATTGTATTTTCATTTTTACTTTGATGCTTTGGTTTTTTACATAAGGTTGAATACAAGACTTTAATTTTTTTATCATACATTTTTTCACTATAATTTTTGTGCTTTAATTTTAATCAATTTGTTATTATGTCTAGGGTTTTTACATTTCAAATTGTTAGGTTCATAGTATTGGGTTTAGTACTATGTTATTTTTATATATTTTGATAATTTTTCAAGATTTTATCCTATCTTACCATTTTTCTTACAATGATTTGTATTTTTGAGAGTAGATAAGGTACTAAGCATGAAGTTATGATAAGATGTTTAGAAATGAAATAAAGAAATCATTTAATCCTGTATGTTATCCTATAACTATCATATATTGGGATATCTTTTCATTATTTATAGACAATCAAAATAAAAACAATCCAAAAATAGATAAAAAAAAGTCTTAAACATGAAGTTCAATTGACAAATTAATACTTGTTGAAACGTTTTGTTTTCTTTCTTCAGGTCTTAAAATGAGTTAACACGGTTCTACTATGAAGAAAAAAACATAACTAACATAATAACTAAAATAACTAACATAACTAAAAAAACTCACATAACATTAAAAAAAAATGACCAAAGAAAAAAAACATAATAACTAACATTGGTATTATGAATACTCAAACAATTGTAAAAAATGTGAAAATCCAAAGTAAAACTAAACAAATATTAATAAGATATTTTTAAAATTATTTCTTTTATATAACATTAAAAAATAGCTACGAGCCATGACTGCGAAACTCACTTGTTAATTAATAAAAACATCAGTCCAAGAATTATACATAGACCAATTAGTGGTCAATGTCAACATACTAAAAAAATTAATTACATTTTGATAAAGGAGATACACTTTAAAGTCTCACTTTTCGTGGACGCATCTTAGAGTAGTGTAGCATCAGATAGCCAAGGGGGAATGACAAGAGTAAGTGATAAGAGAGAAGAGGAGGGAAAAGGGAGTCAGAGGAATGAAGTAGGGAGGCGAGGGAAAGGATTGAAGAATACATTCAAGGGTGTATAAAAGGAAAATAAGAAAAAGACTGAGAAAAAATGAAATGCAAAAAATAAAACAGATTTTAAGTTGGATAAAAATTGATTCATATTTTTAATTTTCATTAAAATAATATCACTCACAGGTGTAAAAAGATATGACTAAATTGGTATTCAGGGTACCATATCGTGTATTTTAATCTGTAGGGATTCAGAATAAAGTTGGGAGTATTTCCTAGGCTGCCTATCCAATATTGTTGGTTTGTGAAAGTAAAAATTATGATATGTATATGGCATATGACGAGAAATCAAACTGAGATGAGATCCAGCTTCTTTTATATTATTTTGGTGCTCTTTCACCCTATGTTGTAGTTTTATCTTCATCTTACTAATGTAGGACAATGGGTAATTGAGAAATGAAAAACAATAAACTACATTTTCCATCTTAAAGAATGGAACCAAGTCCTTTACATTTTTAATCAGAGATTTTTTTTGTTACTAACCTTACTAATAATCATGACATTAAAATTCTGTCTAGAACACTCTTTGGTGAAACTATTAATTATATATGAAAGATATGGCAATAATTTTATGAGTCTAGTGAAGGTTATTATCATGGTTTGGTAGATCAGTGTCATGAATATTAGATTGTTGATTGAAATACTTTTTAAGATGGCAAGTCGTTAACCAATACATTTATCAATGAATTTTTGAGGATAATTGTTCTCCAATCTTAACCTGGTGAAAATTTTTCAGATAATTGGGGTGAAATGATTCATAGGACAATTTAATGGCCCTGACTACCAAGCCAAAACTCCTCTTGTTCGATGAGTGAAATGATAAGAGAGGAAATGAAGTGTAGGACCAGTAGCGCAAGATTTCCAATACCAATGGGTAATTAGTTGTTGTCATAACATTGCATTGTAACATCTAAAAAGTTGTCATTATTGAAATTCTCTCTCTAATGTGAACTGAATCGCCAAGTTGTAAGAATAAAAAGAAGCAAAGAAGCCATCAACATCTTCTTTGTGGATAATGGCAAATGTAACATTGACATACCTAATATAAAGGAGGCTGTCAAAATCAGGATCATACTTTCATTACAATCAATTTACAATCATATTTTCTTCTAGCTTCCTCATATCAAGTTCGGAAAAAAAGGAAACTCAAATATCCACCTATTACCTACAGTACGAGTACCTACAGTCTATTTGGATGATACATTATCAAGGGTAAACCTGATATTAAGAATACACTTATTAATGGTAAGAATTTTGTATTGAGCAAATGCAAAATTATCTAGCATGGGTATAGAATATTTCAAAACTTCAATACTCAATAAATGGGGAATACTAAGGAACGTAGTAATGACATGAAGAGAAATGACGAAATGGCGAGGGAGAACTAACAAGTTCTCATACATTCTCAATAAAATAAAAACTATTACAGATCACATTGGTAACCTTGATTGTTTAGTAAGATAGGTTTTAGAAGGTTATTTAGTAAGTAAGTGCACAAATTCCATTGGGAAGAACCTAATGAAGTGACAACACACTACAAAGAATGTTAGTCTTTGTGCATTTTAATTAAACCACATACTGTTGGTACTTTCCCTGTGGTAGAATATATTTTATTCTTCTGCTTCATGGATTTAGGCCTTAAGGCCTGTTTCCACATCAAGAGAGTGAGTCTCTCCATCTTGTAAAGGGGCGGCCAACATTTCTTCTTTCTTTAGGATTATACGTGTACATTATTATGGAAATTCTTTTTGGAGGCATGCATTGGATATGATCATGCCAGTTGCTCCTAATTGATTGAATTCTGTCCATCAGATAGAACATATTCAGTTCAGTTCTGACGTCATCATTATAGTGTCTATCTAAGATATTGTAACCTGCTACTGAATGTACGAATTTCATTTCGGCACTTTCTATTTTTCTTCTGTCTGTTCTATTTATGGTCCAGTTTTCGCATGCTTAAGTTAGCATGGGTACTGCCATTGCTTTGTAGAATTTGAGTTGCATTGTTTTTAAAGTCTTGTTTTTTAATGTTCTTTAATGTGGGACAATAGTCCCACACATGTTACAGAATCTGTTTAATTTCCTTTCATTTTTCTGGCAGTAAGACACATTGAAGCCTAAATAGGTAAAATTGTTTGTCTGTTCAATGGGTTCATTATTATTCACAATTTTACATCTCGTGTGGTTTGTTCCTTCAAAGCCCATTGATTTTGTTTTCCTAGTGGAGATTTGCATATTGTATTTGGTTGCCTGTTCATTTAGTTTGTGTGCTGCAATTTGTCATCATGTGCTAATCTTCTGAGCTACTAAAAATAACTTGGTCGACTGCAAACAATATGATATTTAGAGATTTGTCATTTATTTTAAAATGTGTTTTCAATTGCCCTTGCCATTGCCAGACAATCTCGTCTATATAAATACTAAATAGAGCTGGTGACAGTGGGCACCCTTGTTTGACTCCTTGATTTATTTCTACAAATTTATTACTTCCTTGAGATCCTTTATCAATGCATATTTTAGTGTCGAAGGCTTTGTATTGCTCTTATTAGGTGGGCTGGGAATAATTTTTTATGCATTATCTCCCAGAGTTTCTTTTGCTACACTTTGTCGAAGGCTTTAACATAGTCTATAAATAGTATATATGTCGGTAAGTTAAATTCTCGTCTCTTCTGTATTAGCTGTTCCACTACAAATACGCAGTCGGAACATGAGAGACCTTTCCTAAAACCGCACTGTTCCTCTAAGAACATATGCTCATTAATTATATTCAATCTCCGAGTTATTATCTTAGAATATATCTTATAGGCTGTGTTGAGAAGACTTATTCCTCTATAATTTTAGCAATCCTGTCTGCTACCTTTCTTGAAGATAGGGCATATAATTCCTTTCCTCCAATCTTCAGGAATGGTATATCTCCTCCAACACATATTAATTATTTCAAGGAATCTCCTCTTTATTTCATTCGGTGCATACTTTAGTAGTTCAGCATTCATGCAGTCAGTTCTTGGTGACTTCTTATTCTGGAACGTTTTAAGTATGTTGTTCAGTTGGTTGAGTTCAATGGGGTTCACTTCTATTATTGTTTCCAATAAGGGATTTTCAGAATTTTTCAGGACATTTCATTTTTCTGTATTTGTCCACAGAAACAGATAGTATGTAAACCATTCTTTCTCGGTTTCAAGATGTTGTTAATTTTTAATGTATCTCTTTCTGTCGAATTTAGATACTTCATTATTTTATAGGCAGTGTCTTGTGATCTATGACAGTCGTGTTCGATCTCGCTTATATATATATTTTATTATAGGTTTTAAAATCAATACATTCATACATTCTCCACCTTTTTATAACCTCTTGGTGGTCTTTAGTGAAAGCTGTTAACTTCCGTTGAGGAAGAGGAATGAATTTACAAGTGCTAGAGATCTGAAATTCCACTTTAAGAAAATATTCAAACCTTTCTGTAGCAACTAATTCTCCTTTATTGGAATTATCAAAAAATGTCAGGGTTATCTCTAATGAAGGGCTTGGTCTGCCTTTTTATTAATAAGAATGTTATGGGGTATAAGAGATCAATTCGAATTAAAACTAGTGGAGCTAGAAGAGCACATACTTACGCACACATAGCCCAAAACATTGCACTTTTGTAATTTTCGAAAAATCAGGGATTTTACTGAAGGTGAGACCTGCATCATTCTGTTAATTGTCTTTTACGCTATCCGAGGGCAAAGATTAATAAAATTGGTACAATTTTTGAGAAAATTTTGCAAATGTAGAGATTTCATAAAAACAATCCTCAAAAATTAAAATGTCCGTTTCAATCTCCCAAATCTTCGAGTTCGTTCGGATCGATCGGGAAATGTCAATTTTGAAGAACATCGGCTGAACAGTTATTAAACTGTTATTAAATTACTAGCGTTGACCATAGACGGATAGACGAACGTTTTGGCGTCACTCGATTTTTCGGCACCAAGGACCCACAAAACATGGATTCTGGCTACATCGCGTGTAAGAGAGAGTAATTTACTATATATAGAAGCAGAATTTGTCCACAGTTTTATTATCAGGGCCCGACAATAATAGAGTGACCTTTAGCTACAGAGTAATTTTTCGAACGTTAATTTTTTTTCTGCTCCCACCCCTTAAACTGGGTTCATTCGGCAAAAAATGTTCTGTGCAGAATTTTGGCACAAACGGACAATTTCCAGGCGATGCTCAAACGCCTCAAAATTTGAATTTAGTACGTGCGACAAATAACTCCATTAAAAAGCCGTGAAGAACGGAGAACATTTTCTTTTTACCCCAATTTTGTGACTCATTCAGGCCCAGCAATTGTTTAAAATCATTCTAAATCAAATTACTCAAGAGTTCGTACAAATTTCATAAATAACACGAAAAATTAAGGAAAAGTATCTCTTTAATCGTGCGTCTATAAGAGAAATACACAGAATCACAATAATTTCTTCATAATCAAAACATTATTTGAACGATCGAACACCGAACTTTTTTTTCCCAAGAGAGAATTTAGTAGCAGTTTAGTAGCAGAGAATTTTGTACGATCTTCGGCAATAATTTTGAAAACAATTTAGTATGTCAGATATATGTTTTGTGAGGGAATGTTATAATTTCGAATAAATTAAACATGTCTTTCCTCAACGTCATGCACAACTGTCTTCCCAAATTTTTGAGTACAGATTTTGAATTTTTAAATTCATTCTTGAATTTGGATTTTTGCTAACAGGATCGTCTTTCCATATTGTAACACCCACACTTCCCCCGTTTCTATGTTAATGCTAACTTTAATCTGGTCGTTCTGACCGCAACTGGCACTGCGCCTACTTTTCGTAGAAGGGGGGGGGGGTGCATCCCAAGGTGACCCGACTCACCTTTTGTCCTGGTTTCCTCTCTCTAGCGTTGCCTCGGTTGCTCAGTCTGAAATTATGATGGGATGCATGCGTGACTGGCATTACAATGCATTGAAACTCATCGTGTCTTTTTTAACAAATGGTTTTTAATCGCTACTTCCTATGTGAGGTGAGGCCTCCAATTACAAAAATAATTCTTCTAACCTAACTTAATCTAACTTATCTTAGGTTTCAGGTCCTCTCGGGATATTGTTCAGGCGTTCGGACCCTCACGCGGGTACGGTGTAGGCTCCGGTGTGCTGGCCCTGGGTTGGTGCAGGCGGGCCCTCTCGGGCGGCCCAGCGCGGTCCGGTCCGGTGGCAGCGGCCTCCCTCACCCTTCGAAGGGCGGGGGGAGTAGTGGTCGGCGTCCTGACACCTCGGCGCTATCGGCGGCTCCCCCGAGCGCCGGCGGCGTGGCCCAAGGCGGCGGTGATCGCGCTTCAGCCCGTCACAAGTTCCAGCTCGTGTTCGGGCGCTCTGGCAGTCATTGGCCGTAATCACCTCACGGCGATTGTCCAGCGTGCGACCTAGCCCAGGCGACACATGAGCGACCAGCGATGTGGTGGCGATGGCAGGCTGGCAATCTTACACCCAAGCCCTTGAAAATCCAACATAAATTCTTGATTTTCTTTTCGAAGGAAACATCTATCTTCAAAGGAAAATGGGTGATATGTTGCAACCACAAAACCATCGACCGATCACCTGCCTATAGACTGTTTACAAGCTGTTCACATCGCTAATCAGCAGCAAGATAGATGAACACTGCGATAACTATTCCATCTGAGAAGAGGAACAAAAGGTTGCATCCAAAGATCGATGGGGTGTAAGTATCAGCTGACAATTGATGCAGTTACCTTGGAACAAGTTCACAAAAAACGACACAATATGCATATGTGCTATATAGAGTAATCGGACGATCGCACGCATCAGTTTTCGACGTATATTCTAAATTTTATTTCAAATAACGTTGGGAGCCTCCGACATTTGAGAGCCAAGAACGTGGCACATTCTCGCTACCTGCGCGCTAGCGGACCGCGCTGGGCCGTCCGAAAGGTCTCGGCTCAATTGTGCTGGGTAGAGTCGTGGCTGGGCGCGCCATGACTCAGCGGAGAATTTTTGGACGCCGCGCCGACGAGCGTCGCCATTCACCCAACCAGGTTTCCGAGAATTCCCAACACGCTAAAATTTCGTCCGAAACCCGCGACGCCAACTGTCGTCGATGACACCGCGATTGGACAGAGAATGCCGCGTGATTTCAGGGGCCAATCGCCGAAAACCGAGCGGGGGAGGACCACGTGATCTCGCGACACATGGAAGGCCAGTGCGGGCCCCACGAGCTTTCTTCTGATGGAGAACACGGGCAAGTGAGGTCGAGCAATTATTTCGATGGGTGAGACGGGCGAGTGAGGGTAATCATTGGGAGAACGCAATGCCGAACCCCGCTAAACGCATTACCATACACCGCGAGACACCGCGCCTACTCGCCAGACTGCCATCGCCACCACATCGCAGGTCTCATGTGTTGCCTGGGCTAGGCCGCACGCTGGACAATCGCCGTGAGGTGAGAACTCTACGGCCAATGACCGCCAGAGCGTCCGAACTGGGGCTAGAAATTGTGACGAGCTGAAGCGCGTTCACCACCGCCGCTTGGGCTACGCCGCCGGCGCTCGGGGGAGTCGCCGATAGATCGCGAGGCGCCAGGACGCCGCCCGCTGCTCCGCCCGCCCTTCGGAGGGCATGGTAGGCCGCTACCGCCGCCGCTACCGGACCGGACCGCGCTAGGCCGCCCGAGAGGGCCGCCGCCTGCGCCAATCCAGGGTCCGCACACCGGGGCCGACGCCGTACCGGCCTAAGGGTCCAAACGCCTGGACAATGACCCGAGAGGGCCTGAAATCTAAGATAAGTGAGGCTAAGTTGGGTTAGAACAATTATTTTTGTAATTGAAGGCTTCACCTCAGCTACGATGTTGTGATTAAAATCCATTTGTTAAAAAAAACACTCTGAGTTTTAATGCATTGATTCATGGAAAGGTCAGTCACGCATACATCCCATCATAATTTCAGACTGAGCATCCAGGGCAACGCTGGAGAGAGGAAACCAGGACAACAGGTGAGACGGGTCACCTAGGGATGCACCCCCTCCCTTCTACGAAGCGTTGGCACAGTGCCAGTTGCGGTCTGATCGACAAGATAGAAGTTAGCATTAACATAAAGAAGGGAAAAGTGGGGGTGTTACAATAGATTACCAGAAGGCATTTGATTGTCTCGCACAGTTGGTTGCAAAAGGTTCTTGAGATATATGATGTACGTCCAAAAATCAAACAGACGGTTAGTGCAATGATGGCAAAATCGAGAACGAATATATGGATGTTCGGAAAATATAGGAGTGGTCCATATTAAAACTGGAATGTTCTAAGGAGATTCTCTGTCACCATTATAGTTTTATCTAGCAATGAACCCTATATCCAAACTTCTTAACAGCAAAATAGAGTGCAATTTAAGCAAAAGAAACAACTCTCGCCTGTCTCATTTGTTGTATGTTGATGACCTCAAAATCTATGCAGGGAGCAGAGACAAATTACACGGTCTAATTGAGATAGCTAAAGTGTTCAGTGACGATATAAAGATGTCTTTTAGACTAGACAAATGTGCCATAATAGACATTACAAAGGGCAAGATCGAAAGCCACAATGAACCAATTAGAGATATCATTGAACTTCCACTTGATGAGGTTTACAAATATCTAGGTACGACCCAAACCTACCGAATAGATCATTCCAGCATGAAGAAAGCTCTGACCGATAAGTACAGATCAAGAGTTACAAAAGTTCTGAACACTAAATTAAACGGAAAAATCCAAATCATAGCAATCAACTCATGGGCAATCCCTACTTCTTCCTATTCTTGCGGTATTCTCAAGTGGTCGTGTGCAGACCTCGCTGGAATAAAAAGATTGACTAGAAGGCTGCTTACTAAATTCAGGTGTCTTCATGCAAACTCGTATATTAAAAGACTATAACTATCCCGAAGAGAAGGAGGGAGGGGACTGCTAAACATTGAAAATCTCTGCAGAATCCAAGAGAGGAAAATGAAGCAAAAGTTACTCTCGCGTGATGATGCTTTAATGAAAATGCCTATACAACCAGGTTATACTCCGGTAAACGTGAGTGCCTTTAACACAGAAACAACTGCAACTGCAGCAAGAACGACACCAAAAGGGACAATTCAAAGAGATCTAGAAGATTAGCAACAAAAGGTAATGCACGGAAAATTTCCTAAAGCTATCCAAGAACCTCGTGTTGTAACACCATCCTAGCTGCAATGGCTATCAGACCGATATCTATAACCAGAAACGGAGGGATTTATAGTTGCAATCCAAGATAGAGTATGCCGAACTAGAAACTACGAAAAACATTGCATGAACATGCCCTAACCATGAACTAACTACGATTGTCCTTCAACAATTGGCTCTCAAGCATGGAATGTTAAATAGTGGAGCCCCGCCGTATTATAAATACAACCCAGCATCTATAATGGAATATCATCTATTGGGACAGACCCATAATAACAGATAAAGCTGTGGCTTTCAAGTGACTAGTTACGGTTTTGATTGACAGGAACAAGAAAGAAGCTATGCTTGTTGATATTGCTGTACCACTGATACACAATCTAAAGAAAACAGGGGCCGAGAAAATTACTAAGTATGAAGATCTTGCTCTAGAAATAAAACAAATATGGAAACTACAGAGTGTAACAACATATTCCCTTGTTATTTCGGCTGAAGGTTTCAAAAAGTTTCAAAAATCTACAAAAAATTTCAGAAAAAAATCATTTAAAAAATTAGATTACCTCAACGAATCCTAAATTACGGACAGAAAGCAGTGATCCTCCCAACATGTCATATAGTTCATAAGTTCTTTAACTAACACAAATGGGGCTCCCGATCTTGGAGGTCAGAGTGCAATCTCTCTCCTCAGCTCTTTCCTTATCGTGGCAGGAATGGGTAAATTGAACCCAGCATAATGGCAGGCGCACAGGTCTTTAATAAAGAATCCGGGAATTCACCTAAACCGGCTGAACATTTATTTTTTACTTTACGGATTATTTTGAGAATTTTATAGGAAGAAGTTTCGGAAACGAATATCGTGTCTAAAATGTTGGGAGAAATATCTGATATTGAATTTTGTGGCTGAAGACGCTTAGTGAGATCGCTAACAATTCTCGAAAGAGTTCACTGTTGCCTGATCGTTCACATTTATATCGTTATATTTTAAAACTACATTCTCTATAAGTTTTCTAATTGATTTGGTTGTATTTTTTATTATATTCCACGTTGTTTTTGTTTTATTTGAGTTCAAAATATCCTGATTGTGTTTCATGATTTTAGCCTGCCTTATGACTTTTCTTTCACAATCATTTCTACTTTTTAAAGTAGATGAAGAAATCTTGAGCTACGTCATGACGTTTAGAAATAAAAGAAAGAATTAGCTTGTTTTTTAATGATGCCCTAATGGCTTGTGGCATCCAAGAATGGCTTTTCCGTGAAATATTTAATTTTCTTTTTTGAAGAGGAAACCAAGTGGTAAAATGAAATGAAAGCGATGAAAAAAATAATTATATTTATCGTTTGTATCCACAGTATTATAAACCGCGTCCCATGACTCCTGAATCAAGTAATCAATGAATAATTTTATTTTGCTTTTAGTAAACAATCTAATCATATGTGTATTATTTATTGTGTCATTATTCGCATCTTATAATGATAAGAATTTGTGCATCGTGGTCACTGTATCCTAAATCATTTGTTTGAACTTCATATCGAGTAGTAGTTTTGTTAATTATAATTAGATTGATTGCCTTCATCGAAATTAGTGTGATCCGTGCAGGTACATTAATTGTAATATCTAAATTGAAGGAATTAATTAAATCGAGAAACTGTTCTTTCTCGCAAGATTCGACCAGAAAATCAATGTTGAAATCTCCACATGCAACAATGGATTCAAAAAAGCAATTGTTGACTTTGTTAAGTGTTATCTCCAGTTTTTTTAAGAACAAAATATTTTTTTAAATTTGTTGCGTCTACAACTTGACGCAACGCGTCTCCTAGCCCCTTAAGACGCGTTGAGTGCTTTGTGCTGCTCCGCGTATGGGCCTCCTGCTACGCGCTCTTGCGTCACTACCCAGCGGCCAGAATTTTCAAGGAATAAGGATAGGGGTGGGGTTTAGGACACTTCACAAGGGTTGGACTGGCCCTTGTGAAGCAGCCCAACTCGTTTTGTTGGAACAAATTTCATATGAGATTCGAGGGAATCGCACCCGGAACTGTGGTGAAAGGTTAGCGACTTCGTTATGTGCCACGAGGGAGCTCAAAATCAAAATAATCTGCAGCTCTCTTTTTTGAAGGCCTGTAGATGGAATGTAATATCACTTTTAGCGGAGTAAGGTGTACAACAGAAATTTCGAAAATATTTTCAATCGAATACACATTTAATTCCGTCTAGGAGATAGAATCAATCTTATTTCTAACGTAAATACAGGAACTCCCATATGTAGGACCTTTATGCGATTCTCTCTCTCTTTGCAATAAAAGCTTGCGAGGTAAAAGTTTGGAATTTGGAAAATGCTAAGTTCATTAAGAGATAACCAGTTTTCTGTAAAGCAAAGAACATCCATTTGATTTAAATCACTCTGTAGAGCTGCCCCGATAACCTCAGTTTCATTTGAAAGGTATTGAACATTATGGCGCAGTATGTTTATCCTTAGAAAGTACCTACACGAATGTTTTTCTTCTGCGTCTGACTAGTTGCTATATATTTACTCCATTTTTACCTTCATCGAAATGTACATCGAAAGTGTAAATTTGACAAAATAGCTAAAATACACAGAAATTCAGAAAATTATCGCTTGCATTCTTTTGTCCATTGTTTCATCACATTTGCCCACCCATTAGAAAATTTTTACCAACCTGCTTTCACGAATTAGAGGGAAAATTTCAAAACTTCAAAATTTGGCCTCAAATTTTAAAATACCCAAATTTGAAGTGCGCTATCGTTTGACCACCTTTAGTCACGAACTAAATTATTTTTACCACGTTGCCTTTAGCAGATATAAACAGATATAAAGGTTTGAAAATCAAGGAGTTGCTGCGTCAGCCAGATCGATTGGGGAATATCAATTACATAGTGAGATTTAACGATTTGCGAGTCCTTGATACCGTTTTAACTGTCAGCTAAAGCGTTTAGCCGACAGTTGAAACGGTATCAAGGACTCACAAATTGTTGAATCTCACTATGTAACGTTTTAGAGGAAGTTTTTTACTACATATTAGAACAGGGTTTGTACACGTTTTTCGTATTAGGGCCACACAATACGAGTTATTGTGCAGAAAACCCCCGTTTTTTTTTTGCCGCAGCATTACATGACTTTCTACTACGCATATTACTGTGTATGGTTTAATTGGTACGTACTATCTGTGTAGTACGTACCCCGGAAAATAATATAAGGTAAAAGTATTAAATTTCCAATCATAGTATTACCGTTTCATCATTGTTGACAAAGTAATGTTTCAAATTAACAAAACTTCATTTAAATAAGAGGTTTCAACCGAAAATTCGTCATTTTCCGAGCACGATTACGCAACTTTCTCTTCTCACGAGGAACTTCGTAAGGTAAGAAAGTAAAACCAACGAGTGAATCCTCCATCACAAGCCAGAATCTTAAAGATATCTAGAAATGTCAAAGTGTTTGTAATGTTTCTAACGACAATATGTATTTGCAATTATTTGACTTTTTCGACCGAAAACTGAACATCAATATTCATAAATAATTTTAGTTATTCCAAAATTATTGCCGAATTGGCTGCCAGCATCATTCCATTCGCAAAGCTTTAGCGATACCTGTGCAAATGGTAAATAAATCATTAAATATCGCTATTAAAATGAAATGTTACTTTCCCTTTGATGCTCAGTATAATATCTAATTGCATAAAAACCGTTAAACAGCAAAAACGATTTTACTTCGGAATTAAACTTTTCTATCAAATTTTCTCGTGTAATGTCATCTGGCAAAGTGTGGTAAAATAATGTACATGTAGGGTATGTGAATTTATTGTAGTGTGCTGATGATAATGTCACCTGCTGAATATGATTACTTCGTCGAAAGTTACACTTATACACATTGAAGGTTTCTGATGTATATCAACAGACCAAGTAATGGTAAAATTTGGTAACAGAATAGGTAATAGTAAAAACGTTTTTTTCAATCATTTTTGAACGGGGATGGTAAAAATTTTCCAAAGGGTGGGCAAACATAGGCAAACGATGGAGAAACGAATCAACCCAAAAAATTGCATTTTTGAATTTGATTCGGGCCAACTTCACGGTTTCTAGCTGCCGTGAATTACATTTTTCGCTAATATCTGCTAAAGGTAACGTGGTAAAAAAAATTTTGAGATTAATTTCAAATTTACTTTGAAAACGTTGTTGTTCTAACGTTATGGACATTGCTCATTACTACCAGGCATGCTGCCATTGTTCACACCTGACGTCTGGCAACAGAGTAAATTTTCTATGTAGTTATTTCTATGTAGTAACAGAGCGACAAGTTTCTATGTAGTTATTGTTTATTCACCTTTTAAACTTATGGCTTTCTTGAAATCGTTGCTTTTCATGATATGAATTTGGCGAAATATCGCATTTCCGGTATTAGTTGAAAAGCAACATTTCTTTTCTGGGAACTCTCTTTTCTGACAAATTCTCATTTAATTATTTTTATTTATCTCTGTAATTTTTTAGTTTTCTTGTCATTGCGGTATTAACTTGATGTCAAATTAGCCGAATGTTTAATAGCAGGGTCAAATGAAGAGCGACAAATTTACTTTTTGCGCAAAAAATTAGCAACAAAAAAGCTACAAATTTTGAGTCTAATTTCATTATTGTCTTAAAACATTGCTATGCTAACTTTACGAACATGGAAAACCCTACTACAGAGAGCGAGACACACCTTTCTTACAATTTATGGTAATTCCGATCCAATTAATGGCCGCAGGGACAAGTTATCGAATTGATTATGGTTTCCTGATAGATATTTTTCATTCTCTTTAATCATTTCATTTTTTTATTACTTTTAGATCATAGCCCTCTTAAAAATATTATTACTTCTATTTATATTGTTAAAGGATACATAGCTAGTTAATTAAAAGACAATTAAATTGTTAATAACTTTTTTCTAAAACTGAAAATAAACTTCTGACACCTTGCCTAAACACTATTACATTTACATTTCAACAACCTTAAAAATTGTATCCCGATTGTACATCAATAAATTTCAACTAATTGTGCTAAAACATCACCTACTTTTCCCCGCTTGTATTTTCACGCAAAATTATACGAAAAGTACTCACATTTTCGAAAATTGTGCATGACTTTATTTTAAAATCTATCTTTATAGAACAGGTTTCATTATCAGAAAAAAATCTCTATCTTTAATATTTTACTTGTAGGAAGACTCCAAAAGAAATTTAAACTTTGGAAATTTTCCAAAAATCAGAAAACGAACATGAAAAACGAAAAAAAAACGGCTTGGGGCCACACAAAACCAGTTGTTGCGCAGAAAATCTCCGTTTTTTTTGCCCCAGCATTACATGACTTTCTCTATACTAAGCATATTGCTGGGTATGGTTCAATTGGTACGTACTCTCCGTGTAGTACGTACCTGGGAAAATAATATACGGTAAAAGTATTAGATTTCCAATCATAGTATCCGCGTTTCATCATTGTTGACAAAGTAATGTTTCAAATAACAAAACTTCATTTAAATAAGAGGTTTCAACCGAATTCGCCATTTTCCCAGCACGATTTCCCAGTACATTCCCCACTGACTTGTAGAAGATGTGCACAGATAATCAAGTTACATTTACGTAATGAAAAACAATGCGCCATCTCAGCATTTGCTCAATGGATCAGGGAAACGTGACGAAAACTCTGATCGAGATGGGAGTCACTGACCCAGAAGCTGCAGTACACTACTTGTTACAGGTTGTTTAGAATTATGCAGTCCAAATGGTAAATCATACATTAAATATCTCTGTTAAACTTAATATTATTTTCCTTTGATGCTCGGTATAGTCTCTAATTCCATAAAAACCGTCATGCTGCAAAATCGATTTTACTTGGGATTTAAACTTTTCTATCGAATTTAATCGTTTAATGTCATCTACCAAAGTGTTGTAAAATAATGTACATGTATTGTATGTGAAGCTTTTGTAGTGTGATGTTGATAATGTCACCTGCTGAATATGATTACTTAATGGAAAGTTACAGTCATACACATCGGAGTATTCTTAAAGTATATTTCCGACTAATACCAAGTCATTTTTGACAAAAACCACTGATTCGTATGTCAACAGACAATGTAATGGTAAAATTTGGTAACAGAATAGGTAATAGTAAAAACGTTTTTTGTCAATCATTTTTGAACGGGGATGGGAAAAACTTTCAAAAGGGTGGGCAAACGCGATCAAACGATGGACAAACGAATCCACACAAAAAAATTACAGTTCTGAATTTGATTCGGTCCAGGTTGACGGTTTCTGGGTGCCGTGGAATACGCTTTTCGACGATATGTGCTAGAGGACACGTGGTAAAAATAGTCTAGTTCGTTATTGAAGGTGGTCAATCGATGGACAAACGAAAGCGCACCTCAAATTTTGTTTTCTTTTTTTAATATTTTATGAAACATTTTGAAATTTCGAAAACTTTTTTTTGCTCCAAAGTGTAAAAGAAGCCTGGTAAATATTTTCTAAGGGGTGGGCAAATGTGAACAAACAATGGACAAAAGAATGCAAATGATAATTTTCACAATTTCAGTGTAGTTTTGTCTTTTTGGACAAATTTACAAAAACTGGGGAAAAATTAATTTTGTAACTAAACGTAATATACCTTTTCTAAGTGATGGATATTCGGTTTCCAAAGATGGACTAACGAAGGGGACAGTAAAATCTCGAAATTTCTCTATGTTTCTTGGTATTTTTTGAATTGGTAAAATGGCGGGAAAAGGTTTTTTGTCCGTAACTTTTGTACAAGACCATGTAAAAAAATTTTCTAAAGGGTCGCCAAACATGGTCAAACGAATTCACAAAAAAAATTTTTTTCCAATATTTCAATTTTCCAATTTTTTTCGACCCATCTTCACAGTTTTCTAAAAAATGTTTTGGTTGATCCCTTGGTGATAAAGCTCGTTTGGAGGCGGATAAGGGGTCATTAGGAGTCAAATAATCAATGCAAATGAAAAGTTTCGAAATTTTTCTTTCATTGTTGCTATTTTGTCGATTTGGAGAAATGGCGGGAAAAACGTGTCAATCATTTTTGAACCGGGCCTGGTAAAAAGTTTCTAAAGGGTGGGCAAACGATGGTCAAACGAATCTACCAAAAAAAATTGCATTTCTGAATTTGATTCGGACCATCTTCACGCTTTTTGGCTGACGTGAAATACGATTTTCGCCAATATCTGCTGAAGGAAACGTTGTAAAAATAAACTAATTCGTGATTGAAGGTGGTCAAACGATGGGCAAACAAAAGCGCACGTCAAATATTGGTATTTTTAATGTGTGAGGCCAAATCTTGTAATATTGTAAAGGCGTGAAGTTGGCCCGAAAAAAATTGCTTTTGCTCTAATTTTTGAACGGAGGCTGGTAAAACTTTTCTAAAGGGTGGGCAAACGTGGTCAAACGATGGACAAATGTATGCATATGAAAACTGGATATATTAAGTTTTTTTCGGGCCAACTTCACGGGGGTGGTCAGGGCCCTTACGTACTGTACGCGGCCACTTCTTGCTAAGTGTAGCAGTCCTAGGGGCCCGCATCAGCGGGCCCTTCTCAGGAAACGGCAGTCTGGCCGTGCCGTTTCCAAAGTGCACGTGAAGTTCTACGCCCTGTAAGATGAACACTGTGGATTCATTACGCCTTTTCCTTTTTTCTTCACTGAGACTTGAAGAAAAAATTGATATTAAACGGTTAGGAGCACATCAAGCGAGTGACTGTTCATTTACAGAAATCGATGGAAAGAAGAAAAGAACTCTCAGTATTCCGAAAGATAAGCTATGGCATTAGCATCATTTTTAAAAAAAATATTTTGTTTGTGTTTATACAACACTATTTGATTAAAAGTCTTAATAAAATATCCTCCTGATTTTGAGGAAGGTTTATAGATTTAAAGATTGAATTAATTAATAATTAATATTAATTATATGCAAGATTAAATGACAATTCTTTAATTAAATAAGTTATTGATTCTGTGACGATATTCCTGCTTTTGCACCTGGCCCCACCAGAAAAAAAACACCAGGAACGAAAGACTTGACACAAGTTTCTCTTTACATGTCTTAGCGCTCGATCCTAATGTGCAGCGAGAATTGCACCATCACCCTCCTTGAAAACCAAACATGTCGAGAATACAAGAAATGAATACACTACCCCAGGCCCATCCTGGCTCTACCTGGTCATCGAATTCGGGGACCAGGTCCATCATGTTACATCTAAGGTTGAAAGATAAAAGGCAAAAAACACAGACATTTTACCGATACACTTAATACTAACACTCTCTGCAATCTGGGCAAGATTAAACAACTTACAGACACACAGCAAAAATTCCGTATAAAAATCCTTGCAATTAAGGAAACGTGATTAACGGTCGAAAACCATTTTGATACATAGAATTACAAAATCTAAAAAGAAAACCTGTAGTTAAAACTAATGAGAAAGAACTCGAAACAGTTGGGTAGAGGATTTGCAATTCACAAATCCATCAGAAGTTCGGTTATCGACTACCACATAACTTCAGAACGCATATCAACGATCTCCGTCAAATCGGCTAACAAAGCTAACATTGATCAATGCACACGCACCCAGAAATGAATATAACAAGAAGAACCAGATGACTTCTGGAATGAGCAGGAAGAGACGACAAACGAAATTGCCAAGCACCCTGTAAAAATCCTCTTAGGCGACTTTAACGCACAATTAGGAAAAGAGAAAAATTCAGGAAACTCACAGGAATTAATACAGCTCACAAGAGGATTAACAAGAATGGGGAAAGATTCATAAACTTTTGCCACAATTTCGACCTTTGAATCGTCTCAACACAATTCGAGATACCCAGGAAGAAACTATATAGTTGAAAGTCACCTAACACAATACTGGGGGAATTCCGGAAAGACCATACAGCCATCTCCAAGAACAATACGGTAGAAATTCCGAATGTGAAAACAAGAAGAGGTTTTTTTGAATCAGACCACGTCTCTCCGGATAAGAACCCAACCCGTTTACAACCCAATACGAGAGAACCAAAACTAAAATGTGTCGAGATCAGGCCTAGAATACTTAAAACTCAACAAGGAAGTCACCTTATACGAAAGTAGTCAAACAAACAGAATTGAACAGAACTTCCGGAATCAACAATGAAATTAGGACAACATCTGAGAAGGAGAAAACACAGATGTGGAATTTATGTTTGATCAACCAATAGACGAAAGCATCAAAGCCTTGAAAAACTTCAATAGAAACAATACATCAGAAAAATGGCAACAATTTCTAGAGATTCGATAAAAATAACAAAAAACAATTCGGAGGGAAGAACGAAATTATGACAAAGCGATTAGATGGATTAGTACAAGTCTTTAAGAAGAAGAACACTATGAAACGTCTACACCAAATCCCGACGCTAAACCACCAACCATTAAGGAAATAGTGAAAATTATCAAGACACTGAAAAACAAGAGCCCTAGGAGAAGATGGAATTTTTGCGGATCTCTGGAAACTAAAAGATGACAGACTAACAGGAAAAATCCACGGGATCATATTAGACATTTAGGAAACCGAACAGATCACTTCTGAATGGAAATGCGTAATCATCCACCCACTGTACAAGAGAAAGGACTAAACAGACCAGAATAATTACAGGTATATCTTACTCCTTTGGGTCACGTACAAAATTCTTTCAAACGTTCTCTTGAATAGACTAAAAGAACAAGCTGAGTCGCTGATAGGAGAATATTTGATTGGTTACCGCAAAGGACGCTCCTGCATAAAACAGATCTGGAATCTGAAAATGATTCTCCAGATAAGAAACACCAGAAAGAAGTGGTCACTTTTGTAGACTTTAACCTACGACTCCAGAGACAGAGTGACACTCTTCAACACACTAGAAGAATTCGGTATCGACAGAAAGACAAGAGCAAACGTTAACTGACACAATCTCCAAGATTAAATTCACAGGGGACATCTTCGATTCATTTGAGATCCAAACGGGAGTGCGACAGGGTGACGGAGTTTCACCAGTGTTCTTTAATATCTTAAACTGGCCTACAAATTTCGTACGAGAAAATACATTACAAAGAAAAAGTACCACAAGATAAATTGCCTATTGTAACTACCCACGGGAAAATCATACAAGTGCCGCATCTTAAGTAAGTCGCCGACAACGGCGAACGCCACCTCTCCAAGTGTGACGCAGATGGAAATACGTAGGAAATACCAGGGCATCGGCATCATCCTGAGCTAGAGATATTCTGCTTCAAAGAAGATAGTGCCATTGGTGCATTCAATGGAAGAGAACGTGAACGACTGTGCCAGCTCGACTTTGGCATCGTCTCACCCATTACTGATGCAACAAACAATATATACCCATCAACACAGCGTTCTGTTACAGCGTTAAAGTAGTATGTTCGTTAAATCGACTATGGTGAAGTACCACAAAAAATACTTTAAATGAAAGCAAAAGCTCTGGTCTTCAAGATGGCAAGAAACAATTTTGCCCTAAAAGCAAAGAAAAATGAAAAACTGTGATCAAGACCAGTTCGGTTGAACACCTCATGCTGGATACGTTACTGATGTAATCGAGTCGCTTCTCTTCGTTCAAGTGCACTCAGCTTGCACACTTTTGGTTTGAACTGTTCTTTTCTAGTAAATCTCTGTCTTAGTAATACCGAAATCGGCCAAACCGACAATGGCGCTGATAGGCGTCACAGGAACCTTAGATTACATACTTACAATGACAGACACAATTTCTGAGCGAAGATATCGAATATGCTACTCAGTAATTCTGTTGGGAACATTTGTTGCATCTCGTAAATATTTGAAGAAAATACCATTAAAATGATTTTAAAATTGATGAAATCAGCAAAAAATGTATTAATTGGGGGTGCAACAGAATGGTAATGATTTTCTCTTAGCATTTTTTTCTAATTTACTTGGTGTGGCATGGCTTCAAGGTCTTGGTCCATTCTCTAGCCAGCTGCCATCTATTGCCGCTCAAAGTACATTTTCTCAACGTATCAGTTTCTAAATAGTACAACCGAAATATTACTTTAAGAATTTTAAACAACAGTAAAACCTCGTCCTAGATAGAAATTTTCATTGAAACATTTTCAGCCGTTTCTACGAAATCAACGATTGAGCATGACTATGCGAACTTTGAATCTCTTTTTTACAGGTATCTATTAAATTTTCGAAAATCTTCATTTGAAGCCATTTGAAGTACGTCCACTCACAAAGACAATAATATATACAAATTGATGGAAATTTAAATATTAACGGCGTGAGATATTTTAATAAACATTACATTTGAGTAATTTAAAAAAAAAGAACCCCCAAAATAAACTTTACTTAATAATTAATAGTGTAATTAGTAGTATCCTTTGCAAAATTTTGAAGAAAAAATTTGGAGCCATTTTTGAGAAAATGGCGTTTGAGCGTTTCTGAAAATTCGAAATTTTGAGCTCATTTTCACAGAAAACTGTTGAGTTTTCGGGAAACGTTAATTGACATTATTGATAGCACATGAACTCATAAATCTAATAAACTGAAGAAATCGCCTTTAATGTAAATATTACCGACGTCAGAGACAAGTGAAGAAAATTAAATTTTTGTAATTTTTAAAAAAACAAACGAATACAGCATTTATGTCATCGGATAGGGTTGATTGAGCATTAACCCCACCAAACATTTAAAGAATAAACGTGGAGTCTTCTTGAGAAAATCTTGTTTTTTTTAACTGCAAATATTTCAAGCTCTATTGCACGAAATCGACTAAAATTTTCAAAAAGTATACATTATCTTAATGAAAGAACCATTTATGAGCAACAAATTTCATTTAAAGCAAAAATCTGTGTCTTCAATTTTATATTGTAGTATTATACTTGTAGGAAGACGCCAACAAAATTGAAACTTTTGCAATTTTCGAAACATCAGAGTTACCCCTGAAAATCGGACCTACTTCACCTTGATAAATGTACAGTACTCTATTCTTCAAAAAATTTAAAGAAAAATTTTGGTGCAGTTTTTGAGAAAATTTTGATTATGTCCGGAGGCTTCATGTAAAGTACCCCGAAAATTTAAAGAATGTTTTTCAAACTTTCGAAGCTTCAACTAGAGCCAAATCGACAGGGGATTCAATTCGGAAAATATCGTACGTGTGGTTTAGGTAGTGTTCACAGACGGACATTTTAAAAAGAAGCATTTTTTCGGTATCAGGGGACCTTAAAACGTGTATTTCTGTTGGAATCTCGAAATTGATTTTCCGCAGCATTATATAACTTTCTTGACACTACGCATATTACTCCCGTATATACGTATGTATACGAAAATGTAAAAATGGCGGAAAAAGGCAAGGAATGACTTATCAGTCGAAATCGACGAAAATGCAAAAGTGTATAAAAGTGGGTCATTTGTTTTGTCGTAACATGAAATTAATTACTATACTATACGGCATCGTTCTAAAGTGAAAAAAAAAGGAATTTCATTAAAATCAAATATATATATATATATATATATATATATATATATATATATATATATATATACACACACACACACACACACACGTTACTCCCACTCCCAGCTTCAAAACGAAGCCTCGCCTGCGTCGTGATCGCAGTACTCCCCGCCAGAGAGCAAAAAAGGCATCTCACATTTAATCGTAACACGAAATGTGAGACAAAAATTTTTTGAAGAAATCATGAAGAGAACTACCAGGCTATGAACAACGTTTAAAAAGAAGGGACAAGTGCAGATCAATAAAGATCAATCATTTATGTAGCTTAACTCTCGAAGACCTCAGCAAATTTACACTTTCAGAGTACTGATGGGTATATTTTGGACCTCTTTTTTTTTTTTTTTTTTTTCTGATAATTATTTTCACATTAAATTGATTCTAATATTTTTTCTTTAATATTTATGTATTGTTATTTGCAATAGATTAATAATTAGTTACAAGCTGAAGGGCTTTTTCTGCCCAATAATTCCCTGCGATAGTTACTCTCAAGTAAAATATCAGCGTTTTACCACGCTTCTGGAGGGTTATGTTACTCTACATACTCCCCAATTTACTCCGCGTACCCGCTGAACACGCAATTTTTCATACACAGTAGAGAGCGATTCAAGAGCCCGTGAAAGAGTGAACCATTGCGGGCCAACGGGAACCTCTGGTTATTTCCTTTCATTTCAGTTTTGGTGTTTTTTGCGTCGTCTTGGTCTAAGTTTTGTGTGGCGATTTGAGATAGCGTAGCTTATTTCTTAGTTTTTGTATCTTTATTTCTTAATATTTCTTAGTCTAGGTTTTCGAATGTATATTATTACGAACTATCACGAAAATGTCTAGTTTTTCGAATGTTGTTAACCTCGCGCTTTTAAAAGAAATATTTGTTTTATTTTTTAACTTTTATTCATCTTTCAACTATTAGTTATAGTTAAAACGTTGGGAAGGGATTCTGGAACTCAAGAAAACGTACGCAGATGATCTTCCGCATACGCCATATACAGTTTATTACTGTTTTGACTAAATAAATAAATACTTTTAGTTACTGTTCTTATTTTTCCTTTTCTTGTCATATATTTACTATCTTTATTTCGTATCCACATCGGTGAAAAATATATTTACGAAGTCTTCCACAGTTTATAATGCACCCGATGAGTTAACAATTTACTTCACAAATAAAATACGTACTTGCACATTTTAAACGATATTTAATAGACATATACTATTTTGATTTGGATTCTGGACTGATTGCCTATATATGGGTATCTACAATTCAGAAATAATAGTTTATGAAATGATTCTACTACTTGAATATATTTTTTTTATTTATTTTTTAGTATGCAAATTATTCGTTTCTAAATCAGCATCAATTCTTCAAAATAGAAGAGCTGATATTTTGGTCAAACATAACCTCGTGGCAAAATCTCGATCGTCATAATTGGGAAACCAATCCATTCTCTCCTACACCTATCTTTGTCTTCGCATTACAGCATAATATTCCGAATCATTCCCGGAATCGTTTTCAAATACCATCATTCGCAGTCGTCGAGCCATGTACTTCCGACGACTTTCGAGCGTGTACTTCCGACGTGTTATTACACGTCGGAAGTACACGCACGTTGAAAACTAAGCTTACTCTGTATTTTACTCGACGGATCTTCGCCGTGTGAAGTTACTCTCGTGTGTGCGATATACACTCAAGTCAAGTGTTGTTGAAACGCTCCAAGAAGATACTCTCGTGGAAACATGATTTACTCCAGAGTAAACTCTTACTCTTCGTTTGGTGAAACTGGCCCTAAATAACTTTAATGTTTTTACTCCATGGTCCTGCGTTTTAACACGGGGAAGATACAGCCTTTTGGTTGGGCAACCAGACAGCTGTCACTGTCGCGGTGCGCGGAGACGGAGAGAATATCAGGGGATTAAATTCCGTGGTGGTAGCTGATATCTTGTGGTAATCCATTATAGGTATGGGGGTTAAGGTATGAAATCAAATAAGACCATTTAAATTTTTTAGGTGTTATCCATGTTACTTGGGCAGTAAGTTATTTCAATGTTGTTTATTATTTTTTCAAAATTTTACCTTTGTATAATTCATTCACTTTTTGTCTATTTTATTCTTTATACCACTGTTCCTCTTTATGTTAATCATTCAATTTTCCATTTGTTAGAGACCCACTGAAGATGGGAAAATATTGTTCCCGAAAGGTACTTTTGGGCAAAAAATAAAAATATATATTATTTATTTTTACTATTGTGGTTTGATTATCCCCATACCTATCAGGGGATTACCCATATTCTGCCTTCGTAACACACTGCAATGTAGTTTTATGATTTTCGCTTGATATTTGAAAATGATAAGTTCACTCAATTATTGGCGATATTCAATGCATTGTTTATTATATTTGGAGAATTTGTTTTCATTTGATTTTAGGTTTGTTGATTCAAAACGTACAGTTAATGTGTTCTTTGTGTAAATGTGGCCGTTCTGGATGGAAGTCCCTTACTGTTCCCCGTGGCTGCAGCTGGCCGGCAGCGGTTTCTGAACGTTCTTGTGAATACGATTGTGTGTTGAAGATATTTCATTATTGCCAAATATACCAGGGTAGTGAAGTTTTCGAAATAAAATAATTTTATTTGTGTGGAAGGTGTCGAAGCAATATTGCTTGTTGTGATGTACTGGAGTCGAATGTAAGTGCCCAGTGGAAATCAAAGCCAAAACCACGCGCGCGGGAGGTGTATATGCCTTACGCGGATCCAAAACAAAAAAGAATTATTATGTAAGAAGTGTTTCAACATAGACTTTTATTTCACTTAGTTTTAATTGATTTGAATTACGTACATTTTTACCATATGTTCGATGGAGGTGCAACCTCCAGTCTGTTGGGGCACCAGCCGCCACTGGTCGCACAAAACTTGCATGTGTAAAATGTGATGATTTCTTATGGATGTATGTTTACACAAACATGCAAAACTTATTTGTTAAAAATACCTTCATGTAAATACCACTGCTAATATGAGGCATTAAAACTGAGAAATAATTGTGACATACTGTTTGGTATTGATTTACACAATATTCTGATCTCTTCTTGTACAGCATTATGTAAAATGAATCTTTCATAATATACACAATTAAAACTGATTTCTAAATAAATATCATCTTAACACTTCCTCACACAACGTGCATAATAAATTTTCTCCAAAAGTCGCATAGAATGTTCTAGAAAAAATAGTTGCATGTGTCTACTGGACCCAGCGTGCCTAAACGCGTTCCAAAAAATGGCGCGCCTAACGAATGGTTTAAAAAAGGGAACAATAAATACATTAAAAATAGAAAAGTAAAGCATGCGTTTTTCGTGGATGTATTGCGACCCACCCGTCCGACTAGCTCAGAATGGGGGTTTTCTGGGTGGACGCAAACAAAAAAAAAATTTATAAGAAGAATTGCGGGGTTCAGGGTCGTTCAGAACGTTGTGGATTGGATGCAATTACTTAAAAAACACAAGGAGAATCACTTTTCACACACTCAAATATATTCTTTAAAAGTTTTGCTGTTATTACAATTACACGAACCAATCAGAAGATAATTTAAATACACACTGATCATAAAATGCTGAAAGGAAAAAAACACAAAACACACTAGTCACTATATACAAGGTTTCTTACTCTCTCTCTCTGAACATTCAATTTCAGTTACTACTTTCTTCAATCATGAGAAAGGTTTAGAAATGTTTACTTTTTACAAATTAACAAATTCTACTTAAAAATCAAGTCTGACAATTCTGAATTGATCTTGTCCGTAATAAATCACTCTCTCTCTTTCAATAAAAAAACAATTCTGAGAATATCTGTAACTGATTACTCCTTCATTTTCTAGTTTTACCAGTTATAACTGTACATTTCCAATTTTCTTTTGAAAGAAAAGGTTGATTCTTTACTCGCGTGCTAGGGGTGGAAAGAAATTGTAATTATACTTTTCTTATCGTTAAGTATGACAAATACGTCTCCCCCCTCTTTTCTACGCCAAGACTGCAACCTAAACTTTCCTTCCAATATCTAGAAACTGTTCGCTAGGCACGACCTTACGTTTTCGCTTCTCGGGTGCGACGCGAAGCTCCCAGGGGGCGCGGCCTTGAAGTAACCAACCTCGGTCTGAGGACGCCGTCCCCTCCACAGAACTGCTCGCTCTTCCGCCGAAGTCTCGTTGTTCACCAGCACTTGCCCACCGTCTCGTATTCAGTTGAAACTCTTTTCGTATGCTCAGATAGAATTGTATTGGCGACGAATTCTTTTAAATTGAGCACTACAGATTTACAAGAGCCACTATTACGACGATAAACGAAATTAACGAGAGAAAAAAATAAACTGAAAATAAAAGAAACGAATTCATTGGTTAGTTCATGCCTATTCATTACTTCTCTTATCACTTCTCAAATTGCAAAATTAAAATGTTTCACTTCGTCTCTTTCTTTGAGAATACGTTTATATCAATTGTAAGGAGATAATTACCTCTTCTAGTCTTCTTGAAGAGTTTTTCATAGAATGCCTTCCTGTAGTCCGTTGCAGCACAAGTTCCCGTCTTGTGGTCGGCACGTCCGAACTGGTCCGCTGTTGTCTAGAGAAAGAACGACTTTTTCTCCGTCAACTACAGGGCTCGCCCGATCTAACGTGGCGATCTCTATTGATCTCTTTAGGTAATTGTTACCTTCTCATATCATTCCGCGTTGGCGCGCGTTCAAACAGCTGGTCTCTTGTTCAGGACATTAATGTGACCCGCTTTCCGAGGCTTCGGGGGAAACGGATGGTCACAGTATGAGTCATGAACCAATTGGAAATTTTGTTTTGAACCAACTAATTGTATTTCAAAATGTACTTTATTTGATTTTTTTACTGTATTATACTTCTAGAACCTTTTTTATTATGAATAATGCTTGAATAACTAATGAAATTTGTGTGTTTTTACAGTGGCGTGCGGTGACAATTTTAGTTGGGGAAGCACTTATATACTTCTTTTGCTTTGGACTTCAGTCCAAAGTATAAAAACGTTAAACACTTAAAAATGATATGAATTTTCACAAAATGTGAATATTAACCCGGGAAAGATCGCGTCTTGCAAATGAACGTAACTGGTCGCCTGGGAGAAAACGGACCCCAGGGAAAATTTCGTTGCGCAAATGCTTTCTATCATCATAAACAAATATAATTCGGTATTTATGTGACATACATTCTTAACCTATTTTATCAAGTATAAAATCCGAAAGTGCATTAAAGAATATGTTTTTCTTTCATAAAATGGAAAATAAGAGCATACACTTTCATGTATAGTTAATGTTGATTTGAAAATGTATGTATACAGTTCAGTAATGTTTTTCGCTATCTTTACAAACAATGGATGTGATGTGCATTCAACTGATTTCTTGCACTTTTCACCTGACACTTTTCATCTGGATCCTTTGCTGTTTAAATTTCTGGGAAAAAATTGATATTTTGTTAGTTCTTTCCTGCAACTTGTATTTCTTGTTTTTGCTCTGAACGTAATTATATCAATTCTCGCGGCAGTTCTGGTAGAATTTATCCCATAATAGACCAAGGGCGAATACGATCCAAACTTAGGTATACAATTCTTGTGTACGGTGATTCCTCGAAATATCAGTAATGTTTTATCTTCCTGACAGTTGATCGTGCCTGTGGTGCGATTAAAATAAGAACGGGCGGGATTGAGGGCGGGCTGTGGTGGGGAGCGGTATTACCACGCCGGGGGGGCTGAGCACGTATCAGAGCGGCTGGGGGAGGAGTGGTGAGGACCGCCCGATCGCGGTGACAGAAAGACGAGCGGTACAGTGGGTGGATGACTACATATGTCGTCGTTACAACTGCAGTTTTCGTTCTATGTCAAATGCTGCTCTCCACTTCGCGAAGCACATTAATTTACCCTGAGATGTTCTATAACATTACAAGCACAAGAATTTCTGCTAAATATACACTATTTACACAGTTTTAATTGTCAAACAAATTACTGTTATAAAGGAATTATTCCACTTACTTCAGAATCACTTCCCTCTGATGATTGTTTGGAAGGGATGGAACTCGAATATTGAAGAAAAATAATTTCTTCAAAATTTTGTTTCACAATTCTTTTGTCTTCCTATGCCTTTGAAATTACCTTTTTCATATGACCTACCTCATTGCGCCATTGTTCTGTTGTTGTCCTCTCCACAGTCTCATTTATAAGCTTTTCCACCTCAGATAACGTACATTTTTCTTTCTTCCCTGCCACGTAAACCTTTTATTTGCGTCCAAATTTTCTTAATGACTTTAAAATGACTGCACTGTTCACGATACCACTGCTCAAAACAACAACAAAAAGGCCGAAAGCACAAGAGACATTTTCCTTCAGTGTCGCTTCTCGTCATTGACCAGCAACTGGAAGTTGCGAAGTGTACATAAGTTGACAGAAGGACCGGGCCCCCCCTAAATCTGTCATCGTGCTTCCTCTCTGGTTCCCTGCCTAATTTCTCCTTTCCTCGCTCTAGCGAGGAAACGACTACTGCGCGGAATGAGTTTGGCCGGCATTACACTGTAAAATAACTTTTGTCAAAGATCTTTTATAAAAGGTATATGATGGTGTAATGGCTCATATTATATGAAATATTTCTTTCATAAAATTTTTTTGATAAAATCTACTCTGCAACGTCCAATTTACAGAATATTTAGAGTATATTTGGAAACGTGGCGGTGTCCGACATATACACGTGGAGCATAGCTGCTACAAAATTATTAATAGCAGAGTATGAGCAACTGGAATTGCTCCACAACATTCTCCACGAGGATTACAAAAATAAAAATAGACGCTATGAAGCATATGAGCAGATTTGTCGGGCTCTAGAAGTTGCAGGTCATGGTATTTGCTCAGTCCAAGCCGTAAAGAGAAAAATCAACGGGCTAAGGAATCAGTACTTAAATGAAAAAAATAAGGTCAATACACTTTCAAATGAAGTTTAAAAAAATTATTTATTTTCATTATTTATGGATGTTACATTGTAGAAGAGGTAAAATTATATATATTTTCCCTCCCAAGGCACTTTACCTGCATCATTATAATATCTACTGAAACACATTCGTATTTCATGTTCATGACGGTTTCCTCCATCTCTCTGCAAGCTCATTGCAAGAAGTTCCTCATCTGTTTGGGCTTCTAAAAATCTATTTCCTTCCTCCTTCCTTTTGAGAAGTAATCTCATGCCGTGTATAATACTGATTTTTTTATCAATTAACTTGTACAAGGCACAAGCTGCTAATGTTATTAATTTTACTTTGTCAGGTGACAAATTAATGGAAGTTAAAAATACTCCATATCTAGTTGCAAAAATCCCAACTTTTATTAACCTCTAAACATATCTGAACCTCCAAACACATTAATAATAATAAATTTTGCAGTTATTAATTTGCTATTGTTTTTTGTTTCAGGATCACACTGCTTTTCTGGAGGAAGAATCTATTCCCCCCCCCAAAAATAAGAGATTTACAATAGATAACCTATTGTCACAGGTGGGGGTGACTATGTCGGATATGACAAATCCTTTGAATGGGTCATAAAGAACCTATTGTTTCTTTTGCAGAATTTGTGGGAGTGGAATTAAAAGGCATAAGAGATGGGAGGGAGAGATCTCAATAAGAGCGAAATCTAGAATTCAAAAAGTTCTCATGGACACTAAAGAAAAGGTGGACCGCACTCTGCCCTCTACTTCCAACAGTGGAGTGTTTGATATAATTAGAAGAGCAATATCATCAGCAAACATTGAAAATGAAAGTAATTCCCAATAAAAAAAATTGAGAAAACAGATTGCTTTCTTTTCTTACCTTGAGAAACTCTCATTTCAGTGCATTGTAAATAGCTTGACAAGTCTCTGGAATAATTAGACAAAGTACACTGTGGAATCCTGGTGCTGTAAGCGCCAATGCATTCCCTTCCCGTAAGGGAGAACTGCAGAACGGGACACAAAGAATTAGTTTTTTTAGAACACTTTCTTTACCTTAAGATAAACGTTCCCGATATTATGTTGTACTTTATACTTACATTATATTGTGATGTCAGTTTGCGCGTATATCAAACTCTCAGAAAGCCAAAATTCTTTCGAACTTGAAATAGCTACCAGCCGATCACCACGGAACGTATTAGAAAATTCATTCTCGCGCACTCACGAGCCGAGCCGACATGCCACGACGCATAACGAAGTCGAACGCCTGCCCCCTTCCAAGAACGAAGCTTCGCTGACGTCACGAGACGAAACTACACACCGTTTTGAAAACATCTATTGTTGCGGATCAACCACTGGTACTGAGCTCAGAAACTTAGATTGAGTAAACGTTTTGCTCTGGCCATAAGCAACGAATATTTTAAATATCGAAAGGATTTTTTCTCTGCTTTGCTTAGGGGAATGACTCATTCCCTTCATTCCATGGAATGCACGCCACTGCTTTTTGTGTGACAATGACTATGAAAGATCAACGCGTTTGTTGCGCTCAATTTGCATATCCCCTCACTGGGAATTTGTCATGGAGTCCGCGATACATAATGCGTTCCTCAAAGCGATCTGAGTTATTCGCTTGACCTTTCGCTAAAGTCTCTGCCTACCCAGAATTCACTTTACACCTCCCCTTCCCACCACAAGTGATATCTCCCGTAGCAGTTGGGAGCGGATATCCGAGCACTCCGGCTTGCCTGGAGGATGTTGGGCATTATATGGCAGAGCCAGCCGCAGGTTAACGCATTGAGCAATAAGATAAAGATTAACTTGACTCTGATATTTTAACTTATTACAATGAAGCAGTGAAATTGATATTTTTACCAATAAATAAAAATTATATACAATTCTTGAACGGCGTGTTTTTAATATTTTGAGACCCCCTAAGGCACCGAGGCCGCCGGCGGACGCCAGGTTCGCCCATGCGTTAAAGCGGCACTGACCACAACACGGATTTTTGTCTGGGAACGGCTTGAGAGATTTTTCAAAAATATTACATTGATGTAATTTTTGAAGAAAAACAACAAAAGAATTCACCAAAATTAATTTTGTTATATTACAAAGTTCCATTATCTCATTTTCACAGAAAAATTTTGAGTTTTCGAGGAACTTTATAAGACATCTGAAGCTCTAGTTTCAGTAAATTTAATAATATATACAAACTACCGTTACTGTAAATATTAATGACGTGATAGAGATCTAAAAAAATTACATTTTTGTATTTTTTGAAAAAATAAAAGAATAGAATAGAATGTCTTTTATGTCATCTCAATCAGTCATGCCCATTATGTCATAGTCATTATGTCGCCTCTTCAATTTTGTAGTAGTAGGAATAAGCCAAAAAAATGTTTAAGTTTTGGATTACCAAAAATTCAGAGTTCATAGTGAAAAATGGACCTATGCCATCTTTATGAGTGTAATTTACTCCATTATTTCAAAAAATTTGGAGTCGTTTTTGAGAAAATTTTGAAAATGTCACAGGGGCTTCATGTAAAATACCTTGAGAGACTTTCAGGTTCCTCCAAATTTAAAAGAATGATTTTCAAAATTGCAGAGCTTCGAGTTGAGCCAGATCGACCAGCAAATATCAATGTTGGAAAAAAATCCTACATATGGTTTAAGGGCTACTGGTGTTCACAGATGTATGTTTTGAAGAAAAAAAAAATTCGATATCATTTGACTCCACATCCTTTAATTTTCGTTGAAATCTGGAAATCAATTTTTAACAGCATTACATAATTTTTCTGTATAGTGCGTATATTACTCCATAACACATACTTATATGAGAGAATGAAAAGGCAAAATACCAAAAATAGACATCAAAATCTCAAATAGGCAAAATGAACATCCACTCCAGATTCCATAAAGCAACTTCAGAAGTACAATTATGTGATTCCTGTTGTTGAAAGTCATTAAAAAAAGGCATTTTGCCAAACTTTCATGTTTTTAATTATGAGATTAAAAGGATTTCATAAATTCTTCCTTCAGATGAACTATTTATGTTCAACTTGTAGTTTGTATTACCCTCACTGTTGTTGAGAAAAGAGATACCCCATATTCAAAACATTTTTGAGGGAAAGGAATGTGCTAATACATATGAAATAAAGAAAAGAGAAAACCATAGAATTTACTTCTTTTGGTGTGAGATAATGATGGTTTTATAGATCCATAAAATCCACTAAACAAATAACTTCACACTCATTGCAGGAAAGTTTCTCATAATTAGGCCTGTGCTTAAAAAGTGAAAATGTTTAAAATAACATAGGTGAAATGAGGCAATAAGCACCCCTGTGCCTTATTTTGCAATTCTGTGTTTTGACAAAATGTCCGAAAAACATTTTTAAATTTCAGAATATTCTTTTCGGAGTTATTTGTGACATAAAAATATGGATTTTAATAACTTAATTCTCATGTTGCTTCCTATAGTTCATTACAGCAAACATGACAGATTAAACATTTGTTCTTCTAGGCTTAGGTTACTTTTCAATTGAAAAAGTTAAAAGTGACACTTGAGACAGGCCATTATTGCAAGAAACTTTTTCAGAATTATAGTTGGAGGGTCATCCTCATTAAAAAACATATTTATGGGCAGAATTTCTTTCCCTTTACAACGAAAGAAATAAATGTAATAATAATAATAGCACATGCCTCTGCTGAGTTTACAGTGCAATGGCACTTAAGAGATAAACTCCAATCCATCTGAGAGTTGAAATATTCTGTTCAGCCAATAGTCTTAATAAATTTCCACAAAGAGTGTAGAAGTATTTCCGAGTGCAGTAGTGGGTTATGCTGCAAGGATACAAAGTATGTAGAATTATAGAGCAGTAATGCACAGACTATAACAAAAACATGCGTGTCCTAAAATGTCTCTTTTTGGAATTCCACAGCAATTATTTCTAGAAACACTACAATCATTAGAGATGAGTATTTTTGAAGTCTATTATGCAATTAAAACATTAAACTGAAAACTAGGATGACCAGATCCTCATAAATGAAAAGGAGGACATGAATTTAAAAAAAGGAAGACATTTCATGAAAAAAAGAGGACAGTCCATAATATTTTAAAAAATAATGTAATATGTGACACATTGTGTTTGTATGTGTTACATTTCATATTCATGGAAGTATTCTGATGGATGTAAAGTACTGATACATGCAATAATCAACAAACCTTCATTTGAAACAGAGACATAGGTTCCAGTTACACAATGTTGCTTTCACCTGCAGATTCCTTCCTTCCCATTTTGAATGCTGGATATGTGCTGGCAAGGGAATAGTTAAACTTGCATTAATGCTTTGGCATTTTAAACTATCACAATATTTCTTTAGCAAATATATGTCTAAGAAAACAAAAATAGCATGTTTCCTTCCTTGACAAAATCCCCAATACTACACAAAAATTCTAAGAGCAAGTTTGTACAGAATGAGTCTCAATTTGAGGACAGAAGAGACAATATTCCAGCGATAATGCTGCCATCTCCAAGCATAATAGTGTACACAGAAGTTAAAGCAAATCATTTTAAAATAGTGTGATGGAAGTTACAAAAACGAGGACATGTCTGGATAATAGAGGATATCTGGTCACCTTACACCAAATACAAATTACAATGTGGGTTGGGATCACTGTTGGACTGAATCTCATATTCACTCCTTTATTTAAATAAAATTAAAATTGAATTTAAGGGAATAATCTCCTTTATTAAGTACTGCAGTAATAACATTCAGAATACAAATTATGGTAACATGTACCATCTACAATATTTTTCTCCTAAATGGTATATTTCATTGAACAATAAATTCTGGAGTGCAAGAGGGATTCTGCATTCTACTGCAACCTCAAAATTGTCTTTGCAGATTATGTAACAATCTTGGTGGTAGTTTTCTTACATGAATTGAGTTAAAGTACAAAAGTATAACTCATGGGTAGGGGGTGGATTTTAATGAAATCTAATTTTTTCCCTCTTCACTGTAGAACAATGCCTTTTAGTACACCCATTCATTTTATGTTATAACAAAAGGAAGTGATCCCATTTTTTGCTGATTACATTGATTTTAATATCATTTTAATGCCATAAAATTTACGAGAAGCAACAAATTCTCCACAACATTTTTGAGTAGCGTATTCGGTTTCTTCAGTCAGAAATTGTAATGTAAGCTGTTGTATGTAATCTACAGTTCCTGTGATGCTTATTAGTGCAATTGTCAGTTCAGTCGAGTTCGCGATAACTAAAGACAGATTTCCTGGTATTGAACAGAAAAGGTTTGCAAGCTGAGTTCACTTGAAAGAAAGGAAGAAGTATTGATTGTATACTCAATAGCTTATGTTGTTCATCTGAACTAGATTTGATCACATTTTTTATGTTATTTTCCCTTGCTTTTATAGCATTTTCAAAAAAATTTTAGAGCATTTTATTGATCAATTTTGCGATGTTTTAAGTCATCAAAATCCGGTCCCTACTCATGGCCATCAGAAGATGGTCAAACACAAACATTAATCACTTAGTTGAAAAATAAATTTAAAAAACAAACACAAACAAACAAATAAAAAACAATCCAGTTCCATATGAATGATCAATATGATTGAAATTCTACACTAAAATACCTTCACATTATGAACTAATTCTATTCATCACTAAAATTGATCACCGAAATATACATTATACATTTCAAGACAGAAGGATACATCACTTCACATTTGTATGGAATACTATTTTTTGGCAAAAAATCTTTATCACCTACCAGTAGCAGGATTCTGTGGTGGTGGGGGAGCCAAATACTACCACCCAATGTAGGGTAATCTAAGAAACATTTTCAATTTACTATATATTTTTAAATAAATTCAAATTTATAATACTATGATTCTATCTCAGAATTATAAATATTAAATTTTAATATATATGATCCCTTTCATACCTTGACCGTTAGGGAAAAACGGCAAATTAAATGTAATTATATACAGGTACAATCGACTCAGGTTATAATGAACTTCTGGGGACTAACAAGTTCAATTCACTACTGCGAGTCATTTTCCGAAAGTATCAATCGCTATCGACACCACTCGAGTATCGAAGGTATCAAGTTATCGAAAGTATCGAGGACCCATCCCTAATTTTTACATTTACGAAATCAATATTGTTATTAGAATAAACAGAATCCTTTAATATGCCTGTTTGTCAAGAAATGACAGATCATATATTGAAATTTAATATCAATACTGGTATAACAATCAAAAAATTAAGAAACAAATTATAAATATTTTCAATTCAAATTTCAAATTTGTTGTAATAATTGTATTAATTGGTTTTTATAATATAAAACATATTTTAAAATTTGTGCTGAGTAAAATATAATGCCTCCCTCTGAAATGAAATCCTGTCACTGACATCTACAACTCTACTTCACAAACAGACACACACCAACATTTCATTTTCTAAAATCAGAATTGCATATCAAATGGAAAAATATAAAATATTATATCTTTTTCCAATTGCTGCATTATCTATACTGAATAACTATGGAGCACTTTAATACAGTAAGATCTGTCTAAGCCGGAATCGATTTGCGCACAAAAAAATTCCAGTTAAGGGAGGTTTCTGTTTTAGGCGAGGAAGTCCATTTTATGACACTTGTGTTATTAATATTTCTGCCCAGCAAGTAGTACATTACATGACTATTATAATTATCAAAATACATTGACATATAAAGTATTTATGGAAGTTATCACCAATAAATGAATATTAAACACTCTTCATTGACAGCTTCTGAGTTTGAAAATACACACCTTACTGGCTGTATTGTATTGTCTAGACTAAATTGCATGTCACAGGGATAGATAATTTAAAACAAGCTTGCAGAGGCATTCATATCATAAAACCATCTTGCATCTCTCTGCCAATTGCATTAAATTCACCGTGTTTCCATTTAATACAGATTTTTTCCTGCAGGACATGAAAAAGCATTGGAGAGGTTCTGTTTTATACTGTGTAAAATACCATTTAACTCCATGGACCAGAAAAAGTTTCTGGTTAAGGCAGGTTTCCGGCTTTTACAAGTTCCGGTTTAGACAGATCATATATTTGTATTTATCATTAAAAAGGAAGGAGTGATAAATAGGATTGGCTTTGGCCAACAGTTAAGCATTGAATAATTTTAACATCTGTTTATTTCAATACAAGCAATCATTCATTGATTACATCAAACATTAACACCAAATAGGATTTATTCTTCTTATAGGATTGTGATCTTCTTTCTAATACTTTGATAAGATTGATAAAATTATACTACAACTGTTGGGACATGCATAGCTTTCTGTTTCACCATGACAATTTATGTCAAAAAATTATTTAAAGCCACAAGAGTTTCCAAAACCCACAAAAACAGGATAACATCCAAAATTGATGACCTATGCACCAAAACTGATCATTACCTATGCAGTAGAAATCAATTGTATCACTAAACTGTCTCATTAAAAACATTAAACATTTAAATCTTGTGAACAAATTTTGGTTCATGTAACTACTACAAAATATCTAATAGTGCACACACAACAAATATTAAAAGAAGCCTGCGAGCCCTGCAAGTTTTAAATTTAAAACATTATTCTAATCAGAATCACTATCAGAAGAGTGATATATACCCCTGCGCTTTAATGGTCCCTGCCAATGATACTCTCTCCTTGGAGGTGTTTGATTATAATTTGGGACACTTCGTGAAGTTGATGGAGTAAGAAAGATATGAATTTGAATTTACGGATGGAAATCTTCCCTCATTTGCCTGTGCTTCTGTATTTGCATCAGAAGACATTTTTCCTCTAATTTTCCTACGGTGAGTCTTTATGTGTTTTACTACAATACAGTCATCAGTGTCTTCTACTCTCGAACTTCCTATTCTTTGAGAATACATTTGATGATGCGATTCTCGGGGAATTGACACAGAATTTAATGCAGTTTGAATTGCATATTGAGGTGGTGTGTCAAGAGAAGCTCTTGTAAGAATTAATGGCCCAGGTTCATGGATACCACTCTGAGATTTTGAATGAGAGGTGTGGGACATGCTGAGATTTTCAGTGGGCAATGTGTATCTATGCTGACCTTGAATCTGTGTTGGAGGTTGCTGCGTGTACTGGGACTGTCGTGGCCACGATGAAGGGCTTTGTATAGCATCTAACAATGGTATCAATGGTGGTGGACAAGACTGACTGTGTTAAGAAGGTGGCAGTTCAAAATGCAATGTAGGAGAATATGACTCATCCATTCTTAACAATTGTGGTGCGTGTGATGTTGGTGACATTGATTCTGGTAATCTTAATAATTGTGGTGGTGGTGGGTGTGATGGTGGTGACATTGATTTCGGTAATCTTAATAATGGTGGTGGTGGTGATTGGAATTGTGATTGCACAGTTACTGACAGTCTTATCAATGGAGGTAGAAATATTTGTGCTTCACTGTCTGAATGTTGTGGTGGCAGTGATTGTGTTTGCAGATGAGCTTGTGTATGCTGATCATTTGTATGCAATGTCTGGCTATTGATTGAACTGTGCATGTGAGGAAGGGGGTGGGTCTGGTAATCGATTGATTGGTGCGAAGCTCTGTACATATTGGGATCGATGAGGGCGTGTCTGTGATTGTAAAGGAACCTGTGGTTGGTCATATTGATAAGAAGGTCTAGTGAGAGTAGGAGGAGATAAATTTAGGAGCGATGTAAATGTCTGTTGTCCAAGAGGATGTGGTAGTGGTTGCATCTCAATTGGCACACCTTGAGTATGTGAAGATTGTATTCCTGTGTGTTGTACAGGAAAAAATGAGAGGTGGATGTGGCGTGCATGGTGAGTGGGGCGATGGGTATGACGTGCATGGGAAGTTGGAAGATGGGTACGGTGCGCTTGGTGAGTGGAGTGATGGGTATGTGTGGGGTCATGGGTACGATGCACAAAGCGGTGAGTGTGTTGTACTTGGTGTGCAGCACGGTGGGAATGACATGTACATTGTGGGTGATGTTCAGGGTGCCTTTGAAACTTTGAATCTGGTGACTGCTGGTTCTGCACCCTGACCTCTTGAACAAGTTTTTCCATGTCCTCTTGAACAAGTTGCCCCTCGTTGCCAGAGATTGGGTGCCCCTCACTGCCAGGCATTGAGTGCCCCTCATTGGCCGGCATCGAGTGCCCCTCATTGGCCGGCATCGAGTGCCCCTCATTGGCCGGCATCGAGTGCCCCTCATTGGCCGGCATCGAGTGCCCCTCATTGGCAGGCATCGAGTGCCTCTCATTGGCAGGCATCCAGTGCCCCTCATTGGCAGGCATCCAGTGCCCCTCATTGGCAGGCATCCAGTGCCCCTCATTGGCAGGCATCCAGTGCCCCTCATTGGCAGGCATCCATTGCCCATAATTGGCAGGCATCCAGTGCCCCTCATTGGCAGGCATCCACTGCCCCTCATTGGCAGGCATCCACTGCCCCTCATTGCCAGGCATCCACTGCCCCTCATTGCCAGGCATCCATTACCCCTCATTGGCAGGCATCCATTACCCCTCGTTGGCAGGCATCGAGTGCCCCTCGTTGGCAGGCATCGAGTGCCCCTCGTTGGCAGGCATCGAGTGCCCCTCGTTGGCAGGCATCGAGTGACCCTCGTTGTCAGGCATCCAGTGACCCTCGTTGTCAGGCATCGAGTGCCCCTCGTTTTCAGGCATCGGGTGCCCCTCGTTGTCAGGCATCGGATGCCCCTCGTTGTCAGGCATCGGATGCCCCTCGTTGTCAGGCATCGGATGCCCCTCGTTGTCAGGCATCGGATGCCCCTCGTTGTCAGGCATCGGATGCCCCTCGTTGTCAGGCATCGGATGCCCCTCGTTGTCAGGCATCGGATGCCCCTCGTGTTCAGGCATCGGATGCCCCTCGTGTTCAGGCATCGGATGCCCCTCGTGTTCAGGCATCGTATGCCTCTCGTTGTCAGGCATCGGAAGCACCTCGTTGTCAGGCATCGGAAGCACCTCGTTGTCAGGCATCGGAAGCACCTCGTTGTCAGGCATCAGAAGCATCTCGTTGACAGGCATCAGAAGCATCTCGTTGACAGGCATCAGAAGCATCTCGTTGACAGGCACTCCAAGCAGCATAGGACCATGCTGAACCTCATGCTGGTCCTGAAGTTGAATTTCCGCATTTCTGTCAAGAAGAAGGTGGTTAGTGGAAGTTATGAAATGTGCTTAACAAAGCAACTGCAATTTGAACAGCATTCGCAAGTAGTTTTAAAATTAGTTTACAGATAAAATTAGGGAATTTGCAATGAATGTTCTGTTTCTTTGGTATCAAAACTTATTTTTAGAGAACGTTTTTACCCCTGCTTTTATCACTGAATAAGTCTTTTGGCAAGGTTAGGAATGCTTCATGAATGTTTCTAATTGTATAAGCAGTATAAACATTAGTATAAATATGTAAATGTGCATGAAACCCTTTTCTTTCTTATCATCAGAATAAAGTTTAGGTAAATAGCATGTGTGTATGTGTGTCTCTCTCTCTCTCTCTCTCTCTCTCTCTCTCTCTCTCTATATATATATATATATATATATATATATATATATATATATATATATATATATATATATATATATATATATAATAATATAGATAAAGATATATCCATCGAAGGGTTTCCAATATTACTTGTACAAAATACAATATAGTTGTTACAATATTATGGGTATTACTTGTGAGAAAAATAGAACACTCTTAAAAATGATCACTTACTTTCTAAGGACTTTTCAAAATTATGAGTTCTCATTTGCCAATTATTTTTTATATAATCCGATGATCTTATCTGAAGCAAGTTGAATATTATTATTTGCAGGCAACAAATTTTATAAATCCATAACCACTTTGAACTATGTTCACGATTCACAAGACCTCAGTAATTTATTTAATCGGTGTATTAAGAAAATAGTTTCATTAAGAACTAATTAAATCTTAATCTTCATTCTTAAGACTTAATTAAATCTTAAATTTCATTCTAAAAACTTAATTAAATCTTAAATGGCCTTAATTTTGAAAATTTTAATGCTTGGAGTAACTTGTTGTAGTACTGCAATAAATTTTAATAACTATACCAACTCGATTATCAATAAATTAATGCAAACGTGGGTTTTATTAGCAATGAAGATATGTAATCCACTTGTGCGTTGAGGCTGGTTTATTCATCTTTTAGTAGGTCTCTAATATATACACAACATACAGTTGTTCTACTTCAACTTAAACATTGATTGTATAAAAAAAATCCAAACTTTTTCACAATTTTGACATAGCATGTGGAATTGACAGATCTATTAGAAAATTGTAGATTCCAAAGGGAAGAATAGCAGATTGACCAATGGTTGTCCACTCAATGTATCCAAGGCTGAACATGAGAAAGTAACCTAAAATTGATTATTAGTTATGAATATTTAAATAGAATGTGAGGTGTGCAACTGCCCACTCCAATTGTTAGACCTTTAGAGCATTTGAAATTTGTTGATCTATTATGATTTTTATTTTGTTTTTGTGTCGACTCATTTTTAGGAACTGAATGATTTTAAACACTTTGAATAAAATTGTTCTTACATTGTATTTTGTCTTGTCAATTTATTTTATTTCATTATATTTTATTATATTTCTATTTTAAACACTTAGGATGAAAAGAGCATTGAATGCTCATAATGTTGAAAAATAAATTTATTAATTAATGACAAGTTGGTACATTACATAAGGTCTGCAAACCTCACTTCACAATGAACACAATTTTAATACTTTTTAAATTTGGTGGTACATGCTACATTTGTAAATTGTCCTTTTTTAGAAGAATATATTGGGGTATGTCTGGCCCATTTCTTGAAAAATTACTTCTTTGTAAATAGTACTGATTTAGCATTAACAAATGTATACATTGAACAGTAACATTGAAGGCTTCCATGGCCCTAATCTTATGAATGATCTTGGCTCTCCGGGTCACTGCCTAGCATCACAGCTATTCAGGTGGCATCACCAAGACAGCCACGATAATTCGTTGAGCAAAGTCAATAAAAACTACTGCACACTTAGAATTATACCATAGTAGCCTGTAAAACATTAATATATCCTCTTTGAATTTGCTTTAAAAAATTAACGGACAAATTTGAGCACAAAGATAAAGTAAACAATAAATATGTTTTCTCACAAGATCATGTGACATAAAATACATCAATGAAATCAATCTGCAACAATATTATGAAATTATTCATCATTAGAGAAAGATTAACATATTCCATAGAATAGCATCTCATTTCCTCTTTTCAGCAATACCAAATTACTTCCCCAACTTCAGCAAAGTGCATGCAATTAATTGACCATGTTAGTTTACATTAAACATGAAACTGAAATTACAGGGCGAACTGTTATTTTAAGAAGGAAAGTTTAAAAACCAAATGTTATTGGAAAATCAATTAAGCGAATAGACTAGCTATTCCAAGATGCTAAGTAATAAAAATGCAAAAAACTGTGAGTATTGAAAATAACTCCAATGACAATTCATGGTTCAATGCACTAAACCTGTGATCAAAATTAAAGATCCTAAAATTATTCTACTTCAAATATTTTAAATAACCAGTCAAAACATTCACTACAAAACATTCCCTGGAAAATAATGAACATATATTCATGTCATGTTAAATTTTTTAAACATACCTTGGATAATTTTCTTCAGGATTCACTACTTCTTCAATTCGTATTTCACTATAGTCATCGTCTGCTCTAATATTGTGGAAAACTGACATAATCTTCTGTTTGCACAGGGGGCATTCAAGTTTTATCTAAGAACCATAACATTATCTGTATTAAGTACTAATCAACAAACGTGTTTCAACAGTATGACAAACTTAAGAAAAGTGTCTTACCGTAATCCACTCCCATAAACAACCAAAACAGAACTGGTGAAGGCAAGCATTAACAAATGCTTTTTCAATTACCTTACCCAGACAAATTGGGCACACCGTTTCTGATGGGTTATTTTCCCCGTCCCCATTTTCATGAGATGACTCTGAATCTACGGGTTGTTGTTCCCGATTCGCCATGATACGGTTCTCGCGAAGATATCACAACTTTTACACACGTCTGCGAGCCACGAAGAGCTGAAGACTTCAGACTTGCTACGACAAATAGGAAAAAACATGTACCGTCTATTGCCGAATCAGATCGAAGTTACCCGAAGCGAGCCGAGCGCCCTCCAAGACTTTCGTTTCCTAGACGGACTGTGAAGATTGGAGTATGAAAATGCTCAAAGAAGGGAAATAACCAGAATTAATTTTATTTCATTTATTCAGTGACATCATATCTCTTTCAATAACTTCTTAACGAAATGCTAATACCAAATACATAACACTAAATTATATTATACTATTGGTTTGCCACAACAAAATTGATTCTAAAGAAAACTACCCAAAATGATTTTTCACATTGATGGTGATTAAACAGCACGTACTTTCTCGCCATTAATCATAGTTAAATAATACTATTTAAAATAATTTCTCTCCGAATAAACACATCTCAGTCATCATTTTTTGTATAACTCGTTGCAAATCGTAGAAAATTCGATGCAAAAACTAAATATTTTCAAGCAAATATCAACATGATTTCACAACTATAACTACTTTTCCTGCAGGTAAATCATCTCCCTACAAAAAGATGTAATTCCCAGAAATTAGCTCCCGAGTCATAAATTCTACACGTGGAATCCGTTAATACGTGTATTAATTGGTGGGCTGTTTACTAAATGTATTATTATTATTATTGTTATTATTATTATTATTATTATTATTATTATTATTATTATTATTATTGTTATTATTGTTATTCTTGTTATTATTATTATTATTATTATTATTATTATTATTATTATGACTTATGCACTTCTCCCACGCGGGGGGGGGGAACATTCACTTGCCACAGATGTCATTGTGGCTAGGCTCACTCGTACGGCTCAGAGCAAGTAACGAGCAAGATCTTCATTTACTTCCCGGACCTCTAAGACTACATATCAGACACATCACTGACAGTTTTTCTGACAATGTGACAGGTGTCTAGAATGACTGCTTTTTGTACTGTTGCTAGTATATGCTTTATATTCAATTCTTGCAGATGTTTGATGAGGGATTTTGGTATTATTCCGGTTGTAGAAATTGTCAGGGGACGGATCTGAACCTTTTTTACTTTTCAAATCTTCTTTATCTCTTCTGCTAGCTCTTGGTATTTTGTGACTTTGTTCGTGTATGCGGAGTGGAGATTATGTGACAATGGTACCGTAATATCGATGATGGTGACGTCCTTCTTGATTTTATTTAGCACTATAATATCTGGTCTATTTGCAGTGATGGTCTTATCTGTTCTAATCTCCCTATCCCAATACATCTTCATGGATTCATTTTCCAAGACGGCGAGACGTTGGTACTGATAGTATGGTACGTTTTCCACACTAAGATGTTCTTTAACAGCAAGAGATTGGTTAACGATTTTTGCAAAGTTGTTATGTCGTCGCAGGTATTCCGTTCAAGCAAGAATTTTACTTTCCCCAGTTATGTGCTCAATTGTTTCCGTCTCCGTTGAGCATAACCTACATTTATCGTTCAGTGTTTCTTTTAATATTTATTTTCTGTAGTTTCATGTGCTAATGATTCTGTCCTGAATGGCCATCATGAATCCAGCGGTTTCTCCATACAAGTTACCTGCAGTTAACCAAAGATGCGAAAATATGCTGTCAAAGTTTGTATCCTCAAGCTGATGGGGATACGAACCGTGTAAAGATTTCTTCTTCCATGACAGTATATTTTCTTCCAGAGATTGGGAAGTATTTTCCAGATCTTGGTTTTGCAGTTTTAATGGTGTTATAATTACGTCTGCGGAGCACAATATCTCATGCATGTGTTTATCCTGCTTAGAATGGAAGAATTCCCTTAGGTCTTGAAATTGCTTCAACTGTGATCTACAAGGACACTCGTGATACCCATTCTTCCCTTGCATGGAGGTAGAGTTACCCTTTCAATATCTGACTTGGGATGCCTCATTCTGTGCTTGGTTATCTTAACTCTGATTTGTCTTTCAATATTTTCCAAATGTCTTGGACTTATTATTATTATTATTATTATTATTATTATTATTATTATTATTATTATTATTATTACTATTTCTCTTATTTCCCTTCAATGGAGACCAACATCTTACTCCGGGACTGTGTAGCCAAAGGACGTAAGATTTCTGTTTGACATCTTGCCCATCTACTCTCCCAGTACCAATAACAACTGGTACCACTATGAATTTTGCCATACCCCACATAGATTTTATTTCATCTGCCAATGGCAGGTACTTGTTAATCTTTTCCGTGTGTCTTTTTTTCAGATTGGCTGGTAGAGGGACTGCAATATCAATGATAAATGTTCTCCTTTCAGTCCTTAAAACCAGTACAATATCTGGGATGTTCGGGATTTGTTGATGTGTTAGTATTGGGCGGTTCCAATAAAATTCGCAGTTCTCATCCTCTCTTATGGGTGGCGGTTCATAAGAGTAGTATGGCGCCTGCTTCTCATCTCCAAAATACTTTAGCCTGAGAGCCTGGTGTATTATCTTGGCCACACGTATTATCTATGCCTGTGAAGATATTGTTTTGGCGCTAAAACTGAGCATCCAGAAATAATGTGATCGATCCCTTCCTCTTTTTGGCCACACATTCTGCAGTTGGCATTTTGTATGTTTTCACGCATGATGTACTTGCAGTAAGCTCTAGTTGCGATTACCTGATCTTGAAACGCAATTATGAAGCCTTCCATTTCCGCAAACAGGTTGCCAGTTTGCAGGTAAGCCAAAGAAGCTTGCAGATTTATTTCAGTGTTTTCTAATGTGTTTCTGTAACGGCCGTGAAGAGCTTTACTACTCCATCTTTCTAATTGTTGTTAGTTTGTAGGGATCTTCGAGGAAGGATCGTACATTAAGTCGGAGAGTTTAAGAGGTGTGGCGCTGTGATCTGCCTTTATAATTACAGTCACCCTCTCACTAGATTTTGCCTTCTGGAGCAAGTAGTCTCTAATATCTTTTACTTGCTTATAATGCCTGTTCGTGTCACTAGGAATACCTCTGCCGCCATCTGTTCCCCCATCTGTTCGGGGTATATGGAACCTTTGAATTGAACTGTGTAGATGGTGTGCTCTTGCTTTATACAATTTTTTCCTTGTTTTTATGTCAAGGTTCTTCAGTTCGGTGTCGGTTCATTTTAGTATTCCAAAGGAATAAATGAGTACTGAGGCTGCATATATGTTGATTGCTTTCGCTGTGTTGCGTGCACTCAACTCTGTCTTCAAGATGGCGCGCACCCTCTGGATGTTGTTATTACCCACCATTTCCTTGGAAAGTTTGTCTTCTATGCCTTTAGACTGCAAATATTCGAGATATTTGTAATTCTCTTCTTCGGCCATTCCTTTGATGGTGACTTGCACTTTATTTACTTCATATCCAGGATGATCGACCCATTCTCCTTTACTCATACAGCTAATTCTGCTCTTGTCGAGGCCAAGTTTCATGTTCACGTCATTACTGAATTTTCCTACACAATTTAGGAGGCTGTGAAGATGACTTTGCTTTTCAGCATACACTTTCAAGTCATCCATATAAAAAAGGTTACTTGTGCTCCTGATATTTCCAGCTTAAATCCCTTCTTCTGCCTATTTAGCATTGATGTTAGTGGTTTCACAGCCAGACAAAACCACAAAGGACTGAGAGCGTCACATTGGAAGATACCTCTCTTGATTTTAATATTCCCAGCTTGTACGTCCATTTTGCCAGTACTCAGTTGCAAGTTAGTACTCCAGTGATCCATTGCATATCTCAGGAAACCCTTCACATGATTCTCCACAACATAGATTTCCAACACTTCACTCAGCGACGTGTGTGGGACACTGTCAAATGCTTCCTGATAGTCTATGTATGCGGTTTACAATGATCCCTTTCTCAGTTTTACAGAGTTAGTAATGATGGAATCTACTATCAGTTATTCCTTGCATCCTTGTGATCCCTTATTATATCCCTTTTGTTTTTCATCCAATACTTTGTTGTTGTCTACATATTGGTATATTTTGCTGCTTATTATGAATTTAAGTAGCTTGTACAGTTTTGGGAGACATGTGATAGGGCGGTATTTTGCTGGATCAGCTCTGTGTTCTCTTTGGGAAGTAGGTAAGTGATCCCTTCTGTCATGAACGAAGGAATAGTCCGCAGATTTTCCAATACACCAGTGTAACACTTGGAAAGATGTTTGTGGATTCCAGTGAATTTCTTCATCCAGATTTTTTGCAATCCGTCGGGTCCAGGTGCCCTCCAGTTCAATGTTTTTGCCAGAGCTATTTTCACATCCGTCATGACCTCCGTCAAGGAATAATACTTCCTGCTGCGACAACATGGAGAACGATAATTTGAATAACTACATTTTCCGCTGAATCGTAAAGACGTCACAGATAATCAAGTTACATTTACGTATAGAAGAAAAAGAATGGGCCATCTCAGCATTTACTCAAAGGATCAGGGAAACTGGACGAAAAACGTGATCGAGATGGGAGTCACTGACCTAGAAGCTGCGGTACACTACTTATTACAGGTTATTTAGAATTATACAGTCCAAATGTTAAATAATACATTAACTATCACTGTTAAAATTAATGTTACGTCCCTTTTGATGCTGGGTATACTCTCTAATTGCATAAAATCCATTATACAGCATAGACGATTTTACTTGGGATTTAAACTTTTCTAACAAAGTAAATAGATTAATGTCATCTCGCAAAGTGTTGTAAAATAATGTTCATGTATTGTATATGATTTTTTTGTAGAGTACTATTGATAATGTCACCAGCTGAATATGATTATTACTTAGTATTTTTGACATTTAAGGCCAAATTTTGATATTTCGAATTTTTTTCCTCTAATTTGTGAAAGCAGGTTGGTAAACATTTTCTAAATGGTGGGCAAATATAATCAAACAATGGACAAAAGAATGCAAATGATAATTTTTTACAATTTCAGAGTAGTTTTCGCTTTTTTGTCGAATTTACAAAAGTGGCGGAAAACTTGTCTTTTTCTTGTAATTTTTTAACTAAACGTAATATACACTGAAAAAAAGAACTGGTTGCCCTACATTAAAAAATGGTTCTCCCACCCAGAATTAATAGTAAAATTTGGCCCATCTATTTTTGTGGTTGACGCACCGAAGGTGCCGTGTGTGGAGCTCTATGGAGCCCTGAACCACCGCTGTATCTTGTGATTCCCTTGTTCACGTAGGGTCCTGAACCACAAAATGTTTGCAGTTCCTGGCTGATGCTCTCGGAACTTCGGTGAGAGGTTTCACAGCCCATATTTTAGAGCTACAGTTCCTACGTAAATGTTTATAGCAAAAATGGAATTATTTGCCTCAACCCTTGGTTGCTAGTGCTGCTTACCTTGTTTTATACGTGGTTTTATAAATAGTAATGTTGCTTAGTCAAGAATTCATAAAATTTTGCAGAAATGTATAAATTCATGCCTGTAAGAAAGATAATTTATAACCACGAGTACAGGCAATTTCAAAATTCAAATTTTCAATGAAATTTAGTGTAAATAAATTTGATTCTAGAAAGTGTTACATTTTAAAAAATTGAACTGGAAAAGAAGTAGAAATATGAAAATAGGTGATACCACTTCAATTAAAGAAATTTTTGAAAACTTGACCTTAAAAGCAGTTACTGTATAGAATTAGATAAATAAAAATTAAATTTGAAATAATTTCATTAAATTAATTTGCTAAATATTTTCACTCCTAACATTTAGTAGCAACAAGTAAACTCTCTTAAGACCCCTACCCCACAAAAAACAAAACAAAATTAATCAAAACTCAGCAATATTATAGAATATTTTTAAATATGACTTAATTTATTTCTTTGGCCACTTGTTTTACCAAGCCATTTGCAGCTTGTGGTGCACAACCATCAATATGTGAAGGTTAAAATTTTTTACATTTCATGAAACTAATTTATTAATTTTAACCTTCACATATTTATAGCAGTATGCCACAAGTTGCACATGGCTTAAGAGAGACTACGGTCCAAATAAATTAATACACTGAAACTCAATTACTTTAATATGCCAAGTTTTGCTAGCATGAAAATCAAAAACAGTAATATAAACAAATGTAAAATCATTTGAAATAGATAAATTTGGGAAATTGATGTGGAAAAAACAAAAAACAAAAAAACACTTGATTCATACAAAGAAATAAGTGCTATATTATATTTGAAACAATTAATTACATTATCTTTTTATACATTATCAACGTTTCACAGCAACAAGTAATAGCTCATAAGTGCCCTAGTTCACAAAAAAATATTATAATGAAAACAAACTTATTTAGGTTATTTCAGTTTCAACAGATCCTGAAAAGTAAGATACCAGTTTTGCGTCCGAGAATGCAATAAATTTTCTCACACAGTAAAAACCATACATGTGTGCACATAAACATTTTGAAAGGAGCCCATAGCCTTCTTAATAAAAATACTTCATGGAGTGCTTACTCCTTTAGAAAACGAAATATGATAAAGAGATCAAATTAAAATTCATTGAATTTATGTATATTATTAATGTTATTTTATTGAACTTGTTATTATTACTTGAAGGGCCCTCAGTGTTTAATGAAGTTCAAAATAGTCCAGTCAAAAAAGTTTTGTTGTCCTTTTAGCAAGACAGGTAAAAATGTAAACATTTTTAAAGAAGAAATATTAATTACAAAAGAAAATAGCTTTCATCAATCTTAACATTTCTTAACATCAATCCCAAACAATAAATGTTCCAAAATCATAAAGTTTTATTAAAAACTCAACATAGCTTTCTGAAGCAAAAACAATTGTGAATACATTATCCAAATAAACATTCAAACTAGTAACAAATCATCAAAAAATATGCATTAAAAATTAAATTAATAATTCAATATTTGTAAAAAAAAATAATAAAAAATGTTTTACAGATAATGAGGAAAATGACGGTAATATGAAAATAGTAGTAGGAATAGATGGTAATATGAAATTGACATATCCGACAAAATTGAAAATCTCCCCCCTCCCCCAATAAGAATGCAAGGAAGCATAGAACTTCAATAAATCCTGCTACCTATGGTATAGAGCAAATGACAATCTTATACATAATATTTACAGTTTGAACTTTACAGTTGCTAAAGTCTTCTCACTACTAGTCTTAAACATAATCACAGGCAATGGAGAATGTAAATTGTTAAATAGAACACATTGCAATCTGCTTGTTAAATGAACATCATAGGCATGGTACTCACTGTCAAAACCATTTGTAATATAAGTTTCACACACAAAGCATATATTTTCTTCTTCATTTTGAATAATGTGCCTAATTTTGCCAAAACAAGGTAAATTTTCTTCTTCTTCCAGCTTCAAAATAACACAGGAATTAAAATAGTAAGTAATCCCATTGATTTTCACCCAACTGAATAACAAGTAGGGTCCATGAAAGTCAGAGGGCAAAGAATTGCAAAATGAGGCATATTCATCACACTGAGATAGACTCTCAAAACACTCCCCTCTACTGTAGTCCTGGGAAGGAAAAAGACCTTTCTTTTGCATTAAACGATGACAAAACATCAGCTGCTCCTTAATACAGAGAGTTTTACAAATATTTTTACGAGATGAGGTAGCGAAAGCCTCTTTCTTTTTATTTTTGTGCTTAGCTTCAAAACGTATGGTTGACATGTTAACTATTGGCCCAGATTGTTCCAACACTGTGGCGTAGTGAACCAAGTTATGGCCTTTTGGCTTCACCTTCTCCTGAGGAAAAACTTGTTGAAATTGATGTAAATGTTCTTCCACTAATGCCCTCAGGAGATTCCCATATTCCTTTTGAAGTTGACGTGTGAGAATTATGTCCATTATTTGCCTCATAAGCAAATATAATTTCCACACATCATCATGTGGCACAAGGTCACCAACAAGCAAGGAGAAAATTAAAATGAAGTTTTGGACTTCACTTCCAGTCATTCTTAATTCTTTCCTTGCTATTTCATTGGCACCAATGCAGGGTGGTTTGTTTGAGAGGCCATTTATTCGATACTGGAAACTATTTATTCTTGAATTAATAACCTCTAATGACACACAATTTTCCTTTTGCAGACCTTTGACAAAGTGATGTACAATGAGCCCCATTAAAAACTTAAACCACCCTTCAGGGCCATCATGAAGCCAATCTACACAAAAGTTGGTGTCTGCACTGAAGTGGTGAACTTCGTTCCAAACACAATTTTCTTTGATGCCAGTAAGACTAACATCTTTCAAAGCCACGTCTTGAGGATATGAGGCCATGCGGAGCCTCTTTTCTTTGAAATCATATTGGATAACCTCTTTATGAGTTTTGCAGAGTCTACAATAAAAATTGGCATTGAAAGACTCCACAAAACCAAGAATACTGTTCAACCCAAGATTGTCACCCAATATCAATCCCAAAGCAAAATAAATGTGTTCAGTCCCATTTTTGGTATCAATAGAAATGCCCTCAGACTGCAAAAAATTAATTTCATCTATAACTTTCTGAAATAATCTTGAATTTTGAAATTCTAGTCTGTCTGCAGAGTGAAAAATTGAGGCCAAGAAAATGTTGTCCAATTGGGAACTCACTTCTGGAGGAAAACAAGGAATTGTATAATATAAAACTCCCATTTTATTAATGCCTGCATGGGAACCTAAAGGATTGTTGATTTCAAAATCATCAAAGTACAAAAACAATGGTATTACTAATTTTCCATTAAAATGACTCAAAACTTTATGTCTCCACAATTTTCCCTGCACAAAATTTTCTATTAACTCCTCTTCCTCCAGAAGTTTAGTTATGTAGTTTTTTACTGATGTCAACACTCCAGGAACAGTGAATAATTTTTTTAAAAGGTGCCTCATTGACATGAATGATGCTTTAACAGGAACAGTTTCCTTTACTACTGTTCCTGCAATACATTTATCATCTATTCTGTCCCCAATTATATATTCTTCTACAGGAACAGAATACCCCAATTTCTCAATTTCTCTTAGACGGCGATATTCCGTTGACAAATCATGAAATGGAATTATGGAATTATCTAAAATTTCATTACAAACATCAGTTAATGAGTCCGGGAGAATTAGAGAAATTGATTGTTTCAAGTGACAGATTACAGAGGCCATCAAATCAGTAACATCAGTCATCATTTCCTGGACAAAACTGCGAGGAAGTTGATTATTCGCATAATATTTAGTTGAAAAACTCAACACAATATCGTGCAATGATGGAGAGTCTTTAGGATCAGGTTCTTGAGAATAAAGATCTCCTGCATCTTCCATGGGAGCATTTTGATTTTGATTGGAGGAACATGGATTTGGGTCTACAGGATTGCTTCTCACAACTGCAACACTTTCAGAAGTTAGAGTTGCTGAATGCCTCAATAATAAATGTTTCCGGTACAAAGGCCAGGAAGAAAAGACACGAAAACAAGCATGTTCATGGCATCTAAAAGTACTGTTTTTATCAATACTGTGGCCATTGGTCAGATGCATATATAAACTATTTATACTGTTAAAGGTATTCCTGCATTCTGGGCAAACAGGCATGATTGCAAGTCATATATTCTCAACCAAAAAAATATGCTTATACAAACACAAATACAATAAGTAGTTTTTTTATGATAATAATACTATTGTTAATTGTATTAATTGTAAATGCATAGAACTGTGCTACCAATCTTCTGCAAGCCACCAATAATCTGAAAACAGTTAAAATTTAATATGCCAATTTTGGAAGTACATCACAAAATGCAGTTGCACAATTTTGCTAACCACCTTCAAATAGATAAGGTAGACCTTTCTTCACCTGAAAGACTTCCCTTTAGCAGTGCTCTTCAAAATGTAATTGCTTAAGCTGAAAATAGAAAAAAATATTGTTGAATTTCAGATCAGTCTCTAAAATTCACTACCTACACTTTGCTGAAGGTTGATTATTCTCTTCAAATCTCTTTTCAATTTCACTATTTACTCTAATCCTTTGATTTCAATAAATCACAGGTCTTTATCTCCTAACACTCTCTTCTCAGTAGTATTAGATTTATTAATTTTTTAAATTTAAATTTATTAATTCTATCTAAAATGAAATTTTGGGCTGTTATTATACATTTGGTATCAAATACTCACCTTCAGAGACAGTTGCTGCACGTTTTAGTTTCCTATATTAAATAAAATGACAAATTAGTTTGAAAAATCAACATGCATCTGTGATAACATGCAAACATACATAAAACATTCAATACACTCATCTAGAAAGGATCTCATTCATTTTAACTGAAACCCAATTACCAAGACTTAATCATTTTCCCAAATCTCATTCGAGGATTCAAGACCTTTCCTTAGCATAAAACCATCCCTAATAGTGGAAATTGTGTCAGGATATTATTTTAGAATTAAAAGAGCTTCGTAATCCATATGATTCCTGCAAACCAAATAAAGTCTACAATTTTACAATCTGATTTTGGAAAAGAAAATTAATTTTTTTTAAGACTTCTTGTGTATAAGCAATTTTTTTGTACTCGTGGGATAACAATGCAATGATCCTAAAAGAGATCATATTTCTACCTCAGTACCTTATTTTCCATTACTTTATATTGCATACTATTGCAGTGCCTATTTTTGAACAACCATGCAATTAATAGTGTTACAGAGTTCCACATTCTGCCATCTCGTGCTATTTTATTCAAGTGAAACGTAAAACAATTTATGTTACATTTGAATAAAATAGCATGACACAATAATGATAAAATAGCAAAATAGCAGAATCGAACTCCATAACACTTTTAATTATCCAATAATTCAAAAATCAAATAGGACTGCAAAAGTACACAATATTATAAGTGGCAACTGGACTCTCAATTAGTATCATATTCCATTATTTTACTCATTAAAGTAATAAAAATTTTTCATACTCTAATTTTAAAATAAATCAACTAAGTACATTATAATTTAAATAATCACAGAAAAAATCTATTTGTTTTGAATAATAAAAAGATATCAAAAAAATAGTTTCTACATTTGATTATTATGCATATTTAATGCAAAACTTTGGTAAAAATAATAATTAAACAAATCAAGCAAATCTCTCTAATGATACATTAAATGAAAAATCATATGAACCTATTAAAACAAACCTGACTATATAAAACCAATGATTTTGTGCAAAAATGAAATGTATCTTTTATCCAAAATAGTAGATATCTTTTTAATTTAAAATGAATGTTGTTACATTATAATGATTGATATTCGAAAAACATTTCATTTCAGAGAAAGATAATGGGGAATCTTAGCATTTGCTTTTAGAAATAATCTGATGAACCATAACACAAGTTAGTTCTTTTTACAAGAATATTTTTAATGTAACTATACAAAAAGTACACTGATGAAAAAACTTTTTAATCATGATTAGGGCCAAACACTTCTCCTGTATCAACACTGTAATATTTTAATCAGTCTACTCAACTCTGGAGTGACCATGCCTTTCTCCCATTCTTCTTCTATTCCAAACACTGCTTTGGCAAGCAGGATCCATACACGTGCACTCTGAACTGGGTACTGGCAATTAAGTGAATGGTACACTTTGAAGGCAACCTCAATTGCCCTTGAAGGGGACTCCACTCGAATTGGTCTATCATCAATAATAACGTAACTAGAAGATATGTTCTTCAAAGACTCTCCCACAATTAGGGGAAAAGGCTGAAGTTGTGTTCCCCTGTACTGTGCAGATTTACGCATTCCTTCCAATGTCTTCTGTAGGTCACTAATAATCTGAAATAGGTGATTTAGTATGATAAATTTGGTAGTACACTATAATATAAAGTTGCATACTTCTACTAATTACCTTCAAATGGACAAGAAACCCTTCCTGAATTTCTGCCCTAGTGGCACGCCATGCCTTCCTGCCTAAAATTCGGACAGGAACAATCGCGAACAGCTTTGGTATCTCATAGATTAGTGCAGTTTCACAATCTGAAAAATGTTGGCATTGTAATTCTTCTTCCAAATTTCAAAAGTGTACATTTACCTAAGCTGATGACTTACCTAAACTGTCTTCTTTAACACCTATCCTAACCAATTCCGCTTTTAGCTTCTCAGAAAATACAGGCCACTTAGTGGACCAATTATGTTGAGCCTCCTTAAATAGCACCGCAAAATCTATTTCAAGCTGCAAAAATCCAAACGAATTAATACAGCATCATTATGGAACTTGTCACATCTTTTTATAAAAGAATAAATACCAAAAGGTGGCCTCCTGGTTGCTTTAAAATTGGGTATCTGTTGATATACTCTGCAACCTTACTTTCTGTCCCACTGTCCTCACGCAATTGCCTCTGCCTAATTAAACTGGTACTTTCCCAGCAAGCTTTGAGCTCTTCCCATGGCTCTAAATGAGTCCTAAGAAAATCTAGTTTTCTTTGAACATCAAAATCTAGAAAAGATACCAAACACCTTTACATTATCTAACAGCAATGGTTATCACTGAAAGTAACAATGTTTCCTCCCACCTTCTTGTGATTCTAGTGGAGATGGAAAAGTAGGAAGAGATGGAGAACTGTATACACTCGAAGAGGGTGACGAAGAGGCAAAAAAACTAAGGCTAAAAACTACTAAAAAAAATTTGCCAGTTCTAAAAACCTCGGTTTGGAGATTCTGCAAGGAAAAAATATTCCAATTTCAATGAATTTCCTAATGCATAGTTTTAAAATGCTTCCTTCCTTTCTTACCACTTCAAAACCATACTTAATAATAATAATAATAATAATAATAATAATAATAATAATAATAATAATAATAATAATAATAATTTATAACTAATTTAATTAACAATCACTTTACTAAAACCAATTGAGGAAAAAAGCTGTAAGACTTATAAATGCATGTTTTCAGCATTCTTACAATGTATTTGTATTGGCTCCATATTCTGCATATATAACAAGCTCAGCTAGCTTGCAACGAGAGCTGTTATCCAAGCCACGTTTACCATGAAGAGCGATAACAGACTTCCCAATTGCTGTCTTTTCCAAAACTTCTTGTATATACTAAAACAGAAAACAAAGTAATATTTTTGTATCCAGACTATTGTGCTCTAAAATTCATTACTTACATTTTTTTTTGCTGGTTGATTGTAATCTTTGGGTTCAGTTTCTCTATTTGAACTTATCTTGTTCAGGTGAATCTCAGGACTCTCTGAATTTTCTTCCTCAAATTCCCTCTGGTCACTAGTAGGCCTACTAGAAATTTGTGTCTGAAATTCACTTTCTGGAGATTCAATTTCTGGCTGCCAAGAAATTGGCAGGATATATTCTCCTTCAGAAGGAAGACTGAAGGATGTATTAATTTCCTGCATCAAATAAAATTAGAAATTAGTTTGAAATATCAACAAGAATCAGTGATAAAATGCTACATTCCTAAAAAATTAAATAAATGAATGAATTGCAGCCACATTAACAGCCCAGAATGAAAAAACCCTTCACTGACTTCATTTAACGATTCCAATCCTTCCCTTAATATTAATGCATCCCTGACAGTGGGGACAATTGTGGAAATAGAATCAGGATATTTTTTAAGAAGTAGAAGTGCATCATAATCCATATTATTCTCTGCAAACTGGAAGAAGTTTAAAATTATATGATCAGGATTGGAAAAGAATCTAAACTTTCTGTACAAAAAAATAACTAACATAAAAATTCTTATGCATAAACTTATTTTGTTTACATATTGGAACAATAATGCAATTATCATAAAATAAGGCTTTTATTTACTTTGTAATTTCCAATGTAAACTATATTTTTAAGATTTTACTTATTAAAATGATAATTTTTCATATATTAATTTTCAAATAAAACAACTATACAAATTACAACTTTGCATCATTGCTTCACAAATCTACTCCTTATTTCAAACACTAATAGAAGTTAAAAGAATAATTTCTTCATTTTGATCTGTGCACTCATTACAGTCTGGTGATTTGAACCTTCTGGGAAATCAATTGAACAAAGAAGTGTTTGTTTAATTTTGCATTTTTGGTCAAATCACTTTTTGGAGCCACAACCCTTTCACCGACCAACCCATCCCAGCTTCCTAAATAAAATAACCTATTGAACAATACATTAAAACAAACTACTTAATCAATCTTTTAAACCAACTCTGATTATGAAATTGGAGGTGTGGGGAAAAATGAAATGTAAATTATATGAAAAATAGTCGCTATCAATTTTTAATTTTACAATTGAGAGAGATTGGAATCATGCAAATGAGAAAAATAGCACTATATGCTCACCAAAAAAAAAGAAAGGAAATCTGAAAATAAATCCGACAGGGATGTCCATAATATACTTTTACATTGTGGGCAAGAAAGGAAAGGTTAAAAAAACGTGCGCGTTGTTATTTCAATAACAACTTAACGTGATCTTTCTTAAATAAACAAGTTTCGGAAACGGAACATTTAAACAAAGTATATTCTCCGTATTACACATTACACAGTAATAGTATTTATACTTACCAGCAAACTTTTCTGTTAGATGAGGAAGCCTCATTTTCTTCAGTGCTTCTTTACACTTCGTGTCCATTCTCACGAATTCACACGCAGAGCACTTGCACTTTCTCTATTCACCAATTCTCATAGAGCACTTTATCTATCCCGATTTTCACTGCCAGACCACACAAAGACAGACCTCACAACTCCAGCACACTTCGTCTATGCCAATTCGCACCAGATTCGCACTCTCTGCCCGACCACACAAAGAAAGACTTGTATATGAATATGCGGGAATCCCCGAGATTCCTTGAATAGGAATCCCGCCAAGAAGTTTGGCCAACGTTACCATACTAATGGTCTTATATCCCATGCCCTCATCGTTCTCAAATGCGCTCTGGCGGAAACCATTTAGAAAGGTAATGAGAATTAAATGGTGGTTGTAAGATCCACGCATTTTCCAACGGTCTTCGGTTGGTTAGCTTTGCCAATACACCTTGGGCACGTCATCCTTGATGGTTATTGTCACAATGTCTAAATCGATTGTCACAACTGGAAGACACGCAACCATAGGTTAACGGTTGAGAGAGCGGTGGTGATTTTTTTCAGTGTACCTTATCTAAGTGATGGATACTCATTTTCCAAAGATGGACGAACGAAGGGGACAGTAAAATATCGAAATTTCCGCGTGCTTGTTGGTCTTTATTTGAATTGATAATATGGAGGGAAAAAGGTTTTTTTGCATGTAACTTTTGAACCGGACCTGGTAAAAATTTTCTAAATGCTGGGCAAACGTAGTCAAACGATGGATAAACGAATCCACAAAAAAAATTCCAATTTTTCAATTCTCCAAATTTTTCTGGCCATCTTCACGGTTTTTTAAAAATGTTTTGGTTTATCCGTTGGTGATGAAGCTCGTCAGGTGGTAGATAAGGGGTCTTTGGAAGGCAAAGTATCGAAGGCAAGTGACAAGTTTCGAATGTTTCATTCTTTTTTCTATTTTGTCGATTTGGAGAAATGGTGGGGAAAACGTTTTTTGTCAATCATTTTTGAACCGGGCCTGGTAAGAATTTTCTAAAGGTTGGGCAAACGATGGACAAACGAAACCACCCCAAAAAATTGCTTTTTTGAATTTGATTCGTGCCAACTTCACACTTTCTGGGTACCGTGGAATAAGTTCTTCGCCAATATCTGCTAGAGGAAACGCAGTAAAAATTATCTAGTTCGTGATTTAAGGTGGTCAAACGATGGACAAACGAAAGCGCAACTCAAATTTTGGTATTTTTAATATTGTAAGCAAAAAATTGTAATAATCGTAAGTGTGAAGTTGGGCTGAAAAACATTGGTTTTGCTTTGCAATTTTTGAACGGAGGCGGAGGATTTTAAGCGCCGTTCACACTATTTGAGACAAGGTTTAAAAATTTTGGATCCATTTTTGAGACAATTTTGAAAATGTAAGTTTTCCCAAAAATCAAAACTCCCGTTTCAAATTCGCTTGATTTCCTTTAGATGGATTGAGGGAATATCGACATTGGAGAAATCGTCTGAACGGTTTGTTGTTGGCCAGAGGCAGAGATACGGATTGTTTGAATTTTCGAAAATTGGTAAAGGGTGTGTTGTCATAGCACTACTAGTTTGTTTTAATAAATAGGGGCGCCATTCGGTGTTTGCAACGGGATAGGAAATTGACTAAATACACCTCAGTAGGTTTACTTACTCCATTTGCACTTATTTAAACGTAGCCCTGTTTTTTTAGACACAGCTAACCACAAAGGGTTTACAACGCAAGTGCATTTTCTATGACCTTTTGAAAAACATTTCACATCACTTATTTGTATTTCAGCGTTATTAATGACCTTTTTACTTACAAGAAATCGTTCATAAAATGTTACGTCACTGATTGTGACGTATTTGCCATTTACGGAACAAATCATTGCGTTATCACACATTACGCTAATTACAGCGAGAGAATTGTAGGGAAGGTTGCGGTAAACTGTTCAGCCTACCACCATTTAGTGCACAGAGGTGCAATACCCGTTAAGTCTCAATGGAGTTCTTTTCCAAAATTAAATTTGCTTTTCTTAAAAAATTTATAATGCTGTTATACAAAAAATAACGCGTTCAATTCGTTTATAATTGTGCATTATTGCATTCTTACAAAGGCTACTCTTGAATAAGATGGTAAAACGTTCCCCTAGACCAAATGAGATACGAATCACTCTAATATAAAAATAATATTTTTGAAAAGTTTCTCAGCCCGTCCCACCACCCGCACCTGCCTAAAACTACCCTCTTTCATTAGCGTATATTTATACAAAAGATTAGAACGCTTTAACAACATGCGAATTTGTAACATTCCAAAGTTAAAATATTACTGTGTGATACAATGTATACAAATGTATAATATACACTAAAATAAATGAACAGAACTGTTGCATTAATTTTTAAAAAGTAGATTTTAAGTCAAGGTTATTTAAAGGCCGGAAATCAGTATTTTGTATTTTTTAACTGCAACATAGCACTCGAAAAAATCTGAAGTAAATTCACAACATATTTTGTCTTAGAGGAACTTTTGAAATTTCTTTGAGACTGTTCCAGGGTTTTAATACACATTATTTTTTGTTATTTTTCATAGAAATATTTTTTGCCTTTGAATTTCGCGGTGATAAAATATCAAAAAATGTTTTCTGATAGTATAAATGATTTTATTACTTTTTCAATTAGATAAAATAGTATTAATTTGATGAAACAAATTAAAATTAAACAAACACGGATCAGGGCCAAGAAACCTTTCAAAAATTATACTCTAATGTTAGAGTTGGAACGTAACTACTCGTTTGTCATTTGGTTCAGATTATTTTTCATCTTATCCGGGGGTACCTTTTTAAAACGTGCTCCTATGGTCACTTGTTTTCAAATCAGGTTCTCAAGCAATAAAAATTAACATTAAAAAGTAGTGGCATAATATACCATTTCCAAACAACTTTCGAAATTCCCAATGAAGGATATATATGTTTCTTCCCCATTCCGTTCTGATAGGTTTCCGGCACCATTTTTCGTAAATAAAAATCTATTGAAGATCTTCTCCCCCAAGATAAATTTTTACAATAATAAACTGAATAATTTGTTAAAATGAAGCTTTTGTTCTTTATAATCTTGTTGTTTATATATTATTTTTAATTTGTAATGTTGTTTCATTATTAAGTTCTCTGCAAATTTGAAGAGGTAGTCCATTACTAATGTCTGTAGCTCATTTTCACATGTGTTTATTTCCAATATTGTGCAAGAATGTTGCTTAAGATACACATACACTACGTGGAATATGCAAAAGTTTAAAGGAAACTAACCTTGAGATGTGTTTACACACGAAATAATTGAATAACCTAGTAGACTATGACTGAAAAAAACTAAGAAGCAGAATAAATATTTCGGTGCACATTAATATTTCCTAATGGTATGGAAATACCATTAGGGGGAGAAAATGATCTGCGAACGCTTTCTTGAATTTCAAAATCCCATCCCAACAATTTAACTATTCATAGTTGGAAGATGAAAAATAAAAGTAATAATAATAATAATAATAATAATAATAATAATAGTAATAATGTTAGAAATGGAAGGATTCCAGGACAGGAAGGAAAAGAAGACAGGATCAAAATGGTCCGAGGAGAGAAAAGTGATACACAGCGAGAAGAGGAAAGAGTACAGGAGGAAGAAGAAAGAAGGACTAAGGAAGAAGTAATGAAATTGGTGCGTGGTCCCTAGATGACCCAAACAAAAGAAGAAGAAGAAATAATAATAATAAATTTAAAAAAGTGAAAGATTAACATTTCAAAAACTAGATATTTTCGTTCCCGAATAACAGAAAATTTATTTGTAACGGCAAACGAACGAACGGATTTGATTTTTCTGTATTGCTAACAAAATAGTAACTCACCCTAAGCTCTACTACCACTACAAGCAAAAGGAAAGCTCAACAAAACGTGCGTATAGTGAAGCTACATTTACGTCCAGTAGCAAATCAAGGAGCCATCTCAGCATTTGCTCAATGAATCAGGGAAACTGGACAAAAACCCGATCAAGATTGGGTGATTGACCCGGAAGCTGAAGTACAGTACTGGAAACATAAATTGATCGCGGCCGTCTGCGGCTAAGTTCAGCTTTTGCACGGCTTGGACAGCCCTTGTCATGACAAAACGTCGCAGGCGGAGCCTCACAAACCATCGTAGCCAATCTCAACGCAGGGGGGAGTGCCCTAACAAAATTACGTCGTACAAAATGGCGGGCGCCGCCAGTTCAGATGTGGAAGTATTTTCAAATGAAAAATACATGAAAGAAACACTTCAACGAACATGAAAGTAAATTCATTGAAATATATATGAACTCATAGCACTTAACCACTGTTAACACAATTCTTTTTGAAGAAATTACATTGATATCAGATAAAATAACACTAATTTTAGAACAATTACAATAGATATTTAAATTCCAATATTCTTGTCCAAACGCAATTTATGAACTTTATCAAATGACCAGTTTACTACAGAATTTTGCGATAAGAAAAACGTTTATAATTGCATATTTTCAATTGTTCATATGTATATTACATTTGCAAAAATGCAAAATACTGTCTTTCTCGAATCGTTAGGACTTCTAGGGAACCATTTCAATAAAAGAAAGTAAAATTCAAAGACCAGCTGTATATTTATCATTAAAGTAACAATTAAACTAGATATTAAGCAATTAATTTGCATCTCATGTCAAAGTTGTTATTTTGCTATCATCAAATCAGGGACAATTTGGGGACACTCCCCGGCAGGAATAGCGCATATTTCGGAATTGTTTATAAAATTGTTAATTGTTGCAAAATTGTTAATTCGCAGTTTTTGGTTCTGGGACATCAGAAAACCCTTCCCACTTTAGAATTGCAAAATTTGGAAATTGTTTATATATTTTTAAATTTTACAAAAAAAACGTATTGCTTTTTTAAAACTGCCTTTAAACGAGATGTAAAATTCCGCAATCCGATTAGCGCTTCCTTTCGTTTTCGAGATACGTAAGTGTTTATAAGAAATTAGCATGTAATGGCAACTATTTTTTTGGCAGTTCCCACGTTAAGCTTTTCTATAAGCCGTTTTGCTTAGTTTCTCCGGCAAATACATTTGAAGTTCCTAACGGGGTGGAGGGGACAAGCGTCCACAACGCTTGCATTAATTGCCACGAAAATTATTGCTGGTTAGATATTCCTGGTTTTCAGCTCCTTAATTTTTCATTTTATTCTAAATACTTTAAGTTCCATTTGTTTAACAATTACAGCATAAATTTTAAAATACTACTCGAGTCGGCTACCGAACAATCAACTTGGGAGCAAGAAAGAGTCATCAATTGGCTTCCAGAAATACCTCCCGGTGAAAATTGCTTCCTTCCTCCACACGTTTCAAGGCAAAATAGGCTGAGCTTGTAAGTGTAAATCGTAACACTCGCTTTCCCTCGAGAAAGCCTTTATCCACCTTCTTAGGAAGCCAATTCTTTACATATAAAATTGTGGAAAATTTTTCAAATTAAATATACAAGAAAACAATAATTTTGCATTAATTGTCTTGACGTATAAATATAGACATTAAAGCTTCCGGCTCCTCAGTATTCACACGTTCCAAATACGAAATACATTGTTATAACATTCACAATTTCATTCAAACCAGTAAGTCTGCTGCCTTTAGAAGCAGATAGCATCAGCATGGAATATGCGAAAAAGTAATAATAAAAGTATTATAATATTGTATTGACATATGTTTATTTATGGACATTTGTAATTGAAGGAATGTGAACTTACGTATGCAGTTAAGTAAATTTCAATGAAGGTGCAAAGTTTGCAAATAAACATGTTTTTAAAATTCACTTATTCCAAGTTCAGAACAATTCCTAGACGCATTCTTTTCCATTCGACACTAACACGCCAATGATTTTTGACACTACCCTCTGAATGTAAGTGGATTGTTTGAGGTCATCGCTTATCGCGTCAAAATCATGGAAGTTTACACGTCTTCGAAATACGTATAGGCCGAGGTCATCTTCATGAAACACAGAAAATCTCATATGAAAGAATCAGTCGTCATTTCAACAATGAAGCTACTACGACATAATAATCATAATATCCTCAATTTCGTTTACTTATTGTGTTCTTTCGAGCGGGCTCCGTGTTTCTGAGTAGCAAACATTAACATAATCGTTAAAATTAAAAGTAACGATTTAGGATGAAAATTTAGGATGAAGAAGTTCACATCTCTTTATAATTGTTTGTAGAAAGTCATATCAGGTTAGTATTATTGTCAATAAAATTGTAGTTTTATTTAATTTGAAATAACTGCTTGGATATTTTGGGGTTTCATTAAGAAAATATAGCTACCCGAATTTGACGCTATGAAAAGTAAACATTTCGAGGTTTCCACTACGAGACGTATTTTTGTCATCCCTATTCATTCGCTTAGTATACAGCAATCGCTTTCATTTATCATCTATCAAGTTACATAGGGTTTCTAATGTTTATATGATACCGGGTGTCCCACCAAATATGGACCACCCCCATAACTTCTAAACGGTTCAGGGTATCGAGTTGCAGTTTTCGCTGAACAATGCAAAATCTTGGGGCAGGTAACATACTGGTAGAGGAATTCTCTATAATAGTTTTAGTTTTCGAGAAATTTAATCATCTCTGATTTTTTAAATTGAACTATATATTTTTTCATCAGCAATGTTATCATCATGGATATTGGAATAAAATGATTTATCATATGTTAGTATTTTAAGAGTAATTTGAGTATAAAATTAGATTTTTTGGCATCAGATTTTCAAGTAAACGGGTAGCCTTCGCAACAGTCGCCGCTTTGGGAAGGTGGCCTTCGCGACGTTGATACTGTTTTGTGAAGAGAGGAGTGTGAGAGAGATGGCCGTGTAGGATGAAGGTTTAATTGCAGCAATTCATGATCTTGACATGAAAAACATATGAACAAACATCAATTTTAACGATCTGAATGAGAATTTTTTCCCAGTTGTTCATCTGAGTTGAACTTTTCTTCTTCTGAAATTCCAAATCAACGATAATCGAAAAGAACGAAATAAAAATATTGTAGCGAAAACGATATTAATAAAATTAATAATAATAATAATAATAATAATAATAATAATAATAATAATAATAATAATAATAATTATTATTATTATTATTATTATTATTATTATTATTATTATTATAAAGGTCATTTCTAAATTTACAAAACTCGAACTCAGTGCAGAAACAAGCTATGACTTTAATATATGGGAGGCGAATGAATTCTTAAAGATTTTCATTGTAATATCTTGATTAATTCATCAAATAATAGACAGGTAGACATTTTCTCTTATTATTCACAGTAACTTAACTTCCTATTTAAACACATACTACCAGAAGAACAAAGTAATAAAAAACTTGAAATACTCTTGACAGTTCTATCAGTGTAACTACCAAACTTTAACAAAAATGCATATCTGCATTCGCTACTGTTCATTCTGATTAGAGAGTTTCTCATTTCATAGCGCCAAGTGCTGCCTCAAACTTGAAAATGCAGAAGACGGAAGTGTACAGTTTTCTTTTCCATTCAAGAACAGCAGTCGTATGGTTGCAAAGTGGACGAGTGATCATTTTAATTAAAAATGACATTACCAACGAAGAGACGGTGGTTGGCTTCTTATTCAGTTTGAAAACGATATTTATTATTATTAACATCTTCTTTACGCTACCAACTTTTTATATCGTTCTTTGGAACGATCAATGTTTTGAACTTTTAGTAGAAGGCAAGTTAAATCCAAATAAATAAATGAAAAAGTCTCCCATTCTGATTGTCAAAATTGGTATTTCTTAGTGTGATGTCTGTGCCATCACTAAGAATTACTGTAGTTATGCCTCTTATCCCCCACTGCCACCCCTCTCAGTCAAGACTCAACAGTTTAGACGTCGTGATGGCCACCTTCCCCAAAAGCGAGAGTTGCAACGATTAACCGTTTAATTCAAAATCACATGTCAGAAAGCCTAATTTTATACTGAAGTTACTATCAAAATATTAGCAAATGAAACATCATTTTAATCCTCTTTTCATGGTCTATCCATTGCTGGTGATAAAAATATATAGTTCCATTTAAAAAATCGAAGATGATTATATTTCTCGAAAATTAAAAATATTATAGATAATTTCTCTACGGCTCGTTACTTGCCCCATGATTCCGCATTATTCAGCAAACACTTCATTTCGATATCCCGAACCGTTTAGAAGTTGTGGGGGTGGTCCATAGTTGGTGGGACCCCCTGTTTATGTAATAACATTAGAACTGCATTCTCACGGGCAGGAATTCGGGCTCTGTAATTATTCTTTTTTGCGTGTAACCTACTCTGTTGTGTGTGAAAGTGTATTTATTTATATATTTATTTTTACTTTCTCGTAAACATTCGGAGTAACAAAAGTAATATTTAGAGAGGTATGTATGTAATGTTGCAGTAAATCGATGTCGAGAATTTAATGGAATTACACGTTTTGGGGTCTTAAGTTACCAAGAGAGTGTTCTTATTATATCAAAACGTCCGTCTCTCCGTCCATGTGCCCGCTGGTCTTTCTGTCTGTTTCTCTGTGAACACTAGTGTGTAAACTATTCGTAGAATTTTTGTCAAAACTAATTTTCCATTAACGATCTGGCCCGAATCGAGGCCCTGCGATTTTGAAAATAATTCTTTAAATTTTGGGGTAATTTAGTTGAAGCCCCTGGAAAGCATTTTCAAACTTTTCTTAAAAACGGCTCCAAAGTTTTTCGACCTACATATGTAACCACAGTCGAACATCCGCCAACGTCGGAACTCGAACTCTAGGGCCTCGCGGTCAGTAACGTTACAGGGAAAACTGTAACGATGCCACTGAGCTATCGCAACCTTTGCAACGTGTACTTAAAAACAATGTAAGTCTTTTTCCATACAAAGTTTTAATTTTTCAATATTACAAATATTCAATTGTTTCATATTATTCGTGCGCATAGTAAATTTAACTTAAAGCTTCCTGCTTGAATCGTGTGTAACAAATCGGACAAATTGTATATTTGAAAAAATTATTACAATACAATTAATTAATTATTACAATTAATACAATGAAGATCTATTGAATGACAAAATGATATTCCTCTAAAACTGAAAAATGTACCGAAACGAATGTTTGCTATTCTGGCAGTTTTCTGTGTACTATTCGTTACTTCTGTGAACGTTGTCTGAAGAATACACTGCGTTAGACGAAAGATAATTATACATATTTCTTTCTTAATGTAATCTACTCTTCATTATTAGTCTTTCAAATCATCTCATGTGCACGTTTCTTAAAATATGAGTGTTTTTCGCAAAAGTTTGAGTTATATAGTGACAATATATATGTTTCCGAACACCACCAATACACATGCTGGAGATTTATTTCCAAGTGCAATCGTTTTAAATACTAAATTTTAAAATACGTTTTATTTAGAATTTTGTCTGAAATAAACAGTAGCTTTTGCGATTTTTCGAAAGAATTTTCTGGCATCAAGAACATTGTAATATTCAAAACACTACATAAGTGACCTGCCCAATGACAATATCGTAGCGTATTTGGTTGGGTGGCTTCTTCTTGTGCTGAAGATCTCGGGTTCAAATCCTAGCCTACATTACTCATTTTTTATTCTGTACATTAGAGTATGTATCTGACAAATGACTTTGAAATCAGTTGTAGGCGTGGAATTTTATACATCGTTTTGCTTTACAATAATTATATATTTTTTTGTCTCTCAGCCGTGTCTCTGTCGTTTCCTTAAGGTTTATTAGAAGACTGAAGTGTTAGTAGTATAAACGTAAGTTATTACGTAACCGTTACCAATAAAACAAGAAAATAAGACCGGTTTTTTATTGTTTGTATTGGTAGTCAGATGAATAGAAAGTGAATAACTGCGTCAATGGTAGGTGTTTTTTTCAATTAAATATTTTTGAGAATCGACTAATTACCAGCTGCACTGAAACCCTTATTTTCCGAAAGAAAGCTGTAACGGCTATTCAAGCCAGCAGTGTAATTTTTGTTATCCTAGCTGGGAAGCGATAACCGAGCAAGTGGCAACAGCTCAGGATTTGGCAACAGGGCATTGGACACAGGAGGCCTGTGGCCGCCGCTTGGCCCTTTAACACAAGGAGGGTTTCTTCATTGTAGGGAAGAAAGTGAGAGGGAATTATGTGAGCTTATTGCACTCGTCGGTCACAAATCATGTGCGACCGCGCCATGTGTCTGCCTGAATTTTGACATTTGCAAACACGTTAGGAACGTATGTTAGCACGGTGTTTAAAATATCTGTTCCTCAATGCTTCTGTGCGAAATTGGTTGTATTTTGATGTGTACGAGAATTCGTAAACGTGTTTTAAATTAAAAATTTCACAAAACAATATGAATATCGTCATCCATTTTTAACATGAATAAAGTAATATATTTACCCAACAGAAACTTGAATTATGAAGACAGAATATTAACAAAAGAAGTGGAATCCCTTAGACCAGACTTGTGCATCAATCAAATGTCCAGTAATGAAAATAGGTCGGACATTTGAGCGGTAAATACTCATATTTGGTGCCCTCCCTGGTTACTAATCTGGTCACCCTAGAGGCGCCACTAGATCATAGCTACCTTAAAACACTAAGAAAGCAAATTCATTCACGTCTTAAATTCCCTAACATTCACTGATCACATATGATCCGTACGTCATATGTGGTCAGTTATGGGATTGAAAATAGAAAATACAGTTTGTCTAATAAAAAAATATTTAACATGCATGTCTGAGAGACCGAAGTTTAATTGACCCTGCGACTACGGCAACGTTGCTGAAATCTATGTTGCAAAGACTAGAGGCAATAATCAAAGCAAATGGAATTCATACCCAGTATTATATAACGTAATATGTTTTGTTCAACAGGTGTGTACGAAGACTTTTTAAGCTTACAAAAACGGCCATTTTATTTTGTTTCCAAATATCAGAGAGTTGCTAACATTTTGAACTTTTGTAATAAGGGAATAAGAAGAGAATTCTTAATTTCTAAACTTGATATCTTTATTCTTTCTAACATATCGTTCGTATTAGATTCGTAGAAGTTTCTGCTAGAGTTTTCTAGTTGTTCGCAAGGCCGTCCTTTGGCCTAAGCAACTGCCATGAGTCCCAACTTCAGACGGGGACATAGATAATTGAAATAAAATACAATAGGATCCCCAATAAATTTGTATTACACTCTTAAAGCCCATAAATATGTAAAGGCATTTTTTTTATTTTTTACTGTTTAAATAGCTTCTTAAATATCGCAGGATTATTGATAAAAGTGATCAATTCCAAAAATTTGTGGTTTTGGATAAAAGGCATTTACAGGTATCTAAACCTTCCAAAAATGAGTGTACCGTTTTCGATTTTCATAGTATTTATTGTAATGCTACATCTTCTATATTATTATCGTTTTAACATTAGTTTAATTTTTTGTTATTCAATTGGTCAATTTTCGCAAAAAAAATTGCAATTTTTTCAGTTGTGGGAAGACGCTAGAAAAATTGAAACTTGCAATTTTTGAAAATCCTGTTAACCGTGAAAATAGAACCTATGCCACTTTTATAATTGTATTTTGCTCTGTTATTACAATAAACTTAAAGAAAAAATTTTGAACAAAACTTTTGAGAAAATTTCGAGAATGTCCGTGGGGCTTGATCTAAAAACCCCAAGTTTTAAAGAATGGTTTTCAAAATTTCAAAGCTTCAACTACAGATAGATAGATGTTTCTTCAATTTGAAAAAAATCCTACGCATGGTTTAAGCTCTAGTAGTGTTCACAGACGGACAGACGGCGGGCGTTTCGCTTGCAATTGAGTTTTCGGTATCAAGAACCAACAAAATAGGAATTCTGGCTACATCACATATTAGAGGACTTTTTTCTCTTAATTAAGCAACTGCATTTATCCACTTTTTCGTTATCAGGATCCGGCAATGAATTTTTTTCTGCCGAAAATCCACCGGTTTTTTGGCGCAGCATTACATAACTTTCTCTACATTACGTATATTACTCCGTATATACGTAGGTATGCAAGAAAGTAAAAATGATATTTCATTAAAATCTGTCTCCTATTTATAATATACTCGTATAACTGTGTTCAGCATGCTCTTAATAATTCATTTCACCACAATAAGAGCATCAGTTAATCCCATACTGTAGTTAAGTGAATCATTTTTTCGTCTACGTTTCTGCATCCCACGAAATTTGCTAAAACTCGAAAGCTAATAATTTGTATTACTGTTTCTTATATTAACTTCATATTATTATATAATAAGTTTGGCTAACTTAAGATGAACAAATGCAAAAAAAAATAAAAAGTATATCTGGCCCAGTTAACCAAACAGTCCTGTATATCAATACAAGTAACTGGAGTTATTTTCTGACGTTAACTATCCACTCCACACAATTTTGCGTAGTGTAACGATTATGGACAATGTACTGAAATTACATATTATAATGTTCTAACCGAAGTGCTAGCAGTACGTTTTTTCGAAATTTTGATTAATAAAAACTAATGGCGGCATGCATGGTAATAGTCTAGTTTTTTGATATTACAATTGTTTGGTGATGGAAACACCAGAATAACGTTCGTAAAAAAACTATTATTTTAACTTACTTTCATTGAGCGAAATAACTTCTTTACCGTGCGATAAGTTAGAGCCCAGATGAGTCCCAACGAAAAAAGTACGTCTTAATCCATTTATCGAGTAGTTTATGCTAACAAATGAAGCTGAATAATAATGTTATCTTCTAAAATATTTTGATGTTTCGATAGCAGGAAAGTCGTCAAATGATGACATTAAGCGACAGTGTTGCGTAATATTCATTTTCCCACTTCCCAGGCAATATTCTGCGTCCGTTTATTTTCTGACTCCCAATTTACAACTAGAGAAAGCGTACCTCCCCATCTCCGTTCTGATAGACTGAAACATTTTCTTGAGAAACTTCAATAAAATATTTCAATAGTCTTTAATTTTTTAATCTTAATTTAATTAATTTAAATTACTTAATTAATTTAAGTTAATTCACAATTAACTTTGTAATTGCAGAATTACATGAATTCAAACGGATTGGTAAGGCTGTATTAGTATTTTTTGATATTTTGCGATGAAATAAAAAAAATAGTACACGCATTGGTAGTGATGTAAAAAACCGATAATAATATAAACTTATAAACCCTTTTTCTATATTTATATTATGAGACTTGAGATTTGAAATTATACGTACAATTTTTCTTCTTGCAACCGTAGACACTGTCGCTTTTGGGGAAAGTGGCCTTCGCGACCTTTCCCCTGTTCTCGCAAAAGTGCCGGCGCCGCGAAGGCAATCTTCCCCTAATGCGACAATGGCAACGGTTGCTAACAGGAAATCTCGTACATTTAGTACAAAATCATATGTCTGAAAGTAAAATTTTATACTCAATATACTATCAAAATATTAACGTATGTTACATCAATGCATTCGTCTATTTATGATTATCTATCGCTAGTGAAAAAAATATATGGTCCCATTTAAAAAATCAAAGATAATTAATTTTTTCGAAAACTAAAAATATTTCGAATTATACCTCTACCGCACATTACTTCCCCCATGATTCCGGATTGTTAAGCGAAAACTGCATTTCGATATAGGGAACCGTTTAGAAGTTATGAGGTGGCCCATAGTTGGTGGGACTCTGTATAATTCTATTTCTCAGAAAATTTTCATTACGAATTTTTCTATTTTCGAATAAATAAGCGCTTTTTACAACAATTATTATGTTTTATTTAATAAAAACCTCACGAAAACATTGTTCTCTTTTGTAATTAAGTTACCCACCTCCCAGGAATGTTTCCGCGCTCAAATTTCTTTCGTTGCCCGCTGCAGCGACAATTTTGAGTGGCAGCACCGGCGAGGCATAAATAGGAACCGAATGCCCATGCGGGCAAAACTGACCGCCCTTGCTATAGATTCTGCTAGGTTATTATTTGATTGACAGTCACAACTATTACGATCGCGACATTTTACAATCTCTTATTTTAGTCATCAATATTCCCTTCGAGATTCTGAAAATTTTTTTCTGAAGCTTGGCATATTGTCAGTCCACTCTTAATACAGGTATTCTTTAGCTCACCGATCGCAATAAGACGTGACTTGAACCGTGAGTACTTGGAAACAGCAATCTAGCTTAAATCAAGAATAACATTGACATCAGTTAAACCCCATTCCTAAAATACATTAACAAAATTATATAAGAAACAGAAAACTGATTAAAATGCAAACAAAATGAAAGACAAAAAATTGAATTAAAACTATAATGATAATAGGACGCACTATTTGGCATCGCAGTTATATAATAATTCACGAAGTCCGCAAATTCTAATTTCCGCGAAGTCTTTAAATTTGCAGGATAACAGTTCGTCTCAGCGTTTTGAAATTTGCCTGAGAATTTATTTATAATAAAACGTGTGTCAACGATACATGAAGAATCGAAAGTTAAAAAACAGCTTATGAGCAACAATTTCCACCGATTTGTCGTAAGTCACAAATCGTTAATTCAATTTAATCAGTAGAAAGCAAGACACTGCAAAACTATTTGAATTTTATACTTGACAGCCAAGATCGAATGAATTGGGGGTTGAAAACAAGTGAGGGTTGTCATCAGACGCTAAGATCCTATAAACAATTGCATATCTCAAAAACGAAAGGCGATAGCTCCGGTTGGATTGCGGAATTTTGCATCTTGTGTAAAGGGAAATGAGATGAGAGAATAAAACAGAATTGCAAAATTTGTAAAATTATAAACAATTTCCAATTTTGCAATTCTAAAGTGGGAAGGGTTTTCTGATGTCCCAGAACCAAAAACTGCGAATTAACAATTTTGCAACAATTAACAATTTTATAAACAATTCCGAAATGTGCGCTATTCCTGCCGGGGAGTGTCCCCAAATTGTCCCTGATTTGATGATAGCAAAATAATTTTGACATGAGATGCAAATTAATTGCTTAATATCTAGTTTAATTGTTACTTTAATGATAAATATACAGCTGGTCTTTGAATTTTACTTTCTTTTATTGAAATGGTTCCCTAGAAGTCCTAACGATTCGAGAAAGACAGTATTTTGCATTTTTGCAAATGTAATATACATATGAACAATTGAAAATATGCAATTATAATCGTTTTTCTTATCGCAAAATTCTGTAGTAAACTGGTCATTTGATAAAGTTCATAAATTGCGTTTGGACAAGAATATTGGAATTTAAATATCTATTGTAATTGTTCTAAAATTAGTGTTATTTTATCTGATATCAATGTAATTTCTTCAAAAAGAATTGTGTTAACAGTGGTTAAGTGCTATGAGTTCATATATATTTCAATGAATTTACTTTCATGTTCGTTGAAGTGTTTCTTTCATGTATTTTTCATTTGAAAATACTTCCACATCTGAACTGGCGGCGCCCGCCATTTTGTACGACGTAATTTTGTTAGGGCACTCCCCCCTGCGTTGAGATTGGCTACGATGGTTTGTGAGGCTCCGCCTGCGACGTTTTGTCATGACAAGGGCTGTCCAAGCCGTGCAAAAGCTGAACTTAGCCGCAGACGGCCGCGATCAATTTATGTTTCCAGTACTGTACATTACTTGCTACAAGCATATTAAGTCTTTTTAAAAAATTATACAATGCAAATGTAAACTAATTCATTATACTATATCATTGTTTTGTTAAAGTAAACATTATTTTTCTTTTTGACGATCAGTATAGTCTTTAATTGTATAGAAACAGTTTTGCAGCAGAAAAGATTTTACTTTTAACTTAAATTTGTGTACTAATTTTCATTGTTTAATTTCATCTGGCAATGCGTTGTAAAGTAACATGCATGTATATTATGTGGATTTCTTGTAATGAGCTGTTGATACTGACACTTGATGAACATGATTTCTACGTCGAGTGTTGTAACTATAAATATCACATGAAAATATGTTCCCACCGTTAAGTAAGTCAGTTTTGACAAATACTACTAGTTATTGTTTAAAACGAATTAATAAGTATAAACTATTTGAAATTTTGATCATCACTGCAAATTAACTTTGTTAATAAGTCCCGGAAAATAACGAAATTATAAAGAGGGATGAGAGATGAGATAGAGGGAAATTATAAAGTTGGGTCAGTGTATCTATGTCGAAAGTGATGGCTGGGTGGTTGGTTAGTAATTCCGAGCGCGTCAACAGCTTAGGTCATTAGTGCCGTAAGTGTAGTGCATGTTAGTTCCCGAAATATGTGGTAGTGTAGTGCATGTTAGTAAAGGAAGAGGATAGGACAAGGAAGAGGAAGGAAAGATAGCGCGCGGGCCGTGGCCCGTTTGTTAGGGTACTCCGGAATTCGCCTGGTGTTGATCGGAGAAACCACGGAAAACCTCCGATCAGAGCAGCCGGCCGCTAGAATTCTCCTTCAGACAGCGACTGAAATCGACCTAGCTGAAAAGTTAGTGTTGAAAATCCCTTCGCCGTGAGGACTCTGGTCTAGGACCTCCCGGTCAGAGGCGCTGCAGTGACATCAGTTGATGCACTGAGCTACTGGTCCCGGTACCGAAAGTGATGGCATTTTTCCTGCAAATAGGAGCAGGTTTTAATTAAAAAGGAGAAAACATTTTTTAAAGAAGCAGTTTAATTGAACACATTAAATCTAATACATACAATCGAAAAAAATAATAAACAAAGTAAATGAAATATATACAAGATTCTTAAATAATGCAAGTATTTGGAAATGATTTACACGAATAATAATATGATTATTGGTAAATATCACATAGATATTAAAATAATATATTGCATTACAAAGATATATGTAACTACATAGTAGAAAATGCACAAAGGGAATCGTGTAGATAACTTCTGGCAGTAATTTTTCTTTTTCTTAAGTATCTTTTTTGCCTCAAAAGTACAAAATATGATTAAGTTCCGACACACAATAAACTTTTAATATCAGAAGTAGTAGTTTAAAATTTGTTGAATACTATTAACAAAGTAATTGTTAAGAAGCTGCCGCAAACATGATTCTCCTCTCCTCCTTTCAGATGATTGCAACGCAGTTATAGTTATTTTTATGAACTCAAATCTAGTCTCCTTTATTATCACACATTACAGTAGTTTCAAACATCTCATTCAGACATATAGCACCTGAGTAGAAACGACACATCACTCATTTTTTATAACAACATCATATGTCTCCTACTTCATTTGTTTCAGAAATATAAAATAAATTTAATACAAATAAGGTCCACAACTGCAACATAGTAAAATGAGGCTAGCCATGATTTAAGTAGTTTAATACTACAAATATTTTGACATGAAATTGTCTATCACGACTCCTCCCAAGTCGGAGAAACCTGCTCCATTACACTGTATACACTATATTTGTGCTCAGAAAAGAGAAAAAAATAGTTCGATGTAATATATTTTCCGATAATTATCTTGGTCTACAACTTAACTTCGAAAATTGTGTTTAAGAGAATAATCAAGCAATGTGGGAGAATAATCAAATTGTATTGCCTCGCACAACACCAAAAAATTATTAAACAAAAAAAGAAATTTTAAGCAAATAAGAGCTTCAGATTAACTCAATAATACGCACAATTATCTCCTTCAAAATGGTCGTATTTTTTATTGGCATCCTTCATTCTTAAACAAATGTAGCCCCTTCAGAGCCTATTCGGCGAAAAAATATTCTCTTGTTTTAAACAACGGATATAATTGTATTTCTTCATGTGTAAAAAACAAATGTGCTCCAAACTCTAAACTCAATCTTCTCCTTCGCCGGTCATCCTGTAAAATTTGATTTAATTACTTATGCGAAATTTGCAGATAACACTTATCTGCCATATGTTCTAGTAATGGAAAAATAAAAAAATTACACAATTTAATTGTATTTCAAGCTTGAAAACTTTAAACAGAATCTTAACCAACAGAATTGTAAGCAAATTTGAAGAATTGATCTTTCATTAAAAATCATGAACACTAAATATAATGGTAATTAAATAGGCCTTGCGAAACGTGAATACGTAAGTGTTCTTTACTAAGACATTACGTTTTCTTATCTTTTGCCAGAACAACTATATAACATTATCTTCAACTTGTTTCATTTAGAGAATATAATACTAGTACTACTTCTCTGTTATTATTTACATGGATATTGTTGAGCAACCCTCCATCCACTTCCCAAAGTGAAATGCTATAAATTTCTAACCAAAACACACCATTGAGTAAATACAATTCAGGATCACTAGGCCACTCGTCAGACTCGTCGTCCACGATAATCCACACGGCTTCGATGGGGTCGATATTCTCTTGGTTTTCTCGCAAATTCTCTTCTTGTAATTCCGCTTCAAAATCATCACCCCTTTCAGGTATGTTGCTGTTTTCTTGAAATGCTGCGCTTTCCACGACCGCATTCAGTACTTCTTGCAGGGCAGCGGCATCATAAGGAAGTTCTCTGCGTCTCATTCGGCGGCTTGCTTGCTCCCTTGGGAAAGCCTCTTCAGTGGAGTGGACGTTCTTGCTGGTGATTGATACGTCTTTGTTTTCCGTTGCAGCAGACGCAGGATCTTCTGGATGTCTACTCTCTTTCCGTAATCAATCCACCGGGTTGTAGCAAAATTTGTAGACTCAATGCAGTTAAAACCATTATCAAAAGCTGAATGATACCCGTAGGGAAATGTTATCACAAATTCGCCAGCTATTTGTGTTATTTTATTATATGGTATTTTGTATTTCTTCAGCACTTGAGGAGATATCAAAGTCTTTTGGTGACGAAGAAACGCGGGACATTTCTCTGAAGTATTTGGAAAGACCTTGTTAATTAAACATTCAAAACGAAAACCGTGTTGCGGAGGAATTGAATACCATCTTCTTGGTGCTCCGAAGTGAAGATAACTAATACTATACAAATCCATTTCTTCTATACACCAGGGAAGCGATGTTTTAAACATACCAAAATTCAATCTTGGGGTGTTTAATCCAACATCACAAATTTTAAGACCTACATCCAATATGCTACCAAGGGTACAAAAATTCCATTCCAGTAATTCATCATCCATAAGAGTTCCCACGACTTGTGAACCACACACAGGAGTTTAATATTTTATTTTATTCCAATATAGCATTTCTAGGTCATCTGGGTGGGTGTGCGCAGGTACTATATAAGTGTTCTTCAGCGCCATTGCTCTGTATTCTTTCAATGTCATCGGTTTCCATTCAAAACATTCTAGTGTGTATAGACCATCTTGTCCCTCCACCCTCTGTATAATAGGAGAAGGTATTGTCATATCAATATTCTTGATATCATAATTACTTCTCCTGGGCTTCCATTCTGCAGGAGGGATGATTTTAGCCAAACCTGATTTATGAGCACCCAAAGATTCAATGCGTTGAATGAACAAATTAAAATCTTTGAATTCTTCATATGTCGGACGAAACACCATCATAACAGGCTCCTGGGAACTCATACTACTCCCGTCTTGCTCCATTTCGACATACGGTGTTCAACTGAACTCTATGGGATGCATCGAGGACCCTGCAAAAGATCAAACATTACACCTTCAGAAACAGCCGGACTGTTCAAGGATTACATCTCATAGATGCAACTTTCAGACCCGACAGTACGTTGGACTTACAAATTTACATCTTAATGGGTTTTTAAACTTAAAAAAATATATATAAAATAAATTTCCAAGGAAATATCCATATCTATATTAGTTCCCGAAATATTGGACCCACACGTTTGTGCACGTTAGGCTTTAAGTCGTATATAAAATCGAATATCAACTGCATCTTGAATAATGTTAATATGTTAAATATTGTTCAATAAATTAAAGAAAAATGGGGAATTGAAGTGCATGTATTTTAAATATTATAAAGACACACCTAATACATGATTATATGCACTTCATTGGATGAAATATTTATTATATGAGTTCAAATAACAGAAATAAAACAAATATCAAAATTACAGAAAATTATTTAGATCTTTATTTGTGCTATAGTGCTACATTGAATTATATTGCTATAATAAATCGAAATGATATGGAGCTGAAATATAATGTTATTGCTTTGTGTGATATACTGTAAAACAATTAGACTCTTTGGAGAGGCACAGATACACATTACATTTGGTACATCTTGTCCGTGTTCTTTTTGTACAATTTTTCATTCTGCAGTGTCTCGCAGATTTTAGATCATCAACCGCAGGCCAGTGTGAGTGATCATCAAGTCTTTTGTCTGTGCAAGGTTGAGGAGCAGGTCGATATTTCTTTGGAGGTGTATTTTCTGTACTGCTGTCTGTGTCTTCCTGAAATGCAGTTTTTTTAGCTGAGGAGACAAGTGCTTCTCCCAGAGCCATTCTGAAAGATAAGAGATCCAGTATGTCCTTCCGGGGAACTTCATTTGTTGCACATCCTTCTTTGTATTCTATCCACGAATTCACGCAGGCAAGATCCATTACATGAATTATTGTTTTAAGAGTCCACTTCCTTGTTTTAATAAAAGTTCGATAGTTTTCCATCATTTGATCGCAGATATCAACTCCGCCCATGCTAGTGTTGCACTTTTTAATAACAGAGGGGTAAGGTACACTCAAATACTCCTTTTCTGTCTTGCTCCACCGTTCAACGTTTGTGACGGGATCACATCCAAAGCAATTAGATGCCATGGTCACTGCCTTTGTATCTTTCCATTGAACAACTACTACACCATCATCATCCCTACAGAACTCCTCCATATTGCCCCTTTTCATATTCTTGTCCGGTGTTAAGTGTACATCTTTTATTCTATTTCGCATGATAGTTCCAGTTCCAAACATTCCAATAGACGTAAGAGCGTCTAATAAAGGAATTGAAGTAAAATATCTATCAAAAAACAGATAGGAATCCTTTTCCAAAGACTGAGCTAGTCGGAGAACAATTTTAGCCCCTAGACCATAGTTTCCTTCAGGAAGAGGAGTTGATTTTCCTTGATATATCTCAAAATCTAAAACAAGCCCTTTACTTGAAGCAAGAACAAAATTTTTCAGCCCTCTTGGTCGCGGCTTATTCGGCACATATTGCACCAAGGAGCAACGCCCTGTAAATGGTATCATTTGTTCATCTACTGAAAATGCACATCTACCAGGCCGAGGGAGTTGCAAGCACGCCTTCCTTACAGAATCTATTGCGGGTTGAACTTTCCAGAGTACATTTTTTCTAATGTCTCCTGGAACGTTGTTTATGTCAACAACATGTAATGCATTTCTCAGTAAAGAAAAACGATCTCTCGACATATTGTCTGCTATTATGGGGAGACGAAATCCCCTTTGCCAGTACATTTTGAGGCGCGGGTACTTTGTATTCCCAATAATAATAAGAATTCCGAAAAGTTTTTTCATTTCATTAGAAGTAGCTCCAAGAACAATACCCTTTTGTGACAAATGATACATGTTTGTAAACATGGCTGATTGCTCAAAGAACTCATCTGGAAAATATTTCATAAAATATTTCATGGGAGTCTCAAATGATTCACAAAACACATCAACCATTGTGGGGCCTCTTGATGTAAATGGTCGTTTCCTCCATAATTGTTTTCGTGCACTGAACTGTTGTTGCAATTGTTGAACATCATTCTGTTGCTGTTGACATTGTTGAATATCATTCTTTTGCGTTTGGCATTGTTGAAAATCATTTTGTTGCTGCTGGCATTGTTGTATTTCATTTGGTTGTTCCTGGCACTCCTCTTCTTTCTCAGAATCGTCGGATGAAGAACAAGAACTTTCGCCAATTCTGTTACTCTGACATGGCATCCAAGTTTTATCCACTACATCATCGTCACTGCTCAGATCTTCCCAATCAGATGCATTTGCCAGTAGTTCAATTTCTGCATCCGTCAAAGCGCCTAAAACAACATAATTGCAGCATTGCCGTATGCATTTCATTGAGATAAACTCAATACAAAAAATAAACGTAAAGCCTAACATACACAAATGTGTTGCATCAAATTCTAAAGCAATTTTTAAGAGCCTAAATTTAAATAACGAAATTATAGCATATAGATACATTAGAATACAGGTTCAGCCATGTCTGTAATTTTTTTGGAATCGAAATTACATACGTAGGTACAAAAAACCACGACATACCTGCATTCCCGCGTCTCATGGAAGCCATCTTCGAAAATCCTAAAGTTTTCCGTATTGTGTTGCGGCTACGCGGCGGAATTTTCAACTGCGAGATATAATGCCGCATAACGCGAAACGTCCACAATCGTGCACGTTCGTCTCTTAAGAGCAAGCACACTCTGGGGGACCACAGGACCCCGAAAAGCGAACCCGCACAATTGTGTATATACGGTCTGAAAGGGTTAGCTGAAAAGAGGTGTTACGTATTGTTACTAAAATTATGTGACTTGAACTGATTGAAATGAATTATGCAAGAAGCAAGATTCACAAAAAAACTTCAATTATCATTTTTCTTAAATTGAATGTTGAGGGAAGCTAAATTGCTCGATGTACTGGGCCAATAACAATGCGCTGGAAATAATATAGCTTTCGCTACTCTCTTTAGTGGTCCGAAAAATCTACATACCCACACTAGCGCAATTAATTTCATCTGAAACATAACTTTTCTAGAAGAGTACAAATTCTGACTTACATAAAAATAAAATAAGTTAATATCTGTACCAGCCGTGCAAAAATAATGACCTGCCGGTTTTTTTTGTGGCTCACGGGATTCTAACATAAATTAATATTTAAACCGACTTGGTTTGACTTTCACATTTCAAAGAACGCCCGTGATAAAAAACGTTGCTGCTCCGTGAGGTGTAATGACTGTCTTCTGGCGCCTGGGTGATTCCCGTTGTTTCGCACAATACCGTACAGGGGAAAATAGTAGCTATTTAATTCGGCTATGTCAGGCCTAGACAGATGTTGCTCTGAAGGATGCTTGGATGAGGGCGGGCTAAGCAACATTAGTGGTGTTGCGATATGTTAACGTTTTTTTGGCGTTCCCGACAATGCAATGGGTGAACATTTTATCTAGCAAAAGCGGGACGTTACTGACAAGGGACCTTTCAACAGGTTCAGATCGAAATCTAGTCTGATTTAATTTTCTTTCGAAAGATATTTACTATTTATAACATCTGTAAAAAAAATAGTTGCCATTTCGCATTGGAAGTTACTGAAAAAATTAAGAAATTTCCACACTTTTCACTACGCAAATTGTCGGTCGCCTGAGGTTTGTGCAGCCCTGCCTACTGTAAGAATATCCGCTGAGCGAACAGGCGTTCCTACGGGCACGAGTCCCAATTCAAGGTCGCGAAACACATTGCTCCCGCCCTTGACGCGAGGCAAGGCGCCGGTTCTATCGGGCAGTAGTTCTTCGACATTGAAGAATTGAAACCTGATGCAATGCCAACGTGTTTCCGCGACACGCAAGTATAGTTAACATTGTTTACCAACCTTCCATTACTTTTGACATATACATCAATGTACGATGGTTCAATAAAATGAGTTTCTTTCCTCTTTCAGTTAATCTGTGACTGAATTCAACACCGGGAGGCATTGGATTAAAACAAAGAAATTTGGTCGTAGGAAAGAGGGTAAACCCTATAAACTTCCACGTAATCATGATTAAACTAAATTTATGCTTAAAAAATACGTAACAGAAGTCACTATAATACAGTTTAAATTTATTCAGTGAATTTATTACAAAAATGACCAGTGTCAATTGAGTGTGCGAAACACAAGTGTGTCTTGAACTGCGTGTCAAGAACTGCCAGGCACAACCGTTGAGATCCTCGGAGTCGGAGTCGAAGTCGAAGGGCCCTCGAGCATGCGTCGTCGCAACTTCGCTGCGGCCGAGCCCCCAAGATTCCCCCCCCCCCCCGCCCACCCCGCCTTCACCCATCTGCTCGCCCTCTGGCTTCCGTCGCCGCCGTCGCAGATATTAATAACGCGTTATCAGCGATGGTATCCCATCTCGCGCGCGGGCTTCAACGCCACGCACGTGCACTTGCTATCGGTCCACGTCCTGTCCCTCCCAACCCATCCCTCCGCACCGCGCGGAATAACGCTGTATCGCATTGCACAACCGAGGAATAACAGCTCTACTTGAGTCGGTCGCGATCACACTGCTCTCCGCAGTAAGGGTTGTCCACGCCGTCAGCAAAAACAGTGCGGCCAAAACCGACAAAATTCTTAACTTTTTTCAGTAACTTCCCGTGCAAAATGGCAACTAATTATTTTACAGCTGTTATAAATAGTGGATATCTTTCAAAAGAAAAAAGCAGGCCCGATTTGGACCTGAACCTGTTGAAAGGTCCCTTGTGAGTAGCGCAGAACTTTTCAGAAAAAAATTTTTTTTTGTCGAAAACATTTTTCACAATTATTACCATTATGATGAAAAGATCAAACTTATTATAGTACATTTGTTTTGATTCTAACCAGTTGAGTTTTCTCAGAGGCAGCATTACGGGTTTTTCTGCAACAACGTAGGCACCGTCAGTTAGCGAGTTCTAACCGGGAGGTCCTAGGATTCGGGTACCGTCGGTGCCGTATTTTCGATACTAGATAAATAGCCGAGCCGAAATCAATAACTGACTTGATAATTCTAGCAGCCGGTTGCACTGATCGATGGTTTCCGTAGTTTCTCCGATCAAAAACAGGCAAATGTCGCGGAATTTTAACAAACAGGCCACGTATCCTCACGCGATCTTTCCTTCTTCAGCCTGTTCCATCTCATTACACACTCTCTCATAAACACCCTACACTTTCACAATGCCGGGAGACCAGTCGGGAGCTTAGAGCGTATCCCGATTGAGGCAGTGTCCCGCTGACAGACATACCTGAAGAGGGAAATTCCACAAAGCGAATTGTAGGTCGGCGGCGGATCTCACGTTATAGTGGGAAAGAACATTTACGCTATCACGAACTTGCACTATACTTACGGAAGTAAAGACCACAGCCGTGCGCACACCCGGAAACACCATTCAACCAACCTTTGATTCTGGGAATGTACTCGTATGTCAACTACGCGTCTTCTCTCGAGATGTTTTATATTGTGGCGTCGCGCATCGCTTCCTTTCCCGTGCCGGGAAAACCGTCCTCCCCCATGCTTAAGCCGGATGCGGGGTTGGGGGCGGTTGGCATGCGCTGTGCACGCTGACGCGCGCCGAGTTAAAGACGCGCTGAATAGGCCAGGGGGATGGGGCAGGAAACTCTCCAGAAATAACTATAGAGAAAGGTTAGTACGAGTCGCAAGACTCCTAGAGGAGGCTGGCCGTCGAGCCTTCCTGACGCCCGCCGGCATGGGAGCGCCGAGGGGAGGGGGCGAGCCTCCGGGTACTTAAGGCTGCATCAACTGCGCCCACGCGGGATATGTAGAGGGTCGAAAGGCCGAGTGATATCTCCAGTGCTATCCTAGCACGCGGTCTTCGAGGCGAAGACCGGTTTGGCGTCAGGCCATGTTGTAACGATAGTTAAGGGACTCTGTGTCCGACAGCTTCGCACCGCGCGTTGCTAGCCTGCTTTAAAGCAGTGGTACTGGGCTGGGCCTTGGGACGGTCGCGGTGGTTTCGCGGCTAAGGGATTGGAAAGGTTGCCGGAGATTTTTATTTTGTAAATTATTGTGTAAATATAGTTATATATTTCTTTTAGAAACAGTCGTCTGAGTTATTTATTTCCAGTACGTCACAATATCTTAATGATCCACTGACTTTCTGACCCACTTGATGACCACACTTCATGGCCACTACAACGTGGTATCTTGTCTAGACAAATGTTCAATTTGACGTCCCCTCTAAATTATCTATCATATACATCTTTTTGTATTTAACAATGTTCTGATACAGTGTACATAGCCACTTTACAGAATTGTTTAGTTATACAATGTATACAACAATATACAGACAAAATAAGGAGGATGACCCCACTGGGCTCCTCAATGGGAAATTAGGTTGAGGTGCTTGGGAGTTATTGCGGTGGTTTGTGAAATGGGTGAGATAAGGGTATTATGATGTGGAGAAAGCCTAGGAGTTACAGAGGAGGGAATTTATCTTTGGGGAATCTGGACGGGATGCGGTTTAGATGAGGACGAGTGGTTTTTCCTAGTGAGAAAGTCGCTTGGACGGGGAGGTTATGGAGCTTGTAGTAGAATCTTTCGGAGAGGCGGGCGATGTGCTGGGCGACTGGAGGGAATTTTAAATCATTGTGAATTTGAGCATTAGATATATACCATGGGGCATAAGGCAGTGCGGAGGACTTTATTTTGCAGGGTTTGGATGGGATTTATTGTTGAGGGGGCGGTGAAGCGTACGTGATTGCAGGGTGGACTAGTGATTTATATACGTGTATGGTGGTTTTTAGGTTAAGGGTTGACTTTCAATTAATAAGAGGATAGAGTTGACGAAGGAAGGAATAGGCTAGATTTAGGCGTGAGCGTATATGGGCTTTCCAGGTTAAACGGGTGTCTAGAAGGACTCCAAGGTAAAGGATAGAAGTGCTGTGCTCTACCCATTTCAGAGGAGTAGATATGTATAGTGGTGAAGCAGGCGGAATGCGTTTTAGGGTGAAGGTTTTGCCAATGTATTTAGCAGGGTTTAAGTTAAGTTGCTAGTTAGAAGACCAAGTGGAGAATTCGTTTAGAGCTTCTTGCAGGGAAGAACCGACATCTTGGTGAGAATGATTGGATGTGAATAAAACTGTCATCTGCATGTAGAGCCGTTTCATGGCAGGGAAGGCTGGGAATATCGTGGGTGAATATGTTGAACAGCTTAGACCAGAATAGGAATCTACAACGTCCATGAAAAATATTTTTCATAGTCACAATCCCTACAAATAATTTCCATTTCAAATTCAAGCGGGGACACTTTTTACCATCTCATCCAGCTAGAGCTTTTATGCGAAATCTATTCGGTTTTTTTTTTCAAAAAACTGTACATGACTTTTTTAGGGGTGATTGTTTAGAACAGATTTTAAGGCAAAATCGCCATCTTCAATTTTTTTATTTTGAAATGTTAATTTCCAAAATTTTCGAAAATGCAGAAATCGCCGAAAATGGGAGAAGCGCCTTATTTTTAACGTCACTTGATACATATCAAGAGAAAAATGTATGGAAATAATTTCGATAGGTGGGCAGACAGACAGGCGAGAGGAGAGACAGGCGGGCAGGCACAGGCGGGAGGCCGGACAGGGATTGACAGGAGCGACGAAAGGACAGCCAGAAGGACAGGCGGACGGGCAGACACAAGAACGGACAGGCCAGATGGACGTGCTGTCGCCCATCGGTTTTTCAGCATCAAGGACCCACAAAACTTTGATTCTGGATAACCCACGTGTTAATAGCAGTAATTAACTACATACAGCAATATAATTTATCCACGTGTTGGGATAATACCCCCAAAAATCAAAACAACCTGTTAAACTCCCAAAGCCTCAAATTCGTTCAGATCGAGCGAGGGTAATGGGAGGAAATACGCTGAACGGTTTCGGAGTTAGCGTTGACCACAGACGGACAGACGCATGGACAAACGGACGGATATACATTTTGTTGTCCATAGATTTTTCTGAATCAAGGACAAAATATGGATTCTGGCTATTAAATTACTATTTTATATATATTGAGCTGTCAGGTACAAATTATAAAATAAAAAGGTTGAAAGTGTATAGCCGAATTAGACGGGGAAAAGTGTCCCTAAACCAAATCAATAATCGCGATGCTCATATGAAAGAGAATAAGAAATTCCGTAGATTCACAAAAAATCAGCCTCCTAGGGCAATCTGTTGCAGAGATACGAGAAACGTGATTTTCATGTTTTATTTTTTATCAGCGTCTATTGCATGTATCAGGCTGAAAGAAATTGCAGAGACGGGGGAAAATAGTTGAATTTGAAGGTATTTTTGACAACCAATTTTAACGCCAAATTCATGTAGAAAACATAAATAAATTTTTGAAATTGATTTTCGACGTAATAACGTTGGAGTAGTGTCTCAGGTTTTTCCCCAATAATGTGTCTTCTAACATTTTATAACATTTTTTTTGCAGTTTTTTGAACAATGTGGATGATAGTGAAAAAAAAATTAGAACCAATTCTATCAGTTTAAAAATTTGAAATTCACGCCAACATGTGATTGCAAAAAACCTTTTAACCTACTTTTAAAGACAGATTTAACCACAACATATGAACTCAAAATCTTAAACGTGTTGCATCGATTATCTAATGCAATTTTTGCAACCTGACACATTCAATAGAAGCTGAGAAAAAATAAAACATGGAAAACACGTTTCTCGTTGTACCTCTGCAACAGATTGTCCTAGAAGGCTGAAGACAGAAGGCTAAAAATATTCTCGAAACATCTTTATCATCTATAGAAAATTGCAAGGATAATTTAAATGAATATTCATAGACGTAATGTGCTTACATGTGTTTTTACAAAACGTACTACTAATTTCATACACTACTCATTTATCATATTTTATTTTCCTAAATGCTCTGTAGTCCTAAGCATGTCGCAGGGCATACACAGGTAAGTCGGTAAGTGCCCTTTTTGGTAAAAAGAGCCTATTTAGTCTATTTTCAGCCTATACGTTCCTTATATTAGTTATGAAACAACAATTCAAGGGCACTTGATGGTCCTATGATATATTCGACAAAAATAATATAATTCTACTAATACGCCAAATCGGGTACTAAATTTTTGCGAGAATTATGGTGCAGGTATAACAAATGACACTATACTATGGAGACATTTCTTCTTGAAACTGTGTTGAGGAATGTGGAATAGTAACCTTTATCATCCTAATTCTCAAAATGAATTACCGGGAGCGGTAGCTCAGTGCATCAACTGATGTCACTGCAGCGCCTCTGACCGGGAGGTCCTAGGTTGGAGTCCTGACGGTGGCAGGATTTTCGACACTAGCTTTTCAGCTAGGTCGAATTCAGTCGCTGTCTGGAGGAGAATTCTAGTGGCCGGCTGCTCTGAACGGTAGTTTTCCGTGGTTTCTCCGAGCAACACCAGGCGAATGCCGGAGCAGTACCCTACCAAACGGGCCACGGACCGCGCGCGATCTATTCTCCCTTGTCCTATCCTCTCCCCTTACACACACACTTACACTAACATGCACTACACTACCACATATTCCGTGAGACCGGTCGAGAGCTTAGAGCTTGTTCCGGCTGGGGCGGTGCCCGGCTGGTGGGAGAGTCCTTGTTAGGGGTAAACCCCACTAGCCGACGGTAGGTCGGCGCCGGATCTCGTCATCCAGCGGGGGAAGACCACCGCCATCTCCCGAGAAAAACATACACTACACTAACGAGACTAATGACCAAAGTAGTTGACGCGCCCGGAAACACAAAAAAATCAATCAATCAAAATCAATTCGTTGTGCCATTGGACTACATAGGGTAGGAGTACCCAACGTGATTGGTATCGCCACCTTGGGTGTCCACATTTACAAAGGGTCGATGAAGATTAAGGGGTCCGTTGGGATCCAATAGCCGAATAAAAACTAGCGACTGATCGGTAAAATCATCACCAAGATACTAGATTTAATAAGGAATTGTGAATTTTCTATTCTTCATTCGTATTCACCGTTTTTTGAAGCGGTGTTTTGAAAACTCAAGGCATGAAAGGTACGTTTTCTCAACTTTACTCCATCTTCGCAATACATCCTGCGGAAATGTAATGGCTAGTACTCAAAACAAAGCAAAACTAGAGATGCACCATAGTGACACATACTTTCTCGTAGTAAAATTTTCTAATTTCCTTGGTGTGGACTGGAACTGTACAGTCTTGCCCTTCCTTCTTGCCCAAAAGTACCGCCCAAAGTACATATAATTGAAATTTTCTCAACTTTTCGGTTTCCAAATAGTAGAACCGAAATATTATTTTAAGAATATTAAAGACAACTAAATAGAAATTGTCCTAAATACAAATTTTCAATAAAAAAATTGGAGCCGTGTTTAAGAAAATTGGGTTAAACGTTACTGTAAATGCAAAATTTGAAACTCTTCTTCACAGAATACTATTGAGTTTCCTAAAAACTTAATTTGAAATGTTATGAAGCACTCCCCTTCACAAATGCAATAATGTATACATATCTATTGAAATGTACAAATTAACGGCGTGAGACATATTTTAAAAATTACGTTTGTGAGATTTTTGAAAAAACAAAAGAATACACCAAAATTATCTTTACGTCATACTAAACAGTGTAATTAGCACTATCCATTCAAACAATTTGCAGAAAAAAGTTGGAGCCATTATTAAGAAAATGGCATTTGAGCTTTTCTTTAAAAGGCGGAATTTTGAGCTCTGTTTAAAAAACTGTGGAGTTTTCGAGAAACATTAATTGTCATTATTTAATGCACATGTATCATAAATACAATAACGTGAAGAAATCGCCTCTAATATAAAATTACCGACATGAGAGACAAGTCCAAAAAATTAGATTTTAGTATCTTTTCAAAAAAAGTATAGACGTAAGAATATGACGTTTATGTCATCGTATAGGGTTCGTTTGGCACTAGTTCAAGTGACAGCCAAACTATTGCTTTATGTCAGGACTCAGACTATTGCTCAGGACATTACAGATTCATTAGACGAAGGGAGTAGGGCCGATGCAATAATATTAGACATTTCTAAGGCATTTGGTCTGGTTCCACATGGTCTTTTAATTGACAAATTGTCAAAAACTGGATTAGATCATCGAATAATCTTGTGGATAAAAGAATTTCTTACGGGCCGAACTCAGTCAGAATAGGTGATAAATATTCATCGAAAGCCGATGTAACCCCAGGGGAGGGTGTTAAGGCCATTGCTATTCTTACCGTTTATTAATGACATTGCAACTGGAATAAATTTGAAAGTTAGACTTTTCGCCGATGATTCCATAATATATAGAAGTATTTGCTCATCTTCGGATGAAAATATTTTACAGAACGATCTAAACTGTTTATAGAACTGGGCGTGCAGGAATATGATCGAATTAAATCCGGAAAAGAGTAAATTCATTTGTTTTACCAAGTCTCGCTCGAATGTAAGTAATTCCAATTATGAGTTAGGAACTAAGCGCGTGTAAAAAACTGTAAGTATTTGGGTTTGGTCCTACGAAACGACTTGGGTTGGTCGGATCATATCAACAATACGGTCAAAAAATCATGGAAGGCGCTGCACTTTGTAATGCGTATTCTAAAAAACAGTAGTTCAAATGCCCGATCTTTAGCATAGCACCTGTTCGTTCTATTTTAGAATATGAAGCTGACCACTGGGACACGTACAGAAAGGGGCAAATCGAGACGTTAGATAAAATTCAAAAACGGGCCGGAAAGTTTCTAAATCATGAGCGCGTTGATGGACGAGATGAATGGGAACCCTTATCTAAGAGAAGGGAACGGGAGCGTTCATCCGTAATGTACAAGACATAGAGGGGACACAGCCTGAGCAGTCATCGGTAAAATATTACAAAAACCAGATTATAAAAGCAGAGGAGACTATCCTTGGAAAATACGATATAGAAAGCAAAGAACTGATATAGGCAAGTTCTCTTTTGTGAATCATACGTTTCTATGTAATGAAATTTAAGAATATACTAAATTCCGTCTAGATCATCATTCATATAACTGAGATTTTTATCGTTATTATTATTATTATTATTATTATTATTATTATTATTATTATTATTATTATTATTATTATTATTATTATACAGTGAAGTGAAGTGAAATGGGGGTAGGGAGGGTAGTGCAGTGGAGTGTTAGACAAGCTATAAATCAATTTAGAGATTACTAAAAATTCATTAGAACTATGATATCAATCTGTAGTTCTATTTGTAATTCTATTTGCATCAGAAAGACGGAGAGACAGACGGACAGATAGACGGAGAGACAGACGGAGAGACAGACGGAGGGACAGACGGAGGGACAGACGGAGAGACACGGACAGACAGACGGACAGACAGACAAACGGACAGACAGACAGACAGACAGACAGACAGACGGACAGACAGACAGACGGACAGACAGACAGACGGACAGACAGACGGACAGACAGACGGACAGACAGACGGACAGACAGACGGACAGACAGACGGACAGACAGACAGGACAGACAGACGGACAGACAGACGGACAGACAGACGGACAGACAGACGGACAGACGGACAGACAGACGACAGACAGACGGACGGGCAGACGGGCGGACAGACGGGCGGACAGACAGACGGACAGACAGACGGACAAACAGACGGACAAACAGACGGACAGACGGACAGACAGACAGACAGACAGACGGACGGACAGACGGACGGACAGACGGACGGACAGACGGACGACGACAGACGGACAGACAGACGGACGGACACACGGGACGGACAGACGGACGGACAGACGGACGGACAGACGGACGGACAGACGGACGGACAGACGGACGGACAGACGGACGGACAGACGGACGGACAGACGGACGGACAGACGGACTGACAGACAGACGGACAGACAGACGGACTGACAGACAGACGGACAGACAGACAGACAGACGGACAGACAGACGGACAGACGGACAGACAGACGGACAGACGGACAGACAGACGGACAGACGGACAGACAGACGGACAGATCTTTTTCCCGATGACGAAAAATAGTAATATTTGTCCTACGAACAAGCAAATTCTTTTTTTAACCGAGGAGAGGAATTAAGACGCGGTTTTGCTGTTTTGAAGATATTAATATCCCTGACGAAGCCAATTAATTCTTTTTGGTGGAAACAATGAGGTCTTGATGAAGTACTTAAAAATCAAGATAACTATTTACATTTCCCTAACCTTCGGATATTGAAGATATTTCTTCAATGAGCTCTTCTAAGTGATGGTCAAATAGTCATCTCAGTGTGAGACCGGTCGTCCAACTGAATATAGGTGAGGTCCATTTCCTATGATTGTTTCAATTATTACATTGACTGTGCATTCTTAAGTGCAAGACAAAAATAACAATCATTAATATGGTTATCAAGCTCCCTCCAAACCACCAGTGTGCCGAAGTTTAGACTTCTTGTACCATTTTCCTATTGACGCAAATCTTCAGCACATATCTTGCGTACAATATGAGGAGCGTACTTATTGATTCCCGAGCTTGACCCACAGATAACTCAAATATAACCTGACGAAGCCAATTCATAAAGAGATACTCTATATTTCTTCTCTCACTGTCTGGTCTGTCTGCCTCTCAGTCTGTCTGTATGCCTCTCAGTCTGTCTGTCTGCCTCTCAGTCTGTCTGCCGGCCTCTCAGTCTGTCTGCTTCTCAGTCTGTCTGCTTTTCAGTCTGCCTGGCTCTCAGTCAGTGTGTGTCTGTCTGTCTGCCTGTCTGCCTGTCTGCCTGTCTGTCTGTCTGCCTGTCTGCCTGTCAGTCTGTCTGTCTGCCTCTCAGTCTGCCTGTCTGTCTGCCTCTCAATCTGTCTGCCTCTCAGTCTTCCTGACTGTCTGCTTTTCAGCCTGCCTGTCTGTCTTTCTCAGTCTGTCTGTCCGTCTCTCTCAGTCTGTCTTTCTCTCTTTTTCTCACGGTCTCTCTCTTTTTTCTCTGTCTCTGTCTCTTTTTGGTTTCTCTATTCTCTTTGTCTCTCACTCTCTTTGTCTCCAACTCTCTTTGTCTCTCACTCTCTTTGTCTCTCACTCTCTTTGTCTCTCTCTCTCCTCTCTCTATTTTTGTCTCTCTCTCTCTCTGCCTCTCTCTCCCTTTGTCTCTCTCTATGATACACACACTCGGCAGTAAATTTGCTGGGGCCAATGGTCAAACATGCGTCGCGCACATTTCAATGCTTCAAACTGCGAAAAGACATTTTATCCTTGAATGTATCGACTGCTATATCCTGTTTGAGTGAATCCCAATGTTGAGAGCCGAACCGGAGACGCCCGTGATTTCGGAAGATTAGCTGACTACGGAATGGCTGCGCTGCCCTCGCTGCTCAAACATTGTGGCAACTGATACGGCGGTTCCAAGAACGGTAGTTTATTTCTTCATACGGAAATGTATAATAGAGGACGGAGGAGAGGACGATGTATAATAGAGGTAAAGGTATTTCTATGTCGGTACCTTTACCGCTAAAATTTCGGTATTTGACCCCTGGTTGCAACTAGAATTAGGAGAAACGTATTTCCATTTCTGATTAGTTTTCACCGAATGGCTCATAGGATGAACCTTGTTTCTGAACAAGTTTTTATTGACGTCAATGCTGTTCCTAACTTTGAATGCTTGCCAGATGAACTTATAACATTTTAAGTAAACCACATATACAGCTGCAAAACTTAAAAAAACATTACGATGACTACAGACGTCACGTATTGTCTGTAAGTTAAAAAGTTGTTTCTTGTGGTTCTAGTGAGTAGGATACATTGTTGGCAGAGTTCAATGATTTTCGTTGTATCATGCAGTTCCTGAATTTAGAATCTGAAGGCCGTCATCTATTATGTAGAGATCGTTGTAAATTCGCAGAATTGTACAAAAAAATTCACTGAGAAAAAATATTGTATTGCTGGGTTTCTTATTAGATATATCATGCATTGTAACTAATTTGTACAAAAGTGCCTGTTTATTTCAGTGAAATTAGACAATAAAATTAATTTCAACACTCAACGTCTTAATGCGTGTTAAGGCTGATCTTTATTTGAGTCTTTACAAAGACTGTACTTAACATATTGTAAACTTTAATCTGAAGAGAAAGCCGATAAACTGATAAAATAAGAGGCCAAATAATTTAAGATTAATTAACTGAACGTCAAAGGTGGTTTTCTTTGGGTGCAGTGACACAATTATACTATTTTAGAAGAAAAATAAAGCAGTAAAAAGGTGGTGAAGATAGGGAAAGGTAGAGGAAGGAGCGATCGCGCACGGTCCGGAATTCGCCTGGTGTTATTCAGAGAGACCACGAAATATTACGGATCAGAGTAGCCGGCCACTGGAATTCTCCTTCACATATCAGTTGAATCCGACAAAGCATACAAACTAGTGTCAAAACTCCTGCCATCGTCGGAACTCGAACGTGGGACTTCCAGGTCAGTTGATGCCCTGAGCCAACTCGTTTTGTAACAGATTCGAGTTGTTAGAATTTATAAAAAAATAGAAACCTATACTCGTTGGCTCTACTCTTCACACAACAAGCAAAATGTGCGCATAGTGAAGCTACAAGTTGGGATTCGGTACATTATTTGGTTTTAACATGTATTCCTTACTTCCTATTATTGTTATTATTGTTGATATTATTATTACTATTATTATTATTATTATATAAATATTCGTTTCAATAATTTCCTATTAAAACATATGAATCCTACAGATTCAGGAAACAGCTAAAATAAGTTTAAAACACAAAAGAGACTAAATCGCACATTTCTGAAGAAATAATGCAAAGTTTGATTAAGAAAATTCAAATTTCAAAAATCCAAATTGTTTTCTATCAGTTAACCGTTATTTCACGTTGGCTTGAGCAAGTGTATGGCCGTTTTCGCATTGCCAGGTGGCCAGTCCGGCCCTCACCCCATTTCTCATTAGAAGTGCTTCGCAGCACTATTAGTGAACGAGTTGGAAACTTCCCGCCGACTGCGCATCCCCGCGTTCGGGGAAGAGAGAGACAAGATGATCGCCCTCCCCTCCTCTCCTAGATCCCTCTCCTGTTCGAGTATGGGTGCGCGTGCTTGCGTGGCCGCGCCTTCACGGAACCTCGGCCTCAAGCCATTTCGATAGATTGATCGTTGATCCCAAGCGCGCCAACAGCCAAGTCCATTAGTCCAGTAAGTGTAGTGTAAGTTTCATCGCGGGAGGCAGCTGTGATCTTCCTGTGATGTGTGGTGGTTTAGTGCAGTCAATAAGCAAGGGGCAGGAAATGGCAAGGAAGAGGAAGGAAAGATCGTGCGCGGCCTGCGGCCCGTGTGTTAGAGTACTTCTCCGGCATTCGCGTGGTGATGATCGAAGAAACAACAGAAAATTATCCATCAGAGCAGCCAGCCGCTAGAATCTTCCTGCAGACAATCTTCCTGCTGAACTCGTCATAGCTGGTAAGCTAGTGTCGAAAATCCAGCCTCACCGTCGGGGCTCGAAACCCACGACCTCCCAGTCAGAGGCACCGCAGTGACGTCAGTTCAAAGAAACTACATAGGCCATGACAAACGACAGATTCCGGTCTATGTGTAGTGGGGTATCATACGCAATGCACACTCCTCTGGGAGCAGTAACATTTTTTTGTGTATCAGCATCATAAATGACCTTTTTTGCTGCAAGTAATCGTTCATAAAAGGGCATTTTACCGCACAAATGTTGACGTGATAGCACTTTACGATACGAATGATTGCGTCATCACTAGGGGGGATTTTGATGATGTACAACATCGCCACAAATGATCAATAAAATTATCTTAAAATGTTTAAAAAAGCCCTAAAAACAAAGAAAAATGACAAAATGAAATCAAAAGCCAGTTCAGAAAAACAACTCAAGCAGTTACACACGTTTCCAAGTAATCAAGGATTACTAGGAGACTTCTATTCGTTCAAGTGAACTCAACTTTGAAACTTTTCGTTTGGACCTGTTTTTTTTCTTTTCTTTTTTTTCTGAAAATACAGTATGTCTATTTATCCCGCAATCGGCTGAACCGACAATGACGCTGATAAGAATCAAATGGTCATTAGATTACATACTCACAACTCACAACGATGTTTACAATTTCTGAGCAAAGAAATCATATAAGCTACTGAAGAATTCTGTGGAGAACGTTTGTTACATCTCATAAGTATTATTTGAATCAAGTGCTATTAAAATGATATTAAGATCGATGAAATCAGCAAAAATGCATTAATAATGACGGAAGAAGGTAATAATGCCTTGTTAAACGACATTGTCAAAAAATGCAAAAAAATGACTTACAAAAATAGGTCATTTCCTTTTGTCACAACATGAAATTAATTTCTATACTAAACGGCATTGTTCCGAAGTGAAAAAAGGCTTTTCTTTAAAATCCGCCACTGGTCATCAGTCAACAGCAGACCTCGAATTTTAGGACAAATGCCTATTAAGTTTCTTTAGGAGATGGAGAAAATAATTGCAGATGTTTACGTCTAATGAAAAAGATGTACTGAAAGCACCTAGTAGTACCTAATATGTCTAAAAGGGCGGTTGATGCTTACTTTAATATTTTTGCCAAAATATGCATAAAAAAGGAATTGTGAGTAATTATCAAATTTTAATTACTTATATTACTTATATTTAAATTTATTTTACCGGAACACAAATACTTTCCCGAATTTCCCTAAGAGCGAATAATTCCTGATAAAATACGCACCCAATTCCTCTCCGAAATCTCTCACGCAACATAAGGATCTCTGCAAGTCAATATAACGAGGATATGTCACGCCTGTATCCGATCAGCACGCATTTCTTAGGCAAATGCACACATTCCCAGTAAAGCTGCGATGTTCACAGGTTGAGGTTTATCACTGCAGCGGAGCAATCACCGCGAAGAAAGTAGATCAGGACAGAACCTACTGTCGAAAAGCCGAAATTTACAAGAAACGGACCAACAAAATATAAACTTTTCATTGATACCCTCAACAATAACCAAGCTGGAACGTAAAAGAAAACCTCTGACAGATTATGTGTCAGTGGTGGAAGACGCTGAAGTGAAAATTAGTGCTGCTAAGGGAGCTGTTGGGGACAAAGTAGAGTGCAAATGGGAGAGCGTAATTAATAAACCTGGTCATTGTGTAATGGGTCGTGTGGTACAAGTTTTGGTGGAGGTGGGTGCAGAAGTTTCACAAGAATGGGCGTGAGAAATGTGACAAAGTTTGCTCCAATAACATCTGCGTGAGAGGAAAGGTACTTCTCAACTTTCAAAATGAGTTTGAAAAGACAGCCGTACTGTAAAAAATCTTGATTACACAGGATGAGTCACGTAACTTTAGCACCTCCTGTAACTTTTTGAACGGTTGAAGATACTGAAATGCAGTTTTCACGGAAGTGCATGAGAAAATAGGGCTAACTGATACGTGTATTTATTTCTATTTTATCACTTGCATTTTAAGAGATATTTGAGGTAACTTTGTTTTTCAAATGGAACTATACATTTTTTTCTGTCTATCTTGAAGAGCGTAAAAAGACGAATCCAATGATATACATATTGTTATATGTTATATAAGGATTTTTTGAGAAATTTTGATTCTTTTGCGACCAGTTCTTAGCGGATATTTTGAATTTAACAGACCGCCACAGAAGGTCACGCAGCGCTCCACCAGGAAGCGCTCGGGAAGAGAAGGAAGGGATCTTAGCATTTCAAAATACAAAACATGTCCCAAATATTCTGAACTCTCCTATCATATCGAAGTGTCAAGCTTCTCGGCTCACCGGAGGAGGGGTCGGGGAGGAAGAAACGGTCCTACGCCTACGGCGCGGCGCATACGTTGACAGCCTCCACATGCGAAATACGAAGATAGGCTTAGGTCATCTCTCAGATCAGATGAGAGATCGAACACTAAGAAAAGGTTCTCTTCAATGGAATCAATAATTATTATTTCATAATTCAATTTTACGAAGAAATTATGTGTGGTTTTCATTTACATACAAAGTATGCAAAACGTAAACACCGTAACACCAAACATCTACAATAATAAGAATACACTTTAATACAGTTGTTGCTGTGAGCCATCTCCTTTTTTATTTATTTATTTATTTATTTATTTATTTATTTATTTATTTATTTATTTATTTATTTATTTATTTATTTATTTATTTATTTATTTATTTATTTATTTATTTATTTATTTATTTATTTATTTATTTATTTATTTATTTATTTATTTATTTATTTATTTATTTATTTATTTATTTATTTATTTATTTATTTATTTATTTATTTATTTATTTATTTATTTATTTATTTATTTATTTATTTATTTATTTATTTATTTATTTATTTATTTATTTATTTATTTATTTATTTATTTATTTATTTATTACTATTATTGTGTACGACGATATGTCATACTTCAATATTATGAAAGTAAAAGGAAACGTTTATTTTAAATCAATTAATTAGGAAGAAATCGTTGCTCTACACTAAGCAGTTTTGATCATGAGTCTCTTCCGAGCTTCGGCCGGCTTGGACTGCTTAGAAGAATACTCTGTCCCTACGTGATACGAGAATCTCGTTGTCTCGTTGCCTTCCGCAGAGAAAGAGAATCTTCGCCAGTGCACTCCCTTGGCCTTAGCTGGGCGCTTCCCCCTCCACGACCCTTCTACCTTCTTCGGCCAGCGAGAATCATTCACAGGTCGGACGAGATACGAGAGACCGAATGCAGTTTTGTCCGTCTCTAGTAATTACCTTTATTTACTATTGTCTACTATATTTTGGGAATATATTTTTATTTTAGTGATTAACTATTATCTTAATGGATGTTTCTATCCCTGTGTTATTATTCTACACTTATTATTGTTTGCTCAGAATATGCTATATTCTTTATCTTATTCTTAGTCTGTATTTATTCTTATTATGTTTTGTTTCAAGATCCCATTAATATCCTATGATATAAAACCCCATTAACTGGAGTTGAAGTAATAAACAATTTTATTGCAATACATACGATAAATCCTCATTTTTAATCCTTCCATTTCTTAAAAAAATCTGGAAATGAGGAAGGATGGAAAGCAGAGTTCAGGGAAAAAACCACAACAGTTTTGTGAATACTTGGGATATGTTTTGTATCTGGAAATACTAAGATCCCTTCCCTTCCCCGAGCGCGCGCTTGCTGGTGGAGCGTTGCGTGACCTTCTGTGGCGGTCTGTAACATTCAAAATATCCGTTAAGAACTGGTCGCAAAAGAATCAAAATTTCTCAAAAAATCCTTTTCTAACATATGACAATATGTATATAATTGGATTCGTCGTTTTACGCTCTTTATGATAGACTGAAAAAATATGTATAGTTCCATTTGAAAAAACAAAGTTACCTCAAATATCTCGTAAAATACAAGTGATAAAATAGAAATAAATACACGTATCAGTTAGCCCTATTTTCAAATGCACTTCCGTGAAAACTGCATTTCAGTATCTTCAACCGTTCAAAAGTTACAGGAGGTGCTAAAGTTACGTGCGGATGCGTTACGATAAAGTTACGTGCGGTCTTTGCGGATGATACGAACATCCTTTGCAATAAAGAAACCGTAAATAGTACAATATCAGATGTTTCAAATTGGTTCCGAAATAACAAATTAATAGTAAACGAAAAGAAAACGGTTTTAATGCAGTTTTCCATATCAAATAAACAATTCTGTGCTCCATTGAAAATGAACAGTGTACCAAAGTTTAAATCCCAAGTGAAATCGTTTCTGCTGCATAACTGTTTCTATACAATTAGAGACTTTACTGAGCATCACAAGAAAAGTAACATTATTTTTAACAATGATACATAATGCATTATTTACCATTTGGACTGTATAAATGAGTATAAACAACCTGTAACAACTATTGTACTACAGCTTCCGGGTCAATGACCCCCATCTCGATCAGGTTTTTCGTCCAGTTTCCCTGATCCATTGAGCAAATGCTGAGATGGCCCTTGTTTTGCTTCTGGACATAAATGTAACTTCATTTTCTGTGCACGTCTTCTAGAATTCAGTGGGAAATACAATTATTCAAATTATCGTTTCCATGTTGTCGCGGCAGGAAGTAATAAGAGCCAAAATTTATTGCTTATTTATCTTTGAAAATAGATTTTATTACATGGGAGTTTTTTTTGTTGTTTTTTTCTCCCTTTCAAAATTCAAAATTTATTGCTTATTTACCCTTGAAAATAGATTTTTTTACATGGGAGTTTTTTTGTTTTTTTCTCCCTTACAAAATTCAAAATTTATTGCTTGTTTATCCTTGAAAATAGATTTATTACATGGGAGTTTTTTTTCTCCCTTTCAAAAATTCAAAATTTAAGTAGTATATGACTTAGTGTAGGGATCACAGAATTTTGAAAATGTGCACACAATTCACTTTTCCCCATAGCACGTTATACGCAGTTTTTAACTGTTTTTTGACGTAAAAATAAAAAAAAAAAAATACATGACTCACTGTGTATACTGTACTGAATTAAACAATGTGCGTAAAGTGACTCTCATAAATGAAACTAGAGGTGCTACCGAATGGCATAGATTTTCTCGTAGTAAAGGTTTCTAATTTCGTTGGTGTGGTCTGGCTTTAAGATCTTGCTCCATTCTCTCGCCAGCTGCCATCGATCGTCGCCCAAAAATAATTGTTTGGGGACATTTTCTAAACTTTTTGCTTTCCTGGTAGTACAATCGAATTATTCAAGAATTTTAAAGAAGAATAAAATTCGTCCTAAATAGAAACTTTCATTGAAAAATTTGGAGCCGTTTTTATAAAAATTTTTATTAAGTATTACTGTAAATGAGAAACTTGAAGCTCTTTTTCACAGGAATCTATTGAGTTTTCCAAAATGTTCAATTTAAGTTATTTAAAGCACTTCAACTCACAAATGTAATAATGCATACAAATCTATCGAAATATCTATACTAACGGCGTGAGAGATTTTTGGAAAAAATTACATTTGTCAAATTTTTGAAAAAACAAATGAATACACCAACATGAACTTTACGTCATATTAAACAGTGTAATTAGCCCTATCTGTTGGAAAAATTTGAAGAAAAAATGTGGAGCCATTTTTGAGAAAATGGCGTTTGAGCTTTTCTAAAAATGCGGATTTAGAGCTGATTTTTACAAAAAACTGATGAGTTTTCGAGAAACTTCATTTGAAATTATTTAAAGAACATGTATTCATCAATCTAATAATGTGAAAGAATCGCCTTTAATGTAAATATTACCGACGTGAAAGACAAGTCAACAAAAGTTTCATTTTTGTAATTTTTGAAAAAAAAAATAGAGCAATATGACGTTTATGTTATCGGATATTGTTGGTTGGGAACTAACCCTACCAAAAATTTAAAGAAAAAATTGGAGCCGTTTTTTGAGAAAATCATGTTTGTGTAATTTTGTAAAATCGCAAATATTGCATGCTGTATTGGACAAAAACTACTAAAATTTTCAAAAAAGTCTACATGACCTTAATGAAAGAACTATGTACTGGTAACAAATTTCAATTGAAGGAAAAATCTGTGTCTTCAATTTTATGGTTCTAGAAAGATTCCAAGAAAAATTCAAACTTTTGCAATTTTCGGAAATCCAGAGTTAACCGTGAAAATGGGACCAATGTCACCTTTATGAGTGTATTTTACTCTACTCACAAGAAATTTAATAAAAAAAATTTGGAGCAGTTTTTGAGAAAATTTTGAAAATGTCCGGGAGCTTCATGTAAAGTACCCCCAAATTTGTCATAATTCCGAGTGTCATAATTCCTACGGGTGAATGATAGGCTTTATGTGCGAAAGAATCCTGTCATTTAAACAATTAAAATCCAAGGCAGCAGCAAACGGAACAGCCTTAGATCTGGACGGGGTAGGCAAACATTAAAAGGCACATCTTGCATTCCACATCGGAAAGTGACAAATTTGCTTGATATCATCAATGAATTTGTGGGGCCTGCCGGAACGGAATTCGTATGCCAACTGCTCTGATCCTTTCTCTTTCCGTTCTTTCTCTACTCACTTCCAGGTGACTTCAGCATTCCAGAAATAGGCATTATAGGCATGCGCGATCCTTCCTTCTCCATCTCATCTTCATCGCCATCCGAGCTATGAGTCCATCACCTGTCCTGGCATAGCTCTCACTGTTTATATCTCCCTGGAAAAGCCAGGCTTCCGCAATATAGCAAAATCTGTGTTTCCAGGAACCAGTAAATGAGTTATGTTATTAAATTATTACGTGAAATACTCTTTTTATTCAATGTTTAAAAAAATAACGGAAATTTATGGAAACGACACAACGGTATAGACTCTACATAATAAAACACTGTAAATAAAATAATATGTAATTTAAGTTGACAGGAAAGTTTTAATGCAGTTTTCATGATTAAAGGCATTAATATTGACACCATAAGAATAACAATCCCTCATATTACATTTCCTTCATCCAAGTCTTTAGTAACATTTCTACTTCAATTTTATTCACAGAGCAATTACATCTTAGATAATAGAAAGAGGCATAAATTGATGGTATTATACGCACTCGTTTTTCTGAGCTGCGAAAGACCTACCTTTTCTCCTTTACTAACATGAGTTGAATTATGAATAAATGTTAGCGACGAGCGTTGTTGACAAAATCTAATTACCAGAAATAATCGTTCCCTTATAATATAAACTATTTTACATAAAAAACGAGCTATAGGTTTGATATAATAGTCCTGTAGTCGAAATAACCAACACTCACCCCTCACGCATCTAACGAAATAAGGGCTCAGGAAAACGTAATCGGATTATACAAAGTAAACAAAATCCTGCAAATTCTGGAATTTTGCTGCTTTTTTCCCCAACCATTGGGAGATGGTTTAATTGGACACACAGTCATTAAGACCTGGGAAATCGTCACGTCTCTGCAAAATTAATTTGGAAGGTTTTCATTTAGATGGTGGGAATATTTTATGAAGACAGTGTTCACCATTTACTAGCAACGGTAGCTTTCCCTCACATGTCTCACGTACCTCAACACTTATGTCAGTAATTTTCGAAAAAATTGCTAAATTCATATCTGAATTCTTATTGATTTCAGCCGACCTGTAAGAAAAGGCGACTCTAGCCACTAGAGATACAAGACCATAAGAGTGGCTTGTGCATTTTCCCCATGTTATTTGTAACATTCAGAATCTCAAGATATTTTGAATGCTTCCTTTGACTGATTGTTAGTGAATCCGGGCGTGTCAACTACTGACGTCATTTGTTCCGTGAGTGTAGCGCATGCTCTTTCATCGGGAGGTGGCGGTGATCATCCCCCGCTGGATGGCGAGATCCTGCGCCGGCCTACCGTACACTAGCGGGGATTTCCCTAACCAGGTATCTACCACCAGAGGGGCACCGCTGGGACAAGCACAGCTTGGACAAGCTCTAAGCCCCCGACTGGTCTCCCGCCGTAGTGTAGTGCATGTTGGTGTAAGTGAGTGTAAGGGATGACGAAAGGACAAGGAAGAGCAAGGAAAGATCGCGCGCGGTCCGTGGCCCATTTGTTAGGGTATTGCTCTGGCATTCGCCTGGTGTTAGTGCTAATCGGAGAAACCACAGAAAACTACAGATCAGAGCAGCCGACTTCTAGGATTCTTATTCACACAGCGACTGAATTCGATCTAGCTGATAAGATAGAATCGAAACACTTGCCACAGTCGGGACTCGACTCCAGGACCTCCTAGTCAGACACACTGCAGTGACATCAGTTGATGCACTGAGCCACCTGTCCCGGTATCCTTTTCGTAGAATAGTCTCAAGTTAATGTGTAAATTGTTATTGAATCGATGGAAGATGACATAAGTTATTTAACCATAACAAACAAAAAATGCATGTTCCTGTTTTACAACAGGCCACCCAAATGTGTCTTTTCCGGGGTAAAAATCATTAATAATAAATAATAACAGTAATAATAATAATAATTAAATTAATTAATTAAAGGGTGAAAAAGATTCTCAAGCTCAACAAAATGTGCGCAGATTTCAATTACTTCTCCATACAGTCACGTATATTTTACCGTTCTTTGAAGAAAATAAATAAAATAAATAGCGATGCCACACATTTCAGAGAAATTGTTACGGGTTACAAAAGCGTATGTGTGTTCTCAGCTTTTAGGCAAAGTGTGAGATCGCAATTTTCTCCTGGTGGAGGAAGGGAGATGAAAAATGCACAGGAGAGGAGGGGCGAATTGATGTGTCAAGCAGCAAACTCTCAATTGCGAAAACGCTCGAGAATGAGGTCAAAGTTTACTTCCAGGCTAAAGGGCCGTGGTCCATTGGAAAACGTTTTTCCTGACGTTTCGTCCGCAACTACGGCAGGCATCTTCAGTGGCGATGTGATCTCGGACGAAGAATCCTCTTTGATGGTTCCCCGATGACTGACGGAGCTGCCTGGTCCGCGGGGATATTTGTACCAGCCTGGAAGAAAACTTTCACTACAACTCCGGCCGTGAAAGCCTACATTGTTTTATTTGCTCCAGAATGTGTTTTTTTCCAAATATCTTGATCTGTTTTCCTTGATTTCAATTTTAGAAATCATAAAATATAATATACAGGGTGAGTCACGTAACTTTATCACCTCCTGTAACTTTTGAACGGGTGAAGATATTGCAATAGAGTTTTCACGGAAGTGCATGAGGAATGGGGCCAACTGATACGTGAATTTATTTCTATTTTTTCACTTGTATTCTACGAGATATTTGCGGTAACTTTGTTTTTTCAAATAGAACTATACATGTTTTTCAGTCTATCACGAAGAGCGTAAAAAGACGAATCCAATGATATACATATTGTCATATATTAGATAAGGATTTTATGAGTAATTTTGAATTTTTTGCGATTAATCTTTAACGGATATTTTGAATGTAACAGACTGCCACAGAAAGTCACGCAGCGCTCCACCAGCAAGCGCGCGCTCCGGGAAGGCAAGGGATCTTAGTATTTCAAGATACGATAAATATTCCAAATATTCACAAAACTGTTGCAGTTTTTTCCCTGAACTCTGCTTTCCATTTTCAGATTTTTTTGTGTTTTTTTTTAAGAAATTGAAGGATTAAAAATAAGGATTTATCGTAAGTATGTATTGTAATAACAATATTAATAATAATAATAATAATAATAATAATAATAATAATAATAATAATAAATGTAATAACAATGGTAATATTATTTATTACTTCAACTTCAGTTAATGGGGTTTTATATCACAGGATATTAATGGGATCTTGAAACGAAACATAACGAGAATAAATAAAGAGCGCACAAATAATATTGCATATTCTGAACAAACAATAATGTTAATAAGCATAGAATAATAGCATAGGGATAGGAACATAATCAAAAGTCATGTCATTCCGAGACAAATATCCAGTAAGATCTAAAATAACAATAGAAAACTACAATTTAAAACAAGTTAGCAACTTCAAGTACTTAGGTTGTGATATATCCTGTAATATAGATCATGACGTGGAAGATAAACTAGTAAAATTCCGAAATGTTTGTGAAACGATACATAAGTGTCTTAGAAACCGAGCACAAAAGGAGACACGGCTTAAGTTTTACAAGACAATTGCAGTCCCCACACTCGTGTATGCCAGCGAGACATGGGTGGACACGAAAAAATCAAAAATAAAATACAAAAGGAAATGAACTTTCTCCGAAATACACTACGGTGTTCGCTACTCGACAAGAAAGAGAATTCTTAAATAAGAGAAGTTTTAAAAGTCAAAGAATTATATGAAATAATTTTCGAAAATAAGTTAAAATGGTACAATCATGTATCGAGAATGCCAACGTACCGACATCCATTCATAGCTATGAACTATGAACAGAAGGAAGAAGGGACATTGGCAGATCGAGAAAAAATGGGTGCCGAAACAAGTCACATGACCTAAACCCTGCCGGGAAGAAGAAGAAGGATAGAAACAGTCATTAATATAATAATTAATCACCAAAATAAAAATGTATTGCCAAAATATAGTAAACAATAGTAAATAAAGGTAATCACACCTACATTACTACTCTTCACAAACGTGTTGAGATTTTTCCCAGAACTCTGCTTTCCACCCTATCCATCCAGCCTGTCGACTTTTGACTTCTTTGAGTATTAATATTCTGTATTCAAAGCAACAGTTAATTGACTTGGAGCAGCAGATCTCGCTTATGTGCCAAAGGAACTTGCGAGCCGTCTGCAAAAGGGTTGGATTCCAAATACATTGCCGCATTTTCGCTTGGCTCTGGAAAGTTGGAGTGAGAAACGGGTAAAGACACGGTAGAGAGATTGATTCATTTGGAGATTCAGGTAATAACAAATCACAATTCTTTCAAAACGTTCTTCTGTACGAATCTTTCAGTATTTATAATTTTCGTACTATAATATAAATTTCACGTTAGTATTGAGTTGGGCATTGAGATATTTTAGTCTTTTTACAGGCAATAAAATAACATGTTTCTCTTTGTCAATCTTTTGTAACAGAATGTTCTCGAATAAAAAAATTTTGGACTTGATACTAGTGTACGGAGAATGTCAAAGGAATAGCTCAAGAGCTGTCGTCAGGTATCGCGAGTTATATCCAGATCGTCGCTCTCCGTCTCGCCAGACTATTCTTATTGTGTACTCTAGGCTGTTGGCGTCAGGAACTTTCAAATACAAGAACAGAAAGAGAAAAGCCACGATTGAAGAAAATGAAATCAAAGTAGTGAAAATGACATCACTTCATCTACACACAGGTTCACGACGTATTGTCAGAGATGAAGGTTTAAGCGAATACAGTCTGATTCCCATTATACACCGCCACAAATTCCACCCTTATCGCGTTTGCCTTCATGAAGATCTGGGAGGTGAAGATTTTGAAAGGCGCGTAGAATTTTGTAGATTTGCTCTGGGTCATCTGACCCAGAGCAAATCTACTTATCTAAGGGATGACAGCACTTTTTGGGATCGGGTATTATTTACCGATGAAGCAACATTCACTAGCCACGGTAACGTCAATTTACGCAACTTGCACTATTGTGCTGTGGAGAATCCACACTGGCTCCGGCGTGTAGAGCACCAGCGCCAATGGAGGGTAAATGTATGGTGCGGAATAGTGGGAGATGAAATAATAGAACCATTTTTTTCTGGAAAATACTTTAAATGGAGCACGGTATGCGGAATTTCTGTCTAAGATTCTATCAACACTTCTAGCAAATGTAAACTTGGAGAAACGTGTGATTATGTGGTGTCAGAATGACGGTTGCCCTGCACACTACTCAAACGTGGCGACTAACGTTTTGAACGTTAAGTTCCCGGGACCTTGGATAGGACGTAGTGGTACTGTGCGTTGGCCCGCGCGTTCCCCAGACTTGACACCATTAGATTTTTTCTTTAGGGTTTACTTAAAAACCACGTCTACCAAGAGACTTCAACTACATCACAAGATATGCCTAGGCACACTGTAGCTGCATGTTCTGAAGTTAAAAAAGAAACATTGCTCGCAGTTAAAAAATCTTCACAAAAGCGCCTGCAGATGTGTTTGTCTGTGAATAGTGGTCATTTTGAACACATGCTTAAGTAATTTGAATAGTAATGTACTAATGTATCTTTATTTAGTATTTTTGGATTATATTTTTATTTTAGTTATTATCATTATCTTCCTGCATTTTTTTTTGTTTTCACAAATTATTATATTATCATTAACAATAAAACTATTAACTGAAAATATGCAAAATTCTTTGTACAGTCTGGATAATTTATTCTTATTGTGTTTAGTTTCCAAGATCCTATTAATATACTGTGGTATGTTGTCTCTGATAGGGACAAAATAAATGTTCAACAATGAACATTAAATTCTCCAGAAAGGGCTCATTCCTGGTATTCCCCTCCTCCTATCATTTCGCATCCTGAATTTTAAACATGTGAAGCAACAACTCCAAATAAGTCCATAATAGAGTCTAGAGTTAGCTTAGAAAGTTGATTTTTATTTCTCCTGGAGAACCATTCGACTGGATGTGTATAGCGGGGGCGGAATGACCATAATTACGATTAATTTGTTGAGTTGTCATCTTCTAGCACTAAACTCTGATGAAGTGACCACATTTTGATCTGTTGTTCACACACGCTCTCCGATAAGAATGCTCCTTGTCTCGGCATTTGAGGCATCAAGGCGGCCGCTTATGGCGTCCCAGCAGTGCGGCTGTGGTTTCCTGAGACCCCCACCACGCCGAGGTTGCCGAGTCCCTCCCCAAGGTCATGCGCCGGCCGATCGCAGACAGAAGGGGCTGTTTGCTGTCGACTAGGTCACAGTGTGCCGCTCGTGTTGGCACTGCGAACGCAAGCGCGCACTCCGGGTCACTTCCTTTGTTCAGAGGGGTGTTCCCTTTTTCCCATCATACATATGTTTCGTGAAAGAGTGGCCACAAATGACAGCGCTCACAAAAGTTAATGAATCAACGGTTCAAAATAATGTATATCCCTCATTTCAAATGTTTGCTTTTAGATGTTTTGAAAACATCAACTACTTTACCAATTTCATGAGTTTATACTTCTAATTTTGTTGGCTTGGAAGTATATGTTTATATATATTTTTTTGCTTATAGCAATTCATTTCAACAACAGCAATAACAATAATAACAACAACAACAACAACAACAACAAAAAGGTTTCAAAAATATAAATTATTGAATATTTACAAGTTAATATTGTATCTGCAATATGGCCAATAGATAGAATATAAAATTAAAGCAATGAGAAAATGTAAATTCTGAATCAGATACGACGTCATAAAATGTTTGATACTATATTAATGTGTTAAACAGTAAAAAGGGCTCCCAGCAAACATTGCCCCAAGCCGCAATAATACTGCGCGCCAGGAAAGTGTCTCCGCACCGCTGCCGCCGCCGCCGCTTCCACAGACAGCTTCGCCGCCCTGCGGGACGCTGGTGTCGAATGCAGCTGTCATTCCGCCGCCCCTTCCCCCTCGCCTCCTTGCTCCTGTGCCAAGCGTCGGACGGTACCTGTATGCTGCCTAGTACTTGTCATCCCATCATTTTTGTTGATAGCACACTTCAGCATCGTTCCCCTGCGGAAAAACTTTCCCAGCGCACTGTAGAAATACGAGCCTAGCAGGTGTTATATTTCCAACTTTCTCAATATTCGAATGAAACGTTAAGCGATAATAGTCGGTACAGACTTCTGGTTTCATTTAATGTTAGATAATTCAAAGAATGAAAAGAATAATATATTCCCTCTGCAACAGGAATTCAAAGGTACGTTTTAATAAATATATCAAATCAAGACCGTTCTGATTTGTAGGCAGTCTCCCTATTACGAGTACATTCCTTCAAAACGTTTTATACGCGTACGGTGTCTTGAGCCCCGGAATACCTACCCTATTCCTTTACTAACATTAGCTGAATTAAGAATACCAGTATTTGAGCGTTGTTGACAAAATCTGGTAACAAAAAATGTTCGTTTATTTATTTATTTAGTCAAAAACTGTATGTGACGTATGGGGGAGAAAATCATCTGCGCACGCTTTCTTAAGTTTCAGAATCACTTCCCAATAATTTAACTATTAATAGTTGAATAATAATAATAATAATAATAATAATAATAATAATAATAATAATAATAATAATAATAATAATAATAATAATAATTCTGTGTAATAGAAAAATTCAAAAAATGAGCTACAAATTTGATATAAAAATTCGGTCGTCGAAATAACCAATCGTCTCTCCCCTCGCATCTAGCAAAATAAAGGCTGAAGAAAACTTGTGCTGATAATACTACGTATCTCTGGATATCTGTCATAATTTTTTATGCTGAAAAACAACTACGCGTGATGTCCTGTTAAGTTAAAAAATTTAATAGGTAAAATTGTAAAAAGCATCGAAATTTTCATCAGTTACTGCGTGTGTGAGTGATATGTGAGCAGTCACTAGGTAGATATGAGTCATGACGTACGACTCCACGTCCTCGCGTACGTCAATATTCAGACGTTCACTCAAATAGAAATCGCTCGGAATGAAATGCAAATAATTAGTAAATTGTAGTTAGTATTTCACAAATTTGTAAATTATTTACATGTAAATATGATATGATATGAAATACACATGTTATTGATTTATTTTTACATTCGTAAGGTATGTTCACGTTAGCTTCACCCCAAAGCAAATATATAATAAATTGACACAAGTATCCATTTCTATTTCTGACAATGAATGAACATGATTTCAAAAAGGTTTTTACTGTCCATAAAATGTTAACACAACGTTTCGCATGATATTTACATGCATTTAGGACAATAAATATACAATTTTGTGGCAGATGATAAATATATTTGAAACATTAAACAATAAAAGATTTTTGAAAAAGTGTTAATTCATTGTCAGAAATGAAAAGAGTACACTTATGTTAAAGTCTTATATTAATTTGACTATCATATATCTATATACATAACTGACCAAAGCAAATGTAATTGAATCACTATGCTTCGAGGTAATTTAATTTACTTACCAACAATAATTCTGCTTGCCAATACAGCCAGCATGCGGCTTCACCTTCTACAGAAGAATCCAAAAGCCGCAATATAACTTCACCTCGATTGTAGGACGCCAACGAAACCAATCCACATTTCGACGCTCACAAGTCGTCCAAGACACTAAGAACTCGTGAGAACCAAGGCGTGTGCGGCCAGCGGCTAGGGTTCCGGGGCGGAAGGGAGGGGAAAGCAGTTGCGAATAGGAGATCTTGCCTGCAGAAAAGGCTCTTGACCGTGGACAGTTCAACACTTCCACGGACAAACCGAACACACTTCAATTTCCTCTTCCTAATTTCCTCTCACTACATACATTCTTTGTCTCTGTAAGATCATTCTGGCTATTGAATGTAATATTTTGAATCGGATCGGTGCACGTTCATTGCCAGCAGCAATAAAGACTGAGGGCTTTACGTATACATGTTTTTTTTTAATTATTGTTGGCAAATATCATGTAAAATTCAAACGAAACAAGGAACTTCAATGTTTATGGACTTTTCAATAATACCTATTTATCTTTTACCTAACAAATGTCCCTGCGTTAAAATCGTTCCCTTCAATGTTCGATATTTTGGAATTGCAATCAGTGGAAAAAAAGCTCAATTTTGATTAATCAATGGAATCGTTTTTCTTTCTGATGGTTATTATTAATTTTTGTTACAATGTCTTTCTAGTCAAGACCACTAATTGCTGTAATTGCGCCTGCACTCTCATGGCAACCCCTGTCGGTCTCCCGTCACCCTGTAACAATCTCGGGGAAGGCCACCTTCGCCAAAGGCGACAGTTGCAAGTGCTACCGGAAATTTTATACGTTTAGAATTAAATGTAGATCATTCCATGCATTTTTTCAGGTTTTCTGAGAGTGAGTAAGATTTTTTAAAAAATATTTTAGTATGCTAATACACTAATAATGAACAGTTAATAGACCAATTATGAAGTTAATATATTTAGTGATTTAGTAACACACGGTTTAAACATTGAATACAACACAATGTATTCACCAATAAAAATAATTCTGACGTTCATAAAATGAATAACACTACAAAGACATGTACACTGTTTTGAAGATAAATCAACATATTTTAAGAGGTTGACAATATATTAAATATTACGATATTTGTTTATAATAAAAATTACAAATGAAATACACAAAACATATACCTTCAAAAGTATTTTTTTCCTCTTTCATCTTTTACGTCCTTCAAAGGGAAACAACAAATAACTATTGCACCAACTGTCACAATGTGGAATTTTTAAAAATGTGTAAATTACTAAACAAAAACTATACACATATTGCACTCTAAAGCTGGAAAGTCGCGTGCCCTTGTCCAGAGCGGAGTGAGACAATTTCGTACACAGGAACCGTCAAGTTCATCAGGAATAGGGATATCTGTCGATGCTTCCAAGGGCTACTGACCAGGAACGGCAAAAAAAGCGGTTTTTAAAACATCGATATTTTCCACATGAAACATCGATACATTAACATCGATATTTTGCTTTCTATGTTTTCTTCACATCGATATTGTGTTGCAAAAACATAGATGTTTTTTAATTTTAATTTTTTTTTAATAAAGGGGTGTAGACACGTGGTAGTGTAGCAGCAATCCTCAGCAATATCGTTGCTTTGCGTCATCCTCTTTATCGCGCTGCACATTTCGCCTGTACAATTTGGGGGAATTTTAGATGTTTTACTTCCATAGTGTATGAATGGAAGTGACTAAAGGGTAAAGTAGCGAAACACGATGTTCTTTATTGTTAATTTTATTTTTTACATTCGATAATTTTTATTAACATGCTACTCTCATGTTGGTAACCAAGCAATAAAATATATCCTTTATCCGTACTATAATTAAAAATGGACAGGAAAATAGCACGTTTATTAGTCTTTAATTAAAGCATAGATGTTTTAAACATCGATGTTTTCACCGACATCGAAAACCCTTTAGCAATGTATTGAAACATCGATGTATCGATGTTTTGGTAAAATTTGCCATCACTATCCTGACACCAGCTCACATGCTTTGTTTTCTTGTTACTGTTTATTGATACATCGCATTATATAATGCCGAAGATTGTGAATATGTTTAACAGGCTTTGGTGCTGCACTCCGTTCGGACTTAAGTAGCACAAAAGTCGGGTGGGTACACACATTACGATGTACCTGTCAGGTAAATCTGCAGAGGTAAACCAGAAAGGTATACCTGTACAGGCTAGAGCACACACACCCTACGGTAAACCGGAATATTTTAACTCAGTCGATTGGTTGGTTAGTTCATTAGTAACTCCGCGGGTGTCAACTGGTAAATTCATTAGTTCCGTAAGTGTAGTGCACGCTTCATCGCAAGAGGTGGCGGTGATCATGGCTGCATGGTGAGATCCTGCGCCGACCTACTATCCGCTGTCGGGATTTCCTCAACCAGGTATCTTTCACAAGCGTGGGACCGCCTCAGCCGCGACAAGCTCCCGATCGGGCTTCCGGTGTGTGTAAGTGTGGTGCATGTAAGTGTAAGCGTGTGTAATTAAGCGGTAGGATAGGACAAGGAATGGGAATATTGTGCGCGGTCCGAATAATAGGGTCCTTCTCTGGCATTTGCCTGGTATTGATCCGAGAAACCACGGAAAATTACCGATCAGAGCAGCCGGCTGCTAGAATTCTCCTCCAAGCAGTGACAGAACTCGACCTAGGTTTGTAGCTAGTGTCGAAAATCCTGCCACCGTCGGGACTCGAACCTAGGACCTCCTGGGCAGAGACACTGCAGTGACATCACTTGATGCCCTGAGCCACCTCTCCCTGTAACTCAGTCGAGTGATGGCGAGCAAACAAGAAGACAACGCAATCGCTTTTGTTGTGGCCATGAAATATAAAAAGAAGCGAAAACGCAAAGCCTGGTGTAAAGATTGGCTTACAAAGAGAAATGTTACAGCTTCTGAGTAAGCTGCCCTCCCCCTTCCCCTCAACTTTCAGTAAGTTACTTAATCGCAGTACTCAAAGTGACGAGTCACCTTAAGAATACGCTGAAGCCAGTCAGCTCCGAGGGTGGCTCATCACATGTCGGTGTCGTAGTGACTCACATACACGCTCAGGTCTACACGCCTGCGCAGGTAGACATAATTGAATTTCGATTCTTCGGTCACCTGCGCAGATCGCTAAGTCTGTGCAGTTTTGCCTGCAGCGGCTGGCACAGCGCCCCTGTACAGGTGACCTGTACAAGTAAACCTCACCGGTATACCAGAACGTGTGTGCCGGGACTAAGAGAATAATAACAGACGCGATGCGGAAGAAAATACTTAAGTTAGTGGTAGGAGAAGCTATATGTGATCTGTGCCAAATATAAAAATAACTAATACACAACTTAGCGATTCAACTGAAACAATGAAGAGAGATTAAAGAATGAAGAGCAATGAAAGTCAATTAAAGACGAGTACGTAACCTCAGCGGAATCCACTATTAGTAATGTTAATAACACTTTTATTCCTCTGGATGAATCACCATTATCACTGCAAAACCAAAACCGAGAAAATTCGTACGTACGAAGAAAAGTAAAAAATCAATAATAATTACTTTATGGGAAATTAAAAAGGTGTAGAGAGAATTACAAAGGGCGAGAATAAAAAAAACACCCAAATTACAAAATCGGCTTTTCAAGTTTTGGAGCAATGAGACCAAAAGAATGTATCTTTGTGTGGCAGGACAATATAAAACCCGAAAGAACTCTGCATTGTCACGTATCATAAGGTGGATTTCCAAGTCCCAGCTGAATGGCAATATTTCGCCATAAGGGACGGAAAAGGTCCCTTAAGATGGTATACAGGAGGAAGCATCGGGGACTTGCAACTTACGCAAGGCTTCAAGGAACTTGTTTCACTACACCTAGGAAACTTTTTGAATCGGCGGAGAAAAGAATACGGAAGAAATTTTTATTATTCTCTCTAGCTGCGAGGAAAATGAAGCAGAGGTAGAATTTTTAAACATCGGAAGATTCGTAGACCGGAAAATTGTGCGGGGATCACGGAGTATCCACGCAGTGATTCGAGTTTTTGGAGAAAAAAAAAGAAGAAAAAAATAGCTGAGAGAACGTACTCTAGTTCATCTCAAGTTTGAAGAAAAGTGGTTTAGCGAAATCCACCATCGTGCCGTGGAGTAAAAACGTAACGCCGCGTCCTGGCGAAGAGTGCTGCGACGCGGCGGCTGTAACAGCTGAGACGAGTTCGTTTACGGAGCGCCGGTGAAACATTTTTATGCATAACTTTAAATCATTCATGATTCCATGATTAAATTTTCAGAGTGTCGAGAAAGAATGTTCAGCATTTTGCCTTTCAAAATTCAAGAATTTAAAAATATTACAAATCCATTCATTACATTTTGAGAATTTGTATACTTCTTAATTGTTAAAGACTCGCGTTAAAAAAATCTTTAGTGGAATCCTTTTCATTACTACTTTAAATATGTGTCACATTCATATTTTTGCTTGTTATCATCGAAAAAATCCTAAAGTAAGGTCTACATACTACTAACCTAACATTTCAAGTGCTCATTGTTGATATATAATGGCTGATGAGACAAAAATATTATACCTAGTTGATGGACGTAACATGGTAAGTAAAATGGCAAAATATTTTTAAATTCTGAGATGTAGTGTCCGATTACCTACTTTTAGGTATGGAATGACCAATGTCAGAAAGTATAGTAATTTTATAGTCAAACTTCTATCAAAACATTAACAAATGACACCTCATTGAATTTCTTTTTTTATAATCTATTGCTGGTGATAAAAATATATAGTTCCATTTAAAAAATCAAAAATGAACAAATTTCTCAAAAATTAAAAATATTCAAATTAATACCTCTATAGCTTATTAATTGTCTCAAAAATGTGCATTATTCGGCAAAAATTGCATTTCGATAACAATATCGAAACCATTTAGAAGTTATGGTGTCCCACAGTTGGTTGGGCACTATGCATTGCACTTTCTCCTCATTGTGTTTTTGCTAGTTCATGTCTACATCTAATTCTCATCTATCCCTTTTTTCTTTCCTCCTCGCCGCTTGGGAAATCGGCACCGGAGCCCTTGGCTGGCCCTTTCTTACCAGTAGGAGGGGGGAGTGAGTCATGCAACGAACGCACGCCGTGAGGATGCCGCTGAGTGCCAGCGGTTTCTTCGGCGTTGCCGCCTCGTAAGAGGACTGATGCGCCGACGAGAGAGCGATTAAACACAGATCTCAGCAGAACAGATAATAGAGAATCGTGAAAAATGTTTGCCGCTGAAAAAGAATGTGGCCATTTTTTTAATATAATTTATCTTGACATATTTTGGCTCTCGTAATTTTTACGGGCTACCGCCGGTAGCCCCGGTACACCACTGCAGATGAACAACTGAAGCTGTTGGATATGTTACTGATGTAGTTGAGGCTTTTTCCTTTCGTTCAAGTGAAGTCAGATTGCAAACTTTTGGTGTGGACAAGAAATCAGGGCCAGGAAATTTGTCTTTAGTTATCGTGGAATCCACCGAACCTACAATGGTGCTAATAGGCGTTATAGGAACCTTAGATAGAACAATGGTTGGCATTACAATTTCTGAGCGAAGAAATCTAATGGGCTACTCAGGAATTCTGTGAAGAAAATTTGTAGCATCTCGTAAATATTACACGTCCATCAATTTTTATGGTAGATTGTGGTATACTGGCGTATCCACTTTGTTCGCGACAGCTCAAGCGACCGGGCCAGGGTGGCGAGTGAAGGCTGTGGAGGGGTAATAGCCGCCGGGCCGAGAGGAGAAAGTGCCGAGGGGTGGAGAGAGAGGGGTGGATTAGTGTCGTGTGACTGGCGACAGAAGGAGTTCGGCCGTAGAGCTGAAAGGACGATCAGTTTGTGTGCCATGTTGGTTTCGGTGAATAAATGACTTGATTGTGTTAAAAGTGATACGAAAAGGAACTGTGCCAAGGCACTTCTCCGTCTTTTCCAAGGGACGTGGCGGGGACAGATACAGTGTTGGTGCTATCACGGAGAAGGAGGATGCCAGCCTCAGTAAAAGGTAAGTGGAAAAGTGGGAGTTTTGAAGGGAATGCTTTTAATAAAGCATTGAAAGGTAGACTTTAGGGCGGGGTGTGTGCTTGTAAATGTAAGCACAGAGTTGACTGAAAGGAGGAAAAACTTGCGGCTCCTGAATGGCGGGCTAGAAATCTGGACTAACAAACATTTTCTTTATCATTTGCTTTGTATTGAACTAAACAAGATAATGTCAATTTTCGTAGCGTTTTTCACACCATGTTTCTTTTGTGTAAAATGTACGTAACTGCATGTATTGTTTTTTTTTTGTGTAAGGGTCAGTTCATTTTAAGTGGTCCAGAATTTAATAAATTGGTCGCACGACCATCTCGAAAAAATTATATTTTAATCGTAAATTTCCTTCTGTTTTGGCTGTTGAAAAACATCTTTAATTTATTTTTATTGTATCTGGTTTACAAAAGGCGACCAATTTTGTTTCAGGCCGTGTGCAATTTTTTGTGTTTGTAGACATTTACTCTTTTCTCTAATTACTCAGCTCTGGGTAGTTCTTGCATTCTAGAATAAAAGGCATTGGATTTAGTATACTCTGGCCGACAAATCTAAGTTTTGTATATCTACCTTTTATGTTCATATTTGAGCAGTATTTGCAACCAAATCCATGGAACGAAAATGAACCAAGTTCAATTTTCAGAGAGTAATTTCTCAATGAAGAAATAAAATCTCGGCCTTCATTTTTTTCTGTGCTTTTACACATAACAGTACAGTTGCTGTTGGTAAAATATCATAGGTAAGTATCCTACCCCTTAAAAATTACACCCGTTTAAAAATTCGAATTTTGGATGTTTTCCAATTTTTCAACTCTAGCTCTAAAATATCTCTGTTGGGGGACTAGATAAAAATCTGAAAATTGTTCACATACTAGATCGCTATGATACCAAACTTCAGTAAGAAATTTCAACTTTTAGATTTAACTCAAAGTATTTTTTTAATTGTAAACTTTTGCAAAAAAAAAAAACCGCTTCATTTCCACTTTGAGGATACGTTGTGACAAGTAGTAATCATATTATTTTAAAGCTATTTTAAACCACAGTCTATTTTGATTGAAAATAATTTTACTTTATTATTAATAAACAAAAAAGTTGCCTAATATATTTCGAATATTACTTTACTTTAAAAACAAACTTACATCTTGACATCTATGTTCGTAATTGAAAATATGGTCATTTTTATGTTAAAAGGTGAACGAGATAATACGCAAATAGATGATAAAAGATAATAAATAAATAAATTCATGGTTTTGTTTATTTTTTCGCGATTAAATTTGTCATACTGCTTATTATTTCTGAACGTTGCTTCAGAGATAGACAGTTGCACAGTACCCCTTGGATTCGAAGATCGCGAATGAATTTTAGAATAAGATGTTAAACGCAATGATCGTATGTGAACAAATCTAGGGCCTAAACCACACGTACGATCTTTTCCAAATTGAAGAAACCCCTCTTCGTCTGGCTCTAGTGAAAGCTTTGAAATTTTGAAAAACATTTTTTTAAAATTTGGTATTACTTTACATGAAGCCCCTCAGCAATTTTCACAATTTTCTCAAGAACGGCTCCAAATTTTTTCTTTAGATTTCTTGTAAGAATAGAGTAAAATACACTTATAAAGGTGGCGTATGTCCCATTTTCACGGTTACCTCTGAATTTTCAAAAATTGGCAAAGTTAGAAATTTTCTCGGCGTCTTCCTACAACTATAAACTTGAAGAGACAGATTTTTCCTTCAAATGAAATTTGTTACCCATAAATAGTTCTTTCATTAAGGTGATGTAGACTTTTTTGAAAATTTTAGTACTTTTTGTATAATAGAGCGTGAAATATTTGCAATTTTAAAATATTACAAAAACAAGATTTTCTCAAAAACTACTCCAAACTATTTCTTTAAATGTATAGTAGGATTAGTGCAAACCAACCCTATCCGATGACATAAATGGCATATTGCTCTATTCTTTAGTTGTTTTTTCAAAAATTACAAAAATATAATTTTTTTGACTTCTCTCACGTCGGTTATATTTACCTTAGAGGCAATTTCTTCACACTATTAGATTTATGAGTACATGTGCTTTCAATAATGTCAAATGAAGTTTCTCGAAGACTCAACAGTTTTCTGTAAAAATGAGCTCAAACTTCCGAATTTTCAGAAACGCTCAAACGCCATTTTCTCAAAAATGGCTCCAAACTTTTTCTTCAAATGTCTCCTATGGATAGTGCTAATTGCACTGTTGCACTAAAAATATGATTTAAAGTTAATTTTCGTGTATTGCTTTGTTTTTTAAAAAATTACACAAATGTCATTACTTTTGAAATATCTCTCACGCCATTAATATGCACATTTCCATCCATTTGCATACATTATTATATTTGTGAGTGGAAGTGCATGAAAGGACTTCAAAAGAAATTTTTCGAAAACTCGATAGAGTCCTATAAAAAAGCTTCAAGTTTCGCTTTTACAGTAATGCTTAATCCCCATTTTCTTAAAAACGGCTTCAAAATGTTCAATGAAGATTTCTATTTTGGACGAGATTTTACTCTACTTTAATATTCTTGAAGTAATATTTCGGTTCTACTATTAAGTTACCGAAAAGTTAAGAAAACGTCAAGAAAATGTACTTTCGGTGACGATAGATGGCAGTTGGAAAGAGAATGGAGGGAGAGAGGAAGGATGGAGGGAGCCAGTCCACGCCAAGGAAACTAGAAGAAATTGCCACGATAAAGTCTTTGCAGTTGTGTAGCACCTCTATTTTTTAGGTAAAACAGGTTTTATGGCATTTTTTTAGATTATTTCATAAAAATATCCGGGATCGGGCCCCCTTGTAGGTATAATGTATCTATTATGATATATCAAGAATCAACCTTTCAAGGTATAGGTAAATGCATAACTGGATTTCCCTACAAACCATATGCGATCTATATAATATATAGATAATTATCTATATAATATATAATAATGCGATTATATAATGTATAGATCGCATATGCTTTGTAAGGAAATCCAGCTCTGCATTTACCTATACCTTGAATGGTTGATTCTTGAACAACCAATAAAAAATTATTTTCTAAATTCAACTCTCACTTCCAGTCCAATGCAAGACTTTATGCAACTGCGGTATGGGAGGCAATGACAATCCACTTTGTGTCTCGTTAAATAGAACACGTACATGTATAATTCTCTAGTCAAATTATCATTGTCCTGAAGCGAAAGTCATAAATCTGATATTCAGAACAATACGAAATAATAATAATAATAATAATAATAATAATAATAATAATAATAATAATAATAATAATAATAATAATAATAATAATAATACTGCATTGAAAATTTTAAGAGCTATAATCTGTCGATATCACCCATTTGGAAAATGGTTTTTATTTTTTTAACTGCAGCCCAGCTGTTGAAAAACTCTAGAAAAATCACAGCAATTTGTGTTTTAAGAGTAACGTTTGAGATTTTTTCGAGCATGTTCCATGTTCCTCATCCATAATAAAAATTATTTTGTGTTATTTTTTCAAAAATATTTTTTTGTATTTGAATTTGTCTGAGAAAATATCAAAAATATTTATGATAGTATAAATTGTTTTCTAAATTATCATACTGTTTCATTTAGATAAAATTGCGTTAAGTTTCTGAAATAATTGAAATTTTAAAAACCTTTTTGGCTGGAGAGTGGTGTGGGTGGTGGGACGGGGGACAGGAAATCTTTAAAAAATATCATTTTTATGTTAGAATTATAATGTAACCACACATACGTCATTTGGTTTAAGGGAACATCTTACCATCTTCTCCGGGGGTACCCTTTTAAGACTAGTGTAATTACTTAAACTAGTCATTTATAAAACACGTGTGATTAAAATTATTCACTTCAATCTATTAGAAGATCGCGATATTTCGTAATTGAAAAATATCTACATATATTTCACATCAAGGCCTACTCTGTTCCTAAAGTGGAATAGTGAATACATTTGCTTTGTAGCAAATGATAAATGCATTAACGTCTAGAACAACGTTTATTTAAGCAAAAATACATATTTTGTTTAATATTATAGACATTTCCTGGAACGAATTTTTTTAAATTACCTGCTAATGAGACATGTGCCCGATACTTACACTTTTGACACTGAGTCAAATCAGAAGAGCTCTTGGACCATACTGTAATGACCTAGTGAATAGCCACTACAGAAAGGGGAGTCACACCGGTAATTGATGAATGACAGGGCACACACGCTAAATTTGTTTAATGGGCGCCAAGCGTGCATCTTACTCCTGGTTTGATACCATCTTGCTCCTGTGTTGTGAACCTTAGAGTTTGGGTGCTCAGAGTCGAAAGGATGCATTACATCTCTCGCTACTTTAATATTACTTATAGATGCAATTTTATTAGATGGAACCCGTCTAAAGTGGCGAGAAAACGTTTATTTACCCATATAGTTCTTAAATACACTTTGTAATTACCAATTTCTTAGAATTCTGCTGCCAAAACTGTTATTTAAATGAAATAGAGATGGGCAAATACACAGAAATAATGATAGCGATGATCAGATTACCACACTTCAGTGTTCAGCACTTCAGATTGTACGCCCGCGGGCCTTTACCGGTCAATTTCAGTAGGATGTTCCGGTGGAGCACGGTTGAAGTGAACCCGTACTCATCAGGAATGGATCTCGTACTCGCGTGGACTGTCCGGCAATTCAGCAACCGTCGGCGACTAAACTCGTACTAATGAACTCGACTGACGTCACTCACCGCCTCGTTCGCGTTCACTCGCCCTTTTAATTACTTTGATGGTGTCGGTCCAACTTATTTATTTATTTATTTATTTTACGTCAAAAAAACAGTTAAAACTGCGTATGACGTGCTATGGGGAAAATGAATTGTGTGCACATTTTCAAAATTCTGTGATCCCTACACTAAGTCATATACTACTTAAATTTTGAATTTTTGAAAGGGAGAAAAAAAAGAAAAAAAAAACTCCCATGTAATAAAATCTATTTTCAAGGATAAACAAGCAATAAGTTTTGAGTTTTGAAAGGGAGAAAAAAAAACAAAAAACCCATGTAAAAAAATCTATTTTCAAGGGTAAATAAGCAATAAATTTTGAATTTTGAAAGGGAGAAAAAAAACAAAAAAACTCCCATGTAAAAAATCTATTTTCAAGGGTAAATAAGCAATAAATTTTGAATTTTGAAAGGGAGAAAAAACAACAAAAAAAAACTCCCATGTAATAAAATCTATTTTCAAAGATAAATAAGCAATAAATTTTGGCTCTTATTACTTCCTGCCGCGACAACATGGAAACGATAATTTGAATAATTGTATTTCCCACTGAATTCTAGAAGACGTGCACAGAAAATGAAGTTACATTTATGTCCAGAAGCAAAACAAGGGCCATCTCAGCATTTGCTCAATGGATCAGGGAAACTGGACGAAAAACCTGATCGAGATGGGGGTCATTGACCCGGAAGCTGTAGTACAATAGTTGTTACAGGTTGTTTATACTCATTTATACAGTCGAAATGGTAAATAATGCATTATGTATCATTGTTAAAATTAATGTTACTTTTCTTGTGATGCTCAGTATAGTCTCTAATTGTATAGAAACAGTTATGCAGCAGAAACGATTTCACTTGGGATTTAAACTTTTCTATTGAATTTAATCGTTTAATGTCATCTGGCAAAGTGTTGTAAAATAATGTACATGTATTGTATGTGAATTTTTTGTAATGAGCTGTTGATACTGTCACCTGATGAATATGATTTCTACGTCGAGTGTTATAGTAATAGACTTCGGCATTTTCTGAAAAAATATTCCCGCCCTTGAGCAAGTCATTTTTTACAAAAACCACTGATTCGTAAATAAAAAGACACGGTAATGGTAGAATTCCTAGATTAATGAAGAGAGGCTTACATGAATCACGTGGGTGGGATTTGGTTATTATTCGTACAATTCGTTTTTGTAATCTAAAAGTCTGGGAGCTATAAGATGTATTTCCCCAGAATATTATGCCATATCTCAGGCGGGAATGAACATTCGCGAAGTATACACAACGAGCAGTATGAAGGCTGACTGAATTTGCAAGAATTCTGAACGCGTAGCATAATGAACTTAATTTTGTGTTCAATTCATTTAAATGGACGTTCCATTTAAGGTTTGACTGAATTGAGAGACCTAAAAATTTTGTTGCCTTAACATCAGTCAATGGTACACTGTTCATTTTCAATGGAGCACAGAATTGTTTATTTGATAATGGAAAACTGCATTAAAACCGTTTTCTTTTCGTTTACTATTAATTTGTTATTTCGGAACCAATTTGAAACATCTGATATTGTACTATTTACGGTTTCTTTATTGCAAAGGATGTTCGTATCATCCGCAAAGAGAACTGTTCTTCCGTTTCGAATCGTCGAGGGCATATCGTTTACGTAAAGTAGGAACAGAATAGGGCCTAAAATCGATCCTTGAGGAACTCCACATGCAATGGGCAAAGAGTCGGAAAGGTGCGTACGTAATGTTCCATCATTCCAGTAAGGTATTTCAACTCTCTGAGATCGTTGTTTAAGGTACGAACATAACCAATCTAGAGCAATACCACGAATTCCATATGAAGGTAATTTGGAAAGTAAAATGTCATGATCAATGACGTCAAAAGCTTTTGAGAGATCTAAAAATAATCCAATAGGTGCCTCGTTTTGATCCAATGATGAGGCGACATCTTTAAGAGAAGAAAATATAGCTGTTTCCGTTGATTTTGATTTTCTAAATCCATGTTGGCAATCTGAAAGCGCGTCGTGTTTAGTGAGAAAGGTTTCCATTCGTACGTAAAAAAGTCTCTCTAATATTTTTGAAAAAACTGATAGAAGAGAAATGGGCCGATAATTTTGAATTTCATTTTTGTTGCCTTTTTTGAAAAGCGGCTTAATTTTAGCTGTTTTGAAAATATCTGGAAACGTTTCAGTGCATAAAGATGCATTAAATATGTGAGTTAACGGGTGTATAATGGGATACGCACAAGTCTTTAAAAAAGTATCCGGGAATTCATCTAAACCGGACGAATATTTATTTTTTAGTTTACCGATTATTTTGAGAATTTCATAGGAAGAAGTTTCGGAAACGAACATTGTGTCTAAAATTTTGGGTGAACTGTCTGTTTTTGAATTTTGTGGCTGAAAACCCTTAGTGAGATCGGCAGCAATTCTCGAAAAGTATTGGTTAAAGAGATTAGCCACTGTTGCCGGATCGTTCACATTTATATCGTTATATTTTAAAACAACATTCTCTACGGTTTTCTAGTTGATTTGGTAGTATTTTTTATTATATTCCACATTGCTTTTGTTTTATTATTTGAGTTCAAAATATCCTGATCGTTTTTCATGATTTTAGCCTGCCTTATGACTTTTCGTAACAATGTTTTGTATTTTTTAAAGTAGATAAGGAAATCTTGAGATACGTCATGACGTTTAGAAATAAAGTAGAGAGTACGTTTATTTTTACACGATGTTCTAATTCCTTTTGTGATCCAAGTATTACTTTTTCGTGAAATGTTTAATTTTCTCTTTTTAATAGGAAAGCATGCGTTAAGAGAAATGAAAGCTTTGAGAAAAATAAATTATATTTTTCATTTGTGTCAATAGCGTTATAAACTGCCTCCCATGATTCTTTCAGCAAGTAGTCCGTAAATAACTTTATGTTAACTGTAGTAAATGCTCTGCACATGCGTGTTTTATTTATTGTGTCAGTATTCATGTTATTAGTAATTGTAAGAATTTGTGCATCGTGGTCACTGTAACCTAGATTATTCGTTATTATTTCATATCTAGTTGTGGTTTTGTTAATTATAATTTGATCTATTGCTGTTTGTGATTTAAGAGTATTCCGTGTAGGTACGTTCACTGTAATATCTAAATTAAAAGAATGAATTAAATTGAGAAACTGCTCTTTTTCGTGGGATTCGCTCAGAAAATCAATATTGAAATCTCCACATACAACAATGGATTTAAAAGAGAGATTACTAATTTTGTTCAGAGTTATCTCTAGATTTTCTACGAAATTGAAATAATCTAAAGCTTGCTTTGTTGGAGGTCTGTAGATGCAAAGTAAAATAATTTTGAGCGTAGTAAGATGTACAACTGTTATTTCAAAAACTTTTTCAACTGCATATAAGTTGAATTCTGACAAGAAGGTAGAATCAATATTATTTCTTACATAAATACACGAACCTCCGTAAGCAGGGCCTTTATTTGATTCCCTTGCTCTACAATAAGATCCTGCAAGGTAAAAACTAGGAATTTGGAGTGTGTTGTGAAATAATCTGGCTTGCTTTGTTGGAGATCTCTGTAAGATGCAAGTAAAATAATTTTGAGCGTATACTGCCCCCGAGAATCCTTACTACTAATTTCTATTGCTCGCAGAAATTGAAACAATAGCTATGTAGCCTCGGGCCTTTTGGAAAGTGTCTGTAATTTTGCAAGATACCCAGGAACGCGAAAAAATCCAAGAAACATCTGTATTACTATTTTCCAATGGGCGCAGAAACAGAAAGAAATCTATGCAGACTTCGGTCACCACAGCACGGGAAGCTATAACACTTCCCATGAGCCATACCAGAGGCTATTAATATTATTATTATTATTATTATTATTATTATTATTATTATTATTATTATTATTATTATTATCATTATTATGTGTTAGGTTATTTATGTACGTTGGAAATAACTTAAAACCATATTTTCCGCGTTTTTTCATAATGTGCCATCATAAATTCAATCTTATCTTTTTTTCAATTTATTACGTAATATTTCATTGAATTAGTGGCCCTTTTTGCGTATAAAAAGACAATCAACAAACTGAGTGCGTCGCGAAAATATCTGGGAAACATTGCTGCGTTTCTGACAGCAATTCACGGTTCATACTCCTAAAGTTAATAATGTCTTTTTGCAATAAATCACTAATAGAACAATGAATGGAAGAGAAACATATTACCCGGAGATTCGAAACTTCACGTCGCGACGGAGTGAACAATAGCAACGCGAGCGAAGAACTTCCATTCTCTCCATGCGATGGCATTTCGGGGAGGAAGGTTGAAGAGCGGGTTCGTACAGTTTGGTTCGTGTCGTGCAGTCCGCTAGGAGGTCGCGGCCTCTTACAGTGCGTCGCTGAGCGCGTTTCAGCGAACAAACCTTGGCTTCGTTTGAGAAGGGCAACGCCCTATTGAGCAGCGAAGGGTGGGATATAGCCCACATAGCTGACATGTGTGGGCAGGAGTAGGACGACAAAGCTGGAGACAAAAGGGCGAAGGTACAAACGGTCAACAGCGGCCGCGCTCTCTACGGAAGAGGGAACCACTGGGAATGACGACTTTCACGAATGAGGGAGTGCGCAAAAGGAATATAATGTAATCAACATTCTGATTGATTGTTAGTGATTCAACTACTATGGTCAATCATTCCGTAAGTGTAGTGCGTGTTTTTGCTCGGGAGGTGGCGGCATAGAGTAAAGAAATATGGATAGCCAGATCCGGCGCCGACCAACCGTCGGCTAACAGGGTGTTCCCCAACCAGGTATCTCCCACTAGTGGGGCATCGCCCCAGCCGGGACAAGTTCCAAGTCCCCGGCCGGTCTCCCGGTATGTGTCGTAGTGTATTGTATATTAGTGTGTGCGTAAAGGGTGAGGATAGAACAAGGAGGAGGAAGGAAAGATCGTGGTCCGTGGCCAGTTTTTGAAGGTACTGCTCCGATGGTACATCCGGTGGTGTTGATCGGAAGAACCACGAAAAATACCAATCATAGCAGCTGGCCGCTAGAATTCTCCTCCAGACAGCGACTGAATTCGACCTAGTTGAAAACCTAGTAGCGAAAATCCTGTCGCCGTCGGGACTCAAACCTAGGACCTCCCGGTCAGAGGCACTAGAGTGACATCAGTTAATGCACTGAGCCACCGCTCCCGGTATCAACATTCTGAAGTAATGAACTAAATGATTTTAACCTATGTATGTGACAGAATGTGAAATTATAAAAGGAAAGCATACTAATGTTGAGGCTAGAAGATAATAGAGGGTTTTCAGTTGATGAATATCACGTGATAATTTTTTAATGATAATGGCATTTCGGTAAGTAGGAAAATATTTAATCCTGTCACGCACCTGCTATATTTTGTTCGAAATCCACGTGGATTGTTCAAAATACAAAGTGGCGATGTCTGATTTAGTTGCAGCTTTACACATCCATCTCTTTTATTTCTTCCATGTTCATATATATTAAATTAACAAATAGGAAAATATTAATTTTCCAAAAAATCAATTTAATTATTTAATCAGATATTCAATTAAAGTTTCGTGCATTGTTTCTTCAGGTGATGTTTGCAATTATTTCTTCAAACCGAACTGTCGTTCTAATTCTCATGATTCGTCATTCCCGCGTTTTTAATAAGCGTCTTTATCATAGACGTCAGTGACTTCAATAGCGTCTCGAGTCTTGTTGTGGCTTTGGATCAAACGCGGTATGTACTTTGCCGGCAAACCTGGTTGCGCCCAATGAGAGGACATGCTGCTACTACGACTATCGTCGTCTAAATTGTTGCTAGAATAAATAACTAGAAATACATAACTAGAAATAGCTAAAATAAATAAACTAGGTTTCGATGAATAGTTAACATTATTAGTGAAATAGGACGAGAATAATTCATGTCGTACATTCATACAATTCTCTGTTCATTGACTTTTCAGATATTCATGTTTTTATAATAAAAAAGGAAACATTCTTTTATTGTTATGTTTTGGCTCAATGTGCATGTATTTATCTAGCTTGATGCTCTATTTCAGAACATTAAATACATACCACCAAAATTGTATATCGAAATGCCTCTGTGGACAATGCGAGTGTCACCGACTGAGGTGGCTCAGGGCATCAACTGACCGAGTGATCCGAGGGTTCGAGTCCCAACGGTGGCAGGATTTTCGATACTAACTTGACAATTTGGTCGAGTTCAGCCATTTCTGGAGGACACTTCTAGCGATCGACTTCTTCTATCGGTAGTTTTCCGTGTTTCCTCCGATCAACACCATAAGAATGCTGGAGCAGTACCGTAACAAACGGGCCACGGACCGCGTTCGATCTTTCCTTCTCCCTTCTTTGTCCTATCCTTTCCCCTTATCCTTTCCACACTCACCCACATTCACTACACTACTACAGATGTCGGGAGACCAGTCGGGAGTTTGAGATTGTCCTGGCTAGGGCAGGGCCCCGCTAGTGGGAGATACCTGGTTGGGGAAAATCCTCGTAAAATGACGTATTCGGCGCCGGAAGTCGCCATCCATCCGGGAAGACCACCGCCACCTACTGCGTTAAATACATACCCCACACTTACGGTATTAATGACCTTAGCAGTTGACGCTTCGGGAACCATCAATGAATGAATGAAGGAATGCGAGCGTCAGCCGATGGCAGTTGAGAGCCGTGTCCGCCGGCGCGGCGAGGCGGACGAGCAGGCGCAGGAGCGTCCAGCGGCAGAGCCCCGGCGAGTCTCGGCCTCTCGACCCGGAGGGCGCGCCGCTCCCCGCCCGGCACTTGTCTTCGTTAGGAGGCCTGCCTTCGCCGGACTCTGACGCTCGCGCCGCGCTGCGCCCCCCCCCCCGGCCCCGGGATCCCTCAAGGCATGCCGCTCCCTCCCCTCACCCTAACACTACGCGCCATTCCACTGCAGCTCGCTCCTCCAGAGGCGGAATCTTTTTAAAGCAGCCCTCTCGCACACTCAGGGTCTCTGGGGGTTTGTCAATTTAATCCTAAGGGCTGTTAATTAGTTTTAAGGCATTTGTATTCTCTAATTAAACTGATATATTTATCTTATTGAACATTACCCATCACACAGGTTTTTTGTGGTCGAATTTTATCGCATGTTTAAAAAAGACTTGCTGCTCGCAGATTGTTTGGCGTATTGGAAGTTCTACTCAGTTCAGGTGATCCCTTCATTTCTACATCCACCATTTCCCTACTGAAAAGAAATTAAAATGTATGTCCACATATGTGCTGGTGCTTCAGAGTTTGTATTCAGAACGTTCTCGGCTGTGCAAAATGTTATAATTATTTCTTTGCAAAATGTTATAATAATACCCTAATTTTCGTAAATATAGAATATAAGAGATGTCAATAAGTTAAAACTTGTCACAAGCTTTTATTCGCAGTACGACAGAAATATTTTTTCTCATGAAAAGTGCAATGTAGCCATTAAGGTTTTTATATCCTTTCAAAAATCACAACTGTCTTCCAGGGCCGAGTATGTGAGTTACAAGTTAGAAATAAGATAAATGAAGTTAATATTTTACCGAGTGGCATTTAGTTTCCCGCAAAGCTAATATTTACAATTCCGTAATGACGAAATGATTTCAAAATATAAAATATGAAGGCGAATAGCTGTTACGGCAAAATAAAGAAATGCAAGACTTCGAAAAATAAATTTATTATAGTAGAGTCGAGAAGATTAGTGTAATATTATAGAGTAAAATATTTAATTAGTTCATGATTACCCTCACTGGCTTATTAAAGCATTCATAGAAAAAAAACGATACTTCACTTATTTCGTGAAATGTATTATTTAATACTTCTCTTCAATTACGAACATGACAGTCTAATAACATGACAAACGATATAATATACTACATAATATACTAGTACATAACACACTATATAATACTATATAACACCATACACACTCAACAGAACTGCATACCAACCTAATGCGGCATTCACTTATTTCCTTTCAACCCAATCTCTTTCCAACAATACATCAAATGGAATATTTTCTTCCATTTTCGTACCAGCTTTTTGTACTTGTTTTATATTTCCCTGCAAACCAAACTACATCATTAAAGTTCAACAGTGTTTATATTCCATATACAAACTGAAATCCCGAAAGTCACTTTACTTCATCCAAATGTCAACGCTCCATATTCCAAACAATCTACGTCCACTTTCAAAGTTCCTTCTATTTACAGGCCGCTCTACACACGTCTCAGAACAAATAAAGTTTCAGAAGTTTTTACATTACACAAACGACCGTGGAAGCAACATTAGGGAAATGTAGGATGTTCTTGTCCGGTTACTTTAATTTTTATATTTATTCAGTGAGAATTATGTACGAGTATTATACATTTAAATTGATTATCTTGTAACTAATGACTGACGTAAGTTAAGTGATAATTTCTTTAGTTACTATAATTATAATTAATTAAATACTAGCGTACCCGTGCAAGAACTCTCGCACGTTAAACCCATACTCTTCCCTATTTTTCCATTTCCACATAAAGCGTGCAATATATCTTTTCTTCAAGATCCTCTTTTCCTCCGTCACACGCACGTTTCTATATCTCCTTATAATTGATAACAATATAATACACCCTTGGTAATACAAATTATCCTTATTTAACTTTATTACCTAGCAAAGAGGTACACCCACATAGAATACCAAATAATTACTTTAATTTCACATACAGTTGCAGATTCTACAGGTTCTGAACAGGTAGGCTAGACTCGATCAGCAAAAATATAATAGAATATTCAAGACACGATCGTGTAGATTACGGTATGAGGAACTTTTCTTTGAGGTCTTTGGCCTCAATATTTTAGGTTTTGGGGCCCTCGGACACTTCGTTTAGAAGTTAATTGACGATATAGATTCAAAAATGCTGTCGAAATGTTTAAATATATTGTTGCGGATTGTATTTGACATGATTATTTAAATGCGTTTTTTAAACAAATCCTTCATATTTTTAAAGTCAAAGTGCAATTCGTCAGGTCTCCGTGAAATTCTCATTCTTTATACACCTTATTTATAAAGATTGGTTGCGTGTGAGAGCCACAAAAGGTATGTATACTACTGAAAAAATATAGGAGACGATTACAATAATTACTTTAATTTTTATATTTATTCAATGAAAATTATGAACAAGTAGTATAGTTTTAAATGTATTAAATATCATGTTATATTATATTATATAACTTGTAACTAATGACTGAAATAAGTTAAGTGATAATTAACTACTTTTAAATTGCATTTTAGTATGGTTAATTTATTAGCATTTATAGTTAAGTTAGAAGTGAAGGAAAGCAACGTAGTAGCAAGTTAGGATACGAACTTTACACTACAAGTGCCTGGGTCCCTCTACTATTTTATAAATAATAAAGAAAGCAAATTGTGAGAATCATTTCGTAAAGGAATAGTATCGTTGTCGAACAAATTATATAGTTTATGCTGTCTGGGATCAAACCCAACGTATTTAAACCTGGAATAATACGTAATTATTTAACCCGTTATTGCTTCTCTCACTTAGACGTTCGTAATGATTATTTCATAACTCGAGACAACTATTTGAAAAATCTCATCGTGAAATTTAAGTTCAAAAAGAGTAATCTCGATGCATGTACTTGTATACGAAATACCGATGAATCATTCTTAATCTGTTTGTGACTCAACATGAATGTAATATAGTTATCTGATTATGTATAGTTTCACAGAAAAGTAGAGAAGTTGCGAATATGTTAAGACGCTACCTAAAAGTAAAGTGAAGATGGCGGTAAACTTCATCCTACTTTTTGCTTTGTGATAAATACAGCCTTAGCACGACTCTTGCAGTGAATTATCGACTTTTCTAAACTTCACAGGTCAAGAGTAACGTACGACTTAATTTCTGCTGCATAAAATTGAGGTCACCTCCTGAAGTAGGTCAGAACTCAACTAAAACCGCGAAGGTGCTGAGAAAGCTTTTCTCTTGGTACGCACTGTAGTCGGCTGTAATTAATACTCCTAAAGTAACTTTCTCTGTGTAAAGTTTTTTAATAAATATTTCTTGCATAATCGCGAGACACAAACGTTCCGCACTCCTCTGCCTCAAATCAAGCGAAATATGAAAAAAATCAGACGTTCAGAGAGAGGCGAAAGACGAACTTTATTAAATTACAATTACGGATTTACTTTTATTGTCTGTAAAATGACACAATTACCTTAATTTAAACTATGGAAAGCAATTAACTAATAAATTAATTTGTTATATATTTTTCGAAAGTTAGCGCAAACATATTTAGGAGACAATATTTAAACGTGTCTGAAACAAAATATATATTATGTTAAAGGATTGTTTAACAATTTTTCTGTAAATACGAGTATCTTTAGGGTCGAAAAGAAACATACTACAATCAATAGTAAATAAATGAACGCATACTGCTCAAATTTTTGTCCAGCTTTTCAATCCAGGAAGCATTGAATATCCGAAACCAGGAATTTGCTTCTAAAGACTACCACAAAATTGAGATCAAGAATGATCTATTCTTAACCCATCTTACTTATGTGTAAAACTTGGACAATTTTGTTGCATTAGACATATTTTATTTCAATTCTAAAACTTCAATAATGATAAAAGTTCCATATTTACTGCCATGTCAGTGTTCTTCTGTGAACGGCGCATCGATTCATTTATCCCTTTTTTGGTAGCTATTCTTCAAATAATAAAGGTAATAAAGAGACAATACTTATCTCAAATGTGTAAAATCATTTTATGTGAAGTGACTGAGATGTTCAACTCATGCTCAGAAACACGAAACCAATTCCCAGGACACTTCATGTAGATTTATTTCAAACATATTGAATTAATGAATACACTTTCCATCCACGGACTAGCAATGAATTCAAAATGGCGCCGCCAGGCCTTTCCAGCTGTCGTTTCCTCCGATGTGCATTTTCCATCGCCTCGTGCGGCGACATACTTGCAAATTGAAACCCCCGTCCCGAATCCATTTTGGAGAGCCTCGCTGACTGGCGGGAGGGGCGTCCTTTAATGAACATCCAGTTAACTGTCTGCCAGAGGAGCGGGCGCGCCGTAATCCATCGGCGGGCGCGGGGCTGGCGCATATCTAGAGCGCGACACTTCTGGATTGACGATCGCGTCCCGACGATGGCGGCGCTTTTACGAGCATCCTCCGGGCGGCCGGCGGCCGGGCACAGGCGGGCGCTCCCGGGACTGCACTTCGGTTTTTCTATAATGGCCGGTGACATTACGTCCTTGTTACAACTCCTGCCTTATAAAATGAGTATTTTTAATTAATTTGAGAACGTCACCGGTAGCGGTAGCTCAGTGCATCAACTGATGTCACTGCAGCGCCTCTAACCGGGAGGTCCTAGGTTCGAGTCCTGACGGTGGCAGGATTTTCGACATTAGCTTTTCAGCTAGGTCGAATTCAGCTGCTGTCTGGAGGAGAATTCTAGCGACCGGCTGCTCTGATCGGTAGTTTTCCGTGGTTACGGGCCACGGACCGCGCGCGATCTGTCCTTCCTCTTCCTTGTCCTATCCTCTCCCCTTGCACACACACTCACACTAACATGCACTACACTACCACATACTCCAGGAGACCGGTCGGGAGCTTAGAGCTTGTCCCGACTGGGGCGGTGCCCCGTTGGTGGGAGAGTCCTGGTTAGGGGGAAACCCCACTAGCCGACGGTAGGTCGGCGCCGGATCTCGCCATCCAGCCGGGGAAGATCTCCGCCATCTCCCGAGAAAAAAACATGCACTACACTAACGGGAATAATGGCCGAAGCCGTTGACGCGCCCGGAAACACGAAAAAATCAATCAATCAATCAATCGAGAACGTCCTTCTCAACGGGGCTCATGGCCTCAGAAATGTGCTTGCCACTGAGAAAAAGATTCATTTGATGAGGCAGGAGGTGTAACAATGATCTAATGTTCGAAGTATTGATGAAGTATGATGTAAAAATTCGAAGTATAGTGACGGCAAATTTTAGCAAAACATTGATACATGGACACTTTGATACTTCAAAAGATTTTCGATGTCGATGAAAACATCGACAACAATACAATCATGTTTAAAATATCGATGTTTTAAGTTTGATGAAATATTTTTAAGTAAAATGTTCTGATTCTAATGTGATACATACATAATACATCAATATTAGTTTACATCAATATTAGTTTATTAGCATATTCTGTCTTAAATTTGATGGTCAGCTTTGTTTCCTAATCAATGTTTTAGGTGATCAAGGTTCAAAATGCAGTTTAACATATTACCACGCAAAAAATAATCAAAAAAGGTATTAACAATGGACAAAGGTTGTGAATAGGAAACGGTTTCGTGTCATCTAGAGACCGACAACTGTGACAGTTGTCAATGGCTGTTTGCGAGTAATCCAAAAAAAATTAGATACTGGATATTTTATAAATATCATGATAAATGGCTTTTAAAAAATCCGATGTTTCTGAACAAGTATATCGATCTGAAAAAAAAGCATAGAAATCAAAACATCGATATTATAATATCAATGATTCTGCTCAAAAATATCGATGTTTTAAAAAACTCGAGTTTTTTACCACCCCTACCCGGGACGGCGGGGTGGAGCGCACGATTGTGGAATGTATGGGGACTAAGGATCAGACAGAAAAATTCTTAAGCTAGGTTTAACGTAGAGAGAAGGGTAAAATTTCACAAGGGGTTCTGTAAGGTTACAAAAATGCGAACAAAAACTTACGACCAATTGAAGTTCAATGAACGCGAAAAATGGTGAACACACGCATGTGTAGGGGCAGATAAGATACATTTTGTGTGATGGAGACGAGACTGCGGTGACTGAAAGATAGAAATAAAGAAATGGAGTGTGAACTGAAGTCGAGGGATGGAGAGGAATTTTTAAAGCGCGCGAAAAAAAATATTTGAAATATTATTCAGTAAATGGAACTAAAAGAAGATTGAGAAACAAATAGAGACAATAATGAATAATTAAAGAGAGCAATTTGAAGTTAGATAAGAAACAAAAAAAGAAATTTCTTTTACAGGGAAACAGTGTCAGAAAAGAGAAGAAGTGTTATATCATTATTAACCAAACGAAAACAACCAACAAAAGCGAAGCCATAAGAAGTTCGACAAATGTCATAAGTTTGCGAAGAATACAAATGAAGGGAGAGCTTATTAAAAAAATATATAGGGGAAGTGGAAAGACGGCGCGCTGCAGCACGATAACGGCGCCAAAGGGGTGGGGGTAGGAGGCGGCCGCTCGGTGTCGGGCGGAGGGGAGGGGGAGGAGGGGAGGGGGCGGAGGGGAGGGGGCGGAGGGAGGGGGAGGAGGGGAGGGGCGGAGGGGAGGGGGCGGAGCGGAGGGGGCGGAGGGGAATCGATGAGAAGGCGTGTCAGCTGAGGGGGAGCAGGCAGTGGTAGGAGGAGGATACAGAGTCGGCAATTGTACAGTGAAATGAGGAGGTCACGGAGGAAAAGAAAATGTATCCCAAGAGTGATAAATAACACGCGTGGTCAGCAGTCCTTGGGAGTAGAAAGAAGGCAAGCGTAGAGAAATGTGCAAATATACTGAAAACAGGAATGGAGTATGGGGGGAGAAGTATCAAATATAGTGAAGTTAAGCGTAATAGAGATGGAGGAATGAACGAAACCACCGGAAGTAGAAAAGTAGCGGGAGGTAAGATAAACGTGTCAATGCATTCACAAAAGTCAGATACCAGGAAATATATCTCAGGTAAAGGAGGTAGAAACCGGAGTGGAGGCAACTTTAGCATCAAAAGCTGTGTGAATAAAAAGAGCGATGGAGAAGCCAGGGGAAGCGCCGAGAAGGAAGCAGCAACACAAGCAGCGGAGGTGGTATAGGGGGATGGGGTGGGGTGAGGGAGGAGGCATGAGGATGGAGGACGCGCAGAGTGGGCGAGAGGCAGTGGCGGGAAGAGGCACTGAAGGCAGAGGAGATGGTAGAGATGAACTGTTAGAGTGAGAGAAGAAGCGGCAGTGAGCAGAGGTGGACGAAGCGGTCGGGGAGGTGGCCAGTGCGGCGGCAGAAGGAGGGGGGCGGGGTAGGTGGTCAGTGCGGAGGGCGGAGGCGGCCGTGGACACGAGCGCCGCGGCTGCGGGGGGGATGGCGGACGAGCAAGAGGTGGACGAGGGGCGGACGAGCGGGAGGACGAGTGGGAGAGGGCGGGCGGGCGAGAGAGCGGTCGGGCGAGAGAGCGGTCGGGGCGAGAGAGCGGTCGGGCGAGAGAGCGGTCGGGCGAGAGAGCGGTCGGGGCGAGAGAGCGGTCGGGGCGAGAGAGGGGGTGCACGAGAGGGGGCGGGCGAGAGAGGGGGCAGGCGAGAGAGGGGGTGGGCGAGAGAGGGAGTGGCGGAGAGAGGTGACGGGCGAGAGAGGGAGCGGGTGGGAGAGGCGGTCGGGCGAGAGAGAGGGCCGGCGAAGAGGTTGGAGCGGGCGGGAGAGAGAGGGAGAGAGAAAAAGAGCGGGTGAGCGAGAGAGCCGGCGAGAGAGGGAGCAGGCGGGCGAGAGAGAGAGCGGGTGGGTGAGGGAGCGGGCGGGAGAGAGAGAGAGCGGGTGGGTGAGGGAGCGGGCGGGCGAGAGATGGAACGGACGGGCGAGAGAGCAGGCTGGCGATAGAGCGGGTGGGAGAGGGAGCGGACAAGTGAGAGAGTAGGCGGGCCAGGAGGCGGATGGATGGCCGAAGACGCCAATGGACGAGCGAGAATGCGGGTGGTTGGGGGCTGCTCCTGGCTGCGGCCACAGGCGTGGGCGGACGTTCTGTTCCCTACCCCCCTTCGCCCCAACGGCCTTCGCTCCGCTGCAGGCTGCCCGTACCCACCCACGCGGAAGTTAGTTTTCCTGCTGTGGCCACCGCCCTGGCTATGGCTGATGGCAGCTCTCCAGTTTATTCGCTCTTTCAGGCTAAGTTGTTATATGGATACTCACGACGCCCTTGATCACGAATTATTGTTATGACACGAGTTCAGTGATGGTAGTACATTACAGTTAAAATGGAAGTCATTTCACTTTTTTCATTCTGAAGATATTTTTAAACATCTTCTAAACAACACCCCTATTTGTTATAACGATTATTTGATAAATGGTATTAAATATTGCAGAAATTATTGTAACAAGGAAAATAAGTAACAAAAGTTAAAAGGGGCATCCACTAATTTCGAAATGTATTAAGCAAGAGATATTTCTATACTCACAAATCCAATTTTTAAAAAGATTCATAAAATCTTTCCGCAATAGTAGTACATGCATCGACTGTCATTAGCACAGGTAATATATAACTTTCAATTTCTTAACCGAAAGCTCCACAGACAATACAGAAAGGTTTAGGAAGTGATGAACAAACCAAACGTAATAAATATCATGAAGTAAATAATATATTTATATTTTTTACTGATATCAATAAAAGTATTTTATTCTAATACTTATCTGAAATGAATATTTCGTAGCTAACCATACCCGTTGTGTTAATGCGCATTGTACTTAAAACATTCTTGAAATTATTGAAAAATTACAAAGTATATCCCCATATAAAATCACTTGGAGAAAGTAGGATTTCAAAATAAAGTGTCTTCTATCTTTTACTGGCAAAGAATACATCAAAATTAATAAACTATAATTAAGCATTAAATGTGATTCAAACTATCACACTTTCCTAGCGCTCATATGATCCTTCATATCACATTTACTGCTGGATAAAAAATAAATTTCATTTGTACCTAACCAAAAGTTAGAATACAAATAGTTAACTGCCTTTTTCGAGAAATAACTGTTGTATGCCTTAATTGTGAAACCATCACATAAATCCTTCGTTTCCATCCGTTGAAGTGGCGAGAAAAAGTGCATTTTTGTTCTTTTCGTTCCAGTGGAACCTGAAATATTGAATTCGCGACCGGTTATACAGAGAAATGTATGTCAGAAACTAAGCTAATAGCTAGCAGTGGAAATGTGGGCAAAGACAAGGAAAGGCAACGCGATGCACAATATCGTGCCTTCCGGAGCAAGTGACGTAAGAGCCACTCTCGGCGAAGGCTAGAATGGAAACTAACGACGAAGACTAGAATGCAAAATAGGCGTGATCACTAGAAATAGAAGATAAAACACCCAAAGCACGGATTCGCGAAAATATACTTCATATTCACGGGAATGAAAATATGGAATAAAAATGACAAAAACGTGGAAAACGTGGTGTGGCTAGAGGAGAATCGGCAAATTTTATATTTGTGAGAAGTGAACTTCAATGTTGAGATTTTAAGGTTGAATGATCATAGACATGTTCGTCTTTCTTAAGAAAATCTTCTTTATTGTTTGAAAGACGTACAAGTACGTATAGTCATTTCTATATGATTTCATTTGTTGATGGTTTATGATGTATTATTTTTCACTATTAAATTTAATTGACTTTTGTACTGTGTGATTCACGTTAATATGAAATATTCACTTAATCTTCGCATTAACAACAGGAAAAGTTTAGGCGAATTCTTGTAAACGAACTAGGACGGCAGTTTGTTGAGCTTATGGTACTTATCAACAAATATATTGAATAAATTGGAACTAGGATTACATGTGAGCCCAACTGCCTAAGATACGACTATAAATATGACTATAAAAATATGACTAAATATGATATGACTAAATATGACTAAATATAAAATATGATTCTGACTATAAATATGACTAAAGATATGACTATAAAACGACACAAACAGGAGGGTCTCCTCCTCCTCTTAAGTGTATCTGTTATCTTTCATTTCTCAAGACACTACATTTGCCAAACAGGGTCACAAGATCACAATGAAAAGCAAATTTGTTACCTACCGAGCGAAAGAACTTCCAGAAAGGAAGAATGTGTTGTGTGTTTGTGGGAAGGTTTTACGTAAGGTAGCACTTAGAATTGTAAGAAGGAAAACCTGGGAAGACATGAAAAAAAGGAACAGCTTTCTCTCTTAAAATCCAATTTATTAGTAATACGTCGAAACGGTGGGCAGAGGAATTTCATATTGTGAATGAGAATAAATGAATCACTACAACACCAACTAAAAACTTTACTTAAAATTAGTTGAAGTCAGCTCAAGTTGTTTAATACAAGATGCTGTTTAAAAATGCCGTTTTAAACATGTTGTTTCATTGCACAAAGAAAGGCATAATGTTTCATGAGAGAGATTTATTGTAGATGTCAAGTTAATGTAAATAGTTAAATTATACAATAGGATTATTAAAATCTAGTACGTACCGTAGTTTTAGAAAAGTGACGCCGTTATTGTACGTTTACTCCACGACACAAATATGACAGCCGCTAGCAAGGCAGTGAAAAGGTAGTGCGTTAAGGTTCACGAATCATTTCTGCCCTGTGTAAGCCGAATGTACAATATAGGGACGGGATAAGGCCATGAAAATGTAAAACATGCTTGGGGGATGGGGGAATCTTGATGGTGAACAAAGAAGAGCGGTGAAAAAAGATCACAAGCGAAGTTCTGGTCTATCATAAAAAGTGGCACAAACTTACTGTCCATCAAGTAACGTGTAACTACGGAATTGACAATTTTTCTTTCCGTATAGTAGATAGGAGCATACTCCTTTTCGTGAGAATTACATGAACAGTTACAAAAATGTCCACTGACTTCAATGTTCTTAATGCCACGCCACCAACACAGGCAGAAGCTTAATTAACAAACTTGCTTGAAACAATGTTTAGCCCGACATTTCATCAACATTGGAAGACAGCAGTTGTAATGCTTTCATTATATAAAATAATTAGAAAAGATACAGACAGTATAAAGGTCACAGGCAATACTTATTAACCAAGCCTAATCCTTAGTTGAAAGGGACGTCATTCAGGTGAATGTGTGAGAAGGTGCAGCTCGATAGAGCAGTCCGTGCGGTGTGGGAGCGACGCACGCTGTTGTCGGAAGCGCGAGGGCAGTGTCCTGCCGTGGGGCGTGAGGTCACGACCGCCCAGGGCTAATGGCCGGCCAACAACGCCCGCGTCTCTCCCCCCCCCCCGCCGTTCAGCCAACGACCCCCTCTTCATTAGCCTCCCTCAGATCTGCTTATCAACTTTTCTCTTCGAGGTTATACCTTCGTAAGAAACCATTATTAACATTTTATTCAACAAGTACCATTAAATAACATTACAATTTTCATCGGTCTGACAATATGGGAACATTCCACATTCATTCTTAATTAAATTGGAATTTTTTATTTCAAATAATTCTACGTTCATAATTCAATTCCTCCTTCATTACACTGTCTTACCTTTGTACATTCCCCCCTGTTTCCTAAACATTCTCACTCATTCTCCCTCCTATTATTTTAAACTTCGCCCGAACAAGAACTCATCTTAGTACCAGCTTCGGAGTAACAAACTCCCAGATACATCCACATGCATAGCGAATACCCTTCCCTTTAATTATCCCCGTCGTGATGCATCCATTATATCAGCCCCTAATCGCCTTCCTACTGCTCGAAGCTCCCCGAGCCTCCAGTTCCCCGAGCACCCAGCCGCTCCTACGTCGGCGGCGGCGGTGGGTGGAGACAGCGGCAGTGGCTGGGGACATCTGCAGGGGGGAGGGTCCGCGGCGGCGGGTGGAGACAGTGGCGGTGGAAGGGGACAACGGGAGGGGGTAAGGTTAGACGGTGGGTGGGGACGGCGGCGGTGGGTGACAACGACGACGGTGGGTGGGGACAATGGCAGAGGGTAGGGTCCGCGACGGTGGGTGGAGACGGCGGCGGTGTGTGAGAACGACAGCGGTAGGTGGGAACAACGTGAGGGGTTAGGCGGTGGGTGGGGACAACGGGAGGGGTAGGGTTAGGTGGTGGGTGGAGACAACGGAAGGGGTAGGGTTAGTTGGTGGGTGGGGACAACGGAAGGGGTAGGGTTAGGTGGTAGGTGGGGACAACGAGGGGGGATAGGGTTAGGCGGTGGGTGGGGACAACGGGAGGGTATAGGGTTAGGCCGTGGATTGGGACAACGGGAGGGTATAGGGTTAGGCCGTGGATTGGGACAACGGGAGGGGGAGGGGGAAGCGGTGGGTAGGGACAATGGGAGGGGGTACGGTTAGGCTGTGGGTGGGGACAACGGAAGGGATAGGGTTAGGTGGTAGGTGGGGACAACGAGAGGGGATAGGGTTAGGCGGTGGGTGGGGACGGCGGCAGTGGGCGAGGACGGTAGCAGTGATCGGAAACGGCAGCGGCAGAGATGGCGGTGGTGTCCGCGGAGGCGTGTGCGAGGCAAAGCAGCAGCGGGAGGCCGGCGCGGAGGCCCCGAAGTGCGCTGGTGGGCATTGGGCACCGGGCGCCGCGCAGGCCATTGTCCGCAGCGGCCGTTGTGAATATTAGATGCGCGCTGAGAGCGGGCCGAGAGCCGCTCGAGGGCCCCTCTCCAATCGCCCGTTTACCCAAATAGCAGCGCAACCGCGACAACGAACCTTCAGGCCCTGGAACATCAGCCACGTGCTCGAATCGGATGCTTTTGTGCGGACTTAGCGGACGTGGTAATCAACGCCGTTTCCAAATGAACAGAACGCGTGTCCTGGGCAGCAAAGCACCCTCAGCTCAAGAGGTTATTGTTTTTATGAAAGGAGATTCAAGATTGTGCGACAGAAACAATTTTGAGATTGTTCTGTGTTTTGTTTGAATTGTTTAAAAGAAAGATTTAGATAAATGAAACCCGCAATTTATAAAAGGAAAGTGAATGATTTTTGAATCTTTTATGATATTTTACTAAGTAATATCGTTGGCACTGAAAATTTGACTATCAAAATTTTTGTAAATTATAGAATTAAATATTGTGGTTTTTGTTTACTACAAAATAAAATAAAACCACGGAATACATTCAGAATATATCGCTCGTCATTTTTATTTTAAATTATTATATATTTCATCTATTTACAGTAAATGGCATGGCATTAGAACGAAAGCACATTCTATGAATTTTCTGTACAAATTTATCACGATTTTATCTCGATTACAATTATGTAATGAAGAAACACTGTAAAATTAGAATGAAAAGGGAAGTCAGCAACAAAGTAAATATTGGACATAACACATACACAATTTTATGTTGTCGAAGTCGAAACATGAAACGGTAGGCGATTATCTCTAGTTTAATACGCATTTCTGCTCATCCTTTCCCAGAAACGTACTTTTCATGTCTATGCAATTTCTCATGTGTGCTCGTTGAACGTTGCCTGGGAGGCCCATAAAAGCATAAAGCGACATTACTCAGACGTCCTAACGATCAAAGCAATAGCGGGAGGCGCAAACATCCCGAGCAGGCACGTGGCGTTCCGGGCAGCCACCCAAAGGGCCGTCGGCGGGCGCTGACCTCGCCATGAAGGGGCCCCGCCGTCAGGCGTCAGGTCAGGCTCGGAGCGGAAGGCCTAGCCGGGGCGGGGAGGGGGGCGGGGCGGGGCGGGGACAGACGCTCTTCTGCTAATTGCCGGGCGCACAGCCCGCGCGCGCGCTATTGTTTCCCGAAGCGCCGCACGCGAATCCCACGGGGCGCTCGCCTGCAAGCCATCGCGCGGCGCCGCGGCGCTTCCGCCAGCGCACTGAGGCGAGCGACCACCGCGACAGGCACCGCAAATTGCCCCGGCACACCCACCTCCACCTCCAACTCCATCTCCACTGCCTCTCCACCTCTATTGCCATTTCCACCTCCACCTCGATCTCACCGGGAGCGGTAGCTCAGTGCATCAACAGATGTCATCAACTGATGTCACTGCAGCGTCTCTAACTGGGAGGTTCTAGGTTCGAGTCCTGACGGCGGCAGGATTTTCGACACTAGCTTTTCAGCTAGGTCGAATTCAGTCGCTGTCTGGAAGAGAATTCTAGCGGCCAGCTGCTCTGATCGGTAGTTTTCCGTAGTTTCTCCGATCAACACCAGGAGAATGCCAGAGGTGTACCCTAACGAACGGACCACGGCGCGACCTATCTTTCCTCTTCCTTGTCCTATCCTCTCCCCTTACACACACTCTTACACTAACGGGCACTACACTACCACATATGCCGGGAGACCGGTCGGGAGCTTAGAGCTTGTCCTGGCTGGGGCGGTGCCTCGCTGGTGGGAGAGTCCTGGTGAGGGGGAAACACCACGAGCACCACGGTAGGTCGGCGCCAGATCTCGCCATCCAGCGGGGGAAGATCACCGCCATCTCAAACATGTACGACACTAAAGGGACTACTGACCAAAGCAGTTGACGCGCTCGGAAACCCGAAAAAATTAATCAATTCATCTCCATTGCCATTTCCACCTCCATTCCCCTTTCCACCTTCTCCTTCATCTCCATTTCCACCTCAGCCTCCATTGATGTTTTCAACATCGCTTGCACCTCCAGTGCCATATTCACCTCCCCATCCGCTACCATTTCCACCTCCTCTGCCATCACCGGCGGAGTTTAACTTTGCCGCTGCCTTTTCATCGATTCTGACCAGGAGATTCCACGGTCTGAGTCCCAATGGTGGCGGATTTTTGATACTAGCTAGATCGAGTGAAACCACCCGCTGACTAGAGGAGAATTCTGCCAATCGGCTGCTCTCATTGATAGTTTCGTGTGTTTTCTTTAATCGGTACCAGGGGAATGTCGGTTATCCGATCGAACGGGCCACAGGCCATGTGCGATCTTTACTTCCTCTTCCTTGTTCTATCACCTCCCCTTAGAGACTTTCTCTTACAAGCACTTCACCAGTGGAGGGGGGGCTCTGGCGCATGGTATCCGACTTCAGCCAATAAGCTTCAGACACCAGTTTGCGTCACAATATTAGTGGGAATTTTAAATGCAGCCCGATATCAAAATTATCACATCGTTACAAGACATTGAAGCAGATTTATGAAACATTTCTTTTGAACATTGCATCTTTTACACCTTCATCGCATTATTTTTGGTTGATTACCGTTAAAAATTGTCATTTTGTACCACTTTTAATATCTTTCTCAACACTATTCGCTCTCCATGCAACATGGCGGCTAACGTCTGGTCTGGCTTTTCAAACGAAGTGCCCGTGCTGTGATCACGTGGTTTGTGACGCAAAGTGGTGCTGCGCAGAACGAGCAAAAATCGATACGCCGGAGGAATTCACTCATGTATTCTCACTATGAACTACACTATTACACATGTGAGGATCTTCGACTTTGTACCGTCTGAAGTGGTGCTCTGCTGAAGGAGACACCTGGCAGGGAAATCCCCGCATGTAGATGTGTGGGTCGGCACTGGATCTCGCCCTCCAGAGAGAGAGAGAGAGAGAGAGAGGAACACATCCAACTCCCGGTTTTTTTAACATTATTAACACTAGCGGGGCTAATGGCCATGTCGGTTGACTGGAAACGTCAGTTAATCAATCTACCTCTACTTCTAACATCACCTCCGTCTCCGCCTTCACTTCCGCACCCACCTCCTCATCCGCAGGGGAAGGTGTCAGGTTGAAACGCGTGTGCGCGGAGTGACTGCGAAACTTTAAATGGAGAGTTGCGATGCGAAGTTTTTTATGTAACAGCCGCATCATGAATATCATGGGGTGTTACGGAGTTCCACGATAGCATGCACGAGAATAGATACAACTGGATTCATTTCGAGGTTTGGTTACTAATCTGAGCGGTTCTGTCGGAGCACAATCCTCTCTTTTCTTAGGCATATACTGAATTTCAGTAGTAATTTGGTGATTTACAAAAACTATACGAATAAAAATATTGAAAATTTACTTGCACAATATACTAAACGTAGGTGTCAAAGAATATATTCAAAGTACAAACGTAAGTTTGACGTAAAATAAGGGCTAAGCAACTCATACATACGTTTCTCAGTAAATAGACGTATAAATTGCTTCAACCCAACCAAATCTGCAACAAATCTGCATTAGCGAATTATCTAAAATACCGAAAATTACACGAAGAATAAAAATAGATTTTAAAGACCATAAATTTCTAGTTCGATATATGAATTAGCATGCTCTTGCATACAACGAATTGATAATGATGTTTATTTGCATATTAATTTTATTGTGCTAATTTCTATGATATTAAATACAAGGAGAATATTTTCATTTCCAACAGATGCAATTAATTCAATAGAAAAGTATCCTTCTATATTGACATTATGGTAAAACTGCAATATTCTGGTGAGAGAGGAGGAGTTCTGAGTAAACATAGTTAGTATCATATTTTTTTAATAAATCTACATACTTAACGAACGGTGAAAAGTATTAAATTTTCTGTCAGATATGGTTCAGTGTTATTGTAACCGTCGATTGCGTCGCAACTTTCGCTCTGCTCTTGGAATCGAGACTTCGCGTGGGCAGAAGTCGCTTATTACTTTTGCACGAATGCTCTTTCGAACCGGATCTTGTTTCAAGTCACGGTAGAGCAACTACTCAATTTTGTGTCACGTAAAGTCATATGGTTTTAATAGTATGATATAGTTACTTATTATTACAATACATCATCGAAAAACCACCAGAGAATTCTAAATCATGTTTTGAATTGCTACACTGCGGTATGTCCTGAAATAATGAAATTTACGTGACTTTCCCGAATTATTATTCTCTTTTGATTCTTTTAATTACAGCTTCTCATGTTTCAAAAAATCAGGAAAGTGTCTTCCTCTTACTTTTAATATTGATAGTCGCCACATAAAGTCAGAACTTTACGGTAAGGCTGTATAAAATGTTTTTAGAATAATATCCTGAAGAATAATTTCGCAAATGCAATTAAAAATGTAATCATGTCTTCAAAGCATATTTTTGCTTATTTCAAATATTACTTGAAATATATTTCTTGCCTGGGTTATGGCTAGTAATATAATATTACATGACTTGAAATTAGGTAACTTTTGACCGTGTAAACCTTACAATATTCAGAAGAGTTTTAACTATTCAAAAAAGGTAATTTTTCACTGAAAAATAATTATATTTGTACGTAAAATGTGCACAATAAAAAAACTCGCAATGTGTAAATTAATTAAATATATTAGGAAGGTGTGTTCTTGGTGTAATAGGAATATAAAATTATCTCTTATAATACCAATTTCCTTATTGTGCTATTCTTGTCTGAGTTCCGACCTCAGACATTCTGCTTTCAGACTGCCAGCAGACAACACAACGCTAACGCAATTTGAACACACAGGATTAAACGAGCTTACTGCGACATCGCGTAATTTCAGCGCCGCGGATATAGTTTGAAACAGCGAGAGAATAACGTCTTCATTTCCCAAACCGTAACTATGTGCAAATACGTTGGTTACACTACTTCGCCCTCGCAGCAGCGCAGTATTCACGGTTCGAGCGGAAAGAGCGCGCTAGTTGCGTAAAACAAGCGCTGCGCAGTTGCGCATTACTTCCGTTCCGAAGGCCTCCGCCGCCATCTCGTTGCGAGGCGGTCGACCGTCGCGCTGCGCCTCGCCGGACGGCGCGCGCCGAAAATAGAAACACAAAGGAGGCACAGGAGATTGGAGGCGGGATACGGGGCAACGTGTGAGGTACACGTATTGCTTACAATGCGTTGACTGGAAAGAAATTCTTATGAACTATTGCAGATATAGCGGATTGTCACTTTAGCAATGTCCAGTTGTTTCAAGATTTACGATAAGATATAGTTTTTCTTTTAAATAACTTATTCTGCTGTTTTTTTACTTCGTTGAAGTGTATTAGTTTCAAACTGCGTCGTATAGAAAGAAGAGTCAGCTTTAAAATCGATAACCTCACTCTCACCTAATAAACGATTATCTGAAATATTATCGTAAATAATAATCGGATTATATCAGAAAAATTCAAATACAAAAGTACCCAAAAATATTCTTTCTTGTCGTAATGGTAAATAACTTTTCTCTGGCATTTTATAAAATTGGTGTTATTTTCTACCCTCAAAATGGCATATAATTATTGTTTCCTATACACAAAAGAAAATTTTAGGTTCACGTATAAGTATTACAAGCAAAACATTACAATTCCAATGAACACTGTTAACCGATGTATGTCATCTGAAAAAAGAAACAGTAAGCATTATCCGCAGTGCATGTTACATGTGGAAATGGAATAATCCGATCCTGGGATAAAGAGAGCCGCCGAGAGAGAGAGGTATTGTTTAAAATGCAACGGCTGAAGCAGGGTTTTCAACGAATTGTATATGGACGCTGTGGAAGGCTTCCCTTAGATTAATCATGCACACACCATCCGTTTGTGTGAATTGTGTAAAGCAAACGCTGTTTCGCTTTTAGAATTTTAAAGAGACTTTCTCGCTTCACTAGAACACTTTTGTATTCATTAATTCTAGAAGATACTGAGATGACACGGAAGTATTTATATGAAAAAGACATAAAGAAATTTACACTCTTCCGTAATAATTATTGCAGCAATCAGAAAAAGCAAAATAAAATATAAATGTAGTACATTAAAATGCAACATCTCTCAGCAATAGTCCATTCTCCACGGAAATAAAATTTTTCAATGATGGATCTTAAGCAACTTGTTTACACGTCATTGATATTTGTTAAAAAGTATGTTTTCGAGAAATCCTAACAGGCATTGCATTTGAAAATCTGCGTCCATTTAAGGTGTCTCAAAGTGTAAGACTGAATTGTACAATATGTAAAAGTTCTTCTTCTACTCTCAATTAATTTATTACTGTGTGCATTTACAACGTTTTTGTAAATTCCATCACCGTAATCTAAGTAGTTTAAAAGATATTCGGTAGTATTGCAGCTACTGTTAACAGAAATGTCTTTCCACTTTCACACCTTCCTAGATGTCTTTATGTGGTAGTATTTATATACGTATTGTGCTAGTACTGAAGTTGGTTATGTTAACAAATATGTAACGTAATGTCGCCTATTATTGCCCACATTCCCTTCTTGATAGGTGGTGTGAATCGATGCTCATAAGTGTTTCACATTTCACATGAACAATTGTTCAATTCTCAGGGTTTGAAAACTCTTCTAAACACATAAAATGGTTCTAATAAATAAGTTATATATTATGATATATATACATCTGGATCAGACATCAATGTAACAATCAAACGTGTCTCTCACTGTAAATAATATTGAATGTAGGGTGCTTTATTTAACAACTCTTGTGGTAATAAGAACTTATGCGATTTCACGTAACTTTCCATAAGCAATTCAAATAAGTCATGAATTAAGTATACACCGTAAATCAGATTAATTAAAATTGAAATAATCTTGCCATATTTCTTACGGGAAATTTTAAAGATGTATGGCTAGAAAGTAAATTCTTGTGATATTGCAAAGACAAATTGAACAATTACAAATCAGCAATAATTAATAATGCATAATTTCTTAACTATGCTTCAATATATGACTGCCTATAAGAAATCACAATATCATATTTTTTAAATGTCACTTGAATCAATTGTGTTACACGTTTGTCTCTTTCTTACTCCTATTGTCTCGAATCTTGGAATTACATCCGTGATGAGTAACAAACATTTTCAAAAATGAACGTTCTATTCTATCCTTATGTTCTCATTACCTACCTTTACCTCTGCGCAAACACAGTTCTACTACAAATGTTATGTTTAGTATAAAGTGTGATCAGTTTAGTATAAAGTACTGGTTCTGCAACCCGCCGTGTATATCAGTAAAGCGCGTTGCTTCATCTGACACTTTTGCTTAAGTTCACTCAGGAGTCGAAAATGGGATGTGGATAAAATATAAACATTCAATGAGATTTTATTATATTATTCTTTTTCTATCCACTCTTACCACTATCACTGTTTTTGATAAGATAAATCATTGAGAAGACTTTTTTGTGATCCGGAACCGACTGAAACTTAAATAATCGGAAGACAAATTTTCAGATGATTGCTTTTCTAAACTTCCTCGAAGAAGAAGAAGAAGAAGAAGAAGAAGAAGAAGAAGAAGAAGAAGAAGAAGAAGAAGAAGAAGAAGAAGACGTCGACCTGTTTCATGCAGCTGGTCTAAAGATAGCTCTCTAGTGGTGAGTAAGCAACGGGTAAAACTTCTCTGAAGCTTCGGTTGACTTCGTGAGTTAGTGAACCTCTCGTAGTTTCGCGTTGCGACGATCTAATTTGAGAAGATTATTACAATTAGTGATGGCACGGCAGGTAAGACAGGAAATGAACTGATTTTTTCTTACTTCTTCCATGACTTCTCCGTCCCGGATTCTGTCTCCACCTCCGAGAATAGACAGATAATACTAACACTTGCAGTAAGTAAGCATAAGACTGTGTTGGTGCCGAGAAATAAAGACATGGAAGGAAGAATAGGCCAACATTGACTTCAATCATCTCCGGTTATCCATCATCCCCGGTTATCTTCAGATTAACGAGTTCGACCTCGCTATTCTACATTGTGTACGGCGGCAAAGAATAGGACCAGATCCTTTATAAAAGATTTGTAAAACCATATCGTATGATGGCCTTTAACTTCAGTCGTTAATTCGGGACCCCAACCAATGCACAAAACACCAAAAAAATCATCCACCCATTTTATCTTTTTTTCTAGCTGAGACTTAAAGTTGCAAAGGGCTCGGCATTATATTCTGCTAAACAATTTTTTCCAACTCTGCAACAAATTTCATGCAAGAATTGATATCGTTATCCTTCTCGAGAATGGCCAGGTATTAATGACCATCGTAAATCTGTAAACATTATTAGCGGGGGTCGGTTGGTGCCAGTACTTGAGTTATCGATCAAACCTCGTTTTGTAGCTTAAGTGTAAAATATATAAAATTCTGAAATCTTGCGAAACGTTTATCCAGGTTTTCTGTTTGCAATTTGCAATACTTTATAATTTAATTATTTTAACATTACTACGTTAAAAGTGTTTAATTTTTACAGTTTTATGCACTTAATGTATTCATAAAATTACTGCTGGGTGTAATAGTTCGTTCCCACAAGAGAACAGATGCTTTGTAAGCTCCACAGTCCAGCGTGTGAGCGGTCCCTTTAGTCGTCATGAATAAGTGTAGTAGCCTTTGAAATAAAGTGCAGAGATAAACTTTCTGTGAGTGACATGTGCTCCCGTGTCGACGAGAAAGTTCACCCGGGTGGTTGAGTCGGGGAGCGGGGGCGGCGACGAGGGCACTGGGCGGCGGGGGTGGTGGGAGTAGCACGGGGAAGTGGTGGGAGGCGGGCGGGTCGGGGGGGGGCGGCAGGGGAGGTGAGGGTCGCGGGGCTGGCGGTGGGGGCGGCGACGACGGTGGGGGCCACGGCTGGGGTGGGGGTGCGGGGAGGGGCGTCTGGGGGGCCACGGCGGTGGGCGGTGGCGAGGGCGGCAGCGGGGGCGGCTGCGGGGCGGCTGCGGGGTGGCTGTGGGAGCGGCAGGGGGTGCCGAGGGGCCGGGGGCGGCGGGGGCGGGGAGCGGCGGGGGCGGCAGGGGGCGGGGAGCGGCGGGGAGCGGCGGAGTGCGGCGGGGGGGGGGCAGCGAGGGCGGCGGGGGGGCGGTGGCGCGGGGGTGGAGGGGGTGGCTAGGGGGGCGGGGCGGTCCCGGAGGAGGCGGGCCGCGAGCGCACGCGCTGATAAGCCCTGGCCGGGCAATTGGCCGGAGACCTTGTGACCTGGTGGCGCGGCCCCGTGAAAGGCAGAGGTGAAGTGCGTCGGCGCCCTCCGCGCAGTGGACTGAACCGCCTTTCCAAATGGTCAAAGTCGCCTTCACCACCTCGCAAAACTCACTCAGAGCGACAACTCATGGCACTGCAGTGCCTCTGAGCGGGAGGTCCTATGGTTCGAGTCCCGCCAGTAGCAGGATTTTCGACACTAGCTACTCCCACGTCGAATTCAGCGGCAGTCTGGAGGAGAATTCTAGCAACCGGTGCCTCTGGACGGTAGTTTTTCGTTGTTTCTCCGATCAACAGAAGGCGAATGCTGAAGAAGTACCCTAATAACAGGCCGTGAACGGCGCGCGATCTTTCCTTCCTCTTACTTGTCCAATCCCCACCCCTTACTTACGCACACTTACCCTTACATGCACTATACTACTATTCATCTTAGAAGACCAGTCGGGAGCTTATAGTTTGACCCGGCTGGGGCAGAGCTCCGGTGACGGGAGATACCTGGTCGGAGAAAACCCGCAAGTCAACGAAGGCCGACGGCAGATCTCTCCTTTCAGCGGGGGAAGATCACCACCACCGATCACGATAAAAATACACTACAAATCCGAGATTAATTACTTTAGTAAGGGACGTGCAAGGAATCACTGCTCATTCAATAAATCAATTTAATCACAAATAAACAGAAAATTAAATATTATAACCAAATTTGTGATTTATACTATCATTAAAAATGGATTACATTATAATTAATCCCAAATCCCTTTTAATTCCTGTCATTAAATATGAATATAAAGTAACTCATATTTAACAATAGGGTGTAAACCTATTCGTCTGTGTTTTGCTATTATCTTCACATAAATTTTAACATAATAAGGTATTTTAAAGAACAAATGCAGAAGAAACTATAAGCTTTTAAAATTGATGTACAACAAATTACGCTACATTTGAAACAATTCCTCCTAAATCAGCATGGAGTATCTAGACCAAATATTTTTCGTTGGTCTTTTTAATTATTTAAGTTAAAATAAAAGTGAACAGATCAATCATTTCGTGGGATAGTTAATAAAAAATTTAACAACAAATACTACAAAGTAGGAATAGTTCTTGAAAATGCATCAATCTCTACACGATAGTGTACGGAAAAGCAACTGGAATTCCCTCAACAACAAAATCTCGAATTTTCGCTCTTAAAATTCGTGTTTCAGCTTCTGTTGAGCTCTAACTTTGCAAACACGTCAGAATTAAGGTCCATTATGGCCGTTCCAAACACATTATTACTGCCGCAAAGTGACGTGAAGATAGGCAATTTGAACCCGAAAATCGGGATAACAGTCTGGGTGGATAGACGGATGGATGATGGCGGATAATATGTGACACTGCTATCCTTGTCAGATTAAAAACTTGAGCTGAAACACGGGAAATATGTCAGAAATAAAATATATTTGTGCCGTTTCGGATATCATTATGATGTTTTAATTTTTCGATCAAGCCTATGTGACATTTTCAAAATTTTCTGGAAAATGGCTTCAAATTATTTTGTTAATTTGTTGCACGAATAGAAGAAATTTAGTAGAATTCCGATTTTCATTTAAACCTCTAAAGTTTTGAAACTTGCAAAAGTTCATGTTTTTCGAATTTGTACCTCATGTCCAATATTAATTATCGTGTTCTCTTGGTTGTCAACTAAATTTGAATATCACGGACAGCTTGTCATTAAATTGAGGTTTCAAATAATATATTGTACTAGTATATCTCACGGCAAAAGTGATTTTTCATGACACGTCGGGATTCCTGTACTTAGCCTGTCAGCCTCATCCGGAAACTCTCCCATCTAATCTCGAAAACATTCACTTTCTTGCATTGTAATGCAAATTTGGATATAATCCAATAGGCGTGCGATGATGACTTTTGAATCTACGTAGAAAAGTATTTTCGGAATTCGGAAGTAAAGCGAATGTAGACAAACCCAATCTGTATTTTGATGTAAATATCTCTGGAAATTTTGCGTTTGCGAGGATCTAAAGTTATTTTATATTAAACGCAAATGACGAAGGCCAAGCTCTCACGGTGGTTTTGAAAATGCTTGACCAAACGAGTAAAATTGAACGCATCAAATTGGTAGGTTTTTTTAAAAACGCCTACGCCTTTTACGTTTCGTGCCGCTTTCCAGTGCCTCCACAAGAATTTATTAGAGAGTACAGTGAAGTTACAATATATTCGTGTGCTTTCACAAGTGACACGCAGAGTGCTGCTGGTCCAGTAGTACCTCAGAATACTTTTCGAAAAAACCTTGTTGCAGCTTTGTAAGCTTTAATGTTTTATTGTGATTATTTTATTTACTGCAAGTAGACAATAGGGCTGTCAAGTACAACCTACAGAAAATAGTATGCCATTCAAATATTTTTCGCACATTGTTCAGTGTTTTTATCCATTCATTCTTACTTCATGCTCGTTTGTGCAAATAAATCCTGGCATGGCGGCCAGTGTGGCAAGGGCTGCCGGGGGCCGGAGGGCGCTCCACAGGTGCGAGAGGGCCCGAGGGCCCCGCCCCCTGCCCGTGCGTCGTTAGTGCCGGGTGGCGCCCGCGGGGACAGGGCCGTGGGCGACGGCGTGCCGCCCGCCGCAGCGGCCACGCCCCCCTCGCCCGCCGCCGCGCCGCAGCGCAGCTTTGCCATGCTAATGAGGCGGCCTCCCTCGGCGGCCCGCGACACCGGCCTATGCATAGCAACGGCCGGCCGCGGCTGAGTTCACGCCCACACCCCGCCCCTCCCCCCCCTCGCCCGGCCTGACCCGCCCTGTCCCGCACCGCACTGCACCTCCCCGTCCAATTCCACCACGCCCGCCCCTCCCTTCCCTGCTCCGCCTCGCCCTGCCCTTCCTTGCCCCGCCTTTCCCCGTCTCGCCCTTCCCCGCTCCGCCCCGCTCCGCCCCACCCCACCAACTCAACCCAGCACCGCCCTCCCTGTTCCAGGCCGCTCTCCGCTCATTGCGATCCTGCTATTGCCACCAAGGGCGCAGTACAGGTCGCCACTACACAGCTGCCTCACGGCTCCTCCGGCGCCGTTTACTCGCCCCTATTCAACCTCGTTAGTGCCGCCCTTACCACTCCAAACCTGCCGTGCCGATATTCACAGTGCTTCTGTCATCTTCATCTCTGTGTCCCTTCATGAGACCTCTGACGTCAACGGGCACCATCAATACTACTAGATTTTCATCACAATAACCCTCCCCATCTTCCTTATTTTTTAATCTCTTTTCTTAACTCTTTCTGCGTTACAACCGTTATCTGCATGCAGCTGTAGGTTATGCATGCAAATAACAGCCGCATGCAGCTGTTATCTGCATGCAGCTGCATGTAGCTGGGCCTTTTAGCCAACGTTCGAGCTTTAATTCAATCTTCTTCAGGTATTTCGGTTGAGAACAAACATGCCAGACGCCTACGACTTCAATAGATCTCTTTGTCTTTTCCAAAATCCTTTAGCAGATAATCACCTCCACATAATGATCCTCAGAACTATTACCACTTGATTCCCTTTGATTCCGGCCTTCTAAAAGGAATCATCCCAAAATACCTTCTCAAAACACATCCACGTCTCCCCTGAAACTTCACGTCTCACCTTCGTCTTCATCTTCTGTGGCATACCTATCACCACCAGAACTTCCCTCACTTCCCCAGCAGCAGCAGCAGCAACCGCAACCGCAGGTGCGGAGAAGCCGAGAATATTGCATGAATGAGGAGCGGCACGGCGCCCGGGGGCAGGCGCGGAGAGAGGCCGCGCCGAGACAAGTGAAGGTCGGGGTCAGAGGAGGGCGGCGCGCGGCCCAAGCGCGAGCGCCCGCGCTGGCAAGGTCTGCCGGGGGGGCTAAATTAAGCAGATTATTCCCCACCCGCCGTCACTCACTCTCCCCTTTTCCCCTCCCTTCCTCTCCCCACCTATCCCGTCCCCTCCACATCCCCTCCCATTCCCTCCCCCACCCTCCTCTCCTCTCCCCTCCCCTCCTATCCCCCTCTCCCATCCCTCTTCTCCCCTCCCTCTACTCACATCCCCTCCTCTCCCCTCTCATCCTTCCCCTCCCATCTTATTCCCTCTTCTCCCACCCCTCCTCGCCCATCCCCTCCTCTCCCACCCCCTCCTCGCCCATCCCCCTCCTCTCCCCTCCCCTCTCTTCCCCCTCCTCCCCTTTCCTCCCCCCTCTCCCATTCCCTTCCTCTCCCCTCTCCCCTCTTCTCCCCTCTCCTCCCCTCCCCTCTCCCATTCCCCTCCTCTCCTATTCCCCTCCCAACCCCGTCCCCGCCCCCGCCTCAGGGATCCGTCTCCGAAGCGCCGCGCCGTCTCGCCTTCGGGAGGAGTCACGAGCCGCGCGTGAGGCCAGGCTTTGCGCGCAGCGGGCGTGCATTATTCTAATGTCTCCATTCATCCATTATGAGCGAGAGTATAAACCGCTGAAACGCAGCGCTTGCCAAGGCCGTGTGCCTACTGACGCTTCCCTCCTGCGAGTGCAATATGGCGGAGATGTATGTCAGTAGATATTCCGTCCTGTGTGTATCGCGCTTCTGAGGAACTCCGCAGCAAACGCGCGGAATGGATGGCGTGCGCCTAGTCCATGCATTAAAGAGAATGGCGTAGCACCGCCAGGTACATTTGGTTAAGTCACGCAGGTTTAGATAAGACCGTTATTTGACGTCAAAGATATCAGTCAGCTACGTGATTAATTAACATAATTTGAAGAATACGAAAATCAGATATAATCGTATTCGAAATTATATACTTTTTTAATTCCTTGAAAATTAATTTATATTAAATTATTTACATAAAATTAATGAATAGTAAATTAATTTGTAATACATTATTTATGAAATTTATATTTAATAAAAACTATAATTCGTTAACGTATAAAATTATAATTTTATATTTTTTCATAATAAATTTTTCATTTTCAGTATAATAATTACTTAATGGTTTGATAATTCATTTTAGCCATAAACATTCTTAAAATGATCGGCATACAAAAAGGCGGTTCATTAGCCCAATTTACACAATTCTACGGTTTTTTTATTTCTGCGTTAATTTTTCTTTGTGAACAAATACATTCATTTCTTTTGTAAATGATAAACAATTTACATGTTTCTGGAGTGTTTATATGTTTCTGCGATGCAATTTTTTGCATACAAAGTATTTTTTCAAACCAACTTTTGAGTGCTTATTGCGGCTGAGATATTCGGAATATCCATGAAGTTTATTAGACAAAACATAATTGTCTTAAAAGCTTATTTTCGAAGTTTCGACGTTTCCTCCCTGGACACCTGTATAAAAAAACTTTCACAACCTTCTCAGAAGCGTATAACTTATTACAACACTGCCTGGGTGAAACACCGCCTAATCAGACCTTTCTAACCTTATTACATGAACAGTTTCTTTGGCACGCGAAAGAAGCACAATGTCCGCTCTTAATAACATTAAACGCGGACATTTCAACAGAAACGGAGACGGATGTGGAACTATAGATGCTACAGAAGGCAGTACGTGACGAATCGTCTGCGGGAAAACGTGCCTGACAGGTTCCTTGGAAAGAAACAGAAGAGAATGGAACTTGCTGTTGGTGAGTGGGACGCGCGCCGTGCAGCAGATCCGATGCTTCCGATTTCGTCGAAGATAACTAAGTCGTCTCGGGAGGCGTCGGAAAAGTTTCTGTCAATAACTTCCCAGAACTTTCCTGCTATGGTGAGAAGATGGAACATGGAACTCGGCAACTGTAAGTTAGAGGTTTCTTTCTCATGAAAATGCCGAAATAATGGTGCTTCCGAAAAAAACGAAAGACTGTGACAGAGTTCGATCCAACAGTCTATCCCTCCCAACTTATTAATAAAATGAATTGTGTAATATGAGGTATTGTTCACTATAGAAGACTGGTACATGTTTCATATTTTGACCGTTTGATATTTTGACTGTTTGTTCTTTCCAAACTATTGTTATCGTTCATTTTAATATGACTCTTTGTAAATTTTCTGTTCGAGAACTGATTCCCATATAATATTATCTTTATTTTTTCTTTCGATTTTGAAAAGAAGATGAAAATATAAAAGAAACATCGAGTTCTATTTCGCATTCAATTCTCGACTGTTTCTTTATTTAAGAGGGCAACGAGTACGGTTCTCCCTGCTCTTCTTTTCTGCGTCGTTTCTCAATTGGAACTCCTCTTGAACCTTAATGAACAAGAATGTGCGCAGGGTCCGGAAATAAAACAGAATTGAAATAAAAGAGTCTGAGAGGAAGGAATGAAATGGGTGAGTTTACAGCCCCTCACTCTGTCATTGTCACCTGCCCCCAATGGGACTGCTGCTGCTGTCTTTATCATTATTACTTTCGCAACCTACGAGCTCTTAGCGTTATATTGAAACTATTCTGTATCGTCACTTCCACGAGAAAACAATATAAAATTATATTCAAGTTCAAGTATGCTATTTATATTTTGTAATAAATGATTTAGATTATTACCTGCATGCTAAATGCCTTCTGACGAACCAAAAACGGAGAAGAAACATATCTCTACATTTTCACTTTTATCCCAAAATATTACAACTGCATTTGGGGTTAGAGTTGTGCCTGGCGGTGGTGGTGTGCAACCTGGAAGCAATAATTATCGGTTTTCGAATTTATCAAATCAGAACTTCAGACTATGTTTCGCAATCACCGCATCCTTTTTTCTGTTTTAAAAGAGATATAATCAAATTTATTATTCAGCCTCTCCTTTTTCAGTTAAAGAAATAAACATACAATGTAGGCTTTCACGGCTGGTTTCTACATAATTTGACATTTCCGGGTTTGAAGGCCGTGGTCTAACGGAGACTTGTTCGCTTGGACAAGTCTCCGGTAAGACCACGGCCTACAAACCCGAAAATGTCAAATTATAAAGAAATAAATCTTCAAAACAGTCTAAAATAGCATTGCACATCTATTATATACTTCACCAGTACTTGAAATTATTCTTATAACCAGCACTCGAGGCATACATTAATATTTCGAAACACATGTTAGTGTTTCAAAACAGCTGTTCCATATTCTCACTTTATTCTGATAATATATGATTTATATCGTACGTTGAATTAATAATGTATCAGCAACATTAATATTTCCCTTCCGTTTGTTTAAACCTAGCCGTGGCCTGACTTTCATCTGGACAGTAAAGAAGTCCTCTTGGCATGGCCCTCAAAACCCACTTTTCCAGAAGCAGCCTGTAAAGTAGGCCTTTGATCCTCGCAGAGCCCGCGTCGCCGTGGCGTGGAGTGCCTCCGCGCGCGGTCGAAGCGAGGCACCGCAACCACCCGCGCTCTCTTCAGGGCAGATCACCCCCACCACCACCCCAGGGCCACTCGGGATGCCGAGCCGCGCCCCGCGCTCGCCGCCTCTGACGAGCTATTTTTCTTCGCGGCTTTTTCTCACGCGACGCACCACCGCAGGGTTTTTTTCCCTCCAAACTTCCCAGGTATCGATTCGTCCGCGTGCGCTTTTCGATTCCTTTCTTGCAAGAGTAATTCCGTGACTACCTTTATCTTCGAGCTCCGAGAGACGCTCGACTTCCTTTGTTTTCTTTTTTTTTTTCTTGTCCCGAAAGAAAGGCAAAGGGGAGGTTAGATTCATCTTCCCAGTTACACTAGTATTCCTCTAGTAATCAGCCCTTCTGCTGAAGGGTTGCAGGTGGAGTCCTGGTGATATAATGCACGGTGACTGCAAAGCATACAAATAGCATCCACGCGAATTTAACTGAGGGATTGGGACATTGCATCCACGTACGCGTTGTACCAAGTTTGTGGATTTGAATTCCGCGTAATCCTGAATCTTTTCAGATGTTTTGGATCATATTGTGAGATATGATTCAAAACATTTGGAAAGAGACCAGTCGGCTTTGAGCTTGTCTGGGCGGGGGCGGTGCCCCGCTGGTTGGAGATACCTGGTTGAGGAAAAATCCCACAAGCCGACAGGTACGTCGGCACCGGATCTCGCCATCCAGTGGGGGAAGTTTATCGCCTTCTCCCGCGACAAAAACATGGACTACACTTACGGGACTAACGACCTTAGCCGATGTAGCGCCCGGAATCACTGGTCATTCAATCTAATTTTATGAGTTACGCTAGTATGGAAATAGGTACAATGTTCTTAATGAGCCGATGATTCAAAACAGCGCGATTCATTTAAGATACTAGTGAATGAATCCAAATGATTGCGCCTGGAGGTACGAATTGCCTAGAGTTTGCCAACATTTGCCAAACCGCCAGTCGGGGAAGGAACGTCCTGTACACTCCTAAAGTTGAAAAGAACCGAAAAAGAAATACCATACCAAATTAAAAAACAATGATACTGATATTAATATAGTTTGTTATTTTTTTCTGGAAATACCTCTCCTTGAAACTGAATTCTTGCATGTACACCACAAATTTTTACAATATGTTACTTACCTTATGTTGTACTCGTACTTTGGCGGATAGATTAATAATTGTAAAAACCGCGATAACCAACAGTAGAAAAAATAAATAAATTATGAATGTTTGTACATCTTGGAAGAAGATAACGTCGCATACCAGAAGAACAACGATTTCTCAAAAGAATTTCGTAGGTGAGACATTTTGTCAGTCACCAAAAGCGGTATCGGGCTCGTCAGAGTTCCTGGATGTTGCATTTTTACGACTACTAAAATCATTCTTGGGTCGCGTATAGTGCAATGTTTTACATTATAGTACGTGTGTATCTTCTATTTGAATGACTTAAGGAACTTTTTCTTGAAACTTCGGCAAATACGGCACTCAACTATTATCGACAAGCCAGTTTATATTTTAATGATGGGAAGCGATACTTTACTCTTCATATTCTTTAATAAATGAATGAAAAATAAATTATAAAGGCCATTGGATGGATGAATTGTCACGTTTAAATAATTGAATTATTAACATTTTTACAACAGAATAAGCCAATTAATTTAGTCTGGATTCCTCAACAAACGATTATCTTTATATCTTATTCTATTACAAACAGACAAAGCAACTGAATGTTCTGAAATCCAAGAGAATATAGCACTGTTTTCATTCACCAGGTTTCTGCTTCAAGTCAGAAATGAAAAAGTTATAACTAATTTGGAGAAAGCTAATGGGGGCTTCGTTATGCTTTTTGTGAGCAGGAAGAACAATACCAAAGGGTCGGGTGGAGAGATAATCCTTTATATTCTACTTGAAGTTCCAATAGCGCACATCCCTTTTAACTCCGCTTTCTGTCGTCGAGAAAGAAACGACCTGCAAAGCTTAAAGATAATTCTCCTTTGGGCTGCCATTTATGAATTTTCCCTCAGCGAGCACCTTGAAAAGACGATTTCTTGCGCTAGGAAAATGATATGGTAATTAGCAAAAGTCCACTTAATCCTTTTTACTCTCGGAAAATGCCCTATGTGAAACTTGAAATCGCAAAAATTTATGCTTTTCGTTTCCTCTAAAGAATTTGCTGGTTTATGTGAGCAAATAGAGTGCCGTGATATAATCACCCACAAATTATCAGTTTCATTTTCATAGAAGAAACACCAGAGATATTACTCTACTTCTTCGAACGCTGTATCCTTTCTTTTTACACAATGAAAATTTACAATCTATTTCATTCCGAAATAATAAGTAAACATGATAATTAATTGCTTATATAATATCAAAATAAAATACAATGATCAAAGAAACAATAACTTGTAGAAAAGTCCCCCGTTGGTACTTTCCAGGATCAATACACAAGGACTATAACAGAAAAGAGAAACAAATATTAGAATAATAATAACACAAAGCGGAGAATTATTTTTGTGTTGTGTATGTCAAATACTAAAGCGGTAAGGAAGTTGCGAAGAGGAGGTTCTATTGAGGCGGGATATTTCTTGGCTATTGTCTAAAGGTTTAGGGCTAGATGGTTTGGATGGGTTTCCAGGCGCTTATTGGAGTTTAAGCTGTATATGTAGATACACTATATCTGTATGACAATTCTGCTCTATAAACTTTTCTGCAAGAGAATATTTTGATTTTGTACTAAATCCTCAATAAAGCTTAAATCACGTTTAGATATTTTGAAAATTGCAATAATGTATTCCTATGAATAAAGGTAATTTCTATGTAGTTGGATAGTCATAGGACTTTAAAAAGAGGTAATTTCGAAATTCCCACATGGTAAAACATGGTTTCCTAACACAGAAAAATTTCTGGAAAAACGTCAGTAAGAATATTTTTAACGCTTGGAGGTGCCAATTGAGAGTTTAACTAGATAAGGAATTACTTGGAATTGCACAAAAGTACTGATATTAAATCGTTTCAATTGTAATGAAAAATCGGAGAGTAACGTACTACTCTTCCATCTGTTTTTCAAACATAATAAATAATGACATTTAATTCATAGAATGAAAGCTGCAATTTTTACTTCCTGGCATACTACATTCTTAATATAGAGAAAGTTATGAAATGCAGTGGCGAAAAGCGGCAATATTTCGATAGAAAAACTCTGTGAATTGCAAGACCCTAATAATGCTAAATTGGATAAATATTGCTCTTATATGTCGTAAACTAAGTTGTGAGTTCAGAATCCACGTTTTGCGAGTCCTTACTACCGAAACATTTGTTTAAGACAAAACGTTTGTCCAAATGTCTGTCCGTCATTGAACAACGCTAATGGCTAATTCGTCAGCAGAATTTTTAATAAAATTTATATTCCCCAATAGAACTTGGTGATGTTGCGGATCCTTGGGTTTGAAATCGTTGTTTTAATTTTTGGAGGTAGGAACTTTGCATGAAGTCTCAAAGACACTTTCAATTTTTTTTCTCAAAAATGCCTTCATTTCTTTAAAACTTTGTCCCTGAGTAGCATCAAGTACGCTTAATCAAATGACGAAGATATCAGATTCGTTGAAATATTTAAATCTTTATCTTAAAATTAGATCTTTAAATGAGAACATATAAATTGTTTTCAAAATATGAATAGTTTTAAAGAAATTTTGCTAGAAATAAAGGTAATTTGAAAACAAATTTTCTTAAAAACAGTTAGAAATCATTTCATTTCATTTAATTTTTGTACAAATAGTACTAAAGACACTGAATTACAGGACATATACGCCATTTTGATGTTTCTTCTGACTTTTCAAAAATTACTCAAAGAAAATTATATTGAAATATATCTCACATCGTTAATATTTCCATTACGGACATTTTCTATACATTATTGCATTTGTGAACTCATGTGCTTCATATCACTTGGCAATATTGAGAGTGGGCAATGTTGAAATGCTAGCCTAAAGTGATCAGAAAACTAACTAGCACGAGATGTGGCATTGTGTAGCACCCGTTATTATGATTACAAATAGGAATGCTCAATTGAACTATTGAATAAAATAAAGCTGGTATGATTAAAGCTGAAACGCGCCCATTAGACCTCCATATGTTCCGTATGAAATAAATTGATTAAACAAGGTCGTTCCTAGAAATCATTTCCAAAGCAACAAGCAAGTCTACACATGCGGAAGGAACGTTCCTGTGAAACGAAGCGCGGCTCTCGTGGCCGGGGGTTGGGCGCAGGCCGCGGGGCGCGCCGGTGTCGCTGGTGCCTGTTAGCGGCGTGGCGCCCCGGGCGTCGGCGGCGGGAGCTGCAATTGACAATTACCGGGAGCGCCGCGGGAGCGCCTGCGTCACTCCGCTTTTCTCCGCCCCCTTCAGCTGCGTAATCGGCCGCCCGGTGCCTCCCAGCTGCGCCCTCGACCTCAGCGCCCCGCCATCCACCGTCCGCCCCGTCCCGCCCTGCCACGCCACCACGCCCAGCCACTCCAAGCCCCGGCCTGCCCCGCCAAGCCCCACCCCGCCACACCCCGCCACTTCCCGCCGCGCCACCCCCGCCATGCCCCTCCCTGCCACGGCACCACCCACTTCCCGCTTGGCCACTCCCCGACACGCTTTTACCCGCCACGTCCCTCCCCGCCACGTCCCATCACGCCCCTCCATGCCATGCCACGTTCCGCCACGCCATGCCCATCCAACGCTCCCCCGCTCTCCCCCGCTCTCCCCCGCTCTCCCCCGCTCTCCACCGCTCTCCCCCACTCTCCCCCGCTCTCCCCCACTCTCCCCCGCTCTCCCCCACTCTCCCCCTCACCCGGGACAAGTGCCAAAGATAAATTTTGCCCCCCGTAGATACATGATAAAGCAAAGCTTAGTCCAATATTAATGTATATACATATTAAATAAACCCAAATCAAGCCCATTTTAAACGGAGCAGCGAAGTAAAGCACAAAAAGCCAAGGACGCCCATTTATAATAATAAAAATACTATTGTATTCAAGCCCTTGAAAGACCGAACGGTCTAACAAGACGAAAATAAATGGAAAATACTAGTGGTGCTAAAGCAGAACACACTTTCTTACTCATATTTTCGCGCAAAATTAAGCAAAAAGTACTCAAAACGTCGAAAAATTGTACCTGATTTTATTTCAAAATCTATCTTTAAGGAACAGATTTCATTTTGAAAAAAGGCCCTATCTTAAATATTTTAGTTGTAGGAAGAAAATTTAAACTATTGCAATTTTGAAAAATCAGTTTTCAATGAAAATGAGACCGGCACCATTCTTTTAAACTTCCTGTACATTATCCAACAAAAATGTAATAAAAACTGATGTAGTCATTTGTTTTGAAAAAGTATCTCAAGGTCTTCATGTAAAGTACCCCCAAAACTAAAATTTCGGTTTCAAATTCAAGGGGCCGCAACATCGGCCAGATCGATTGGGAAATATCAGTCTTGGAGAATATTGGCTGAACGATTTAGTGGCTAGCGTTATTCACTGACGGACAGACTTTTGCCGTCATTCGATTTTTTGGCATCAAGGACCCACAAAACATAGATTTTTGGCTACACTATGTATTAGAGGATTTTTCCTAAATTTGGCAACTGGATTTATCAACTTTTGTTGTTACAGGGCCCTGTAATAAGTGTTTTTTCGCGCAGTATTACATAACTTTCTCTCTACTCCGTAGCGAGAAAGTAAAAAATGAGTTTATATTCTAAATTGTGATAAACTACTCCAAATTTATTTAATGAGTAACGAAATTTAGTCATTCTCTATTCGAATAAAGAAACAATTTACTTTATGCTCAATGTATTGGCAGTGGAGCATTGTACGGTGTTCCTTTTTGTTATCATAAGCAATAAACTTAGGCTCTAATGTAATTTATTTTCCCTCGAAGAATAATGCCGCGTGGTTCCTTTGTTTTCAGTTGAGATTCATTCTAACATTTTTTGAAGGGAGAATATTACAAAATGTGTCGTGTATTCTTCTTCCTCGCAACGGAATAGAGAGAAAGATTTGTAATGCTGCGCAAGAAAACGGTTAATTTTCGTTTGGAAAACTCATAATACATGGCCCTGGTACCGAAAAAGTGGATAAATTCAATTGCTAAATTTAGAAAAAAAGCCCTCTCTCACGTGGTGTAGCCAGAATCCATGTTTTGTGGGTGCTTGTTACCGAAAAATCGAATGACGGCAAAATATCTGTCCGTCTGTCGGTCTGTTTCTCTGTCCCTCTGTGAATTGCGCTATAGGGTTAAAGGGTGAATTGCGCTAAACAGTTCAGCCGCTTTTCTTCAAAATTGATATCACCCAATCCAACAAACTGAAGTCATGGCCCCGTGAATTTGAAAACGATATTTTAAATTTGGGGAGCTTAACATGAAGTCACTGACTCATTTTCAAAATTTTCAACAAGGTAGTTCCAACGTTTTTTATTAAATTTTATTGCTGAAGAGTGTGAAGGACGTTTAAGAGAGTGGCGTAGTTCTCATTTTCGTTTAAAACCCTCATTTTTCAAAAATTGCAAAAATTAAAAATGATTTCGTCTTCTTCCTACAACTACAATTATGAAGATAGAGATTTTTCCCTTAATGAAATCTGTTCCTTAAAGATATATTTTGAAATAAGGTCATATACAATTTTTCGATAATTTGCGTATTTTTCGCGTAATTTTGGGTGAAAATACGGGCGAGAAAGTACGTGCTGTTTTAGCACCACTCGTTTCATTTTTATTCTGATCCTTTCCCTCCTCGACCTCGTCACCCGTCGCACGACCTCCGAGTGCTGAGCCTCCGCGTCGCGGCGCTCGGCGGAAAGTGATGGGGCGCCGCCCGAGGGCCAGGCCGTCAGGGGCTTCCCTTCCCTCCCTCCCCTCCATTCCCCTCGTTCCCTCCACTACTCACCCCTCCATCTTCACTTCTCTCCGTTCCCCACCCACCCCAATCCCCTTCCCCTCCATTCCCCATCCTCTCCATTCCCATTCCCCTCCATTTCCACTCCCCTCCATTCCCCCATCCCCTCCATTTCCCTCCCCTCCATTCCCCTCCCCTTCCCTCCATTCCCCCTCTCGCTCTCCCACGAAGCCTCTGCAGCGCCGCACGACCTCCCGCGCCCCAAGGCCAACGAGGGGCGCAAGGAAGCCTCGCTCAATATGCCAGCTCAGAGTTCACTGTAGTGGAATGAATGAATATGTATTTTGTAATGGACGCTTATCATGCAGAAATATATTTTGGTTTAAAAAATAAACTGGGAGATCCGCATTTTGTACCAGCAAGCTTGATTATTACTTATTGGAGGCGGAATTTCCATCAATATATCCCAGTAAGCTCTCAAGTTACAAGTATGATCTCCTGTGCTCCCATCCTCGCTCTTCCTCCATTCATGTCAATACTCACTCCTCCTCCAATAATATATCATCTTCTATATTACAAACGAATAATTTTCATTTTTTCTCGTTTATACATGTTTAATTGCATTTTTATATACTAATATTTTAAAAAATAACGTTCACATCAACTAGCAGTTAGCTTTGATAGGTAGTTTTCTATGATTTCTTGAATTACTATAACACAGCAGTACTTTAACAAACGGACCGATCCATCGCAGGATCCATCGCAGGATTCCATCGCAGAATTTTTTCATTCATTCATTCATTAGTGATTCCAGGTGCGACAACTGCTAAGGTCATTAGTTCCGTAAGGGTATGTTTTTCCTCGTGAGATAGCCGTGATCTTCCCACGCTGGATGGTGAGATCCGGTGCTGACTTGCCAGTCGGCAAGCGGGGTTTCCCTCAACCAGGTTTATTCCACCAACAAGACACCGCCCCAGCCGGGGCAAACTCTAAACTCCCGACCGGTCTCCCAACTTGTAGTGTGGTGCATGTAAGCGTGTACGTGTAAGTAGGTGGAGGGGATTGGACAAGGAATAGGACGGAAAGATCGCGCGAGGTCCATGACCCGTTTGGTAGGGTACTACTCCGGCATTCGCTTGGTATTGATCGGCAAAAACACTACAAATGCTAATCAAAGCAGCCGGTCGATAGAATTCCCCTTCACACAGCGGCAGAACTCGACCAAGCTGCCTAGCTAGTGTAAAAACTCCTGCGACCGTCGGGCTTCGAACCACGCACATCCTGGTCAAAGGTACTGCAGGGACATCAGGTGATGCCCTGAGCCATCTCTCACGATCCCATTACAGGAGGAACTCCACCCTTATCCGGGATACACCGCGCATTACTCTTACGAAACTGCTCGCAATTATCTGAAATGTTGACGTGTCCAGAAACAATAAATACTTATCGAACGCGGCGTGGCAGTCTCCCTCCTTCCCCCAATCCGTCTCAGAGTCTTCCCCCCACCCGCCCCAACCATCCCAATTCCGCCCCGCCCTTCGAGATTCGCTATTTGGGCGAGTTATCCGCCACGATGCTCTGCGCGTCCCGGAGGAGCAGCGCCCGATAACCGAAGCTGCCGGAGGCGGTGCGCATCGGCCCCGGAACCCTCGCGGTTTTTAGCCCGACCTCTCACCGGCAAAAAGCGCCGCATGACGTCATGTCACTCCAGCTTTCGCTTTTCTGCCACGGGAAAGTTTCATCATTTAGAAGGGATTAGCAAACAATGCCTTTCGCTGAAAAGGATCGTAGTCTATGATGCAAATATTCATTTGAAAGTGATTAGCTAAAGGCGTATTTCTGAAACTAACTCTACGAACCCCTGATTTTTCTTCAAAGAATGTTCTAAAATTATATTTCATAAAATATTAAAGTGACATTAATATCAATATTTATATTAAAGCTTTTCAATATAAATTAGTTACATTTGAAGCTCGCAAATGAAGATACAATAATATTATAAATAAACAAAATATCAAATGAAACCGTGTTCAGTGATGAGAGATAAAAAATATCCTTTACTTTGTTAATAAATAACTAAATGAAACAACAGTAATTAGATAATATGTACTATTATTCTCTTGTTAAAAGCCCTTAAGAGAAAAGTGAGACTTACGAAAACTAGTGATTTCTTCATCTGCACTGCTTTGCAGTCATTAACTGAGCAACAGCTGGAAGAAACATTTGCCCCATCCATAGTACACGACAACCAATATTTCTATAAAGATAACGTGTCAACGGCAATTAATAACTCCAGTTCTAGAAAGATGAAAACGTTGCGACATTTGAGAATTTCACTAAGGGAGAAATTAAATTTTATGGAATTTAATGTATCTACGAGTACAACATTTTCTCACTATAGCTTTCTTTTGACAAACTTTGAGAAGTCTCATTTCTCAAACAACGGGATATTACGAGTGAATAATCATTAAACACGAAGTTAGATTGCTTACGCTTGAAAGCTTAATAAAAACAAAAGATTGTGAAAATTTATTAGGGCCTTTTCAAATCACGAATGATATTTTAAAAAAAAGATTTTATTAAATATTTTAATTCAATAAAACAACGCTTAACGTACAACGCTTTACATTCAATGAATAATCTTAGAAATTTATGCAACAGAGGCAAAAGCGTGTATTTCCTATAGTACACAATTTAAATCAAATGTTTTGAGTATTTTTTAGAGAAAAATTAATCTATGCAATTTTCATTCAAATAGTAAATAAACTCTGAGTAAATATTAAGTTCAATGTAATAAGGAACGTTGATAATAACCGAATGTTTTCTGAATATTTTCTTCATCGCAATAAATATAGTTGGAGATAATACTTCTATTATTACGAACTTGGAATATAAATCGAAGTTTGCGTAGAACAAAACATGTTTCAACTTTAAAAGTTATTAAAATATATACTGTTAATACTTTTTAAACCAATGAATTTTTCATTATTTGAATATATAATCGATTTTCAATAAAAATGAAAAATATATTTTTTAAATAAAAACCATTTTGAAATTCAATTTAAAAAGTTGGAATACATCCAATCAAAAAAAAGTTAAACGTAAGATATTTTCAATTAATCGCCTACAAAATGAGTGAAATCACGGTACTAAAACGTTACTAAACGTGAAAAGTGCAAATAACTCTACATTATTTATACATTAATTTTCATATGAAAATTAAAAATAGTTTTTTTAGAATATGTGCACTTTTATAAACATTTTCATATAAAAGAAACACAGCGTCGACTGACACTCTGGTACGTACGAGAGATAGATTCACAGATCGCATTTTGCACCAGAACCTATAGCATTTTCAATTTGCTCCGAAAAGGACGTAAAAAAGAACAAAGTATTTGAGAACGCGCTCGCTTCAGTCCTGACGCGCTGATGCTGGCGTCTCAATGAAATAGAAGTACTGCAACACAGAGAGCGTTCCCGCAGTTCGACTCTCAGAAACGTTGCCTCCCGACTCCGCCACCGGTGCTGCCGCCGCCGACGCCACCACCAGTGACGTCACAACTGTCGATCCCGGCTCAATCATCACCGCCACCCCTTTCCCTTCAACGCCGCTGTCGTCATCACCACGAACGCCGCAGTCACTATCTCCTCCGTCTCCGTCTGCCACCGCCGCTGTTGCTAGTGCCATCGGCGCGCCGATCCGGCCGTAACACCGTCGACAAAATCAACTCCAACCCAACGTCGCCACCCGCACCTCGCCACTTTCATTTCCGCCCCACCCCACCCCTCCACCTCCACTCCCTTCTCTACCTCTCCCCCTTCACCTTCACTTCCACCCCCATACCGGGAGCGGTAGCTCAGTGCATCAACTGATGGCAGCGCCTCTGACCGGGAGGTTCTAGGTTCCCACTCCCCACGGCGGCAGGATTTTCGATACTAGCCTTTCAGCTAGGTCGAATTCAGTCGTTGAATGGAGGGGAATTCTTGCAGCCGGCTGCTCTGATCGGTAGTTTTCCGTGGTTTCTCCGATCAACACCCGGCCAATGCCGGAGCAGTACCCTAACAAACGGGCCACGAACCGCGCGCGATCTTTCCTTCCTCTTCCTTGTCATATCCTCACCCCTTACTCACACACACACTTACACTAACGGGGCGATGCCCCGCGGGTGGGAGAGTCCTGGTTAGGGGGAAACCCCACCAGCCGACGGTAGGTCGGCACCGGATCTCGCCATCCAGCGGAAAATCACCGCCATCTCCCGGTGGGGAAATGCACTACACTAACGGGACTAATGACCAAAGCAGTTGACGCGCCCGGAAACACGAAAAAATCAATCAATCAATCTACCCCCACATCACCTCTCCATATTCACCTACCAGCTGTGGTGGTTCAAGGAGCCACTGCAGTGCCCCTGACTGGGAGGGCCTGGGGTTCGAGTCCCGACTGTCTCATGATTCTTGACACTAGTAAGTGAGATCGAATTCAGCCACTGCCTGGAGAAGAATTTGAGTGGCAGGCTACTCTGATCGGTAGGTTTCCGTGGTTTCTTGGATCAACACCAGACGAATGCCGGATCAGTACCGCAGCAAACGGGCCATGGACCGCGCGCAATCGTTCCTTCCACTTCCTTGTCATATCCTCACCCCTTACTTACACACACATACACTTACATGTGCACTACCACCCTTTTCGGGAAACCAGTCCGACGCTGTCTTCCCCTAGCTGATGCAATGCCCCGCTGTTAGGAGATACCTGGTTGCAAAAAAAAAAGTGCTAGCTGATAGATAGGTCAGCGCCAGATCTCGCCATCCAGCGGGAGAAGAACACCGCCACCTCCCGCGAATGAAAACATGAACACTTACGATACTAATGAGTTACCTTAGAAGTTAAAGCGCTCGTAAATACGAAATAATCAATCCACCAACATATTCTCTCCCATCTCTACTTCCCCACCTTCACCTTCAGTTTCATCCCCATTCATGCCCCTTCCACTACCAAAGCGACCGTCTCCGCCACCGCCGCTACCTCCGTTGCCCCCGCGTCGCTGCGCCGCAGCCATCTAATGATAGAAAATTTTACCAAAACATTGGTACATCGATGTTCCGATACACCGCTAAAGGGTTTTCGATATCGATGAAAACATCGTTGTTTAAGGCACGGATGTTTTAATTATAGACTAACAAACATACTATTTCCTACTCATTTTTAATCACAGTGTGTAAAAGGGATCTGTTTTATTGTTTGGTTATCACTTATCAGCATGTTAGTATTATGTTAATAAAAATTATTATCGAATGTAAAGAATACAATTAACAATAAACAATATCCTGTGTAGTTACTTTACCCTTTAGTCTCTTCTATTCATACACCATCGAAATAAAACCACCTAAAATTCCCTCAGATTTCACAGGCAAATTGTGCAGCGTGATAAAGAGGATGACGCAAAACAACAATATCGCTGTAGAGTGCAGCTACTCTACAACGTTTCTAAACTCCTTCATTTAAATAAAATATATTAAAAAATTAAAAATGTATGTTTTTGCAATAAAATATCTATGTAAAGAAAACATCGAAAGCAAAATATGGATGTCAATATATCGATGTTTCTGGTGGAAAACATCGCTGTTTCAAAAACATCGATGTTTTTTTGCCATCCCTCCAGTCACCGCGCAGCGCAGCGCAGCGCAGCTCGTGAATGAAGGGCGCGCTGCCAGCGAGCGCAGATGCTCCGCCCCCTCCAGCGCCATTCTGTCAGCGGACAACATTAAAAGGATCCGCTTTTACTGCCCAGCTTATCACAAACACATCTTCAAGCCTTCCTTGTTTTGTATAGAAATACATCGCACCATTCATTCATCTGTTGTTTTAACTGCCTTCGAGAAATAAAACGTAAACAATATTTGATTCTCGGCGATTATTTAGATTACAATGTCAAAAAGGCGTTAAAAATTCCATCAACGAAAAATAAATGGTCAGATTAGAGACTTGATGTCAGTTTTATTCATACAAAATGACTGATACTTTTCACCTTGAATTTTTTCCTGTGATTCCTCTCCGGTGAACATATCCACCATTCTAGATTGACGATTTTTGCCGATAACCTGATCCACCTCCAAGCTGAAAGAAAGCACAACCTTCCCCTCGCTGTTTCTGAAGGCATTTTTCGCACATTTCGATAGATTTTAACGTCAATAGAAAAATGGTTATAATGTTTGTAGATCCGTCTGTAATCAAATAAACCTTTAAAAACGAGAAGTTTTCATATTAGAACTAAAAACAATAAGGTCCCTCTTAAAAGGAGCTTTCTGGCAATAGAGCAGCTTGTCGCATACTCGAACATGGACGGACCGTAATCGGGCGCTCTCTGCTTGGAGTGCCTCGAGAGCGCCAGCGCGAATGGCGAGCGCCACCTGAATGGAGCCGAGAGTATAATGCGCGCCGCCTGCCCGCCCAACCGCCCGCCCAACCGCCCGCCCGCCCAACCGCCCGCCCGCCCAACCGCCCGCCCAACCGCCCGGCCCGCCGCCCGTCCGCCTGCCCTGCCCCGCCCCGCCCCGACCCACCACGCCCCGCCCCGCCCCGCCCCGCCCCGCCCCGACCCGACCCGACCCGACCCGACCCGACCCGACCCGACCCGACCCGACCCGACCCGATCAGACCAGATCAGACCCGACCAGACCAGACCAGACCAGACCAGACCAGACCAGACCAGACCAGACCAGACCCGACCAGACCAGACCCGACCAGACCAGACCCGACCCGCCCGCCCCGACCCCGTGGACCCCTCCACCCGTCCGCCCGCCCGCGTGTTCGCCCGTCCGCACTGCACGGCGCTCGGTGAAGGTTTGGTCCAGAGCACGGGTTACAACAGAGCTCGGGGCATTCGTTCTCAAGAGGGAAGCTTTCATTATTTCACCTGTCGATACTGCAATCGGAATACAGCTCGTTTCGTTGGGCTGGTAGAAACGGGCTTGTGGCGCATTGCATCACACACGAGAGGATATCAAGTACCAAATAGAAAGAGACTACGAATAAGGGACAAACATGAAGTACCACAGAAAGTTATATACTACTGAAAATTTGTTGAAAACGTCCTACATTGTCACTGTTAAAGGCCGGTAAAAAGAAAACTGGTGCGGACGGTGAAATACCGGCGGCCAGATCGAATAAGATCTGCTGGAGTCTCTGCTTGCGGCAAAGGGCCGGCAAAGGGCGCGAGGCAGAGGGTTGATTAAAGAGGCGTCGCAGCGGAGGCGCCGAAAGCAGAGGCGAGGGCGGTGGTGGAGTGCGCGTGGGCAGAGGCAGCGCCTCAAAGACGCCGTCAGTGACGGGTGGGAGGCGGGGGCAGGGTGACGGCGAGGGCGAGGGCGAAGGCGTGGGTGACGGCGAGGGCGATTGATTGTTAGTGATTCTGAGCGAGAAAACTGAGGTCGTTAGTCCCGTAAGTGTAGTGAATGTTTTTCATCGTAGTGTGGTGGTGACCATCCCTCGCTGGATGGCGGGATCCGGCGCCGACCTGTCGTTGACTAGCGGGGTTTTCCCCAACCAAGTATCCCACACGAGCGGGGCACCAACCCAACCGCGGCAAGCTCTAAGCTCCCGACCGGTCTCCCGGCTTGTGTGATAGTGCAGTGCATGTACGTGTAAGTGAGTGTAAGGGATGAGGATGAAACAAGGAACAGGTAGAAAAGATCGCGCGCGGTCCGTGGCCCGTTTGTTAGGGTACTACTCCGGCATTCCCCTGAGAAACAACTGAAAACTACCGATCAGAACAGCCGCCAGCTAGAATTCTCCCCCAAATGGCGACAGAATTCGACCTAGCTGAGAGGCTAGAGTCTAAAATCCTGCAGCCATCGATACTCGAGGCGAACCTCCCGGTTAGAGGTACTGTAGTGACATTAGTAGATGTAGTGAGCCACCTCTCCCGGTGCGATGTGGAGGGCGAGGGCGTGAGCGAGGGAAGGGCGAGGGCGAAGGCGTGAACGAGGGCGAGGGAGACGACGATAGGGAGGGCGCGGGCGTGGGCGCAGGCGAGGGGCGGGCCTGGGTAAGGGCGTGGATGTGGATGTGGACGCGATCGTGGGCGTGGGCGTGAGCGTGCGGAGGAGGTCGGCTGACGAGTGGCGACCCGCGCGCGGTCCGCGACGTCCGCCCTCGCCTGTATTGATCTCCGGCGGGCGGCGCTCGTGGGTTTAAAGAGGCCGTGTTTGCCACACGCGGCCTGCCCCCGGGCCGCGTCGCCCCGCCCCCTCGCGGGAGGTAGGGCGACGTCCTCCGCCGGACATCGAGCGCCTCCACCGCCGCCGCACCCCGAGCAGCTGCGCGCCCCATCTGCACCTTTTGGCACTGCCGTTCATCCATTCGTGTTCCCGGGCACGTGAACTGCTAAGGTTTGCTTTGGTTTGGTTTGATTTTTTCGTGTTTCCGGGCGCATCAACTGCTTTGGTCATTAGTCCCGTTAGTGTAGTGCATGTTTGTTTCTCGGGAGATGGCGGTAGTCTTCCCCAGCTGGATGGCGAGATCCGGCGCCGACCTACCGTCGGCTAGTGGGGTTTTCCCCTAACCAGGACTCTCCCACCAGCGGGGCACCGCCCCAGCTGGGACAAGCTCTAAACTCCCGACCGGTCTTCCGGAATATGTGGTAGTGTAGTGCATGTTAGTGTAAGTGTGTGTGTAAGGGGAGAGGATAGGATAGGGAAGACGAAGGACAGATCGCGCGCGGTCCGTGGCCCGTTTGGTAGGGTACTGCTCCGGCATTCGCCTGGTGTTGATCGGAGAAACCACGGAAAACTACCGATCAGAGCAGCCTGCCGCTAGAATTCTCCTCCTAGTAGCGACTGAATTTGACCTAGCTGAAAAGCTAGTGTCGAAAATCCTGCCGCTGTCAGGACGCGAACCTAGGACCTCCCGCTCAGAGGCGCTGCAGTGACATCAGTTGATGCACTGAGCTACCGCTCCCGGTAACTGCTCAGGTCATTTCTCCCATAAGTGTAATGCATTGTTTTATCGTGAGAGGCGGTGGTGATCATCTCCCGGTGGATGGCGAGATCTGGCGCCGTCCTACACGCCGGCTTTCGACAGATTTGAGCCGCCAGATGTTGATCGGAGAAACCTTCGAAAAGTACCGATCAGAGCAGCCGGATGCTAGGATTCTCCTCAAGGCAGCGGCTGAACTCGACCTAGCTACGTAACTAGTGTTGAAAATGGTACCCCTGTCAGGACTCCAATCCTAGGACAACCCTGTCAGAGGTAGTGCAGTGTCATCAATTGATGCCCTGAGCCACATAAGCCTTTTTTCTCTTTCACTACTGCTGCCCTTGATGGCTTGAACTATTTTGTTAGAATTAACCATTAGAACAGTGCATCAAATGATAATTTTAGACGAAATAATTAAAACATATTCTTCCAAAATTAAACATTCTCCTGATCAAACGTGTCATTGGTGAGCGAACTGCAAGTAGAACTAGTCATTGCCTGTGCGCTTGCAGCTCCTGTTGTCATATGATGAGTAATCTGGACCTTACCTTGTACTCTATAGTTCATAATACTTCTCATCTTCAACACATAAGATAATTATCTATATTAGTTGATCTTTTTATTAGAAAAAGATGTACGAAGCGAATAATGTAGCAATTCTACCTAAACTCTTGTCGCTCTTTATTGGTTAAGGCATTGCCGACGCAACCCGCAACACAGCGTTCTGAATCGAGTGCAGCCAAAACTGGACCGCTGTATGTTGTCTAAAATAAAAATTGCTTCCTAGCCATAGAGGATAAGTAACTAATATTCGGAAAACACACTTTAAAATCATATTATATAAACATGACTCTGGCTACTTATTAACCGCTCTATGTAAGAACAAGTACTCAATGAACGTACTGAAAGAAATCTGGGATTCCAAGAGTTTTCATAGAAATGAATACTTCTCTTCGATGAAATTATGTACATATTTCAGTCTGGTTGTCCACAGATCCAAATATTTAATGTTTCTATCACTCGCTTCTTTTATTCACGCTGTATTACTCAGTTCTGCAGTCCTTTTCAAATAGAGTGCAGTCCAGAGTTCTCTTCCGCTATTCTTGGACGAACTCTGCATCACATTACTCGAATTCAACTGCTTGCTGTATACTTCCACACGTAATGCATCCCAATGATTCATGGAAGAAAAGAGAGAAAGGTACGATATTTTGCACTTCTATTTTGAGAGTCAATGAAGAGAAATGAAAACATTGAACTTTTGCTCAATATATTTTGCATCACATCAAATTGTTTTCAATATATGGCGTATCACATCAAATTGTTTTCAGAAAAGTAAATTTGTATCATCTGAACAATTTTTACTTCAATTTAAAATGTTTTCTCTTTTTACCTTATAATTGAAGCAAATAAGTTTCTTTGCTTATAATTAAACGGTATACTCGCCAAACTGATCCTGAGCGTCGGAGTGGCTACAGCTCTCGCACAGAAGAGTTGCTGGTTTGATTTACGGTTGGACATGGATGCTTATACTTGTGTTGTGGAAAAGTGGGCATTTCCACTCACCATGTATCATGTTTCCAAACGTTTCCCCCGTTTCTGACCTGGCAGGGTGGAATAGAAGCATGGTATTTGAGATAGGTACAGACCGTGATCTGAGCTGTCCGGGAGACGCCGAGTCGAAGACGCTTCGACGCGGCGTCACTCGGACAGCCCAGATCATGACTGGCCGCGGGAGCCTACGATATCAGGTACAGACCGTATCGGGGCACGCCATTCTCTAGTGCTTGTGCTCTCACCAGCGCATGAGGATCGCGTCGCATGGTTGTGAACAGTACGAGCCTCAAGGCCGCTCCACAATAGCCCGGGAACGCAAACGCAAACGGGAACGTAAAGAAAGTTAAAAGATGGACATCTCAGGCAGGTATACACAACACGACGGGAACGCGAAGCTTGACGGGAATGGGAAGGATGGTCATCAATTATCTCAGCCCGGGAACGCGAAGCCTCTCGACCAATGAAAGGCAGCAAATGGCGGTGAAGCTTTCCAGCTGATCAGGCGTGCGAACTGCGCGGGACAGGCGACACTGGTCTGAAGCGGAATTGAGAGTGTAGGCCATATTGAGGTTAGAGCATAGATTAGCGAGATTAGGGTTTGAGGTGGGTTTTGTTAGTCATTGTTGAATTATTTTAGTTATTTTTTGTAATTATATTATAATTGTTTTTCTATGCATATTAATACTTAAAATTAAAACTTCCCACAAAAATGTTTCGTTAAAGTACTTTGGAACTGTTTGTTTATTGACAAAATTTTAGTTTCTCGTAGTTGTATTTTCCGCAAGTTCGTAGTAGTTTTGGCATTCTTTGTACTTATAGTTCAATTTTTCTAATTAATATTCTTCCGTTAAAGTATTTTTTATTCATAGCAGCTCACGCAAACACATCAGACAGATGGCAACACAGAGAGTAACAGTAGCATAGCTAGAAGTGCTTTGGTTTCGACAACTGTTTCTTAGTGTTCTCGTTTTAGCCGCTACTGGTTCAAAGTGCTATTCCTCTTCCCGTTGGCGTTTATTGTGAAGCGCACGTACCTCCCGTTCCCGTCCTCGCCTTCACGTTCACGTTCACGTTCACGTTCCCGTTCGCGGGCTATTGTGAAGCGGCCTTAAGGCTGACGCCCCCTGGTCGAACCCGCTAGTCCGTCCATCCGCGAAATTCGAACTAAGCTCCCAGAGGCCCTCGAGTTACGCTTGTAGGGTATCGCAAGCAGCACTCGAAGCACAGTGGCCTCCGGGCTTCTTTAGGTAATAGAGAGAGACAAGTACCACGCTGGGCGCACCTGGTGGACGAGCGGGCGCAGCCGGCGAGGGAGCGTTGCCTGTGTCTAGAGCACGGAATTTCAGGCATTTATTTCTCCTAAAATAGACAGGTAAAAATGCATTTATGTTACCTAAAATGGCGGGCAAAAGGCATTTATTTTACCCAATATATGCAAGAAAAAATTATTTTTACTAAAATAGGCAGAAAAAATGAAATTTATTCTGGCTACAGTAGGGGTTCAAAAAGCATGTAAACATTTAAAAGGAATTATGTAAAAAAATGAAATATTTAAAATGAGTCACATTTTTATTATAACTCTAAAATTTACAGTAGCACGTACTTGTAAAGAAATGAACTTTTCTATCTAATAACCGGTAGCGGTAGATCAGTGCATCAACTGATGTCACTGCAGCGCCTCTAACCGGGAGGTCCTAGGTTCGAGTCCTGACGACGACAGGATTTTCGACACTAGATTTTCAGCTAGGTCGAATTCAGTCGCTGTCTGGAGGAGAATTAGAGAGGCCGGCTGCTCTGATCGGTAGTTTTCCGTGGTTTCTCCGATCAACACCAGGCGAATGCCGGAGCAGTACCCTACCAAACGGGTCACGGACCGCGCGCGATCTGTCCTTCCTATTCCTTGTCCTATCCTCTCCCATTACACACACACACTTACACTAACATGCACTACACTACCACATATTCCGGGAGACCGGTTGGGAGCTTGGAGCTTTGTTTTTCTCGTGACGCTGTCTCTTCGAAACGCTATTGTGAAAATTGCATCTTGAAATGGTAGTGAAAATAAAATTATTATTTTCGTTCTTCGTATTCAAAAGTAGCATGGGATTTATCATGAACAAAAAAGCCTCACGCCATAAATGAAAAAAGTTGTGTTAAAAGAGCAAAGGTACGCAAAAAGTACTCAAATTTTCCAAAAATTGTACATGACTTTATTTCAAAATCTATTTTAAGTAACAGTTTTATTAAGGGAAAAAATCTCTATCTTTAATATTTTAGTTGTAGGAACACTCCGAAAAAAATTAAACTTCTGCAATTTTCAAAAAATCAGAGTTTTCAACAAACATGAGTCCTACACCATTCCACCATTCTCTTAAACGTGCTTCACACTATTCAACGACAAAATTTAATCAAAAACGATGGAGCCATGTTTTTCAAAATTTGGATGAACCAGTCTCTTTATGTAAAATACCCCCTTAACTAAAATATCGGCATCAAATTCATGGGTCCGCGACATTAGCCAGATCCAGTGGAGAATATCAATTTTGGAGAAAATTGGCTGAACGGTTTAAACGTTGTTCACAGACGGATGGACGGACGGACATGTTTTGTCATCATTCGATTTTTCGGTGTCAGAGTCACAAAACATGCATTCCGACTACACCATGAGTTATAGGAATTTTTTGTAAATTTAACAACTGTATTTATCAACTTTTCCGTTACCAGGGCCCTGTAATAAGAGTTTTTCTGCCAAAAATTCGCAGTTTTTTCGCGAATCATTACATAACTTTCTCTCTACTGCGTAAGCGGTAGCGAGAAAGTAAAAACAAAAAATCTTAACTGCTATCTTCTTTTTACTTTCTCGCTACGGAGTAGGGAGAAAGTTATGTACCGGAAAATCGAATGACGACAAAACGTCTGTCCGTCGGTCTGTCTGTGAACAACGCTATCTGCTAAACCGTTCAGCCAATTTTCTCCAAAACTGATATCCCTCAATCGATATGAATTATTAGGGGATATGAATTGGCGTCCTCTTGAATTTGAAATCGATGTTTTAATTTTGGGGACACTTCACTTGAAGCCCTTGAGACATTTTCAAAATTTAAAAAAACTTGCTCCATCGTTTTTTATTAAATTTTGATATTGGATAGTATAAATAACATTTATGAGAATGGTGCAGGTCTCATGGTCATTGAAAACCCTAATTTTTTGAAAATTTCAAAATTAAAAAAAAATTCTTCCTACAACAAAAAAAATATTAAAGGTAGTTTTTTTCCCTCAACGAAATCTGTTCTTTAAAAATAGATTTTGAAATAAGGTCATGTACAATTTTTCGAAAATTCGAGTACTTTTCGCGTAATTTTGCGTGAAAATACGGGCGAGGAAATATGTGCTGTTTTAGCACTACTTTTATTTAGATTTTAAAATCTACCTGATTCTGGAGCCTCCGATTTCACGGAAGGACCGTTCCTTCATGCTGGTCAGGTTTCCAAGAGTGTTTTCAGCTTGAGATCCGTGCCAGGAGAAAAAAGCAAATAACGGCAAAAAAGGCAGAAAAGGTCATAATTCCAAAAATATGTTAAAATAGACAATAAGGGAAAATCAGAATCTAATAAAACAACTTCAGAAGTACAATTAATTATTCTTATTGTTAAAGTCATAAAAACAACAATTTTAAAAGAAATGCATTTTGGCAAACTTTCGGATTCAAGAGAAGGGTGATCTACATTCGTCACAAATAGTTTGGGCGATGTCTGCTGAAAAAATGTTGAATTAAATCATAATTTAGAAACAAATTTCAGACAAAATAAAGCTATTGTAATTAAGAATTAATAAATGAAGATTGCTAAATATTTAGGCTTAAAGGAATATCGTTCCAAACTCCTTCCAAATTCCTCCATTAAATTCAACAATCTTTCTAATGAATATTTCATTCCAACTGATCAGATAAGAATATCCTAATCGCAATTCAAATATTGTATGTACTGTTTAGTTCATTATTTTGCCGTATTATTTGCCATTCCATTAATTCGCAATAGCATTGCGTTGAAATATTATCTAAGACTCTGCAACTTTTCTCTACGTTTTTTGGTCAGAAACGAAAATACTTCGACTTATTACGTTTCTGTTATAATCATGCTATTCTCAAATACTAAAATCTATACTTTCATCAATTGACTGCAAATTAATATGTTTTCTCACTTTGAAAAATATGTGGTGTAATAATAATATTGTGAATCATGAATAACGTCTGAACTTATTCAATCTATAAATTAGTATGTTTTCAAAGCATATTTTAAGGTGATATATGATAAGGTGAAACAAAAATAATGAAGTTATTCTGATACAAATAACCAGAAAATTATTATTTAGTGAGTATAATGATACATAGTATATTACAGGAACACTGTAATCTCTCCATGAAACGTTCATTCCGGGGAATTTAAGCTTCCTGTACTCGGCGGCGTATGATTAATGGAAGCGTTTGCGCTCCACCTGTTGATGCGAAAATCAAACTCAGATCCGTCAGCTTTGTGCTGAGTGCACGCACAGAAACAATGCATGACGCCTCTGCAAACTTCCTGAAATCGCAAGGACCTCTCAGCTCCCACGTCACGAAATATGACCTTAGCCATAATACCTCCTCCAAAACAACTCCTCCACACATAATCTAGAAAAATTCCTTTTACTAAAACTAGAGTTTTCTACGCTTTCAAGACGAATCCTTCCTGGGAATGTGCGGCGCTAATGTCTTTCTTGTTGTGTAATTTTTTTCTCAAGTTATTCTTCATTTAAGATGCAAGTGTAGTACATGTTTCGGAAGTGGTATTTCAGAATCTCAAACGTTTGATGCAGCTAAAATGTTCAAGACAATGTTTTATGAAAAACAACATATTTTGATATGTAAAAATTATACTGAAAATCAATTGTGGCAAAATAGTATTATTCCCTATATTAAACACACTGTAAAATTTTTATATATAAGAAATAGGACTTCAAAAATATTTATAAAAACAACAACAAATCATTATTTGAATATCAAATCAATTTAATCATTACATTTTCAAAAATAATGACCTCGTTATCTGGGGGTGACCGCTACATACTATATTTGGTTCACTAATCCATAAATTTTCCATCACACTTTCTCTTATTGTAAGCATTGAACGTGTTTTATGGTCTATGAATGTTTATTATTGAACTTTTATTAGAAAATATAACGAAAAAATTATTAATAGTAATTTTTAAATTTACACGCCGTAATTTACAGAAATTAAGTGAAAATAGATGTATCTCCTACCGATTCCCTACGGCAGACAAATGTTATACCTTATCCCCCCCTCTCTCTCTCTCTCTCTCTCTCTCTCTCTCTCTCTCTCTCTCTCTCTCTCTCTCTCTCCGTCAGCCTTTCTCCCTGTCTCTGTCCCTGTTATTCTCCCTCGGTCTGTCTCTCTCCCTGTTATTCTCCCTCGGTCTGTCTCTCTTCCCTGTCTGTCTCTCTCTCCCTCTGTCTCTCTCTCGCTCTCTCTCACTTCTATTTCTTTCTCTTTTTACTTTCAGTCCCTTACTTCGGAAGAAGAGAAAGTATTTTAATCATGCTCCGCAAAACGGCGAATTTTTCACAGAAAAACTCTTATTGTCGGACCCAGGTAACGAAAAAATGGATAAAACTTGTTCCTATATACATATAACATGACTTCCTTTAATTTGTGGTGAAGTCAGAATTCACATTTGGTGAGTCCTTGGTATTGAAAAATTGTCAGACGGCAAAACATCTGCTTGTTCGTCTGTTGCTCCGTCCGTCTGTGGTCAAAGCTAGCAACGCGTCTCTTTACCCCTTGTTGGGCGTTGAGCGCTTTCTCTGGAGTAATCCTCCGTTACTGAGTAATTACTATCATTACTGTTAATGAGTAATTAGTATATTTGTCAAGTCTCGTCATGTCGCAGTCAGTCAGTGCCTTTTATCTCTTCTGCCAGGGGCTCAACGCCGTTAGGCTGAGGTGGCTCAGGGCATCTGATGTATCTTCAGGGCCTCTGACCGAGATGTCCTAGGGTTCAAGTTCCGACGATGGCAGGATTTTGACACTAACTAGAGAGCTGGATCGAATTCATCCATTGTCCGGAGTAAGGCAGCTGGCTCTACTCAGTAGTTTTCCGTGGTTTGTCCTATCAATACCGGAATAGAATCCTAACAAACGGCCAAGGTCCACGCATGAACGTACCTTTCTCTACCATGTTCTATCCTTATCCTTACTTACACGCACTTACATTTACATGCCTCACACATCGGCAAATAAGTCGGGAACTTATAGCTTGTCCAGCTGGGGCAATGCTGTGCTGATGGGAGATACCTGGATGAGGAAAACGCAAGACATCGTATAGGTCGGCGCGCGTATCACCATTTACCGAGGAAAGAACACCACCACCTGCCGTGATAAAAAAACATGCACTAGACATACGGGAGTAATGATCATTGCAGTTGACTAGCTCGAAAATGTGAAATTATCAATCAATCGTCTCTCTCCCTCAGTCCTTCCCTTCTTTTTCGCCCTTCCCTTCCCTCTGACCATTTCGCCTTTTTCTAACTTACTCTTTTTGCTTTTTCTCTTTACCGTTTTTCCCTTTCTTCTTCCTTCTCTCTCTCTCTCTCTCTCTCTCTCTCTCTCTCTCTCTCTCTCTCTCTCTCTCTCTCTCTCTCTCTCTCTCTCTCTCTCTCTCTCTCTCTCTCTCTCTCTCTCTCTCTCTCTCTCTCTCTCTCTCTGAGCTGTTGATTGAGTTAATTTCTGTTTCTTATCCTTCTAGAACTTATGAACCAGAAATAAACTTTACACCAACCTGTTAGCAAAAGACAAACAAAACATATTTATTAAAGTAAACAGAAATGTACAATAATTTCATTGTTATAATCCGTGCTCGTATTATGGTCGTGAACATAAATACTACAACAATTGAAGACCTCACTGTTCCAGTAAATTAAACAAACGAGCGCGAGACCGCGGACCGTAATGAAGCGTGGTTGGGCGCCAGGGAGCGCTGCCTCACGCAAGGACAGGGGTTGCGCAAGCCGTCAGCAAAGTGCGAGAGCACCATAAACTTAATGAATACAGGCTCGCGCAAGAGTTACTGCGATAAAGGAGATAATTCATTTACATGACGTGTGCGTTTATGAAACAAAGTGTAAAGGGTATGAAGGTAAACAACAACGGTGGTTTAAAGTCTTTAGCACTCTGCATCAAAACGGCAAAAATTGTGGTGATGCTTTCAGAACAAACTTGGTTTAATGAAGAAACCTGTGTGCTTAGTTAAATTGATATTATTGAAAAAAACGCAAAGGATAAAGAAAAACGTGTGTTTGACAAATGGGAAAGTTGAATACACGCTTCACCTCCATGTAACGTACCCTGCTATGACTGCCCTGCAATTGCAGTAGGAAACAAATTTCGGAAACAAATTTCATTGCTACCAAAATTCTCACACGACTATGAGGAAACTACATTTTACCTTTTCAACCGTACATATTCATACCCTTCTAAACGCAAATCGTTGTAATACACGCTTCACCTCCGAGTAACGTATCCTGCTATGACTGCCCTGCAATTGCAGTAGTTCTGGCCACGGGCGCAGATATCGCGAGAGCGGCCGCCGACTGGCGGCTGAGTGAAGGGTGCAACCACAGTTGATCGGAGAGCGATAGCGTGTTAGCCGTCAACTGCCACTCCCCGTGGAGTATCCGTCATTAGCGCCAGCGACCGCAGGACAGAACAGGGTCGCATGCAGAATGAAGGCACGCGCGCCACAGGGCAACTCTTGATCTAACAGACAAGGACAACCGAGGCCACATCAGCTATGAACTGGCTTTATGAACGTTGACCGCGTTTATGAAGAAGACACGTTTCCTCTGAGTCCCAGATTTTGATTGATGCGAACAATTTTGGAGTGTGGGTATTTATATCTGTTAAAGAAATAAAACTGTACCTAATTTTACAGGATTGCAGTTTAAAGATCATTTTATTTTCTGAATGAAAATTCCTGTGATGTCTTCACTTCTCTCTTATTAATATCTTTTAGACATATTTCATATTACCTTCAGGAATAGTATTGAAACTGAAACAACTGTATTTGACAATTCCGTATTAACAATGTATTGAATTAGAGCCCTTTCCTTCCCAGATGTAGATATTATAAGAGTTTTTCTTCTTATAAAGTCCCTTTAGTTTATCCTGCGTCAAACATGTCAAAGAAATGAAAATATCCAAGCATTTAACAATTATTAGTTAATCATGTAAATTTTGTCAGAAATTACTTTTTAAAACCTGTAATCACAACTGCAGCACAATGCGCTACGTGAGACACATTCAGCACACACATCCTCCCGTATCATTGAGAGAACTGAGTGAGTAGAGAGAAACGAAAATTGTCAGCCTAGTTAAGAAAAACGTTCCAAATCAATAATGCCCACCTGGTGATGTGAAGTAGGTTCAAACTAATGTATTATGTTATTCATGATGTCCTGACGATATTGGAACCCAGACAAAATGAAGGAAATCTATAAGGCGAAGTAATTAGGGGCGAAGCAAAACGTCAAACGATACTTTAGGTTGCCGTGCATTCGACAAGGGGCATTAGATTAATATTTCCAGTTATAACATAGACATTGAAAGTCCTTCAAAACATTTCCATAGCTTTGAGAATAAATATTTTGATATATACTCGTGAAATCTACAATGTAAGATACTAAGTAAATTCGCATAGGTAATCCCAACGAATTTGCCTAATAATGCATTAGCATCTGTTCCTAGGACGCGGAGTTTCCCGCACAATTTTTCTAAGGTTTAATCATGTTCGTTCCAGAGATTCACCTATTGTAATAAAAAAGAATAAACCCAAATGAGATTCATTGCAGTTTTTTTTTACAAGTCTTTCCACAAAATCCTTCGGATTAGCTGCCCCACGTTTACGCTAGTGTCCAGTTCGTGTTATTCCTCCAATATCTGTATAGGAAGTAATAATGGTTCGAGGAATCGTTTTATAATTTCTATAAATTCATAATACATTCTCGATTTAATGTATTTCCTCTGTTGTGTTGAATACGAAATACAAATGTAGAAAATAGCTTGTGTGAGTCGTAAAGTTCCAATTTTATGTTTTATGCTACTTCCCATTCTTAAAGCAGAAGTAATCATATTTTAGTACGACGTTGTTTTTCAACTGTGAATTTTCGTATATGCATTCTGCACCATACATTTCGTGTCAATTACTGAATACGGCACGAGATACAACTAGACAAATGAGATTTTTTATTTCTTTCAACTCAAGCGTCGTGCTGCCTCGGCTCTGAGCTGCAGTACTCCGCCACAAATGCGTTTCTTCCACCGGAATCCTAATCCTTTTCTCTTTTTGTTGCAGAGTCGTCGGGCAGCGGAGAAGTCCCCAAGGTAAACACACCGAGGCGCTCTCGGTGGCACTCGGAAGCGCGTCTGGAAGTTTATATTTCATAAACTCTTGTCCAACATCGTAATCACGGCAGTAGCAACGGCGGGGGCCTAGAGAAAGGATGGAGAGGGAGAGCGAACGAGTCGGGTGACGCGTTTCCGGGGAACCCCCCAGGGAGACCTACGTGCTTCGGAATTGGAGTCGTAAAGTTTATGGGTGGGGCGGTGAGCGTGGCGTGGCACGGCGGGGCGGGGCGGAGATGGGCGGGTCTGCACGGGACGGGGCGGGGCGGGGTGGGAAGGGAGGGGCGAGGCGGGGCGGGGTAGGGTGCGACACGGTGCGGGGGGGGGGGGCAGCTTCGCCAGCGGGGCGACTGCCAGCGGTGGCCGCGGGAGTCAGTGTTGCCAGTTGGCCTTCAGCATTTCCCACTAGGTAGCGTTGTGAAAATCAGCAAAACGTAAAAAAAAACACCAAATTTAAAAACATTAATATTTCATTTTTTAAATATATGTGTACGTATGGAAATTAAAGAAATACGAAAAATTTTAATAGTTTATGATATTTATATTTTACATTAAACACCTATATTTGTAAATATAAAAATATGTATAACAACTATTTATATAATAATATACATACGTGCACACCTTGTATAAGTTTTGTTCTAAAGATTTTCACACTGTGTATAAGTTATGAAACGTAAGAGGTATCTTTGTCACACTCATTGTAAGGACTGAAAATGAGATGATATCTACTGCTTTGTAAGAACTTTCCTTCAACCGAAATCATTTTTACATTACTTCTATATAGTTGTGATTAGTTCCTTTTAATCGAATGTGTTACCATCTTCTGTCAATCTCAGGTCATAACAAATAACCGCCCAATTTTAAACGAGAAAACTCATTCGAATGATCTTACACACCTGTAAGTGCTTTTACTGCGCTTAGTTATATATTTGAACAAATATATCTTCCATAATCATAGCGAACATTTTTTCTGTTGTGTGATACAGATATTTTTTTAAAAATTAACTTTTTGAAAAACTAAACAAAAACACACGAATAAATCTGCCTCCTAAAATAAACACTGAAGACAAAAAGACCCTAAATTTAGGGGGGGGAACCTGTAACCTGGCAACATTGGCAGTGCTAGCAGAGATCACGCGGCCGCGAGAGATTAATGTTGTTTAGCACGTGAAACAGAGAAGGCCAGACGAGCGAATATATTCAGCCAACCAGCGACCTACCTCCCCTCCCCCCGAGAACTGCGTAAACGTATCGCTGGTGCGAGTTCGCATTACATTCCACGAACGATTCAATTATACAAATGAGTTGTGGCTTTGAAATGCCCAGTAATGTCGTAATCTATGTTTTACATTCATTAGCAATAATTTTCCTAGAAATGTTAAGCTGCTCAATAGTAAAGATGAAACTCTATGCAGGATGAAATTATTTCAACAGAGCAAAGCACGTATCTTACAAAACCTATAGATACGTAAATACTCGGCTAATCAAGTTAAAGATACTGTGTAAATTTCACTACAAATTTGGCCTAAGTATAAATATAAATTTTTTTCACTGTTTCTTCTCTAAACTGAACGGGAACGGCTAGGTAAAATCCCCGAACGTTTGTAGAGAATTTTGACCCTATGTTTATAAGTTTCAACATTGATATCAGTATTATACAGAATTAAGATAACCACATTAGCATAATAGCTCTCAAGCTACTGTGAATCTGTAAGATGAACAAGAAGTGTAAGAAGTACATGAAACAGTGTGGCGGGCGAGCATAACCTGGTTTCGTGCAATGGGGCCTCAGGTTGATGAAACAGCTCAGACAGACCTCTGCATTCTCGTTCGCACGCCGTCCTCGTAAGGTGGCTCCACACTTTCGGCATTCGCCGAGCAGTGACCTAGTGCTCGCCCAATCCCGAGCAGCTGACGTGTTCGGCGAATGTTCGCTTCCTTTCATGTGTCCAAAAGACCCACACGCGATGGGTAGAGCGAGCACTGAATGTTCGTCACTTGGCAAATAGCAAGCAACTCATTCACACTACTCGGGATTCGGCGAGCGGTTGATTCCTACTCGCTGAATAACGAGTGTGTGGAACCGCTTTAAAGGCCGCTCCACAATAGCCCGCGAACGGGAATGGCAACGCGAAGGCGAGGACGGGAATGGGAACGCGAGGTACGTGCACTTCACAATAAAAGCCAACGCGAAGAGGAAACAGCGCTATGAATTAGTAGCGGTAAAAAAGAGAACTTCAAGAAATAGTTACCGAAACCAAAACACTTCTATCTACGCTACTCTGTTCACTTTTTGCTTTGCCATCTGTCTGCGTGTGCTGCTATGAGTAATGAATGCTTTAACGAAAGAATATTAAATAGAAAAAAATCATAAGAATGAATAAAAGCAAAAACTACCACGAACTTATGTCAAATACAACTAACTAAAATTTTATCAGTAAACGAATATCTCCATTGTATTTAAAAAAAACATTAAAAAATATTTTGGGAGGAATTTAATTCTAAGTATTAATATGAATAGAAAAACAATTATATAGTAATTACTAAAAAGAACTAAAACAACTCAACAATGACTAACAAAACCCGCCTCAAACCCTAACCTCGCAAATCCACGCTCTAACCTCAGTATCGCACTACTCTCTCAATTCCACTCCAGACCATGCCGCGCGCAGATCGCGCGTTCATCAGCTGGAAAGCTTCGTCGCCATTTGCTGTATTTTCATCGTTCGAGAGGCTTCCAGTTCCCGGGCCAAGATAAATGTTGACAATCCTTCCCGTTTCCGTAAGTGTTGTGAACGCCTGTCTGAGATGAGCGACTTACACCTTTCTTGACGTTCCCCTTCGCGTTGCCGTCCTCGTTCGCGTTGCCGTCCCCGTTCGCGTTGCCGTTCCCGTTCGCGTTGCCGTCCCCGTTCGCGTTGCCGTTCCCATTCGCGTTGCCGTTCCCGTTCGCGTTGCCGTTCCCGTTCGCGTTGCCGTTCCCGTTTACGCGCTGTTGGGAACGCGAACCCTTGAGATGCGTGCCCCGTCTCTCTGCTCGTCACACGACCTCCACCCGCGCATGCGGCCACGCTGTCTCAAGGGCGGGGACGCCTGCCACGTCAGGTAATACAACGTTCTAAGCCAAATATGCGTATTGCTTGTGACCATGCCAACGGCGCCCGCCTCTCCTTCTCCCGTCCGCGTCCAATAAAACGAACGCGACGGCAATGGCACATTCTTCTCTTTCAGCTGCATTACCAGAAAAATGTTTGCATTTCCCAAATACCGGGTGATCAGTATAAAACACAACCCTGCTGTTCAAGGCACTCAGAGAAAAGTGAAAGTTTTGCAACACTGCTTCTGGGACAGCTCCTTCGACTGCATCTCAGCGACACTCCATTCACCGCCACCCCATTCATTTCACTCACCCCCTTCCTGTGGTGTGGGTCATACCTGCTCAAAACAAAACAGCCCGCGTCTTCATTCATAGATTCCTTCTTTCACTGTTAACTTACGATGCGCCTCGGCGTAGAACAACGCAGTTTTGTGTTGGATTATTTCCGAATGCGATCTCTTAAAGAGTGCCGGGCAGCTTTCAGAGAAAAAATTTCATCTGAATCTATGCTGATCATATTTCGGTTAGTGAAGTGCTATCGTGAGACAGGAGGTGTGTTTGATCCATTGCATTAAAAAATATTTGAGTATGGTGTGCCATTTATCGACACAAATTAATTGGTCTGTTGTTTTTCAAAGAAACAGTAAAGGCGGATACGTATCAGAATAAACTGATACATTAATTTTTATTATATTTGAATTAGTTAATTATTTTTAAAGTAACCTTATTCAATTATAATAATAATAATAATAATAATAATAATAATAATAATAATAATAATAATAATAACAAACATTTGTTCTGTGAATTTAAGTGTATAATGTGTTAATATTTATTTAAAACAGAAAAGTATAAAACATACATTCTGAAGCATATGTTCTGGAGCGCATGTATCTTGTTTTGAAACTAAAACAAGCGAAGTTTACTATTAAATTGACCTGAATATATATTTTACATGGTAAGCTTATTTCACTTTTAAACAAATCACGAAGGAATCGTTGTTCTTGACAATTCAATTTTCTTTCGACGCCAAACAAGCAGACTTGTACCCTTATCTTTGAATTCGTGGAAACGGCGGTCACCTGCTCTTCTCCTGAGGGTGGCGTTAGTGGGAGAGGGGATTATGCGTACTTCCCGTCAGTTTACCTGCTTGAAACCACCAGCCGCTATCCGACCCGCTCAGACATGGTTGCCAGTACATTTCGCTCTGCCTGCTGTGGGTTGCGTTTTATACCGATCGCCCGGTATTTATCAAGGCGCTGGTTTTCTTGTAATGTGACCCGCGTTGAATGTTGAAGAAGAAATGCTTGCTCATGGGATAAAACCACTCTCACATTTTCAGTTATTATATTTTCATCTGAGTTAACGATGCCTCTTATTATGGCGGTGCAGCAATGAAAACGAGGGAAAATCGAGACAGTAATTGATGGTTGTGAACAGGATGTACTGCAACTTCCCACCCCAAGCAGGCATCTTCTGAGAATTGGGGAATCATTATCAAGCAACAAAATATTGTTGAACATCCCTCTTGTCTTTGTTTCTGACTGTCGCTTTCAGACGATGTAACGCGACACCACAGCTTTGATGACTTAGGATATGGAAACTCTGACATCAAAAAGAGCTTGTTGATCTAGGAAGTCAAATTAATCTTGCCAGTGGCTGGATTTTTTCGAAATTAATGACGAGATGCTTTCAGTGCATGCAGCAGTTTTTGTTCCAGTTGAAAATAGCGACATAGCAAAAACACGGAATAACGACATTGCAGCACGGAAATTTAGGATATACGAGTGTTTATAATATAGTACAAGGCATATTACGAAAAGTTACGTCATCTTAAATTTTTCACTTTACAAACAATTTGATAGCCACTAAGAGCATAAGTCCCTGGAATTAAGTGTTTCCTTTATGATGACTGACGTAGAAAATATTAATTGAATTTAGTTTTATTTATTGACTCATACTTAGTATTTACAACGTAAACAATTTATTTTTATATTGATTTACTTTCGTTAGAATAGAAAATAAGCAAATCCTATATTTTTAATATCTCTCATTGGCTTCTCAAAGGCGCTGAAGCCCCATGAACCACCCACTTAAGTACGCCACTGCCTCAACAAGGGTCTGCAATCTCCAGTACGGGTTTCACTGACATTAAACAGAACAATGTCGTACTATAGAGAATCTTCGATAGAGAATACGAAGATATTTAGTAAGAGCAGTATCAGAAACATAAAAACTTATAAATTTACTACTTCGAGAAATATGCAATTCTCACCTTTTAAACAGAAGAATAGATCTTATTGATTCTGCCGTTTGCCGTGGTGCTACGTGTTCATATTTAGGAAGCAAATTATGAACAAACTTTCGTTTTATTATATTGTATTATATTATCTTTTACTTTTAATATTATTATTATTACTATTATTGTAACTTGCATTGTTATTTTTATTACTAACATCATTCGTATTGTATTTTGTAATATTCATATATTGTTATTGTATCTCTGACGTTACGAATTGGAGACATTAATTTACTCAGTCTATCTAGTATCAATGAGTGATTTCATGACTTATGATGTATTTATGTAGTTTTCCTTTGCCTTCCACGAAGCGATAGATGATAAGGGGGACGCAGTTCAAGCGAAACTCCTTCTTACGCTGGATACAAACCTACAACTCTTATTTTCGACATAGTCATCTCTGTTGGAAAACTAACTAGTTTACGTATTTACCCTAAGCACAAATGCAACGAAATTAGTGGTGCTACAGAATGGCACATACATTCTCGTACTATTTAGATTTCTGTTCTCTTGGACGTCTAAAAGACTATCAGGTCCTCTCACGGTACAAACCGCTCCTCTAGGATGTAGCTAAGAGCACCTTCGGACAACCTGAACATTGCATAGGCTAATTTCGGTACTTTACAAGTACAGGATTTGGAATGCCCTCACGTCTCAATCACAGTGAAAACATTTTTGTCTTACGTGAGCATCAAACTCGCAGACTCCACTTACTTTGGTTCACTGAGACCCTGTCTAACGACGCCAACGCACTTGACTGCACTAATTGTAGACATTGACATTCATTTTTTGATTGATTCCGGGCGCGTCAACTACCGAGGTCATTAGTCCCGTAAGTGTAGTGTATGTTTTTTTCATCGTGAGGTGGCTGTGATCATCCCCGCTGGATGGCGAGATCCGGCGCCGACCTACAGTCGACGTCAGCGGGGTTTTCCAACCAGGTATCTCCCACCAGCGGGGCACCGCCTCAGCCGGGACAAGTTCTAAGCCCTCGACCGGTCTACCGGCATGTGTGGTATTGTAGTGCATGTTAGTGTAAGTGTGTGTGTAGGTGTATAAGGGGTGAGGATAGAACAAAGAGGAGGAAGGAAAGATCGCGCGCGGTTCGTGGCCCCTTTGTTAGGGTACTGCTCTGGCATTTGCCTGGTGTTGATCGGAGAAACCACGGAAAGTTACCGATCAGAGGAGCCGGCCGCTAGAATTCTCCTCCAGGCAGCGACTGAATTCGACCTAGCTCACAAGTTAGTGTCGAATACCCTGCCGCCGTCAGGACTCGAACCTAGGACCTGCCGGTCAGAGGCACTGCAATGACATCAGTTGATGCACTGAGCCACCGCTCCCGGTTTGAAATTTAATAATTTGATAAAACCAATAACTAAAAGTGACGTTTTTATGCACACGCCGCCTTTAATGTAATATTTAATCTATGTATTTGAACCTTTTTTTAAATCATTTGTTTCCATAGCAAGAGAGAAAAGTTATTTTAGCATTAAAATCTAGCAACGCACTCATTTGATACATAGCTGTCCGGGATGAGACGCGTCAGTGGCGGTCGAGCTGACGTTTCGACCATCATGTTGTGGCTTTCTTCAGAGCTATACTGCGCTGAATAGCATATTCTGCGTTTTGACAGTGTAACTCAGAAGAAGGCCACAATATGATGGCCGAAACGTCAGCTGGACCGACAGTGACGCGGCCCATCCCTGATAGCCATGTATTAAACGACTCCGGCCGCGAAAGCTTAAGAATCAACAACGCACACAAATAAATTTTCTCAAAATTAGCTAATTCTGTAAAAATTGATGTAAAACATATTATTTGTAGCATATATCAGTTAACACACAATGGTTTAGTGTAGTTACATGTAAAATTTATATTGAGAAAAGTGTGTTTTACCAAAAAAACGTTTTTAACGTTTTGTCCATTGTAGCGTAATAATAGAGTGGAAATTCGACTTGAGTTTTGTAGAAGAATAAATGTGTTTATATATGCAAATTTTCATTACTACATTTTGAGCCGGTTTTTGAGAAATTATCTTTTCTGCTATTTCTGAAAATGCGCAACTCTGTGCTCACTTTCTCAGAAAAGTTTTGAGTTTTCGGAAAACTTTTCAAGTCAACATTTGAAGTACTTGTACTCGCCAATGAAATAGTGTATAAAGAACTCTCATAGTGGGAGACTCACGACGTGATAGGTGTATAAAAAGTACATTTGTGCAGTTTTTGGAAAATCAAGACAACATATCCAAATGGCGATGTCATATTATCTAGTATATTTAGCACTCTCCTTTAAAAAATAAAAATAAAAAATGTGGGACCATTTTTTAGAAAATCGTTAATTTTGTACAGATTTCACAATAAATTGACCGACAAACGGATGTTTTGAAAAAATTACTTTTTCGGTATCAAGGAACCTTAAAACGTGTAAACGTTAAAATCTCAAAAATATTTTTTGCTTCGTTTACTAGACAATAAAACTAGTGGGAATGTGCTGCATATTGAAAGTTTTCCTCAATTTAATGTTACTACTTAACAATCAAATTTTAAACAGTGAAATAATTTAAAGATCTACAATTCACTGAAGTTGATTAGAAAATTTCCAAGCCACAGGAATCAATATAGTTTGGAAATGGCTTGGAAAGTTGGAAAAAGATGGAATATATCTTAAAATTTCAAGCTGCAAGGATGCACGGTTAAAAGTAGGTACGTGTAAGGTAAGTTAAGGTGGTGTAAGGTAAGGTGGCAATATAAAAATTAGAAAAGTTCTACGTATTCACAGTACGGAAAACAGAAAACTCCCAAAACATTGTTTCTAGTTGTTCAGTATCAAATCCCGAAGAACGATGTGAGGGAGGTTAACAAATTCTGGAATAATACAATCACTATTCAGTATTCCGCCAACACTGAATTGAACATATTTCTGAAAATGTAAAGGGAATATTTTGTATTCACAAGTTCTGTGCATATATGTTGCAGTGAACTATGGGAAAAAACCACTGATCACCTTGATTTAAAAACGTAATTCATCGTATTTAATTATAATCGCTGTTTTTTGTGAAATGACACATGTACATTACACTTGGACATTGCCAACAACTGACTGACAACTGTAAATGACAACAATTAATCTTTGCATTTAAAAACACTCTTCGATCTTAAGAAAACTCGCTATTTTGGCTTCGCTAACAATCTCCTCACACAAACATGATTTCTAAAGAGAAAATATGGAATCCTTTCAATACATCGATTACAACTCACACAAATAAATAATGAAAAATGTCTGTAGATAAGCGTTCGTTCTTTTAATTTTATGATTTTATTAAAAATCAGTGTTTATACCAGGCATGGCCAGCATATGACTCGCGTACCGAATCCGGCCCGCGTTATTAATTTATGCGGCCCACAATTATGTTTTTTTTTAACCTTGTGAACTAAATCACTTACATTTTTTTTAAATTACATAATAAAAAAATATTTAAACTAATCTTTTATCTTTTTGTATTCAACATTCTTTACTTTTAATATTTTGCTTTTGAAAAAGGTTTATTTCTAAGCTGGCCCAGGAACAAAAACTGTTGACCATGCCTAGTTTAAACAATAAAACCGGTTAATATTAGCTAGAGATAAAACATCTAGTATCATCTACCTTTCATTTAAAGCTAATATCACGAAATTTGGTTGTGTATTTGGTTAAATACTGAGACATTGTGGCACGCTCACATGAGAATAATACTCATTATTGGATAATTCAGAATTTCATTGAATAATCTCCAGAGCACTCTCATTCTTATCGAAAATAGGCAAGAGAAATGAAGAACATATTTTGAACTATCTTTTGCCGAAGTCTAAAAGCGGTTGTTTTTAAATAGAAAAGTAATAAATATTTAATAGATAAAGAATGTTTATTCATAACTTTGTTGTTACAACTGCGTAGTTAAATTATAATAGAAAAATGAATTTCCTACATTATAAACTAATGAAAATTCATTAGAAAATATATTTTCCATTAACCAAAATATTTAAACCTAATCATTCCAAAACACACTGTCCCTATAATATGTTGTAAATATCTGCGAATACTTTGAGCGCCTAAGTTCATGTTTATCACTACCTTGCTTGAGGTTTACGGGCTAAAGGGTTTCCATTCTAGCGTACCTGACTTCCTTCGGGTCGTTGAACCGTGTGCTAACAAGGCCTTTTCCCGAGCGCCCCTCCCCCCGCCCAGAGAGCGAATAGGCGCATGCGCAGCCCCGAGGGCTTGGGCCAATGAGCGGAGCTGTTGACGACCCTTCAGTGGCTCTCTGTTACACTTATCGGATTGCTCCCCTTCAACATGTGCCAAAACCATCTGTAAACATTTTCTTTCTAACAAGTTCGCTCTTACACTATGACCAGCTAAAGTACCCTGCGTCGTTCGTGTATTAATAATAATTTAATAATCTTCTTTTTCAACATCAAGGATTAGGCTTGTAGGCGTGTTCCGTCCTCTTCAACGTTGACATCATCAATCCACCGAGTCTTTGGTCTTCCAACTCTTCTTCTGCCAATCGGTACATAATTTATTATTTGTTTAGGTTTTGGCTTCATTCATTCTTACAATATGGGCATACCAATATTGTTTTTGTTTTTCTATTCTTTCTAAGAGGTTAAAAATATTTTGTTCATGTCTTATATCATTTTTCTTATGATCTAATATAGAATAGTTAGCAACACTTCGCAGGAACTTCATTTCGCTAGTTTGAATTTTCCTTTTTTATGATCTATTTAACGTCCAATTTTCGCATCCATAGGCTAATGTTGGGACGGCAAGTGTTTTATAAAATTTTAACTGAGTTTTTCAGGTTCTCTTTTTAATTTAATAATCTATAGGACAAAAAAGGAATGAATTCTCCGTGTGGTGTGTCCCCGCTCTATCCTGCCTTGACCTGATCTCCCGCGACCCACCCGCCCAGTTGCAGCCTTCTCTCCTAACCCTGCCCCATCCTGCCCCTCCTCGCCCTGCCTCGTTTGCTACAACCATGGTTGCTACCGCCATCGTTGCTACAGGTTGTAAGCAGATACGCTGACTCCCGGCAAAGTCCGGTAACAATTGAAGGCTTCAGTAAAACAAGAGACTCTCCCACGCTGACCTAGTTCTGAGATATTGAGGGTTTTACTAGAACTTCCATTATATAACTTATTACTCTTTTAAACCTTTAAACATTTGCATAGCTTACTTACAGCTGGCACTGCGTCCAGAGAAATTGGCGCAAAGAGTAAAGGTTGTACAAATGCTATGGAATGACAGAAATGTCACTGGATACCTGGCTCATGACAATCTTGGCAGTTACTTGACAATTATTGTCACAAATTTACCTACATTAATTCCCATTTTCTCTTTAAGGCAAAAAATGATCCATTAAAATGAAATAATACACTAGTCTTATTTCAAATTCTCAATTGAGAGTAAAATTTAAAAAATTGAATCAAAATTATCTAGATTTTGTAATCCTGTTTAAGAGACAAATATGTCTGTTTAAAGCGCTTTCCGTCCGTAAGCGAGAATTCTTAACTTATAGAGTCTGGTTAATTTATTTCACAGTTTTACTAAATACAATAAATAACTGAATGATTTAATAATACAACACAACAAGGAGAAAACTAGCAATTCAAACATTTTTCCTATCACTCAGCAAAGATGTTTATAGATGGGAGAATTTAGTAAGAAAACAAACATGAAATAGTAATAAGTAGGAAAAAATATAAACATAATACAATTCTCGGTTATTTGATAAAGAAAAATCTGGCAAACATATTTTCGTATGAAGCCACTATTCATGGCTTCGCGCCGCTTCAGTTGGCGTATGTACATCCCTTTCTGGATTTTAAGGGAAAATGAGTGGGGAGTCAGATGAATTTTCCCGTGCTCGTCGGAGCAGGCGGGCAGTTCGTGCGGGCGTGGTTTGACGTGCCGGGGTTAAGGGGTACGTGTGGTTAGCACATAGACATCCCCACGCCGTATTCTGGTCTTCTCAACCTGAGAAGTGAGCTTTATCATCGTCACACAGGAACGGATACTGGGACATTGCAAGGAATGCGCACGGTTAATTTTTGCCCCGACCGGGAATCGAACCCAGATCGCGTCATGGAAAGCGAGCACACTGGCCAGTGAGCTATCCGTGAGGCATATACAAGTCTATACTGGATTTAAAAAACGTATTTCATTGTAAGAATACTACTTGAAGTTATATGCAATGATAATAATTGAATTTAATTAAAAAATTTGGGATATCCCCTTGTTCTACTGAGCCCTTCAATTATTTTGAGCCTAACTGGGCTATTGATATGAATTAAAATGCATTTAGTAGTAAATTTTATAGGTTTTCAGAAACGTTTGATTCATTTCAGTGAGTTTATTTATTTTATTTTATTTTATTTTACGTAAAAAAAAAACAGTAAAAACTGCATATGACGTGCTATAGTTTACTCACCGTGCTATATATTTTCGAAAAACAGAAAAAGTACACACTTAAATATTCCTCTAAGAGATAGGAATAGAAATTTTTTTACGGAATCCATACAGACAGCAACTTTTCTCTTATTTTTAACACGTGTACAAACTTTCATTATGTTCGGAATACAACTATAAATTTGTATGAAAATATAAACAAACCTTATTCTTTATTCAAGCGAATATAATAATGTGAAAAATATGATCGTCTATGTTATGCCCGTCGAAGAACTACCTTTCAGTGTAAACCGTGTCGAATCGGTTTAGTCGTTCCAAAGTTTATCCTGGACAGACAGACAAAAATCGTAAAAGCCATTGAATTGTTTATCATCTACATAATCATATGAGATTTTAAAAGGCAGTTATTTGAAATCACAGTGAGACATTCCATTTTTATTTATACATAATATAGATACTTATCACGAATTTGGTGTATTTCCCCATCTTCTGTGGCTACAACAAAATTCTAAAATAAGAATACAAAGACAATATAATCTTGTCAGGGAGATGTGATGTAATGCGATTATGGAGTTCGTATTAGCACCTGAACGAAATAAAAGAAACAATATCCGTAAATCTGTTGTGGTTATAAGAAAAGAAATCAATTAATCAAGTAATTAAGTTCTATTTTTCTTTTAAATGTTTTCCACGACCGTTGTAAGATTTTATCTATCACTCGAAATGCATAAGAGTAATTTACAACGTAACGGACTGTATTAACAGTATCAGGATGCCCTTGATGGCATTAAATTGCAAATTACGACATTAATATCCCACATTACGGTTTGGCTTAATAGAACTTCCATTATACTAATTGTTGAAATGTAACTTAATAAGAAGAAGAAGAAAAGAAGAAAAGAAGAAGAAGAACGTAAACGAGCCTTCTCGGAAAGAATTAAAGCCTATTGGATCAACAAGAAAAACTCAAAGAAAAATTGATCGAGTTACTTGCTTAACGTCTTCCATTTCTGGGGAGAATTCGCAAATAATAATAATAATAATAATAATAATAATAATAATAATAATAATAATAGTAGTATACGAGTAGTACATAAAATAATTCTGTAATAACTGTATAGAGCCGTAACATTGATTGAAAGTATATTAAAGTATTTTTGATTACAAAATGCGTGTGATGTGCTGTTGACAGGCAAAGTGAAACCACCGCCTCGCGCGTTTTCCATTCTGTCCGCCTGCGCGCGCTTCATTCAGGGCCGGCCGCAAGCGCCCCAGGGGGGGGCAGGGGGCGAGCGCGCGTCCCGGTGAGGGCGTTATTGAATGAAGAAGGGCGACGAGCGCCCGGTAATTGGGTCTATTCTGGGCGTAACGACCGCACGCGAGACCGGGGACGGCGGTGGCCGACGCCCGGCGCCTTTACAAGGCAGTCACCTTCCGAAAGCTTTTCAAGAGGATGGGCCGGCGCCTCGCCACAGTCCCCGCCCCGCCCACCGCTCTCCGCCAAGCTTCCATCATCCCCAACGCCTCCGCCTCTGCCATCTTCTCCAACCCCGCCACCCTGCAGCCTGCCCCGTCCCCGCGCTCCGTCCCACCATTCCCTCCGCCGCCGTCTTCCCCTTCCCCCCCGCCATTTTTTGTGTGCGCCATCGCATCAATACCCACCATTGCCTCCATCGCCGTCCCAGCTGAACCGCCCCGCCTCCGTCCTCCGCCCCGTCATCACATTCGCCGCCGTCGTATCCTCCTCCACCGGAAACGATTCCTCAGTCACACCGCATCTGCCATCACATGCATCCCCGCTCTCGCCATCACCTCCACCACTATACCTGCCGACCGCCTCTCGCCCGTCCTCCGCCCTCGCCGTTGCATTCACGCCGTTGCATTGCAGTCTTCCACCCCCGCCACCAGCTCTGCCATCGCATCCGCCCCCGCTGCCGCCTCCGCCCCGCCATTGCATTCACCGCTGTCTTCGCCTCCACCGCCGCCGCCGCCTCTGCGATCGCATCCATCCCCGCCCTTGCCATTGCCGCGCCGCCCCGCCATTGCATTCTCCGCCGTCTTCGCCTCCATCACCGCCGCCGCCTCTGCGATCCCATCCTTCCCCGCCCTTGCCATTGCCGCCCCCGCTGCCGCCTCCGCCCCGCCATTGCATTCACCGCTGTCTTCGCCTCCACCGCCGCCGCCGCCTCTGCGATCGCATCCTTCCCCGCCCTTGCCATTGCCGCCCCCGCTGCCGCCTCCGCCCCGCCATTGCATTCACCACTGTCTTCGCCTCCACCGCCGCCGCCGCCTCTGCGATCGCATCCATCCCCGCCCTTGCCATTGCCGCCTCCGCCCCGCCATTGCATTCTCCGCCATCCTCGCCTCCACCGCCGCCGCCGCCTCTGCGATTGCATCCTTCCCCGCCCTTGCCATTGCCGCCCCCGCTGCCGCCTCGTGCGTCGCACGCGCCGCGGGGAGCTTTATGGCTGGGCTCAGGCCCCGCGCTTAGCGCTCCACGCAGCCCTCGCCCCTGATGAATCTGTCCAGGGCCACGGCGAGCGACGGCGGCAGCTCAAGGGACTGGCAGGGCACGAAGTTGGGCACACAAGGAATCTTCCATGAGAGCGGCATTTCATTGTCAGGAGCATGAGATCGTTGTTAGAGCAAAGGACAGTCTCCAGAGATTTCAACAAGCAAATACTGTCCACGTGGAGTTATAATCTACCCTTTTTATTTTCTCGAATACTAGTGTATTCTCTGAGTACACGCTGGAAGTTATGTAATTCTGAAAAATCATGTAAAGATTTTTATGGAAATTCACGTTTTGGGAGTTCATGTTTTCAACAAACTGTTATTTTTAAACGTATGATTGGCCGTCTGTACGTGAACAACATTAGCGGGATGAGGCGTTTTCCAAGTAAAGAAACCTGTCCGGTTCGCAAAAATGTAGGCGCTGGAGTGGAAATGTGAGAAATTTTCGCACGTATGCAGCAGCTATTATCACATTATGTAACCATTACAAATAATACACAAAATAATATGTAGTTGTAGAAGTGCAAGTTTTATTTTACCCTAGACTGTGGGCAATTCTTGTCCTCACGGACTATGAGCCTTTGTTGTAATTCTGCATCAACAATTGACTGATAAATCGCATAAAACTACCGTTTCAGACCTCCTCTAGAATTGCAGGTTGGTTGGCTTAACAGCTCCTTACAGTGCCAAGGCCTAATAGAGGTGCCGCAACCATTGAGACCATGGGTTAAAGGGGTACGTGTGGTTAGCACACAGCGATCCCTACGCCATATCCTGCTATTCTTTTCCTGAGAAGTGAGCTTTCTCATCGTCACTCAGCTGCATATCCTGGGACGGAAGGAAAGCGCACACTATAATTTGCCCTGATCGGGATCGCCTCATGGTAAGCGAGCATGCTCATCAGAGAATACCATGCATTATTGGCTTATTTGATCTCACTATTTCTCTGGGATCGAAAATTCGCCACCACGTGTAGTCCAGCCATGATCTTCCGTAACCAACGCAATTTCCCAGACATCAAAGAGAACATTATCGAACAAAATGTATGTGTACATAACGATTGAAATGATTGCTATAAATGATTATGAGAAAGTTGTGAGATGGCAAATAATGCTAAGAGCAAGTGAGCATTGATATGGTCTCCAACAAAACATGTTCTCTGCGACTATAAAATTAGAACCACTGTTGCACCCTTGGTACTCACAAACGACACTTTAAGCGAAGCGCCGTGAAAACACGTATACGACTCTGGGGGTAGAACGTTTTTGTAACTAAAAGCAATACCATGTTCCGAGGTGTTAGAAGGTAGGGTTCACGAGCGATGGAGCTCAGTTTTTCTTCTTTTTACGACAGCATGATTGGCATTAAGTACTTGAATCCAGGGCCCATACACAATGATAAATTTAAAAAATTCTAAATCAACTTTGCTGAGGGGAAGAGTTTACTAATAGTCATTTTTTCAAAGTAAGATAAACATACTAGCTTCAAACAATATGCTAATAATTACAATGAGCACAAAAATATTAAATCGGAATCCAGTGAAATAATCACTGTGATTCCTACTTAGTTCTTATTCAAATTGTAAAATTCTTTACTTACATCATCCTTTATTGTAAAGGTTTGTAATTTCTAAGTAAAGTAACGTCAAGTAAAGTAAATGCTGTTACTTTACCTTGAAAGCGCATTTCATTTTCACAGCTTTTTGAAATTGATTAAATACAGCAATTGTACCATGCAATGTATTTGGGCTCTTTCTGATTCCCTTTTGATTTTTTCATCTTTCCGGGAGCGTAAACTGCTTTGGTCATTACTTCCGTATGTGTAGTGCATGTTATAACTCGGAAGGTGGCGGTGTTACTCCCCCTCTGGAACACGAGATCCAGGGCCGATATTCTCGTCACCTAGTGGGATTTTCAACTCCAGGTATCTCCTCCAGTGGGAAAACTGCTCCAGATGGGTCAACCCCTACGCTCCCCACTGGATTCCCCACATGTGCGATGCTGTAGAGCATGTAAGTGTGTTTGAGTGTTTACGAGAGAGAGAGAGAGAGAGGAGAGGAGAGGAGCAGACGAGGATGAAGTAGGAGAGATTGCTATGACATTCACCAGGTCTTGATCGGAGAAATCACGGAAAACATCCGTTCAGAGCAGCTACCGCTAGAATTCTCCTCCAGGCTGGTTGAATGCGACCCAGCTGTGTAGCTCGTATTTCATTATAAGGGAAAAATTACAAAAAAATGGATCATTTTTTCGAGAGGAGATAGGTTGATTTCTGTCCTTTTCAAAATTGCTTGAAACTTGTTAGCGTTCAACATCACCAGGTCACAAACTGACATAATTTGCGTTGCGCTGCGTGCGACAGTTTTTGTGTTTCATGGGCTGGAATCGCAATTAACGCATCTCATTAAACTTCAAAATGTTGAAACAAACTTTCCTCTATGTTTGGTTACACACAAACCGCACTGATGCTGCTTTCAAATGCTGGGAAAATGGAGGAATGTGAACTAGAACGCGGTGATATGGGTCAAACAACATGTAGAAATTTCATACTGAGACCATATCGAGTGACCATTTTGTGTTCATTTTACAAGTATTGTAAACTGAGTTACGAACACATTTAATTTCTTTTTAATAAAAATGATTGTTTGATAATATAATTTTAAAAATATAAACCATTCTCATTTGTGTTCTTAAAAATGTGATTTTTCGATCGTGTAATTCACAAATAAAAAAAATCCAGGTAAACCACATATGAAGCCACAAAATGTGCCATTGTCAGCCATTATAAATTTTCGTATTCTATAGAAATAATGTATTTTGATAGTAGATTCCAGATAAAAAATTATAGTACAATTGTGTGGATTTCTACAATCAGTACCATCTTAGAATATGTGTTTAAATTTACCTCTTTTGCCATTGTTAAATGTTACCTGAAATAAGTCACATTTAAATGATAATCACATAATGAATTAGAAAATTAAATATAGACTCACGCAGGATAAATAAATGTAAACTTGTGTGTTCTAAAAGAATGCTTCTAATGTTGAATTCCGGTAAAATGGATATTATTATGAAACGAATTATGTTTTAGTAATATCACGCTCGTTTTATACAATAAACATATCCAAAGTTGGAGATGAAGAAATGTTCCCAACAAATTTTGAACTGGTTCACAACACTGTCCCGGCGCTCTTGTCCTTTTATACTCTTCCTGGCGTCTAGACTACAGAATGGTCGAGAGATTAATGAATCGACTTTGAGGATTAAGATCTTATCAGCTTTTTGAAGAACGTGAACAAAAGAAGTATTGATGCTTTCTTGCCAGAGAACTGCTATTAAATTACTTTTCAGACAGGAAAAACATTTAACCCTTTTATCGGCTCTCGTTCACTCTCCTTTTCAGTTTTTCTCTTCATGGTTTATCTTTACAGATGACTGAATAATTATTTCAAGAATCAAAAACGCGTGAAATATATTTCTCTCCCAATACTCTTTATTATTTAAGGTTATTAGAACTAAATGAAACGATCGCTCGAAAAGAAAAATGGTTCCTTGACATATTAGTGATGGTTTTAAGAATAAAATTCCATCTAAAGAAGCAAAATGAAGTTCATATTAATATTATGGACATTTTATTCCTCTACGTGTACTGAAGTATGATCAATAACATAAAATTATGATATAAGAATACAGACATACTTATTAACAAATACTGGAGAGAAAGCAATGCGTCGGAAAGAACCAAGAGTGAGAGATCTGGAGTGAAAGATTGCGAAGAAGATACTCCGTGAGTCAGCATGAGTCAGTGAGAGAGTACAAGAAGAATAAAAGAACACCAGCAGTGTGAGAGGCAAACTCTTGTGGCAGAAAGATATCGCATATCGCATCAATAGGGGAAAAAAAACGATACCATCTGAGCAAGAAGAAAGGGAAGAGAGAGAAACAAGGAACAAGAGCGAGTGATTCAACAAAAAACAAGGGCGCCAATGGGCAAGCGCCAGCGCGTGAGGCAGAGGAAGGAAAGGGACAGATCAAAGGGAGAGAAAGGAAAAGAGAAGGCATGGAACCTCGTCGTGTGAGGAATAAAGAGAGAAATACGTGGGCAGTGTTGTAGTTAGAAGGGATGGGGGGAAGGGGCGGTCTGCCCCGGGTGTCACCATTTCAGGGGTGACACCCATTAGAACATTTTATAGATGGAATTATATTAGTAGTTTATGCAACCAGATTATAATGTTAAGCTTTATTGCATGAGTAAATGTTTCAGAAATGAGCGACGTTAGGAGCGAATTTTCAAATTTGCACGACTGAAATAAAGCTGCATTATAAACTAATTGCATTCGCTATTTTTTTTGTATAACGTCATTATAACTTTATAAGAGAATAAAATTTAATTTTGCGAAACAACTTTCTTCTGACGTCTCGGGTATTTGACATCCGTGCGAAGAAACGGTGGTCGGCTGTTCCGTTTACCTTTACCTCCCCACGGTTTTCTCGCTGCGATTGGCTGAACGAATGATGACGCAATCATTCGGGCCCTGAAATACGTCATTTGTATTGTAAAATGCCCAATTGTGAACGATTTCTTGCATCAGAAAATATCGTTTATAAATCTGGTACACAAAAAATATTTATTTAAAAATTATATTTCAATTATTCTGAATTACAAACATTTTTTAAATATATTATAAATAAATCTCATGTAGGACATTCTTTGCCGAAACGGACAAAAAAAAGAAGGTTCGTAACTCATTCAAACAGTAATATTTTCGGATTCAGCAAATTCAACTCTAATATCTTCAGGTAGAAGCTGAATGTTAAAAAATTAGCAAAAAATTGTAATGGACCTACCGTTTTCCCAATAAAAACAAATTGTCAGATAAAAACAACTGTTCATCACAAATTTTGTAATAAAAATGCTCGTAGTTCTGAATCTTTTCAATAACCAAGAATGAAATTTTGTGGACGTAAAGTACAAGTATCTAAGAGTATTTTAGTTTTAGAAAATCGAAAAAAGACCATGACGTATTTTCACAACCGATTTTTAAAGATTTTTACCCATTTATGCCCTCTATGACCTTTCAGTGACCTTGAAAAATGTTTGTTGTGCAATTTTTCTGTTGCTTGATATCACTAGATAGTATTAACAAAATATTAGACGAAACTTACATTGCAGTCTTAGCTAGGAATTTTTTAATGCAACAAGCCCGGAAAATGTATTAAAATAATTAAAAAATTGAATTACTTTTAGATACAAATAATGTTCCAAAAAATCAAAAAAATATTTTGTTCGTGTTTTTGTTCATGTCATCCTGAATACGAAAATATTTTTTGCATGATTTCCGAACCTTCGACATATTTTTGGCCGTTTTGACAAAGAACGTCCCATTTTCAAATATAATTTTATTTTTATTAAATAATGAATAAAATATTCAGTAATATATATTTTTATATTAACTTTTTAATTTTTTTTGGGGGGACACCATTAGTTTGGCTCCGGGTGACACCAACTGAAGCTCTGCTCCTGGGCGTGCTGCGGAGAGCCTCCGCGAGAGGTTCGACCGCCGCGCAAGGGGGATTCCCCGGGGGCGAGGAACCTCCGTCTTTGAGGGATTTTTTGGTGCGTCAGCGTCGCCTGTGGTAAAACTTACTTACTCGCATGAGAAATAATGATCTCGCCATTTATGAAACTCTAAATAGGAGCATTGCACGCGCCTTGCAGTGGCTGGAGGCGAGGAAGAGCATGCCTCTATCTACAGTGCGACCATTGGTCCGGGAGCGGAGGGATTTGGACTCGGCGAACGAGGCAACGGAGGCCGGAGAAATCGAGAAAGATCACCGAAGAGGGATGGTGGCTTTTAGCAACCGGAAGGTATACATTGTACTCACGTTATAGTAGATACTGGAACTGCTCGCTGCGGCTCTGCTACATTCTTGACATCTAAATAAGTTCTGGTTCACTCGGTACAGGATGTCCTGTGTTATGCAGAGATCTTTTTCTATATATTGTGCCTTAATTCTTGTGGGGATTTGAGACATATGTGTGATCTTTCAGGAATCCCCAAAGAAGGGAATTGTTCGGAGACAGATCAGGAGAGAGGGCAGGCCACAAACAACGTGTAATAAGTCTGTCTCCATAAATGGCATGTAAACCGTTAAATTAAACTGAAACAGTGTGTTCGGTTGCGGAGTCCTGTTGAATATGACCGTAATTACGCTTTTCATTTGTCAGCATTTGGAAGAAAAGCTCCAGGATACAATGCACACATTTTGCGTAAGTGTCCCACAGGAACACTTTCTGTTTGAGAGTGAACGTCGAGCGATCCATCACAAACCGACTATTCACCAAGACTGGACAGCGCGCCTTTTGCAGGGGGAGACCTTGAGCAGCGCCCCCAGGGGAGTTGAGCGCCCCTTCCCGCGGCGAGGGTTGGCCGTCGGCCGAGCAGAATTTTCCACGATCGCGGCACACTAATATTATGTATCTTCAAAATGTAAATGTAACTTCATTATCCGTGCACGTCTTCTAGAATTCATTGGGAAATATAGATAATCCAAATTATCGTTCTCCATGATGTCGTCCATGATTCCTTGACGAAGGACATGATGAGGGATAAGAGCCCAAATTTATTGCTGATTTATCCTTGAAAATAGATTTTGGAGCGAATATTTTGTTAACAATCCTTGCCAAAAACGCTCATTTTCTTCCTGTATTCAAAATTCAAGTAGTATATGGCTTAGGATAGGGATCACAGAAATTTGAAAACGTGCACAGAATTTACTTCTCCCCATTGCACGTCATACGCACTTTTTAAGTGTTTTTGGCGTAAAGTAAACAAAAAAACAAATAAACAAACAAACAAACAAACAAATAAACAAATAAATAAATAAATAAATAAATAAATAAATAAATAAATAAATAAATAAATAAATAAATAAATAAATAAATAAATAAATAAATAAATAAATAAATAAATAAATAAATAAATAAATAAATAAATAAATAAATAAATAAATAAATAAATAAATAAATAAATAAATAAATAAATAAATAAATAAATAAATAAATAAATAAATAAATAAATAAATAAATAAATAAATAAATAAATAAATAAATAAATAAATTAGTCGCACAGTATAAGCAGCCACCATGACGCGGCATCGCCATCTTCCGATTGCGGTGTTCCGCTCGCGGCCCGGACGAGGCTGCGCAAATGGCGGCGGCCTTCAGTGGAAAACATAGTGGAAATACATGGGTGGGCTACTTTGGAGCACCGATTTTTGCTCGTTCCGAGATGCACCAGTTTGCGTCACGAGCCATGTGACCACAGCACGGGCATTTCGTTTCAAATGCCAGACCAGACGCTGGCCGCCATGTTGCATCGAGAGCGAGACGTGTTGAGGAACATTTTGAAAGTGACGTAAAGTGAGAATTTTCAACGGTGACCAACTAAAAAGAACACAATGAAAATGCAATATTTAAAAGAAATGTTTCATATATCTGTTTCAATGTCTTGCAAGATGGGGATGATTTTGGTATCTGGCTGCATTTAAAATTTCCGCTATATTGCATTGCCTGAAGCTCATTGATACGATGCGCAGAATCTTTGTCATGTTTTTCCATCATGGTGTAAAGTAGTGATGTGACATCGATAACAAAACATTGATGCTAACAAACATCGACCTTCAAAATTAAAACATCTATGTTAATAATACATCAACCAAAAACCATCGACGTTTTTAAACATCGTTGTTTTAAAGGTGGGTTAGTAATCTATAACAATAAATTCATGGGCACCCGAATAAAATTTGACAGTAGCTATATTTATTAATTCAACGTTAAGATTTATCTGAAAACATAGTTTTAAAAAATACCAGAACAATGGGTAAAACTAAGCCTGAGAGTCCAGTCATCTGAAAGTCCTCACTTCTCCGAACAAGGATGTGAGAAGAAAGGGGGAGGTCCTACTACTGCAACCAGGGCGTGACACATGCGTTAATCGCTTTTCCATAAGTATAATACAAAATACGAGGAAAGGCGTAGGAAATATTGGATCAGGGCATTGGGATCATCTCGAATGAGTAGTAGTCTGCTTTTTAAATCTAGTACAAAGGGCGTTCCTTTGATTCGAACACATAAACTGACAATTGGTTATTATTTCACATATAAACTTTTACATTGTGATTAAGATAATTATCATCTGCAAACAAAACATCTAAAACGTAATACATGGAGCACGAAATATCGATGAGAAAAAAAACTCGATTCAATATATCGATGTTTAAAACATTGACGTTTTGAAACCATCGACATCGATGTCGTGTCCCTGGTGGAAAGAGCATTGCATTCTTCTCGGAGACAAATAGTAAGCTCGTCTGCCGCAACGAGGAAAAATCATACCCACTTACAGGCACAGCGAGCGCGCTAATTGACAAACCTTGGATGCTGGGATGTAAATCCTGGTAGCACCTTGTGGAATTTGAGGTCAAGAAATCTGGTTTTTATTTATTGTTCCTTTGATTCCGAAAAAAATGATATTTCTTGCCAGTATGTGAAGTAAATTATTTTCTCGAATACGTTGACTGTCAGAATTCATGTTTTGTGCATCCTAGATCTCCAAGAAATGTGTTTTCATCAAAACGTCCGTCCGTCTGAATGTCTGTTAGTGAACAACGCTATAACTTAAATCGTACACAACTATTATTATAATGTAAGTTACAAATAATACGAGAAAATAAGAGATGTTGAAGGACCAATTTTATTTTGAATGTTCCGTGTAACAACTAGAACTAATTCTAGATTTCTTTGCGCACGAGATCTCTTGTTTCAAAAGAGAATAATAACATCATATATGACTCGCAATGGAATGAAGATAATCATGCCTGTATTTTGTAAAGTATGTAAAATGCAATCACTTTTTTGAAGGTAATGAACTATCCTCAAATTAATCCAGTGGTGACAGCAGAGATATTGTCATAATTAATAATGATTATTAATTAAAGATCAAAGAGGTATTAAGCACAAAGTACAGACTTTGTGGTTGATACCTCCTCAATCCTCAGTTAACAATCATCCTCAAATTAGTTTTCAAATGAATCATGAAACATTCTCTTTCCCGTATAGTATATGCTTTCGCGCTTTATATCATCTGATATTATCGCACAATATTTGATTTGATTTGACATGCTAATAATATTTTAAGCTTATAAATTTTTCATAAAAGGTTTTATTTTATTTTCCTTTATAATATATATAACTACAACTTTCATGTAGTTTTTCACTCATTTGATATTAAATATAGTTCGCAAAAACTAAATACACGCTTTTATCCAATCATTCTTTGATTATGAACAATCAAAGAACAAAGTACCCGTACGTCAGTTTGGAATGTTTATTATTTGTTCTGTAGCATTACTGAAACTTTTGTAAGCGCTACAATTATTTACAAACAATTTTTTATTTCCAAAAACTTCTATATCCGAAGGCTGTCCATCTTCTAAAACTCAAAATGTACGAAGAGCTCTAGTATGTCACTGAAAATGTCAATACTATTGTTATGTTGACTCGGGAACTTTAATTTAATATTCTCTTATGAAATGCAGGTGTTATAACAAATCGCTGACAGGATATGATTTATTCTATAATACAGAGCTGACTCACAAAATGTCCTTCAGATCGACAAATCGTTAAATTATATTCCAGGGTATTTAATGCTCATTAATTACCGCTACTGATGCCACCGCTAAATACAAGTAATGCCGGTACAGCAAAGGAGCTTTCTGACATCACTCCAGAATCGGTTCTGCGTTTTCCCAATTATCGTTATGACGTTGACGGTGTCATTATCGCACAAAAACCGTTCAATAGCTCAAAACAGATACTTTTCGGTGATTTTAAATTCTAATTCATGCAATAACTCAGGAGCTTTTTAAGAAAACGTATCTTAAAAAAATAAAATGTTTTAGTCGTTTTTAAATTTATACAATGTGTATAGCCATTTGAAACAAACCTTACAAACTGAGCTTGCCTCAAAATAATTTAACTTGCGCAACAACGCGACAAAACGATAAGACGCAGAATATTTCAGAGAATCTTAATAAACGTGAAACAGATCGTACACGATCTTTCCTTCCTAATCCTTATACGCGCACACCCTTACATTTGCATGAACTTCACAACCACCCAGTCGGGAGCTTAGACTTGTTCGGAATTGATTGATTGACTGATTGTTTCGTGTTTCCGGGCGCGTCAACTGCTTTGGTCATTAGTCCCGTTAGTGTAGTGCATGTTTTTCTCGGGAAAAGGCGGTGATCTTCCCCCGCTGGATGGTGAGATCCGGCGCCGATCTACCGTCGGCTAGTGGGGTTTCCCCCTAACCAGGACTCTCCCACCAGCGGGGCGCCCCAGCCGAAACAAGCTCTAAGCTCCCGACCGGTCTCCCGGAATATGTGGTAGTGTAGTGCATGTTAGTGTAAGTGAGCGTGTGTAAGGGGAGAGGATAGGACAAGGAAGAGGAAGGACAGATCGCGCGCGGTCCGTGGCCCGTTTGGTAGGGTACTGCTCCGGCATTCACCTGGTGTTGATCGGAGAAACCACGAAAACTACCGATCAGAGCAACCGGCCGCTAGACTTCTCCTCCAGACAGCGACTGAATTCGACCTAGCTGAAAAGCTAGTGTCGAAAATCCTGCCGCCATCAGGACTCGAACCTAGGACCTCCCGGTCAGAGGCGCTGCAGTGACATCAGTCGATGCACTGAGCTACCGCTCCCGGTGCTTCTTCTGAATGCGACAGTGCTCTGCTTGGGGAAAGACCTCAGGGAGGGAACCGGCAGGCCGTCGAGTAGGTCGGTGTCGTATCTCACTTTCGAGCGGCGGTGGAGCGCCATCGCCTCCTGGGATACAACAAGCACTACACGTACGGAGATCACACAAGTTGTCGCGCGCGGAATTAAAACACCCGCTAATTTAGGTACTCCGAAACTAAGATTCTCCTGTTCCGAGCTCACATACTTGAAGCTATCATGCCTTTTGATCTATCTGATCACAGGCAAAACCACCACACTCTACAAGACACTTTGCACACAATCCTTAAGGGCGCTCAAAGCAGTTGCCGCCGTAGTGCTTATTTCGACTCTGAGGGTAGACTGGAAAACTAACCCCGAGCTTGCAGAGTGGCCCTACCTAGGCATGATTGGGGAGATGGGTACCGACTTGTGTGCCTGGTAGGAGCATCAGGGCTACCTTAGATATGAGGGGACCGAAATGACCTAGGTGTTCGTTATGAGACGAGCCAAATCCCTATGGGTATGACTATGAAGCGTACCTGGGAGGCCTTGACACTTTCGAACGCAAATATGTGACAAACGAATCTAACTTGTCGAATTATAAAACTTCTTTAAGTGGCTCGGGGATTCAATTGATGTAACTGCAATGCATCTGATCGGGAGGTCTTAGATTCGAGTCCCGACAGTGGCAGGATTTTCGCCACTAGCTGGGTCGAATTCAGCCGGTGTCTTGAGAAGAATTCCAGCGGCCGGCTGCTCTAATCGGTAGTTTTCCGTGGTTTCTCCGATCAACACCAGGTGAATGCCGGAGCAGTTCCCTAACAAACGGGCCACGGACTGCGCGCAGACTTTTTCTTCCAATTCCTTGTCCTATCCCCGCCACTTACTTACACACGCTTACACTTACATGCACTACACTACCGCCGGATCATTCTCAGCGCGCGATCTTTCCTTCTTCTTTCTTGTCCTATTCTTATCCCTTACTTACACACACACTTACATGCAATACTCCACCACACATGTCGACAGACCAGTCGGGAGCTTCAAGCTTGTCTGGCTGGCGCGGTGCCCCGCTGGTGGGAGATACCTGTTCGGCGCCGGATCTCGCCATCCAGCATGGGAAGATCACCACCTCCTTCCGAGGAAAATATGCACTATACTTACGGGAACCATGACCCTATTAGTTTACGCGCCCGGAATCATTAACAATCTATCAACCCCGCTTGCGGGAGATACCTGGTTGTGGAAAACCCCGCAAGCCATCGAATAGGTCGGCGCCGGATCTCGCCATCCAGCAGGGGAAGATCACCGCCACCTCCCTCTCTAAAAACACACGCACTACACTTACGGAGACTAATGACCGTAGCAGTTGAAGCGCCCGGATACACTAATCAATCAATCAATCAAACGAATTATAAAACACTGAGTGACGTCGTTGTTTGCGGTGGATTTAATTCGACGCGTGAATGTGTGGACACGTGCGTAGAAAGCGATTAGGTAACAGGGGCAGCGGCAAGGGCGCGCGGGCGCTGCGGGCGAGTCCCGCGTCAGAGCGAGCCGAGTTCGAGGTGCGGGGCGCGGGCGGGGGTCGAAGTTCGTCACGCGCTGTCAGCCGCAGCGGCTTCGCTCCCGAAGCGCCTCCCGTCACCGCCAGTCGCCCTCCCCCTTCCCCCCCCCGCCGCCCACGGGAAATGAGGCCACTTTTTTGTTCATTGCGGGAAAGCGACGGTAATGAATTGTACGATAATCACTCGCTTCAAATGCGTTTTGTTTAATGTTTTGTGGAAAGTTCGCAGGGTACCTAGCGGTTTCAGGTATGGGAGAGGGTAAGCTTTACGTAACGTTTTTTCATTTTGCGTACTGCGACGTTATGTAAATTTTGGTGAAATGGCGTATATAAATCCCGGCGCATTTTTACTTGACTGGGCGATAAGAATTGTGAATCCGAACGGCACTTTTTATTGTGACCAATCCACGTCTTTAACCATTAGGTTTATCACCTGATTTCACATCATTGCTAATTTAAGGGAAAATGTGATATCTTCACACCACGTTCAATTTTTAATTTTGTTGCTCTATGAGTGCTGAATTCATCGATAATTTGAAGAAGTGGCAAAACTAAAAAAGGGTAAAGAGTGGTAAAATATTTGGCAAATATCAACTAATATAAAGATTAACCATAGATGTGGATAGCATTATAAATTACACCATCATAAGACAGATAGTGTAACGTGATGGTTTTGTAAGGGAAGCTGACTTGAAAAATAATTTGTATAGTAAAAAATTAATAAAATGCCCTTATTCAACAACTGCTCCTGGAAAAGCCACCTAACCCTCGGATCAGAGGGAAGTCTCCTCCGGACAGATCCGGAGCTTATGTGGCTTCCTGCATCAATTCATGTCACTGTAGTGCCTCTGACCGAAAGATCCTAGGGTTTGAGTCCCGACGGTAGCAGGATTTTCGACACTAGCTACATAGGTCGAATTCAGTCGCTGTCTTGTGGAGAATTGTCGCGTTCGGCTGCTCTGTTAGTTATTTTTCCGTGGTTTCTCCGATCAACACCGGGCGAATGCCAAAGCAGTATCTTAACAAAAGTACCGTGCACGGCCCGCGATCTTTCCTTCCTCTTCCCTGTCCGCTCCTCATCCCTTACTTACATTAATTTAGACGTAAATTCACTACACTACCACACACGTTAGGAGCTTAGAGATTGTCCCGCCAGGTGGGAGACATCTGGTTGAGGGAAACCCCGCTAGCTGGCGCGTAGGTCGGCGCCGGACCTCACATCCAGTTGGGAAAGATCACCGCCACCTCCTGAGAAGAAAAGCACTCACTACACTTACAGTACTAATGAATTTAGTATTTAACGCGCCCGGAAACACAAAATATTCAATTAATCAATCAATTCTCCGGATCCTGGCAGAGCCATTGTCGCATGCCCTGTAAGGCCTCACTCACAATGCAAACTTAAACGTAACGTAATGCCGTAAAAACAGTAAAATTTACACGTAAAATCAAGCATTCACAATGGCGAACGAAGCTGGAACGTACGTTTTTCCTGAAGCAATCATATTTCAACGTAATGAAATTTGATCGATTCATTTCTAGCGTGGTAGACAGATCTTTTCACTGTGGTTTCCGGCTTCTTCTTCGATTTTCTAATCGATTTGTGTGCGTATATATATATATATATATATATATATATATATATATATATATATATATATATATATATATATAATAAATGCGAGTAGCTGTTGTATTAGTGCTCGCATTTCCTTTATTTTATAAACTAGTACTCTCTTGTACCAAATTTAGAGTAATTCGTCGAACGTAATTATTTTATTCACCACGTCAAGTTAAAGTCACAAGAAAATAGCCTAAATTCTTACTTTGAATTCACTACTTGCATCAAATCCGTTCGCAAACTGGATCAGTACATAATAGTAATGAAATTATATAACCACAAACTACCTGAACACAATCTTAAATCTACCAGGTTCGTTTCTTTCATGCAGCTCTCTGATTAGTCTTACGTCGGTAGAATTCCGACGTAAACTTAACGCAAAAGCTTGGTGCTTGTGAACTCTTAAATATAGGGCTTTATGTCTACGGTTACGTCAAGGCATTGTGAATGGTTCCGCTTAATAACTCATTTCTATGTTTTGCGGCTACGTTGCGTTTACGTTTAAGTTTGCATTGTGAATGAGGCCTTGGGCTACTGGCACAGAGTAGTCGAAATATCTGACGCACGCTACTGGACGACTGCGAGCAAAATCGCCCTACTTATTTCATCCGAAATGCACCTGAATATTGCACTGGAATTCGGCCGAATATCTCCATAGTTCCGCAGTTCATTTTTTGAGAAATTTGCAAGAGGTACGCTCAAGACCATCTACATGTGTTGGAAGTAGCTTTGATATTACAGATGGCCTTGACTCTCCAAATGATTTCGGACGAATGAACCGACAAAATCAAACGAAACAGATCTTCGTCCGACAGCCGATGTTTTCGGACGCCGTCGGAAGAGAACGTTCGGGCTCAATATGACCATTTCCAGTTACTAGCACGTGGTTAAACGAATCGGGCATTTCTCACGAAAAAATCCGACGTCTGCCGACCGAAATGTTGGCCACAATCGGTTAAACTGTGACCGCCACCTAAAGCTACGGCCACAGTAAACCCGAAATATCGGTCGCTTGCTACCGGACAATTGCGAGCGAAATCGTCCGACCTATTTCGTCCGAAGAAAAACACCCAAATGTTGCACCCGAAATCGTCCGAATATTCCCTTCTTTGAAACACTTGCGAGGAGCCCGATAAAAGTCATCTAAATATATTAGAGATATTCTATGTATTACAAGATGGCTTTGACTCTCCAGCTGATTTCGGGCGAATGGAACCGACAAAATCAAACGAAAAAGATCATCTTCAGACAACCGATGTTTTCGGACGCCATCGGAAGAGATCGGTCGTATTCGATATGCCCATTTCCATTTACTAGCACGTGTTTGGACGAATCGGGCGTATCGGACGCAAACGTCCGACGTCGGCCCACCGAAATTTCGGCCACCATCGGTTCCACTGTGACCGCCGCGTAAGAGGCCGGCCGCCCGGCGCTGCCCTCTCCGGGCGCGCGAGGAGTAATTTGCGAGCCGTCAGCCGAGAACGAGCGAAACCGCGGTCGCCACCGCCGCCAGGGGATGCGCCCCGCCGCGGATCGAGATTTACGGCCCAGCGGCTCTTAAAGCCCGCGCCCCCCTGGCCTCGGCGCGGCGCCCGCACCACACCCGCGACCGCGCACGCACCTCTGCCCCCCTGCCGGTTGAGGTGGCTCAGAGAAACAACTGATGTCACTGCAGTGACTCTGATACGGTTGATTGATGGATTGATTGCCAGTGATTCCGGGCGCGTCAACTACAATGGTCATTATTCCCGTAAGTGTAGTGCGTGTTTTGCTCGGGAGAAGGCGGTGGTCTTTCCCCGCTGGGAATGGCGAGATATGGCGCCAACCTACCGTCGGCTAGCGGTGTTTCCCCCTAACCAGGACTCTCCCAGCAGCGGGGCACCGCCCCAGCCGGGACAAGCTCTAAGTTCCCAACCGGTCTCCCGGAATAGGTGGTAGTGTAGTGCATGTTAGCTGACACTATGATCCTAGAGTAAGAGTCCTGACGGAGGCGAGTTTTCGACACTAGCTAGATTGGTAAGTCGAATTCAGCTGCTGTCTGGTGGAGAATGCTAGCGTCCGGTGGCTCTGAAAGGTGGTTTTCCCTGGTTTCTCTGTTCAATATCTGATGAATGTTGGAGTAGTTCCCTAAAAAAAGGGGGGACACGGACCACGCGATTTTTCCTTCATCCTTTTCCCTTCCTCGTCTTTTACTTACACACACTTACACTCACATGCACTACACCACCAGGTGGAGGGTCAATTCGGCATTAGTCCAGCGGCATCGGCTTGTCCCTGCTGATGTGGCCCACCGTTAGTGCAGATACCTTAAGTAGGAAACCTCGCAAACCGATATATATCGATATATAGGTCGGTAACAGATATTCCCTTCTCGCTGCCGAGAAACACCACCACTTCTCGGAATATAGCATACACTACTCTTACAGAACTAATGACCACAATCATTAACGAAATATATTAAATATAGTTCCCATACGTTCAACTGTATGAACCTTTTATGTAATCCGATTTACCTCAGGCATTTACCTGCATCTGTAGAAATATTGTTTCGTTTCTTGGGTGAACGAATTGAATGTGATTAGGAAAGGTGTTTCGGATGATTTAATTTTTCCGGGCATTTTGATAGATTTAGTTTGCTAGCAACAAGTACAATGAGGATTTTGCGCCTTTCGAGAATGCACCATCCTTAGCCGGGTTTGAACTCATGGGCTTTGGTTTAGGATGCCATTGCATTAAATCCCATATCTTTGCGGTCGGCTGGTCGGAATTTCTAGATCTTTTTAAATTTCGAATCTAAAACTTGGCAGGGCTCTTTGCGCAATTTCTTGCTTTGGGGAGAGATCTTAGATTGAGCAGTGGAATCAACAATCTTCCTCTGTTCGGGCTTATGACTGAAAGAGTCATTCCCTTGTCTCTTCAATTTGCCAAGCACAATCCAAGACGGAATTGCCGTAACGAAATATAATCTAATTCGAAACATCCAGTTGGAAACTCAAAGCGGTTTTCCATTGTTGCAGAATTGAACATGCTTATCACATCGAGCCAAAGAACTTCAAGGACATATACGTACTAATATGAATATGTTCAACATTCACACACTCATCGCAGATATAAACGAGAGTTGAGCTCTGTTAATTACTTTATAAAATCGTTTGACGTACAAACGTTTTTCGTCACTTGCTTTCAATTCCAATTTTGTATTGCCATCCTTTAAAAACGGAGGTTAACATTCACATTAAAATGAACGACTTCCCATTCTCATCAAATTCGAGTTAAAAGACTTTATACACTTTTAATGTGTTGAACAAACTGAAATACCTGGGAAACTAGTGTAGTACAATGTAAGGGAATAATGTCTTTTGAAAAACATAATCTACTTAACACTAATATGAGGGGCCATACTTATTTTAATCTTCCAATGGTATAATTGTAAGGGTAGGCATAATACAGAAAGAAATTCTGACAATCCAGTTAATTTGCTCCAGGGGAAAGTGATATTTATAAAACTAAAAATTTTGAAATTATCTATTACTCTTACAATAATTTTTGAATCAGCACTGGTATAAGTTTTACGTGTAATTTTACTTTTTCCTTTATTTGTTCCAGGATTTTGATGAAGTCAAACAACTGGAAGAACTGAAAAATTCCTTAGGTAAGTTATTTTTTCAATATTTTCTTCAAATTACTAAATTAGAAATATCTTTAATATTAAAATTAAATTCCGTAATTTTTCTGCATTTCTTTAGGCAAAACCTTTTCTCTGCTGAAAACTCACTCTGCCATGTTTTCCGATGTAAATGGACAACGAGAAGGACATTCTGAAACTCGAGAAGAAGGTAAGTTTGGCGCCCATTAAATGGTGGTCGACAGTTTAGTTAGTGATTAAAGAAGTTCGAGAGATAATGAATATCTTTTCCTTGATAAATACCTGATTATCTGATGATTGTGTGGCCACATCTTATCATAGAAAAACGAAACTGAGGTTAACTTTACTTTCCCAAGAGGATCTTTTAACTACGGGCGCGTTAGCACAGTTGTGAGTCCGCATCGAAAACTGAAACTTTGTAGGAAAGGGTTTTTCATACATCGCAAAGAGGTTCAGATTGTCGTTTTATATTGACGGATATTTTAGAAGGTGTAAAGATCCAATCTTGTTTTTTAACAATCACCTTTCTATTAATTTTCAAGGCAACTTTAGAAATTTAAAATGACGTTGAAAAAACGTTTCGGAGGTATCAATATTTGTCTCCATCTTCAGACTACTATTAAACAAAATAAAAACAAAAATTAAAAGACAGGCTCACATCACGACTTTTATTTTTGTTTTTATTTTGTTTAATAATAGTCTGAAGATGGAGCGATGGAGATGGGCAAATATTGATACCTCCGAAATGTCATTTGAATGTTATTTTACAATTATAAAGTTGTTTCGAAAATTAATAAAAAAGTGTCAATAAACAAGATTAGACCTTTACACCTTGTAAAATATCCGTTTGTAGACTAGGTCTTCGTATATAAGGTTCGAATCCTGGCAGTGGCCACCAACAGCTTCGTAGCTGGGTCGGAAGACCCCAATATATCTATGAGCAAGCTCTTGCACCTTGAGCAACCGTTTGCACAACTTAAATAAATTTTTGAGATAGTAAGAAACAAAGTTTGCAATTATTAATAGATGCTGTATTTTACGTCATTCATTGTAAAATGTACGCATGTATTTGGTTATTGGGTCGGTAGTCCAACTTTGCCGGCCAGCTTCCGGTGTCCTCCATGCCTGGGACTAGTTAAATTCCCATGCTTAGGAGTAAGAGTGACATGAGGTGAACATGACGTATTCTTTTCACCGTAACTAGCAAGATCCGCCTGCTTAAGCTTTTCTTCGTCACACAGCTACAGAAACTGGGTCGACTTTAAAGGAAAGCTGCTACAACTCTATTTTTGCCTCAACCGGGAATTGAACCCGGGACCACAGCACGGGAAGCTAGTACGCCGCCATTCTAGAGACTAATTGTGAAATAAGAAACAAAAAAGAGAGTAGTAAAACAAGTGAAATTACAAAATCTTCGAAGCAGATATTTCGAAAGGAAAAAAAACAATCACTGCATAAGCGCGGGCGATATATTTTTCTAAATGCGCGTGAAGGACAAAAATAAGTTACTTTATTCACCGTTTTTAAATCAATTTATCTGTCCTGCTTGGAGATACAATGGCCAAAATAAACCATAACCTACAGAGACGTCTCGACAAAAAAAGGCTATGAAATAGTTTCAAAGTAATTCATATAAATAACGATAGCTGTTCTTTATTCTACATTAAGAACTGTAGCAGTAATCAAGAAAGAATAAAAATTATCAATTCGTTTGACTGGCATGACGTCGTCTGCACTCAGTCGTTTCCCTGCCACGAGCAGCACGTGCTCCTTCCTTTCCCTTCCTGCCCTCTCTCTCGCGCTAATGGAACATTGGGAAGAGTGAAGGATAGCGCCAGGAAACATACATGAAAAGAACTACCTACAAACCATTCGTTTACATGTCTTCAATCAGTTTTAATCTCAACGTGTTCTCTGCTTCATCCAACATTTCGTAAAGATCCTTAAATATATTCCGTAAATATAATCTGGATTTCGGTAGATAAATATTCGAATCATTTTCAGAAACCTATCGACCATAATAGATCTAGGCAACTATTGAAATGTTTGTCACATACTATCTCTTCCCATAGTACTAAAATTAAATTTTACTTAGGTTATATTTTTTATTAACTATATGAATTTTATTATTTTGATTGGCTGTAATTAGAAATTATCTGCGATGATTTTGCCGAAGTGAAACAGGTGATCTACCTTAAAATGGGTGAAGAGAAATCAAATTTGCAAAACAGTATTTGTTTCGAGCCAGGTTGTTTTACATGCGGAAGAAGATGATGACAATTTCTTCGAAATTTTCTAGAAAATTCTCATTTTTGCCCATTTAAAACTTGTGAAATTTTATAATAATTTGTAAAAATCTAAAATTCAACAGGAATATATTTTTTTTATTTTAGAGAAGATTGAAATGGAAGTTGAAAGTTAATGTCAGCGGGTAAGAGGGAACGACTATATGACATTTCCGAAATATTCTGAAACATAAACTTTAACTTAAACTTCATAAAATAGTAAAGTAAAATAATATAATTCTCCATTTGGGGGTTTCATTGCTTTTGAATGCAAAACAAAGTTAGATTAGGTTCCACCAAGATCCTTTACAACTTCTTACCCTACGGGGCTTATCATTAAATAATAAGTGGATGAACTTTCCAAACTATCTACTTCCCCCAGCTGTAATCTCTCACAACCTCATGAACATATTGTAATCATGAAGTACAAACTATAGCTTTACAATATTCGTGAAGTATCTTCACTCTAAAGATTAAAGAAGTAGCTTCGAAATGTAATTTTCGTTCGTTTAGTGAACATTAGAATGTTCTTAAGATTGTCCACTGACAGGCAGATGGATCGACAGTTGACAGAAGGACGATTTAGGAAAAGAACATTTGCCTATCTTTAATGATTTGCACAGTTATTTGTCTCTAATGACATCACAATTTTTTTTTAATTGACCTTCTTTATATTTTTGACTTCGTATATAAGTGAAATTTCTCGCACAATCTGGCGATTAAACCAAACGGGCTTTTCGTGCGAAAGAGACACTTAATACCGAAGAGAGAGTACTAATCACTTTCATTAACTTATCACTTTCTTATCTTTTTTAAATGATTGTTTTTCGCTTGTTACAAAATGGAAAAAAGTCATTTGGAAACCAACACGTTGAAAATGATTATTTAAAATTGCAGTTGTAAATTTCTATTGAAACTATTTTTATTTAAAGTTCCTAGAGATAGTATGGTCCGTATAAAGTTTGACGATTTGTTCGAGCCATTTTCTTCAAAAATCCATATCTGGGTTTTAATCATAACAGTGTAAATCAAGATCGATTCCGGGATGAAAATTCAAACTTCAACACACCAAAAATGTTTTGGAATAAATCGTCTTCATATTAAAAGCATGTGTTAATAAAATGGCTCATCTTGCACTATCTTTCTGAAAATAAAGATTGGTTTCCTTCGCATAACTGAAATAACTTTTGAGGTAGTAAAAAGCAATGGTAGCATTTATTAATAGAACACGCTGTATTTCATGTCATTTTAAAATAAATGAGAAGTGAAGAGAGAGAGCAGTAAAAGAAGTGAAATGACAAAATCTTCCAAGCGGGAAATCGAAAGGAAAAAAATCAGTCGTTACGTAAGTATAGGCGATATATTGATGGAAATGCACGAAGGGCAGAATGAATTTACTATATTCTCCGTTTGTAAAGTGTCACAGCTGGCCTGCTTGCCGGTAATGTGATCGAGGTGGACCTACAGAGGTGTCTTGACAAAAATGTCTACGAAAGAGTTCAAAAGTAATTAATATAAATAAATATGGTTGCTCTTGATTCTACATTCCAAACTGAAGCAGTAATTAAGAAAAAGTTAAAATTAATAGTTTGTTTGCGAAATAACATTAGACAAATAAAACTTTTTAAATGCAATTTTTATTCATATGTCCAAATTTAACAATTCCAGATCGTCAAAAACGCTAATCAACTCAGCCATCCGCTGTTTCAAATCGCAGTACGAAAAACACAGCAACGTAGAACACAATAATCAGGAGAATAGCCGTTTAACAATATCAAAGCACGAAAACAGAAGCGAACTACATAGACGTAGAGCGTGGAACGTAAGGGAGCGAGTGCCCTCCCTTCGCTGCTTATACAGTAAACCCTCGTTAGCACGAACACATTTAACACGAATTTCGCTGTGACACGAACAAAACTTAGGTCCCGGCGAGGGATTACCATAATATGGTCGAATAACACGAATTTTTATAACACGAACTCCCATTATTTTGGTCCCCTTGGAATTAGCGTTAATGAGGGTTTACTGTATTTCGTCGTCAGTGGAGGGGTTCTCTTTCCCTCCTCGCTCTTCGTCATCTGCTCTCCGCCGCTGTCCCTCTTCTCTGCAGCGGAGGGTCAGGATATTATCCGCGCACGTTTTCTTGAGCCCTTGCTTCGCTAGTTGCGAGAGGAGTGAGCAGTTTGGTTATTTTGGAAAAAGGAATTTAATATCATATTTGTAGTTCGCTTTTCAATGCAAATTAGTTTCTATCTATTAGCCCCTCCTGACTAGCGAGTGACTCCGAAATTACCCACGCAACTTTTCTTGAACGATGACCTTGCTTCCCCCTCCCTAGAGCAATAAACAGTTGAAGACCAGAGCTCGCAGCGAGCACTGATGACAATATTCTAAACTCATTTTCATTGGCACATAATAAAATATATTTACTGTTGAAACCGAGAACTTCTGGTCGTATTTTTCTAAACAATATGTAAAGAAATGGCCAAAGCAGATCCACATCCTTCGAAGGAGATACCTCGAACTCCTGGGAAAAGTAGAACTCAATTTATTAAGAAAGTTGCGAAGGCATGACTGATATTCCAGAGATTGGCTTCGCTTCATAAAATCTAGTTGTTGGTGTTATAACTAACACCCCCACTCCACCCGCATTTCTCCAAGCCATCGTTCAAGAAAAGTTGCGTAATGTAACAGTTTGACTCACAAAATATAGGTATTTACCTACAGAATATTAAAAGACGATTGACATGCACAAACATCTAAAATGGCTTATCACGTGTCAAAGTGGGATTAGTGCCATCTGTGGCAAGTATAATGTACTACTGAGAAACAATTCTATTTGGCTGAGTTTTAACTGTTTCAGTGCGATGTAATTCACAAGGTGGAATGGTGATGCAAGGGTGAACCATACAGCAGCTGAAGCATAACACCCCCAGCTATCTTAAATTAAATTTAAAACTGCCAAATAAATATGTGGGGATAAGGTAGGGGTCCCGTATCTTGGAATGAAAATACCCGGATATTTTTTCAATGATCCATACAGTGCTGCATATTCTCTAGATATACTCTATGAAATTCACGCCGATAACCCACACATTGAGAATAACTATTAACAATTAAAGAAGTAGCAGTATAAAGCATATTTTAATCGCCTTCTTGCAACAGTTTTTGTAACACATTCAATTGCCTTAAACACTTCAAGTGTGATGTGTGAAACAACCAGGATTCAGTTCAGTTAACTTACGTATTTGTGAATCAATATATATTCAGTTGTTCAGCTACAACTTCTCTAGCCTGGGAGCTGAAAGAAGCTCCATCAGCTTGACTGTTTTTTCCTGTAGAGTACGTTTCAGAAAAAATAACTTTTTTAAACCGTGTGTAATTTTTGGAAGTAAGCTTTTTTAAATTTAAATTTATTTTATCGCGCTTTTTTAAATTTTATTTTTATTATTATTACTATTGTAATTGTTTTAACTTGCATTCATTCAGGAAAGGATTTCTGAAAGTTCTCTGGTTTGCCAAAATTAAGCTTTTATTTTATAAATTTAAATAAAAATTAATACATTTTATATATTAAAGATTATATTTTAAATATTTTTATAAATATTACAATATATAATATTTTATTAAGATTTTTATTCTTAAAGGTCTTGGCAAGATCTTTAAGTGTTTCACAACTAACACCTTCTTTCCTCTCTGGTAGGATACTGCAAACATTCACTATGTAACAAACATGTCAATAATCAAATAACAAAAATAGATTTTTTGACTTCGGTTCTAAGTAGTACATAGAAATAATTTATTCCAAATTAACTAAACCCACTTATTAATATTTGCAGATATATCTCTAATAGTAAAAAGGAAAGTTCATTCACGTAATAATTAAATATTAAATTAGCGATCTTTACACAAATATTAATACTTTTATTTACAATACTGTATACAATTTCGATCAAATTTGCAGTTTTTTCACACAGGATACTTTATGAAAGAGTCATTTACTATATCAATATTACATGTATGCATGTATTTGACATTTGGGGTCGGTTGTCCGACTTAGCCGGCCAGCAGTATCCCCCACGTCTGGGCCTAGTTTAATTTCCACTCTTGGACGGTGGGGAGCAAGAGAGACATGTGGCAAACATGACGTATTCCCTTCATCCTAACTTCATCCTACCTCCGCCCGCCCGAGCATTTCTTCGTCCCAGCTACAGAAGCTGAAACAATTTTAAAGGAAATCTACAACTCTATTTTTGTCCCGACCGGGAATCGAACCCGGGATCGCACCACAGGAAGCTAGTAAGCTGTCCATGAGTGATCTTAGGGCCCAATATTAGACGAATTCATAGTATTTGCATTCTAAGCTTTCAATCTTAGTTGTATTCCACCTGTGGTGATGGTGTATTGAAGAGAAGTGTGCATATGTCTGGGCGCGCGTCCATTCCTTTGATTTAAAGTAGATATTTATGGTCAATATGTTTCCCCTTATAAACATTTGAATTGGTTGATGGAGAAACCTCTCATGTTCCCTCTCCAAGATTTGTCAGGAGAAGGAAAAAACTGGATTACTTTACACTCAATTCTGCGCCTAACGAAAACTTAAGTCAAATATTACACTCACGGCGAACAAAAGCGATTTTCTACCGTTCGATGCGACTATATATTTTATATCGTTTGATCAAAATATCTCAAAATCTGTATAAAATGGACATGAGGGGGGTTTGTGTGCCATGCGATTCACATACGGCGCCAGAGTGTGATTCGCGACCGCGCATGCGCAGTGAGCCGCGACGGGCAGCTGGTGGCGCGGCTGCAGCAGCGCGTGGACAGCGCGCAGGAGGAGGCGGCCGCCACGCCCGCCACGCGCGTGCTCACCGAAGTGGACATCCCGGAGCGCGGCGTGCACAAGACGCTGCTGCAGGTACGAGTCCACAGCCTTCACACGCAGCCACTCGGTGGCGCCATCCAGTAGCTCCGTGTGAAGGCAGCCTTACTTAACACTCGCCTTACGCAGAGCCTCCCTTTGGGTGCCTTCACACGCAGCCACTCGGTGGCGCTATCCAGTGGCTCCGTGTGAAGGCAGCCTTACTCAACACTCGCCCTACGCAGAGCCTCCCTTTGGGTGCCTTCACACGCAGCCACTGGGTGGCGCCATCCAGTGACTCCGTGTGAAGGCAGCCTTACTTAACACTCACCCTACGCAGAGCCTCCCTTTGGGTGCCTTCACACGCAGCCATTCGGTGGCGCCAACGAGAGGCTCCGAGTGAAGGGAGGCTTACTCGCCATATGCTGAGTCTCTCTTTGAGTTCATTCTCCACCGAGAAGCGGCAAAACCCTTCGCATGCAGCCACTGCCCATCGCCACTCACCCAGAGGGAGGAAGGATTCATGAGTCACGCCGCTGTGGACTCCGTCGCCCGAAAGACAGCCAAGACCGGTTCAGTGACGCGTCCGAGTCGTCTAGTGTGAAGGCTTCCATTTAGAGCAGTGTTTCACATGCGGTGGCGCGTTTAAAGAAGACTGTTTAAACCAATGATTTACAAGCAGACGCGCTACTGGGAAGCGCTGCTCAGTGGTGCCGTGTGACGTGTGAAGGGGTCCTTTAAACGAAAAAGCAGGATATTACACAAAATTCTAATTGAGGAGGAGAGGCCTCATACGAAATAGTACTTAATGAATATTCAGAATATTTTATGAATACGGAAATAATTTATTCCTTCTGGTGCGTATAAAAACAGTGCATTATAATAGAAATGAATTGACAGTTATTAAATAGGTTAATTATTTCAAAAAACGTTTAAAAAAACAAATATCGCATTCCACTCTGGCTTTGGAATACTCAGTAGTTTCTTTTATGAATGGAAAATGCGCATTTAAATTTTCTCTGAAATCACACTTTCTCTTGGGCACTTTGTTGCTGTTTTTATTGTATTTCACTATTAGTTTCGACATTAAACTGCCCGCAATTATTTCGAATACGAACAACTTAGCATGGCATGAGAACAAACAGGAATGGCAACCCTACTAGGCATGAGAACAAACAGGAATGACGCAAACGAACGAACAAATCTTTCTAACGAATCGTTATCAGGTTGACCAACAAATTCAAAGCCACGGATTCAAAATAGCAGTACATGTTATCAGAAAATACCGACCATTGTTGTATCCCTATATAACCGAGACCATTTAGCGTCCGGAAATCATTTGTCTGAGTACCGGGACAAAGGTTAAAAATCGGGGAGTATGGTATCTAGGGCTGCCAACCGTCCTCCATTTGGGAGAACAGTCCTCTATTGATGTCAATTGTCCTCTCGTCCTCCTTTGTATTTTAAATATACTCCTTTTAGTAATTTTTTAACATGTGTTGCCAGTTATTTTATTACAAGACTGACATATGCTACGTTCTATAGTTTATTGTTTAATTTAGAACAGAAAACATTAAGATCCTTTTTCTGAATGCTGACACGCATGGATGATAGTGCCTCTATCTGGCGACTTTTCACTTGAATCGCAAATGGAAAGAAGAAAGAAATAGAGATGTTCTTAGTTTCAATTAAATATTTATAAAACGAAATGTACTGATACGTTTTGATTGTTTTTTGTTGTTTTCTTAGCTTGATGTTTTTTTGTTGTTGTTTTTTTTTTTTTGTTTTCTTTTTTGCTTTTCGACTGTCCTTCCTTGAACAGTAACATTGTTGGCAACCCTAATGGGAACCTTTGTGCAGGGCAACCTGGAGCAGCCGCCCGCGCAGCAGCCGCAGCAGCAGCCGCAGCCGCAGGCGCAGTCGCCGCCGCAGGCCCTGCAGCCGCAGGCGCAGCAGCCGGCGGCGCCGCAGCCGGGCCAGGAAGCGGGCCTGGCGCAGCCGCAGTCGCCGCCGCCGCCGCCCCCGGCCGACGTCACCGACAACGGCGAGCGCCGCTCCGCCCCCGACACCAACAGCGTGAGCACTGCTGCGTTTGCTAGTGCAAGTGCTTCAGACGACTTCAAATGAAGCTTTTCGAAAACTCAATAGATTCCTGTGAAAAAGAGCTTCAAATTTCGCATTTACAGTAATGCTTAATCGCCATTTTCTTTAAAACGGCTTCACATTTTTCAATGAAAATTGCTATTTACGAAGACGTTATAACCTTCTTTAATATAATTAAAATATAATTTAGTTTCTACTATTTGGAAACCGAAAAGTTGCGAAATTTTCTAAAAAGTTTTTTTTTTGGGGGGGGGGCAATAGATGGAAACAGACGAGAAGGAGGGACAAGACTGTACAGTACTAGTCCACACCAAGGAAATTAGAAAATTTACTTCGAGAAAGTCTGTGCCATTCTGTGGCATCTATAGTTTTATTATTAAATTTTATTTTACATCGACAGTACAACATTCAGTCGTAAGGCTCTTCAGTTGATTGACCTAGCAACTTTGTACCAGCAAAGGGTGAATGGGTAACTTCTTGTCATCTCCCAGATACCATTAGGTTGGACCTTCAACAGAGGTTAGTGTAACGAAATTTCGTTAAAGAGCATAAAAGGAAACACGGTGAGAGAGTTAGGTAAATGCAAGAAATGTTCTTCGCCCGAGTAATACCTTCTTTCTCCGTTAGATGGAGAAAGGAGCGTAACGAAATGCATGGTCAGACGGAAGAGCAGGCCTGATGGCTTGAGTCTCACTGTGTAAAATGAGGCTTCATTGAATTGAATTGAGAATTGCTCCAAAAACGTTTGTAATTGGTACGAAGGTATTGGCCAGATATAGAATCGAAGCGTGTCATAAAATGAACGTCAAAAATATAGTCCAAATGCATCAATTCGCTTTTACCGTTCTTATGTTAATAATTATTCCATCAATTTTGGAGAAATCTAATAAATTTTATTTTTGTGTATGTTTATTGGTATCTAATACATTTATCACCATTTATAGTAAAAAATTGCGTTTGACGTTTATAAGAGAACTAAAATGCGCACATGTTCTCGTGAGCTCTAGAAGCTCTACTCCACTCGCGAGTAAAAGAAAAGGATTTGAATCTGCAAACAAACTATAGGTTTGATTTTATAGTATGTATTTTATAGAACTTTATATCGATGTTGCATTTGTAGTATAAAACACTTTTACATTTCAATAAAATGCTGTCATGTATTTTCTAGTATGGTACTAGTATTTTATACTATAAATGCTACATCACATCCGTACACAGGCCGTCTCAGAATAAAAATTACGAAATTACATGGCATGTAGAAGGGTAAAATATATCACTTTTTGTCAGTGAACGTGTGATGGGAAATTTCATACAACGGAAGTTGCACATGTGACATATGTCCCTGATTGTTAGGCAACTGTTCATGCACCACTGTGCGGCAGGCACACGAAATTCCTTTCACTGCGACCGGACGGGACCTGCCGAACACTTGGCCGTGAGAAGTTGGCTTTCAGTCAGGAGCAAATACATGTGTATCTTCCTAATGTGAAATTTTCCAACGCTTGTTCATTGGCTGAAAGTGTTCATTTTCAACCCGTTTGCATGCCTTAGATATATAATATTTATTCTTAAATTCTGTTTACATAGCTAACGTATGGCCTATCTTATAAACTAGATACTTACAAACTAATCTAAATCTACTTTGTCTTACCTTCTACTGACTAATCTACCTGACTTAATTTAACAACGAACATTATTTACAGTAAGCAGTACATACACATAAAACACAAAAACACACGCTTATAAACATCATTTAAACCGTGACTGCACGAGACATCCACAAACCATCCTCTCTCATCGATCACAGGGGTATTGTCTTTATGTTTATGTACAACATGTGTGGAACTTGCACCTAATGTCCCAAATCGCCATAACCTGCGAACTTCTCTGTTGTTGTTTTTTGTCTTAAATCTATTTGATGTTCCCTTGGCGGTAATTCCCTAACCAAAAGTAATTCACTTAAGGGGTTTTGTGTCCTTGGTTTCTTAGAGAGAATCCGTCATCTATCATTTGCGTATTGTATGCGTATAGAGGGGATAGTTCAGAATAAATATTATCAAAAGAGAACTTTTTACCTACGAACTTGCAGTGGAATGTCCCACATAACGAAATTACAGGCGTGATTTTTTTTTTAAATTTTATTCATTTATTTTACATCGTGTCCATGGTCGGTCGGCAGTTAATCTTGCGCTGGTATCTGTCATATACATGAACTGTGGCAATGACAAAATCGAGTTTTTTTGCCTTCATTGTTCTGCTTTGACTGCAGTAGACCATTCATCACTGTTACCAAGAGTGCAACGAACCCCATCGCAGTCAAATAGAGAATGTTTTGTAGTAAGAGAGAAATCCCTTCCCGTAACGTTTACGTGCCTCCATTAGGGTGAATTTTTTAACGACAAAAACAGTAATAAACTATTTGATATCGAGCCTATGAAGAATGTTTCATTAAGTGTTAAAGAACAAGACAAATTTATCCCGGAATTTTCTCAATGGACCAGGGAAACTCGTTTGAGATGGATTACTTTCTAAATTGTCGATCTATAAATTAACTTTTGTTATTAAATAGCAGCATATGCGTCTCCATTTAAGAGCGCAGAGGCATTATTCATAATAGACATATGGTCTTCCTTATGTGCAGTTGGCGAAGTATCTACCATATTCAGGAGTCCAGTACTCGCCGCTGGACATGGCGGAGTACGTCTTTTGGACCGGCGACGAACGTGGAGTCACCCTCGCTATTGAAGAGTTTCTGCAGGAAGGACTGGTAAGACATAACGTAATCAGGAAGTCATTTCTTTCGTCCCTCAGTTCGCGCAGATCAATAACGTATTCCTCACGATTCTTCCGTCAAATACGTTCAACTAAATCTATCAAGATTTTGTCAAACGATAGACTGCCATCTGAGGTAATGTAAGGTCCGTAAATGTATTAGTGAAGCATTCGTCAGATCACTTTCAATTATTGAAAATGCGTTTATCTGACTTTAATAAAAGATTTCTTACGTCAAATACTTAATTTAATAACTACCACTTCTCTGTTTCCAACACACTAGTACAGCAATGCAATATTCCTTCTTTACAAAATACCTGTAGCTCTCATGTAGTACTTTAGTTTTCTAATTTCATTTCTCCACAGATGACTCGAGAAGAGGCCATTAATTTCCTCCAGGAAATTAAGTATAATTTGGACTTCCTGCAGACACATTATGCTCAACAACGTCTCCATAAACAGGAACAGATTCAGGCTAAGGTAAGATCGTAATATTCGTGACAATTTTCGTCTTAGATATATACAACTTTGTTATGAATGGGCGGGTACAAGGAGTGTGTTAAGATATGAAATGTCAACCAATATATCTGCTCGTATTCCTACACATGCGCTATCTGAACATAACATTCAAATATTCTCAGGGCTTAATGTGTTTAAATGTTTAGGAAAGGGCGACCCTGATTCAGAAGGCGCTTGGCTTAGACAAACCAAGAGCAGAACCAAAGATGAGCACAGAAATAACACATGATGGTCTTTTCACTAAGAAGAGCATTCCTGATATCCAAGCCACTCCGAAGGGTACGTAACAATTACTTAACTTATTCGAAACAATCTGAATGTAAATACCGCATGGAAATAAAGGTGTTCTACAATAGTAAGTCCGGCTCGATAGTCTGGCATCACCCTTTCCTCTTAAATAATAGTCTAGAGAATATTATCATTAGATTCCGACGTTGTTGTTTTTTTCAAATAGTCTTCATCTTAGTTGTTCGTGTTTCTTTCCCTGTTATTAAACTTACATTTATGTATTTGTATTACTTTCTCGCCTACTGTGAACTTTTGTAGCTTATGTAGTAAAGAGAAAGATTTGTAATTTTGCAACAAAAAGGGACGATTTTGCGGCAGAAAATCTTGCATTGTGGGTCCCTGATAAAGAAAAAGTGGATTTTTTTATTCCTGTGTGTAGTAAATTACTTTCCCTAACGCGTTATATTCAATCATAAACACATTACACTTTTCTGGTTCATTGACACCCAAAAATTGGTTTATGAGAAAATATCTGTCCGTCAGTCCGTCCATTCGCCTGACTGTGAACAACGCTAGCGACTGAACCACATGCAGGATTTTCCCTATTTCGATTTTCCCAATCGATCTGGTTGACCTCGCGGCCCAATGAATTTGAAATGTAAATTTTGATTTTGGGGGATACTTTACGTAAAACTTTACCTAAAGATTTTCAAACTGTTTTCCAAAATAGCTCCAGATTTTTTATTTAAATTTCTTTCGCAAATAGAGCAAAATACGCTTATAAAAATTGTGCAGGTCCTTTTTTCGTTAAATTCTCTGAATTTTCGAAAATTGTAAAAACTACAAAATTGACGATAGAGATTTTTTTTTAATGAAATATGTTCTTCAAAATTAGATCTTTAAATAATGTCACTACATTATTTTCGAAAAATTGGAATTTTCGCCTAATTTTGTGTGAAATAGAGGCGATATTAAAAACAAGATTTTCTCAAACGCGGCTCCAGATTTTTTTCTTTCAACTTTTTGAATGGTTGGAGCTAAATGCACCGAATAACATGGCATAAACCTCATTTTCATGTAAGCTTATAACTATTTTTTCCCTCAAATATACTCAAATGTATGTACAAATAGCACTACAATATTACGACACCGATACAAATAATGCAAGAAAGTACATGCTGATGTAGCCCAACTGATTTTTTGTACGTTACGTACGAATAAGGTATTATCATTCTTTTTTTCTTCCTTTTCTGATTGTTCCTTCATAGCTTTTAATATATTACCTTGACTTTTACCTGCACTCCAAAAACTAATTATAACAGTAATATAATATTATCTTTAAAATTACTATTTTTAAAGTTCATAAAAATATATAAACATTATAGTCTACAGAACCAACTTTTAAAACGAAGAACATTAAATTTCAACATTTACAATATTTATAAGTAGGCCTGTATGTCTGTAATATATTTAAACTAGCTGACCCGGCGAACTCTGTTCCGCCTTAACAGCCGGTCCCATCTTTTTCTCGCGTCGCACTCACTGTGAGAAACTGTACTATCCTTGTTGCACTCGTGATAATAAAGCAATTCCAGATTTGTGTTTTTCTCTCAAACAAAGAAGAATTAAAAAAACGCTCTGATATTAAATAGATAATTAAAAATCTATCTAATTATACTTCACTTCACTTTTTAACACGCTTTTATTAACTTCATTTGTATCTTTGCTTGATTTCTTGCTTGTTCTCCGCTGCAGAACGCTTCTGCACAGAAAACTTAGGCGAAAAGGCGCGAAAACATACGAAAACGCGTGAAAACGTGCGAAAACGCATGAAAACGTGCGAAAATCCTCAAAAAGGCGCGAAAACCCGCGAAATCACGCGAAAACGTGCGAAATCACGCGAAAACATGCGAAATCACGCGAAAACGTGCAAAAACGTGCGTTCTCACTCAGGAACGCTGTCGAACGGGATAAACAGTATCCTATGTCCGTCTCCTGGCTCTAAGCTTCCTGCTCACCAATTTTCAGCCAAATCGGTACAGCCGTTCTAGCGTTATAAATAGTGTAACTAACACTACTTTCTTTTATATATATATAGATGAAATCATTACTGCCTGATAAGGAAAACAAACTGGGTTCTCAAAAGGTCCTTACTAATGAAAATATTTAGAAAAAATATAATTACTTTTGAAATCGCCGTTTGTTTATTTTTACATTATTGTCAAAAATCAAGGGAACGTAAATTGAAATTAAATATTATTCTCTTCTCTTCCAAAACAGTCGTATTCAATTAAAGTCATCACATCTGCAGCTCTACATGCTTGAATTTATTCCTGAAAAGCGAATTTGAAGAATTTCGAAGAAATCTGACTTTCTGCTTCCATTGCCTGCGTGTGTAATGAAAATCCCTGCCAGACTCCAAGCCACGAGTTCTAGCCAATCTTGCGGATCGCACTTCCTGGTGGATAGGCCCTTTGATCTTTTTTATATATCAGCTGTACTTAATGAAGCTAAAAGAAATGTTTTGTGTGCTAACAGATTTTTTTTTATTTTCGTGTAAAATCTACTTTTCCCATTAAATTTTGTATTTCGTGTTTTACTGTCATTCCTTATAATATACTGTAAAGTAATGTACAAAACGTAATAAAATATTTCCCAAATTTAATAAGCATAACACAAAATGAGTAAAAACTATAAATTATCATTGACAAAAGAATAAAACCATAAGATTCTATGGAAATGAGTTTATATGTACTCATGGCTGGAACATAAAAAAATCATAATATATTATAAATTTCTTTGTTCTGTCCTAGGCCTATGGTGTTTAATTACTCGTTGATTTACAATTCAATTAAACCCCATTCAACTAAAATTCGTTTCTATTTCACCATCAATAAATTCGTCGATTTGTTGAAATAATTCACCTTGATAACCCGCTTGATAAAATGTTCTAAGGAACTTTTGGGAAATGCAAGAAACAATAACCCCATGAATTTCTGCAGTAAGGAAACTACATTTACAGGGGAAAATTTTTGTTGGATTTGACTTAATGCTCATATATGATTTAAGCGAGATTCTGCTGAATTCTTAATTTACACGTTTTGCGAATGATTTGAATGCTCGAATATCATAATTATACACTTTTCCCTTATGATCACAATCATATTTTGGGGAAATATTTTCCTTGAAGAAGTAGATTTTGTCTCGAATACTTTCGCAAACAAAGAACAATATGGCGTAAGAGCATCTTTTAATTGCTTAGTGTGGTAATCTGAAGTCCAAACTTACACATGGGGCAATACATGTAGAAAATTAGAAAATAAGACTGTCTCTCTTATAATTCAATTTTGTTCCTAGATATCACAATGATGAACAATAATAGACTGCAACAGCAAAATCTCGGTCTATCAGATGAAGATTACGAAGAACTTCTGGAGAGACTACGCGTTGCTGATTTTCTGTACACAGAATATTCTCTGGAAGAAGTTATTTATCAACTCGCAAAAGTTATGTTTGCGCAGTCTCTGAATCGAGGTAAGCCAAAACCCAAGTATCAAGCCTTTCCAACAGTAAGTTTCATTTTCAAGTTAGGATAATATTTCAAGGTTATTAAATTGTTTATATATATATATATATATATATATATATATATATATATATATAATTTTTTAATATAATAATTAATTTTTATAATATAATATATATAGAAAAAATTAATTATTATATTAAAAATTATATATATATATATATATATATATATATATATATATATATATATACATAAATATACATACATACATATACACACACATACACATATCTTTAGAATCAATCCGTATTTTGCGTTTCTGTTTGCGATCTTGAACTCACGAGCAGGGGATCTCAAACTGTGGTACTCATAATCTCAGAGGGAGGTACGTGATAAGCTTGTAATGTGAACAATGTCCAAGGGAAGAATTGAAATACAAATTAATTAAGAAGGAATCTCAAGATGTTCTCTATATAACAACAGCATACCAATGCCATACCCGGAGAGCACCAATAACTGTAGACTCCAGAATGAATTGCAATAAAATTGAAATTTGTATGTATTTAAGAACTAACTTTACATGTATTAAGTAATATATTGCAATTATTTTCTGCCAGTTTGTGTTAAAATATTTTCAGATTTTGAGTCATGTCAAAGGCTCATATATTTTGAATATTTTCTGTCTTAGGGCCCTTTACGCTAGGACACAGAGGCCAACGTCTTTTTTCATGAACGAGTTCATCATTCACTATGTTAGTACAAATCCACAATTGTTATTTACATCGACAGATACTAAAATAAGATTTCAATGTGTTTATGAGCCGTCCTGACCAAACAAAGGTCTGGCCAACGTGCTTATGAGCGGGCCTGGCAGAACGACGCTGAAGTTCCTGTGAAGCGAATAAGCACGTCGACGGATCCGAATTGTTTTGTAAACAGCCTATCAGCGTTGAAACTATCACTTGAATTAAGAAAGGTTCTTATAAAAAAAGTCCTAAATCATGAAAGAGTTACTACTCCTTTCCTAAGCAAAGATTTATGAAAAAACGACGCTGGGTCCATCCTTGACTCCCCCTTCCCCCCGTACTATGTCTGTCTTCATACCTTCGTACTGTCTCCATACCTTTACAAGTAACTGAAGTCCCTATTATATCTGCGCATACGACTCGATTCGTATTGGACCGTGATCACGGGCTTCAAAATAATTTTAAAAGCTCACATAGGTATCCACATTTTTCTAATTACTACTAAGTGAATTTAAGATTTTTTAATCTACGTTACCTTTCCTCCTGGTTCGTGTAATTATTCACGAGGTAAATTTATAACATCTGTTCAATAATCAAAAATGTTTGAATAGTTTAGGTAGATTGTAACTGTTCAGGTCAATGTCATCGTGGGAATACAATCTTTAAAACATTGGAGAACCTCTTCCCTAAAGTTCCATTCGTATTTGGTCTTATATATTCCGCGAGGTTGTAGTTTGCTTTGTCAACAATGAAGTAAAGTTCGTTTTTCAAATAAGAAATCTCTGTATCTCTTCTTCGCGTTTCTTTAAAAGTCCGAACGAGTTATCGCAAAGCGCCCTAATAGTCGCACGTAACCACCACAAGAAGAAGGCCCAATGGGCCGACATCGAGTGTATGGTTATAGCAATAATGTAAACCGAGGAATCGCCGAGAAAATTTCTGCTCTTAAGACCCATTCACAATACAAACACAAACATAAGCATGACACATAGACTTAAACATTAACTTAAGAGATAGACTTCAGTAATCACAATGTCGAACATAAACATAAGCAAAATAAATGTTTCTATTGGCTGTGAGACATTCTAGTTTACTATTGATTGGATGTGAGAATCGATTTCGAGATCCGACTGTGTCCATGACGGGGGGAGCACTTGCCATGAACTGCGTTAGTTCGTCTATCGACTTATTTCGATACTCGATTTTGAGTTAACGTACTGTGATTGGTTATTTATTTATTTATTTTACGTCAAAAACAGTTAAAAACTGTGTGACGTGCTATGGGGAAATAAATTCTGTGCACGTTTTCAAAATTATGTGATCCCTACACTAAGCAACATACTACTTGAATTTTAAATACAGAAAAAATTAACGCGATTTGCAAAGATTGTAAAAAAATAATAAAAAAACCCGCTCCGATATAATAAAATCTATTTTCAAGGATAAATCAGCAATAAATTTGGACTCTTATCCATCATGTCCTTCGTCAAGGAAAAATGCTTCCTGCCGCGACAACATGAAGAATGATAATTTGAATATCTATATTTTCCACTGAATTCCAGAAGACGTGCACAGATAATGAAGTTCTATTTATGTCCAGAAGCAAAACAATGGGCCATCTCAGCATTTGCTCAATGGATCAGGGAAACTTGACGAAAAACCTGATCGAGATGGGGGTCATTGACCCGGAGGCTGCGGTACAATACTTGTTACAGGTTGTTTACATTTATACAGTTCAAATGGTAAATAATGCATTAAATATCACTGTTAAAATTAATGTTACTTTCCTTGTGATGCTCAGTATAGTCTCTAATTTGTATACAAACAGTTATGCAGCAGAAACGATTTCACTTGGGATTTAAACTTTTATATCGAATTTAATCGTTTAATGTCATCTGGCAAAGTGTTGTAAAATAATGTAGTACATGTATTGTATGTAAATTTTTTGTAATGAACTGTTGATACTGTCACCTGACGAATATTATTTCTACGTCGAGTGTTATAGTAATAGACATCGGCGTTTGCTGAAAATATATCCCCGCTCATTAGCAAGTCATTTTTGACAAAAACCACGTAAATCAACAGACAAGACAAAGGTAAAATTCCTAGTTTAATAAAGAGAGGCTTACAAGAATCACGTGAGTGGGATTTGGTTATTATTCGTAAAATTCTTTTTTGTAATCTAAAAGTCTGGGCGCTATAAGATGTATTTCCCCATAATATTAAGCCATATCTCAGGCGGGAATGAACATTCGCGAAATATACACAACGGGCAGTATGACGGCTGACTGAATTTCAAATAATTCTGAACGCGTGGCATAATGAACTTAATTTTGTGTTCAATTCATTTAAATGGACGTTCCATTTGATGTTTGACTGAATTGAGAGACCTAAAAATGTATTCTTAACATCAGTCAATGATACACCGTTCATTTTCAATGGAGTACAGAATTGTTTATTTGAAATGGAAAACTGCATTAAAACTGTTTTCTTTTCATTTACTATTAATTTGTTACTTCGGAACCAATTTGAAACATCTCATATTTTACTATTTACGGTTTCTTTATTGCAAAGAATGTTCGTATCATCCACAAAGAGAACTGTTCTTCCATTTCGAATCGTCGAGGGCATATCGTTTACGTATAGTAAGAAGAGAATAGGCCCTAAAATCGATCCTTGAAGAACTCCACGTGCAATTGGCAAAGAGTCGGAAAAGTGTATACATAATGTTCCATCATTCCAGTAAGGTATTTCCACTCTTTGAGATCGCTGTTTAAGGTACGAACATAACCAATCTAGGGCAATATCATGGATTCCATATGAAGGTAACTGTGAAAGTAAAGTGTCAATATCAATGACGTCAAAACCTTTTGAGAGATCTAAAAATAATCCAATAGGTGCTTCGTTTTGGTCTAATGATGAGGCGACATCTTTAAGAAAAGAATATGGTTGTTTCCGTTGATTTTGATTTTCTAAATCCATGTTGGCAATGTGAACAAAAAATGTGTCGTGTTTACTGAGAAAGGTTTCCATTCGTACGCAAAAAAGTCTCTCTAATGCTTTTGAAAAACTGACAGAAGTCAAATTGGCCGATCATTTTGAATTTCATTTTTCTTGCCTTTTTTTAAGAGCGGTTTAATCTTAGCTGTTATGAAAATATCTGGAAACATTCCGGTGCATAAGGATGCATTAAATATGTGAGTTAACGGGTGTATAATATCAAACGCACAGGTCTTTAACAAAGAATCCGGAAATTCATCTAAACCGGCCGAATATTTATTTTTTAGTTTACCAATTATTTCGAGAATTTCATAAGACGAAGTTTCAGAAACGAACATCTTGTCTAAAATTTTGGGGGAGATGTCTGATATTGAATTTTGTGGCGAAAGACCCTTAGTAAGATCGACAGCAGTTCTCGAAAAGTATTGGTTAAAGAGACTAGCCACTATTGTCGGATCGTTCACATTTCTATCGTTATATTTTAAGACAGCATTCTCTACAAAGTTTCTAGTTGATTTGGTCGTATTTTTTTTTTTATTATATGCCATTTCATTTCATTCATTTCTTATTTTTGACATAAGCATAAGCACAGAAGCTTGAAGCTTGCAAGCTTTAAAGTTAACCTGTTATGCTTATGCGAACGCATTATGAATGAGTCCGCTAATAGACTTAGTCCTAACTTTCATGTTAACGCCATGCTTATGTTTGTGTTTGCATTGTGAATGGGCCTTTACACGCACTCAAAAATGGTGCGATAGCTCGATTACTCTTCGCTCACCAATAATTTCACTAGGTATATTTAACTTGGTATATTTGTTACATTAAGATAAAGAAGTCCCTTTTAAGATCTATTTTCTTCGGAGTTGCTTCTTTGTACTTCCGCGGTATTCTAGCAATACAGAATATTCTAAAACCAGCGCCCTCCAACGCTGTGAGGGGGGCGCGCCGGGGGGGAGTGCGCGCCTGTGTGTGCGTGTGTGTATGTGCTTTATGAATAGTGTCTACAGGCAACTACCATTTATGTGCCTATCTAAAACACTAGACACATATTTCACTCTGAAGACACGCGAAATAATAATAATAATAATAATAATAATAATAATAATAATAATAATAATAATAATAATAATAATAATAATAATGGAGAGCGAGAAGTGTTGACAAACGTTTTGAAAGTGGTACAAAGTGACAATTTTCAAAGGTAACAAACCGAAAATAACACGACATAGTGTACAAGATACAGTATTTAAAAGAAATGCTTCATAAATCTGTTTCGATGCCTTGTAACGAGGTATCTAGCTGCATTTAAAATTCCCGCTAATATTGTGACAAACTGGTGTCTGGAGCTTATGGCTCACGACGTGCAAGAGTTCTGTTCTCCCTCTCTAGTGCACGCCTTAAGGACCGCGCTATCGATCTTCTGCGCATGCGCAATGCACAAAAGTTATGCGAAACTTAAATTGCGCATGCCAGAAGATCGACAATGCTTTAACGCTCGAGGGGACACAAACTCTAATTATACGCGAGACAAACGATTAACGAGGCAACGATAAACGTTGCATGCAAATGCCCGGGTGTCTGCGGGGACGCATCAGCCGGTCTGACTTGCCACCTGTGGAGTCTAATCTAATTCAAAGAAACGACATTCTTACCAGGATTATTCAGTTCATTCCCCCCTCCGTTTTTCTTCATATTGGATATAAATATATAGATCGAAAGAAGATACCTCCCAATTCTTCTGAAAATAAAATAAAATGTTCATGTTTTAGGCAATGCTGATGCACAAGAGGCACTTCAGAAGTTCACAAATTTTCTGGAATCAGAAGCTGAACAAGGTCACATTTCCAGGAGCTTGGAAAAGAAAGTTTTGGGTAAGATTATACTATGCATGCGTATCTAGGGGCGGATCCAGAGACAAATTTTCAGAGGGGAAATTAAAAATGTTTTGGTCGAGTGTCATTACAGATTTTGCAAATTGTTGCAAGCTACACTCAGCTCACGCTGCGATACGATTTTATTCGTTTTAATGATTATCCGAAAATATTTTTGCTTGAAAGTTCTGTGACAAGTTAAAATTAATAGTGACTCAAAAAATTTAGGGAGGGAAATTTCTCTCATTTCACTCCCCGTGGATCCGTGCCTGTTATCTATAACTGGCGCCCACACTCTCAATACGTAGGTCATTGGTAGGAACAAGCTAATAGAAAACGGCCCAGATTTCAGAGCATAAAATGCCGGAGATACATTGGGTGTTTGTCCAAAACGACCCATTGCAACCTCACATGACCAATAAAACTCGCACTTCCTTCCAAAGTGAAAGCTTTCATGTTTGCGTATTTCATCAGAAATACTCATGGCAATGCTTCAAATAAACTACGGACAGTGCCGGAGCAGGACAATTTTGGGCAATGCTGAAATGTAGCCCCCTACCCCGAAAAAATTAAAAATGTGTAAGCTGTATCAAGAAACTATGATTTATTTTATTTAATCAAAAAACAAAAATTACGTTTAAGCTAGAAAAAGTTTTTGGAAATACATTTTAAATAATAGTTTTAAGTAAAAGTATGTAGTGATCAAATAATATTATTTCAGCGGCGAGTTTAAAAGCTAAAAAAATTATTTGGTTGGTGTTTAATAAAACTACTTGTTAAAAACATGAAATATTAAATATGAATTTCAGTAGAACCTATTTTAATGTTAGCGTAGTTGATTTGTTTCATAGCTACCTGCCTTATAAGTAGGCTAATTGAAAATTTTATGTAATATCAGATTTCTGTACCACAACTTATAAACTTATGATAACGATTCTCTGAAGTTCTAATTTCTATTTCAATTTTTTACTATTTTATCCCCATCAGTCTCTTCACTTCCAGGGCTCCAGGCAATTGCCCGATTTGCCCATGCCTAGCACCGGCACAGACTAGAGTAATTAGTAATTACTTGGTGATTAATCTTACAGCAGCAATAAATACAAGAAAAATTTATAAGACAATACATACAAAAAGATGTCTTACTTAGTCAATCATAGAAGCAGGATGGTGTTTTGAGCGGCCTTGCATGTTCATACACATGTTGAAGGTGCAACAAACCAATCCCTATGGTAGGGTGGCAGATTTAATAATGTCCAATCTATCCCCGGTCTCCCCTATAGATGCGACAAAAAGAACACTGTATCATTTCTTGAAATTGATGTCTCCACTCTTTTTCCTAACACTTGGTCATATATATTTTTAGATGGTTCATGGTGGTATTGTTTTCTACCATATTGTGACCTTTTCATTTCAGATGTTCTTATTGCTTCCTTAGCAGACACATTATCAGAACACCCCCACCTTGTAAATGCTGCTCGTGAAGGTCTTGGCTCCTCAGGAGGGAACAAACTTCTTCATCAACTACTTCTTCTCAATCCTGCAGCTGTTGTTGGAGAAGGAGCAGGTGCAGGAGGCACAGGAAATAATCAAGACTTCACCAGTGGAAACGATAGTCATCAATCCACTCTTGCCAAAGCACGGCAAATGGTCGATGCCAATGGAGGAAGCACAAACAAATCCAACAAGGCTACTTAATTGCCTCCTTTATGAAATCATGATCCCAAACATCAGTAGCTCTTTACATCATTAAGCTGCATGATGATTTGTAAATATAATTACCTCCAAATTGCTTTAAGGACATACATACTTCTACATTTCTCAATTTAGTTCCAAATATTTTCATGAAACTATTGTATGAATTGATTTGCATGCAAAATATTGAATATATTTTATTTCCTGTTAATTATAAACCTTTTATTAATTTTTGTGAAAAAATACATTCTACCCCCAAGTTCAATTCCAAACGACATAAAAAAGTCAATAGAATTGCAAATAACATGATACTAAAATGTTGAATTTCTAAAGCAAAATATTTCGGAGAAATATCAATTTCAATACTCTTGTCACATTCTATAACACTTCACACTAAGAGTTATTTCAGTTTCTTGTTATACCGAAGAAATACTTTCTTGGAATCCATTCTGTGTGAGAAAACCACAATGTATTCAGAAGCATAGAATTATGTCATTAATATGTTCTTGTAACTTTACATCTGCTAAGTGTCCAATTGTATGTAGAAATAAAGGAATGTTTCTAAGCTCATTTCACAGATATCAAATGTATAGTTTTTGAAATGGTGGGGAATATTTTCAACCTATCAGAAGATACTTAATTTATTCAGGTAAAGATGATAAAATAAGTTCTCACAAAAAATGTTGAAAAATGGCATAACATGCCATGACTATACTCTGTACTTTTCATTGAAATAAAGAAACCTTTAGTTTCCTCCCTGCAGTATTCTCATTCCATTTTTTTCAAATAAATGTATAAAAATGAATCCCCAATACTAAACATCCTCAATACCATGCCAAGCTAAATTAGGTATATTTTCACAGCCCTTCACACCAGTGTGTATTTCCTAAGCAACATAATGTAAAAATAAGTTCTGTGAAGGGGGATCTAGGAGCTTAATAACTAAAAGGATTAATGAGTTAGTGTTTTAAATCATCAAGTCTAGTCAGTGGGTATACGGGGCCCTCCTAATAGGGAAGATTTCAATGGCCCAAAATTTGATTCAATATTCACAGGTAACATCTTATCGTTACTTTTTGAGTAGACTACTATTACTACTTTTTTCATACTGTTCAGTACATTGGCTTTTCACAAACCATTGTAGAATTCACAGCCATAATGTAGAATTAGGAAAATTCTTTCATGGGATTTGGTCAGAGTAGAAAAATTAAATCATTAGATTGCCGACGTTTCAGAATGTTTTCATTCCATCCTCAGCACTGGTGTGAAAAGCATGAAGATAACATCAATATGAATATACACTTACACAAATTAATAATATGATAAGAAAAATGATACAAGATGTACACACCTCACTAAAGAATTATGAATTATTGTATAAGAACATAGGACATAATTAAGAATTATTGATACATAATTATTGAAAATATAAGAACAGTAAAAATTGCATGTTGTATGGGAGAGAAGGATAAACTGTGCACATTCACTTGAGTTCCAGAATCCCCACCCCACCCCTTACTATTCACAGTTGAATGACGAATAAAAGTCCCAAAAAGCAGTCGCAGTTTCACAAGAGATGGAAAGGATAAATGTTCTTCACACACAGTAGTTTTAAACGAAATGACCAAATAACATATTTGCTTTGATTTATCAAGGAAAACTTATACTTTTTTGGCAGCATTTTCAGGAAATTGACCTTGATTGAGTTTAAAAAGCAAGTGCTTTTTAAGCAAATGCTAAAACATAAAATCACTTTGAGGAGGAATTTTCAGCATTTCTTCCTTTCGTGTAGTCCTACACAGTGTGACAGTACTGCTCCAGCCAGAAAATGAAATGTTTTTAAGGTTAAATATAGCAAAGAATACAAGTAAGAAAATTCAATAGATCACAGTAATATCAAATGGGAATTTACATTACCAAGAACATCAGAACAAACAGTCCGATTTTCTATCTGCAAATGTCATTGGACTCATTTTTAATATAGAATTTACACTGAAACTCTTATTTCTAAAAACCAGTCTAAACTCATTTTTTCAAATTGCTTTTCATATTTCCGAGAATTTTTAAAAAAAGGAGCTAACAAGGCAATTGTGACATGCTCCCTGAACCCAGTGGAGTGAAATTTGGCAAAATAAAATATCCCTGTCTACTATTCCATGCCACTGAAGCATGGGGGGAATTATATCCCAAGAGCAACTACAGGTAGATAGGCCAACAACCAGGTAGGAGGGCATGTGGACCAGCTGGGATTCATCAGTTAATGCTTTTGCTATTTTCCGTTGTTTTTTTCTCTCTTCTTTTTCCCCCCCTCTCTTCCCCTACATATGTGCATAAATAATTCCTTGTTTCTCCCCAGTCATTCTTCAAGCAAGACAAGGTGACTTTGTGGCTCATGGATGAACAGTAGCAGAGTAAGTGGAGGTGAAGCAGGAAATGTAAAGCAGAGAAGGGCAGCCAGCAAGTGAACAAATCAGTTTTAATGGCTTGTCAAGACTAGAAAAAGAAAAAAAAAAGACTAAAATAACTATTTATTCAAGTATCAAAAGAGTTTTTACATAACAGAACCGGACTGGGATTACAATAAGAGTTCCCATTCAAATCAGCAAATTCACATTATTTGTTCAAAATTCAAATAATACTACATACAAATCACAAAGCTTAAATATCAATGGAATAAATTGACTTTCACACTAGTAAATCATGGAGTTCAATTAATTGATCTTCTACTTCTGTTAAAGATGAATCAATTTAACTCTATGGTTTGTGATATTGTCTGTGATAGTGTTTGTCGATTAAAAAGTTCCAGTGTAACAGCTCCCAGAAATAAAGGTGGAGAGTTATGTTGATGAAGATGAAGGTCAATCAATTCTCCCAAGGTGGAAGAATAAGGGGTCTCCACCATATCTATTGTACCATCAGGCATACGCTGAAAATAAAATTAACAAATATTTAGGTAAATCCACACTCTGAATGAATATCTAGAAATCATTTTTGGCATCATACAATTTCTTATTCCCCATAAAAATATCAACATTTTGCAATGACTTTCACTCCTTTATTTGGGGCAAAAATGAGTGGTGATATCAGTCAACCACATCAATACCAAATGCTCACAAAACTAAAAAGGTTTATTTTATTTACTTTTTTCTACTACATTCTCATATTAATAAATTAAATGCTTCAACTGTCATTTCACATTGTGCATACAATAAATGTTTTAATTATTTCTTTATCCTTGAATTTCCCATAAATTCCACAAGTATTATCAAAATTGTATCTAAAAAACTCTTCAACATTTAGAGGTACCCTACAAACAAACTTCTCAGACTCCAAGCATATATTTTCATTTATTGAAATTAATTTTTTAATTTATGTATTCCATTTATAAGCAGGAACTCATATACTAAAATATAATCCCAGAATGTGGCACATGAACCTGATAACCCACATTTTTTTTAAAATTAAGTTACGAGTAGAGTAAGACCTGCCATCTCATCTCTACCTTTAAATCACCACCTCTACTTTTAATTCAATATTAATATGACATTCAAAAAATCCGAAAATTTGTAAATTGTAATGTATTATATGTACCATCTCTATGAATAAAAAGATAATTGTTGTTTGAAATATTGTGTACTTATATATCCTTAAAGTTTTCTCCCTTTTCCTCCACGTGGGTTATCAGGTTCATGCACCCCACCCCAGAATTCTAATCTGTGTGCATGCCAATTCACATATCAAATCATCAATCTACCAGATCTGACTATGCTTTCGATACTCCTCCTCAGACCTCAATAATCATGTCAATCAATTGATTATTTTGGGTTTCTGAGCAGGTCAACCGCTAGTCATTAGTCCTGTAAGTGTAGTGTGTGTTTTCATAGTAGGATGTGGCGGTAGTCTTCCCCTGCTGGAGGGTAAGATCTGGCACCAACCTACACATTGACTTGTGGATTCTTCCCCATTCCCATACTTCCCACCAACAGGGCACTGTCTCAGACGGGACGAGCTCTAAGGGCCCAACTGATCTCTCAATATATGTAGAAGTATAGTGCATGTAAATGTCAGTATGTGTGTGTAAGTAAGGGGTGAAGATAGGACAAGGGAAAGGAAAGATGGTGCACACCCTTAGCCCATTTATTAGAAAACTGCTGAAGCAATCGCCTGGTATTTTTCAGAAAATATCTTAGAAAACTACTGATCAGAGTCACTAGAATTCTCATCCCAGTAGCGGCTGAACTCGACCTAGCTATGTAAAAAATCCTGCCACTGACAGAAGTTGAACCCCACAACCTCCCAGTCAGAGGCATTGCAATATTAGATGATGCTCTAAGCCACCTCAGCCAGTAATAATCATATTAAGGACCCTCCAGAAAAACTTGCACACACTTCATTGCAGTGACACTTACTTTAAACATTAGATGATCATCTGGACTATCAGCATACATGCTGGAAAGTTTATAAATATTTTCATTTCGATCAATTTTGTAGCCAAATAGTTCATAACAAACTTCACGAAACTCTTTGGCCGATGCATGAAATACTTCCTTCAAACGTTGCATTTTTATTTCCTGAGCATTAATTACTTCTTGCAGACCTACAAATTTGATGTTGGATTACGAACTGTATTATCATTTCCATTTCTGTACAGCATTCCATTAAAATACTTACCTTGAACTTCTTGAGAGTTGGAAGAAGCAACATTCTCTTCTACTTTTCGAGTAATATCATGAACATTACCTTCTTCCAGCAATTTAATTCTTTCTTCTAAACGACTACACTTTGACCTAAGTTTTACAACTTCATCTTCATACTGTGCTTCTGCTTCTGATGCAGGGTTCATTCTAAATCAGCAAATTGTAAGAAAGATGTGAATACTGTTTACCTTTACATAATAGTTAATATAAGTATGATTTCACAATCTCTAGATGAAATATTCATATCTTTAAGTCCTCAGGGATTAAATCATGTTAAAGTGTTAGTGGAAGTATTCTTTAAATTGAATAATGGAACTGAAATCACAAAACCAGATTCCAGTAAAGAACTCTTATTAAGTTCTGAAACATTGCCGAATGTAGTTACACAGTGTTTATAAATAATTCACCGCTACTTAAACGGATTAGTAGACAATATCACCTTCTCTTATTAACAAGGGAATGTGTGCTTTGTAGTTCTCTATATAACACAAATATATACAGACCAAAGTCCTCAGACATCAAATATTGGCAAAACTGATTTAAATATAAATATTTAATTTATTCAAATTAAGTAATTATTTAAAAAATAATATTGTATAGTATCATATATACACTACAAGAATAATATACAATACAATAACAAATATGTTTATTATTTAACAAAAGTCTATGATACATGTTACGTATAAAATATTGGCCATTAGAATTTTAGACGTGGGAAAATTTAGCAATATATTTTGATTTCCAAATGTGTTGACAGTTTTGAATTTTTTTGAGTGGAAAATGGTGTCCATGAGCATGGCTAATAATGGTTGGTCATCAACGTTATAATGACTTATAATGTTATTTTATGTCTTATGTGGTAAGTGTTATTAAACATTTTGTTTTTGCTTTTATAATCTAATGCTACAGTTTACCAACTCAAGTTATGGTAAAGTATTTATAATTACTATGTTAACTACATTCTACAAGTTACAACACCTGTAAAGGGATGGCATACTGCACCTGAAGCATGTTCTTCAATTTGTGATTTCAATTTAAAAAGCCATATACCATTATTGAATAACATCAATCAACACTTGTGCATGTTTTAAGACCTCAAGATAATATTTCATCTATTACATAATTTCCAAAACCAATACTTGTGCAAGCACACCCATACACTGAAATTAGTCAGAAATTAATAAATAAAACGCTTAAAAAATACTATACAAGGATTGCAAGAAGTCTTGCACAGTTCAATTATGTGCCATGTACAAATATTTCATTCATTATTATTCAAGAACAAAAACAAATTACCTGAAATGAAGAACTTTGCTTGTTACAGGATTAAAATCTCCCTTAATTGCTCTGTACTCTAATTGTATTTCTAATTCATCTTTGCGCTTCTGGAGCTGTTCTTTTTCCTGCAGTAAAGTATTGCGTTCACACTCCAAACGATTCAATTTCTCCATAAGATCTGAATTCCCTGCAATACATTAACAACTAAGAATGTAATAACATCAAGACAGTCTCAATTCTCAACTTAAAGAAGCATTCTCATACCAACAAATCCTTTTGTCCTGTCTGCTTCAGATTCCATTTCTTTCAACATTTTGCGATATCCCTCCAAAATCCGTTCCATAGTATCCAATCTCTGCTGCAGTTGATGATTTTGCTGATTAGCAATGGAAGAGGTAGAAATAGTTAAATCTTTCTCATATGAATCTAATTGTGATCGATAACTATTTCGTTCCTGTAAAAAAAAAATATACAGACTGTTCATATAAAATTCCTACTATGGTATGTGGTAACGTAAGGCATCCAGGCACAATAATTCCATGTGACTATCTCACCGCTGAAACAAGCTGATGTTTCTTCTGAAGAAGTCTGAACCTACTGTTCAATTCTTCATTTAAATTTTGATATTTCTCTTTTTCTTTCTTAACTGACTGAAGTTCTATCATAAGGAGATCTTTCCTTTGTTGAGTGTCATTTAGCCTGAAAGAATGTAGGTCTTTACTAAATTTACTGAATGTTTTTCATGCAACAACTCTCAAAAATAGTTAAAGACCTTTTACGAAGGATATGATAGACCTTTTTTGTGTTTGACCAGATACAATGAAAATAAATCAAAGATGCTTTTGTACAGCCAAAACATAAGGATATTTAGGTACAAAACGTGAATTTTCTTCGAGATGGTTGAGCAACCAGTGCTGGACCACTTAAAATGGATTGACCCGTATAAAAGAGTACATCATTACCATGTTTAAAATGCCAACAACGGAATAATACAAAAAGGAACATCTGTATTTAAAAGATGACATATGCATTAGTATAAAGATTATCTGGCATGGTAATTTAATTTTTCATTTCAATAAATTGTTAATATTATTGAATGGCTGACTTTTCAATGAAATACATATCCATATCCAAATTGGAATAAACTTTATTCCTACTCATTTCTGAGCACTGAAATAAATATAGAAAAGACAATTTAACAGATAGAGTAAATATGAGGTTTCAGTAGTGTGCTCAAACATAACTAAGCAGCACTAATATTTAAATATTTAAATTAGAGTAGTAATATACAAATATTTATTAATAACTGAATAAATAAAATACTTCAATGGCAACTTAAAGTACAGAAATATTATAAATAATTATTATTTATACTTGAAATTTAGCAAAAATGCTTCAACCTATTACTATATTCTTGTTTATCAGCACTTGGTGCTTCACTTGAACTTCAAAATGATTCCTGAAGCACAGTTAAGTTTGAAAGCAGAATATTAAATGGAGTGTACAGTTAAAAAAATGGCAAATAGATTTTTTGTCATTTAAAATCGTGCGGAGGGTATGCAAAGGGTATATTCATCTCTGTTCCCAAGTTGAAAACTTGCATCTAACGTGGTTAAAGTGGCCAGGGACAGAGAATTGAGCTGTTACAGATATAAGAAATGTCTCTGACATAGAAGCAAAAAGTGCTCTCAAGGGAGGGCTCCCTAGAGCAATTTCACATTATTATGTCATGCTTAAAAGCATGTGATGTTTAACTTGATGCTTGTCAATTCCTCCCCCTTATCAACTAAAACCTTGCACATCCTGAACTATCTAAGGACCCATAGATCTTCACACTTACGTGACGCACCGCTTGAAATGAAGTTTCCCTAGGTAAGAAAGTCATGCTATGTCACCAAGTATATGAGAAGGTGAAAATAAGAAAAACAATAATTACTTCAATAACAAGGCAATATTAATGCAATCATATCGACTAATGTTCATCTTTTATTAACATTAACTAATGTTTTCTAAACAAACTAATTAAATTAATGACAGTTTAAAAATTATTAAATGAAAATAAAATTTTGAAACCCCTAGCTATATTTTAAGTCTCTTTTAGTTATCAATTCCTTCACATATATCACACAATCTGATACTGCAAAAATCTTCATACACCTAAAGAAACACATCTACATGAAACAAAAATATGATGCAATTCAAAACAAAAAATAAAATTATATCGCAAAATGAAGCCACTAGGGTCAAATGATACCCTTGGGCGTTACTTTGTTTGTGTAAACAAAGTAAATGCTACCTGTTGAGACAAATCAACACAAAAGATTAAGATTTACTTACTGTGATTTGACATCAGATAAATCAGCAGTCAATACATGAACCCTCTGTTGAAGTTCATTAAACCGTTTCCTAATAATTGTAGGATCAGGAGGATGAGATGATGACATATATCCTTCACAATAATCCTTAGCAACTTTATTCCAATCATCTAATATAGTTTGAAGCTGGTTTAATCGACCCTGGGACCAAGCAAGGTCGTGAGCTTGTTCTTCAGACAGAGCTTGTCTTGATTTAAGATCTTCAACCATTTCCTCTAACAAAAGATGTTTAGGAACTGCTATTCTAAAAATCACATATAAATCAACAAAATTAGTGCTACAACACACCTCAGACATTCCTGTAAAACATAATGTTGCTTGTTAGGAGCAATAGAAACAACACACATTTCACACATTATTTGCTTCAGTAAACATAATTAGTAGGAAACTCACACCATAATGCTTAATTCCAAACATAATTTAGAAAATACTTCACTAAGAAAATTGAATTTAATTAAACTTCGCTATTAAAACGTTATCATCTCTGCATATTTTATTCCTTATCCAGGTAACTGAGGTCCACTGGACTCTGAAGCACAATTTTCAATATTTTACACAAATTTTATGGAAGGTATAAGGATAATTTTTTGTGACTTTGCTTTCATTGTTATTCTTTTGTTTCCTTAACTATTTTGTGACTTACTAAATACCAAATAAACACTTTTTAATTTTTCAGCCATTACCAGGTAAGCAGGGTCCAATGGATCCAGATCTCAGAGTCAGTGAGTAATATTGCCTTTTGTGCTTTTGATTCAACAAAGTGACTGTTTTGGACAGTTTGTGAGCAAGAGACAAATGAATGCTAGGCCGAGAGACCTTTTATCAGAAAGTAATTATTCTACAGCCAAGGAGAACAATGCATTCTACTAATGATGATTTGCAGAAGAGGCAGTAGATGATTTGATCCATTACATATTTATAAGACAAAAATCAAACAGGACTGCTTAACTACTTGTTTGTCAATGGCGCTGTTTTCACATCTCGTCAACTCTAAGAGAATACCAAAAAACAGGTAGGCTGGTTGGTTGGTTAGCGAGTCTGGGCTCGTAAACAGTTTAGGTCGTTAGTCCCGTAAGTGTAGTACATGTTTTTCATCGGGAGATGGCAGTGATCTTCCCCCACTGGATGGCGAGATCAGGCACCAACCTACCGTCGGCTAGCGAGGTTTCCCCCTAACCAGGACTCTCCCACCAGCGGGGCACTGCCCCAGCCGGGACACGCTGTAAGCTCCCAACCAGCCTCCCGGCATGTGTGGAAGTGCATGCAGTGTAGGGCGCGTGCGTGTGCGTGGGTGTGTGTGTGTATGGGGTGAGGATAGGACAAGGAAGAGGAAGGAAAGATCGCACACGGTCCATGGCCAGTTTGGTCGGGTTCTGCTCCGGCATTCGCCTAGTATTGATTGGAGAAACCACGGAAAACTACCATTCAGAGCAGCCAGCCATTAGAATTCTCTTCCAGACAGCGACTGAATTCAAACTAGCTGAAAAGCTAGTGTTGAAAATCCTGCCGCCATCAGGATTTGAACCTAGGACCTCCCGGTCAGAGCACAAAACAGGTAATTGCATCCATGACAACTAGATACCAAAAGATAGTTATAGCATCTGTTCAAAACCAATTATAAAGAACATTGCCAAGTAAACAGTGTGAGAGATCTACACTTAGAGAACAATGTATTAAAAAATCAAATGAAGAGTAAATATAATTTAAGTTAAAATAAATTTATAAAATAAATTACGCAATTAAATTAGTACATTGTTTCATGTTTAAAAAGCACAATAAGGACAATTCCATAGTAGACACTATTGGGTCCTTAGGAACCTGTTTGCCTAGGACCTAGGTGTCATCAAAATACATTGCCCAAGAAAGGGTTATGGCAGAAGACCCAATACATTCTTATGGCACATTTCTCTTGTTTTTGGTTCCATTAAACTATTCAATGTACATAAATGAAACTTTGGAAACTAATAATGAACAACAAATCAGAAATTTATATTCATTTTCACCCTTCAAGCTAATTGTATTGTACCTTGATCATAACTCAACCCATCTCTGGAAACACCACCTCTTGCCAAAACATGGCAATATGTGAAATACATTCTGCATCCCTTTCACTTCTAGCAACTTCTGGCTCACCCCACCCCACCCACTCTGTGCAGATTACGGCGTGTGAGCCGCATACCTGCCCGCCTAAATCCTTGAATAAGAAAAACATAGAAACAGGAAAGTTGCTGCGTTTTTTGCTGCAATAAATCTGAAAAGAGCAAACCTCCACAAACGTAAAAAATTGCCACCATTTGTAAACCATATACAATAAAAATAAATGAAAGATGCTTTTGAACAGCCAAAACATAAGAAAATTTATGTACAAAATATGAATTTTTTTCGAGATGGTCGAACGGACAGTGCTAGACCACTTAAAATGGATTGACCCTTACATGTGATGAGAGAGGACTGGTTGATGGTGTTCCCGCACCATTTACTATATTTATGTACTTTGTGAAAATGGAACAATTTTCCACCTCAGTGAAGCTTTGACACTTTTAAACAGTCGTCTTTCTTCAGCTGTCAAGTATTATGAATCAAAATGTCAATTAACGATGACAATAGAGCCTAGTTCTATTACTTGTTTCTAATGTTTATTCTGACATGGCAACGTTCTCATCCATCGGGTCTTCACTCCCTAATGTTTCTATTACTTTTGGTTATTGTACGAGGCCGTTGTATTTGAATAGAGTTTTCCTTTGCTGAATATCTTTTAACTGAGAACTTAGACTTAACACAAGCACATGTTGAAGCTTCACCAATAATGGAGTTGTCAACCCACTTCATGTCAGTAATTTCGTATTAACGCAAAAAATGTCCCTTGCATCTGATACACTACATCCCCCTTTAAAACGTATACTCAAAACCTCTTGAACAGTAACACCTGATTTTAAAATCCTCAACAGGATTTTTACTGGTGGAAAAATAAAGATGAAAATAAGAGTTAAAATGTTATTTTTGCAACAACAAGATTTGACCACTCATCTTCCCTGTGTGTCCACGTGGACACGCTCAAACATTTTTCATTGTACAGAAAAACAATATCTCCAAAACTATTTTTAAAAAAATGTATTCGTACATAAAAAGTTTCTGAATGTATTTCATGCATTTAAACTTCAATTAAAATAGAAACAATATTATAAAACCCACTTATTATACATCAATGTTGATTTTTCAGCACAAAATATTCTGTGTATTTCAGGACGCCATTACAATGAACTGTCTTACAATACACTGTTCTAACAACAACAGGCCTACAGTCTGGACTTTGTTTTATAAGCCTAACAATTGCAAACTACATTATAATAAATATTAGATCTATATAAAAGGATAAAATATTGTTGCAAATGTAAGTCTATAGGGACACGCTGGGCAGTATGGACATGCAGTTAAGGGTTAATATCAATTCAGAGGTGAGGTTTATACAGAAGTAAAACAGCAAAATTTACCCACTTTAAATTAGCATTTTCTTCCCGTAAAACTTCAACCTCCTTTTCTAACTCTGAATAACGGAACACTTTCTCTTGTTTTGACTTCACTAGTTCAGCTGCCTCATGGTAATCTTCTCGTTCTATTTCTAATTCCTAAATGAAAAATACAAAAATTAGATTTCTTTCTCAATCAGGAAGCAAATACTAGTTAATAGAACACACTTGTAAAATACCTTTATTTTCATTTGGGCATTTTTCAATTCTTGAGATAACTGCTCAAACTGTGACTGAAATAATAATCCTTCTTGCATTTTCTGTTCCAGTTCTGAATTGCGATTTCTGATATCTATTAACTGCTGGTCTCTTTCAGATAAATCTTCATTCAAACGTTGAATAAGTCTGGCTGTTGTTAATCTCTCATTGTGCAAGTTCTCCTCTAACTTCCAAACGAAAGAGAAATGTTATTAGAAGGGAATAGAATTTATTGAAGTTAAAAAGAGGTAAAAATGTACGTTTGTATTTATTTTTTCCAAAATACGCAAGAAAAATAGAAAATATGTAAAATAAAAAACCATTAGTGTGTTCAAAATTACTCAGTACAAGCACTTTCCAAGCAAAAAATGTCTTCAACCATGTCCTAAAATGGACTCTGAGCATCTGAAAGGAAGTTCTACCTCTATAGATGTAATTGTACACTAGTTTTCACCATACAATAGTTTTATTCAAAATATAAAATACTTTGTAGCACAAGCAATGTTGTTTTAGAGGATTTCAGACAAGATACACAAGAACCATATGAAACACAAGCATGTGGTTGAAAATACTTCTGCTTCACAAATATCTGCTCATCCTGTATTTTGAGTATGCAGTTTCTAAAAAACAAGGAATGTATGTTTCACAAACCTTGGGGAATGTTCAGTGGTCATAGGAACATGATAACATTGCATTGCTTTGTAAGAAAGGATTCCAGCAACGTATGTTGTAAACTCACATCTGAAATGTTCTGTTTCTGCATATCTATATATTTAAAAAAATAAGGTATTCTGCCATGGCTTCATTTAGAGCTTCTACTGAACCGATTGTTGTAGTTTTTCTTTTAAATGAAAGAATATGATCCCTAGATGTATCAGATATTGTTTGTGTTGATTCACCAACATTTACGGTGTAAATTAATTAATTAAATGATTCTTTAATAGTACGCTTATCAATAGTCCATTGTTTTCTTTCAAAGGGTGGCAGTTTCAAAATCGATATACATGAGTCCATAGATGTGAGTTCACGCTGCTTGATGTTTTGTTTTGATTGTTGAGATTTGTTTACAATTCGTCAAGGTTTTGTTTCAGTGAAAGCATTGCATTGTGGTTTGACAGTTTGCATTCATTTGCTTCTGTGGTGTATTTTGTAGAGAACATTCGCACAGTGGGTTTTGCTTGGTTGTACTTTAGTGAAGTTATTTACAGGTTATGTCGAATTCCGAATCGTTGTCCACGCGCTCCAAAAGACGCAAACGTACATTAACTTTACGCGGGGAAAGAGAAAGTAAGCGTAGGTGTCGTGATAGTGAGGTCATTTCATTTTCTATTGGATCATTGTCTATGAAATGTCAGTTTTGTTCTGCTTTGTACTTTCTATGTGAGAGAAATTCTGCAAACGATTTACTCTGTGTTGCTTAAATGGGAAAATAAGTATACCTTCGAGCAATATGCCAGAAGAAATCAAACAGTTGTTTATAGGAGATGATGACACATCAAAAAACTTTAGAAATAATATCCTTCAGTATAATAGTGCTATATCTTTTGTGCCGATATTACATTGCCACCTGGTCATAGGCCATACGTGTTCAAAAGTTGGGGAACTCCTCATCACAGAATATCTTCGTTATACCCTCAAGATCCAAACAATGCAATATACTTGTATTGTGAACATTAGTCTGGGTACAGTATTTTACATTTATTTCAGATCTCACCGTCAAATTTTGACGGGTTCTCACTAGTAAATATATTAAAATGTAATGCAATACGTAAGAAACAGGTAGCAAAATATGTAATGTGTAATATGTAATAAGTAAAATAAAAATGATTATAATTCTTTCAGTCTTATAAACTCTAAAAAGTATTAACTGCAGGTATCATGTTCCTGTAAAAATTTGTATTTACATGAAAATCTTAGATTATATTACCTTTATTCTTCACAGACTTACAAAAAAACATAACAAAGACACACATTAAGAGTTTAAACTTATGAAGACCAAAGACTACCTAGAGCATAATACTCTTTATAAATATCCAAGGAGTATATATATCCTCTTTCAATTATGAGATTCAGCATGGGAAAGCAACAATAATTGAAAAATAATAGAAATAAAGTAACATTCATAAAATTCTGTCTTATATAAGGGAATATATTATACATATTAAAACTAAAGTTTTTTCAAATTTAAAAACAATCTTTCAACACAACATAATTTGAGATGCCACAATTTAAAATTTTATACTAATTTACTTAACTAATTAATTTTACTTTCTTATGAAATAGGTTACTAGTAATCAAATTATAGAGAAAGAACCCAACTTCTGAATAATGGGTTCTCCAGATCATCACCTTTCATCTTGGCGTAAATGAATATACAAATTCTTGAGTTTAATGCAAGAAAGTACAAAATCATAGATCTTAATTGCAATATGTAAATTTTCATACAACTTGAAGTTACAATCCAACAAGCCAAAATTATTCTTATGAAGACATTTGTAGGTAGACTATTCTTGTTTAATTCTGAATTAAATCTACATGAAAATTAACTCACCTCATGCAAACTGTCAGTCAATTTTGCATTCTCTCCCTGAAGATTTTGAATACGTTCTTCAAAATTTGTTTTGTCTCTATTTAACATTGTTTTGCATTGTTTCAACTCTTCCTTTACCTCAACCTCCCTTTTACGTACTACCTGCAAATGATTTTCTAATTCTTTTACCTGAAATAGGTAAAGAAAACAGCATGTTGTCACTACAGCAAAAAATTGACATTCAATAACAACAAAAATTAATGCAACTATTCAAATGAAGGCACCACAAGCATCCTTTAATTTTCTCTATAATTACTGGTGGTTACAAAAATAATTATTGGTAGGTGACGATGATGATGCATTTTTACTGCAATCTGAAGTTGACACCACAGAAGAACTTGTGGAAATAGTCAAACACATTCAGGAATTCTCACAGAAGGACCTCACCCACGTGATTAAAAACATGGGAAATTGGAAATCTTCAGTGATTTATAAGATCTAGCATTATTAGATCAGAAAATAAACTGCTTTACATTCCCATCCAGCAAAGGCTGCTAATGGAATCCCAGAAAAACAGTAGATTTCCCCAAGAGGCTCTCATGAAAATACTTATCTGCATCCCAGAGGAGACCATACATAGTGAAATACTAAATGCCAATCACTTGTCTGCCATTAAAATATAAAGTTATAAATGCAACAATATATAACAGAATGAACAGGCATCAACAGGAGAACTATTAGTTGCCAATTGAGCAAAAAGGATGCCATAAAGGTTCCTATGGCTGGAAGGAAATCTTGCTACTCAACAGTCATCTTAAATAATGTAAAGAAAAAAGCAACGGTTTAAGTAGGGGACACAGTACACACTTAGAGAAGCATAGCGGTGGGAGGGGGAGGAGGCAAAGGAGGGGAGTCTCTGTAAGCCCTCCCTCAAATTAAGCTACAAGCTCTGATAGAAATGAATAAAACTTATTGATAGGCAATTTTGATGGCTCTCTCTTTATACACTTTGTCCCCAGCGCATTTTAATGCCAAATTACTTCCAAAGGCAAGTTTTCTCGCTTCACTCGCCCGGATCCAAGTCACGGCAAGGCTCGGGCTATGCCCTCGCAATCACTATAAACATCCTTGAGTCTATCCAACACATAATTGCCAATTCACTTTTATAAGAAAGCACTTTATAAGAAAACCTCGAGAATTCAAACTGTGTAGTTGCAAACACATTTTGAAGAAAGAACACTACAAGCTTTATCACACAGGCACACCACCTCGATCACAGTACTATTTAGTAATAGAGCTCTGGCAAAATACAAGGGTGAAATTGCCTCCCCTTATAATCGCCTAACCATCCCTCGTTCCCTCCATCGTAGGTTTACCCTCACCTGAGTGGTGAAGTGCCGGTTTAAACGACTTCCTTCGGTTGTACCGTGTACCGGGTTCTAGACTTCAACCAAAACACGTTATTTGATCATGGCTTAGATTGTCTACTAGAAGGCATTCAACAGAGTACTACACAAATGGATACTGGAGACCTATGGACGTCATCCTAGACTTAACTAAGTTTAAATAATTCTAATATACCTCTTGCTTTTTTGTGAACTTAGTGAGAAACCTTGTTAACTCCAGATTACAAGAGGACTTGAAAACAGAAAAAATCTCGTTATTGAGAATGTTAGTTACAGTATGAAGAGAATATATATACTCACAAAAAATTACTTACCATTTTTTTTTCTCTGTCAACTTGCTTTTGCAATGAATCCTTTTCTTTTTCAAAAAGCAACTCCAGTTCTTGTCGAAGGGAGTGATGTCTGCTGATTTGATTTTCCAAGTCTGTTATTTTAATATTAGCTTCTAATAAACTGCTACGGATACGATAAGTTTCCCACGGTGAAGCTACAAAAATGTTTAAAGACATTGTAATTAAACTGTCAATGAACGACTTCAAACCTAATTCAAATGAGTTTCTGAATATACCTGTTGGGGAAGTGCATCTATTGCTTCTTTCTTCAGAATCTGCCACAACGGAAAGAAATAATAGTTGAAACAAGTAAACATAGCAAGGATGAAAATTAAAATGAATTTCCAATTTCTAACCTGGAGATCTTTTAGGAGTGGTGTCCAATTTCGGGAACTTAGGAGAATCATCTGCAAGGTTTTCCGTAGACTTCTTTCTCTTCAGACTATCAACAGGGTCATTAAAATTGCTTGAAAGCAACCTTGAAACACGACGCTGAGGTACTGAACGTAGGTCTTCCAACATTTGTACAACATATGAGCGATCTTCAGAATATGATGCCATGGCGTGTTGTCAGAATTGTACTTTACAATACTTCTAAATTTTATAATCCAAAACACTACAAGATTTGTCCAAGAACACAGAATTTGTACTTCACCCTAACATATCCAGAGCATTCAAGAACACCGGTTACGCATCCCATTCGCCTTCCATTACATCACATAACATGGCATAACATCAACATAACACAGCACAGCACATCACATCACACCACACCAGCCTCACACTCGATCACAGACCCAGCCAGTGCACTCTTGAGCCATCACTCCTGTGTTAACGGACGAGTAAAATATTCCCTCATCCACCGGGAGCGCCACCATCGACTTTACAAGCTTTTCTCATATAGTACTTCACTCGAATGTTAAAGCACTATCGATTTTCTGCGCATGCGCAGTATAAGTTTTGCATCACTTGTGCATCTACGCATGCGTACAAGATCGATAGTAATGATTAGGCCCATTATGGACTACGTCTGCCCAAGTTGGGGAATTGCGGCGCATGCGCATTTAAATAAGCTGCAAATAGTTCAGAATGCGTGCCTTCGGAGAATTCTTTGCGCATTCTTTTCTGAGTTTTTATTAAAAACTCAGAAATTCACTCAGTTTTAAATATTCCATTCTTGGAAGAGCATTTCAAAGCCTTAGCTACAAATTTCTTTTCAAAATTAGACCAATCAAATAATCAGTTAATTGCAAATTTAGCTCTGTACGAGCCGGATACTTCGGCAACGTACAAAAGCCCGAGAGATATGTTTATTTATTTATTTATTTTACGTCAAAAAAAACAGTTAAAAACTGCGTATGACGTGCTATGGGGAAAAGTGAATTGTGTGCACATTTTCAAAATTCTGTGATCCCTACACTAAGTCATATACTACTTAAATTTTGAATTTTTGAAAGGGAGAAAAAAAGAAAGAAAAAACTCCCATGTAAAAAAATCTATTTTCAAGGGTAAATAAGCAATAAAATTTGAATTTTGAAAGGGAGAAAAAAAACTCCCATGTAATAAAATCTATTTTCAAGGATAAATAAGAAATAAATTTTGGCTCTTATTACTTCCTGCCGCGACAACATGGAAACGATAATTTGAATAATTGTATTTCCCACTGAATTCTAGAAGACGTGCACAGAAAATGAAGTTACATTTATGTCCAGAAGCAAAACAAGGGGCCATCTCAGCATTTGCTCAATGGATCAGGGAAACTGGACGAAAAACCTGATCGAGATGGGGGTCATTGACCCGGAAGCTGTAGTACAATAGTTGTTACAGGTTGTTTATACTCATTTATACAGTCCAAATGGTAAATAGTGCATTATGTATCATTGTTAAAAATAATGTTACTTTTCTAGTGATGCTCAGTATAGTCTCTAATTGTATAGAAGCAGTTATGCAGCAGAAACGATTTCACTTGTGTTTTAAACTTTTCTATTGAATTTAATCGTTTAATGTCATCTGGCAAAGTGTTGTAAGACTAAAACGGGCTTAACGCCAATACTGGCAAGAAAATTGCGGTAATTGCGGCAAAAATGCGAAAATTGCGGCAAAATACTGGCAAACAAAGTGTTGTTAGACTAAAACGGGCTTAACGCCAATACTGGCAAGAAAATTGCGGTAAACAACGCCACAAGTGCGCCGAACGGCTATTGTCTTTCCTGACCATGTTCTTTTTCTATTTTTCAGATCAGCCATAGATGTCCGCAAGGATAGGGATGGCTCCACAGCAGGGAAGTGTGGCTGCATTGCACTTAGCGGCCACACGGAACTGTGCTGCATAGCACTCCTCGCACAAGATCGATAGTGGAGTCCGCTAAGGCGTGCGCAAACTCGTAAAACTCTCTGTTTAAGTACCCCCCCCTCCTGTATCCCCACTTCCCACTTTTGTTCGTGCCAATCGTATTTATTGTCAAATACTTTCGCGGAAGTTCAAAATTAAACTATTTTTCGCGGCTCCTCTAAAAAGTACAGGAAATTTACTGCCTTTACCAAATTCTTAGAGCCTAATTAATTGCGTTATATTGACTTATTTCAGAAGTCACTTTACTATACTTTCATTAGGTCCGCAACAGACTACACCGAGAGATGCGTTGCGAGAAATGTGCGACGAGAAATAGGGAAGAGGCCGGCGAGGCTGCGTCCACACACTAGAAATACGTTATTTGATCTCTTGAAATGCCTTTATACGCTACATGCCGGGAGTGGGACTGCAGTTAGCTATGAGGTCACCCGCGAGTCCCATTTCTTGTTTTATTAAATGCTCTTGTATAACTTTAACCTGTGAAATCCTTGTTGTGTTGCCATAATCGTAAACCATCTGTTTACGGTGTTCGAATTGTCTAAAGAGAAATTACTGCGTTGCATACAAATCAATATTTAATGTTAAAAAACTGGAACGTGTGTGACTTTTAAGGGAGGAGTGCAATCCGTGCATATTTTCTTGAGCTCCGTAATCCCCCCCTCTGTTTACTGTATTTATTGGTTGAATTATGAATAAATAGTGAACGATCAAATAATTCATCATAAAATTCACAATCAATGAATTCATTCATAAATAATAAATACGAATTAAGAAAATAATGAATAAATTAAATTATTTCAAAATACCCCTTCAAGTTTCTCGCTTCAAATTTTTATTTTTATTTTAATTATTATGAACGAGTTTCATACAATTAAGAATATCCTTTGCACAAGTTTTTTCTTGATCATTTCCGTTTAAAGAGAAAATTCAAGTAAACAATTAAAAAACTGGTTGTTTATCTTGTCTTTTACTGCCAAATATACATAAACATAAAAATAACCTCACTCAGTTCTACGCAGTGTTTAGTGTTTTCCTGCAGTAGCGAAGGTCTAAATGTCATAAAAAATTAAAGGAGTAGAAATGTGTCAGAAAAAACTCGCTCGCTAACCGACTCGAGCAAGGAACTCTTTCGCCTCCGCAGAGGTGAAAACTCTTTCTAGTGTGTGGGGCCGATAAGTGTCCCTTGTTTCGATTTCCCACATTTCACGTCGCACATTTTTCGCAATGCATTCCTTGGTGTAGCAGAGAGTATATACTGGTAGATGGGTGTAGTATGTTGCGGGCCTTATGGAAACCAGTGGGCCACAAAAGCACACCCTTTTTCGCATTATTTCTACCTGCTCCGGTCTATTATACTACATTAACCTGCAAAAGGGGTTTTCAACAAGCAATTTTTTTTCCGTTCTGAGATCCGAAATCAGATCCTCGGGCTTCACTCGCCGTCACTCACACCACTATGTCGCATGTAGAAGCGCCGTCGTATGGGCAACTATTGCTCCCTTCAGTTCACGGCTACTCTAGTAAGCCATGGTCCAACTCGGGCCGACGCTTAATGATATATATATATATATATATATATATATATATATATATATATATATATATATATATATATATATATATATATATATATAATTAAATTAGTTCAAAGAATTGGTCGCCCCGACCGGGATTCGAACCCGGGCCTTCTGGTTTACGCCCAGCTGCTCTAACCCCTAAGCTACCGAGACAACCAACCCTTTGAACAGTTTTCACGAGCCCGCGCAATTATCGCTCGCTAATGTATGCGCGTATATATAATTGCTCACGCTTGCCCGTCACCTTGAGTTGGATGCATATATATATATATATATATATATATATATATATATATATATATATATATATGATATATATATAGTGAATGAACCCGACCTGCCGCATAGGGCAACACCACGCATGTGAGCAATGCGTTGGTTCTCTGTATTTTCGAATTTGTATATCTACTCTCGTGCGATAACTCCCATGCAGTTTCAATAATGTTTATATAATTCACGGCAACATTTATCAATTTTTCTTTCATGTAATAAACTAGTATTGAATGTGCATTCAATAATTATATAGAATTTAGATATTTGAGCTCGTTGGTACTCTCCCATTTCATGTTCGAAATTCGATGAGGTTTCATAACGACGTTTAAAGAAATTATTATTTAATAAATGACAAGAGCAATTAAATAGTGTAGAGTAAAAGATTAGTTCTAAACATCTATTAAGTATGTTTTTAATTTTATGTGATTGTGCTTGCTGGTTCTCTGTATTTTCGATTTTGAAAAAGTGGCTTGGTTCGATAAATCTGATGCAGTTTCAGCAATGGTTATATAATACACGGCAACATTGATTAATTTATCTTCAGTATAGTAAACTAGTATTGAATGTGTATTTAATTATTTAATATATTATAGATATATCGCACTCGTTGGTACTCTTGCATTATCTATTTGAATGTCGTACGTGTTTGCAAAACTACGAAGTTATAAAATGTATTATCTCATAAAAGAGAGGGGTAATTAAATCATGCATAGAGTAAAATAATAGTTCGATATGTGTTTAAACTATCTCGTTAATTGTATGTGATTGTGCTCGTTTGTTTTCTCTATATTCCAATTTTTTATTATGTTGCGGGTTGCGTCATGCCTGCTGCCATTTACTTTTATTGTTTTAGACTGAAAATACGTGCGAATTCATTCCAAATTGTGGCAATTAATTGGCAATTAATTAGCAATAAATGATTAGATGGTTTCCGTTGAGCTCTGGCTCGAATTTAACTGATGTGTGTGTTGGCTTGACGTCAAGCTCGCACACACCCGTTTTCTCCACGAAAATACGTGGTAATTAATTCAAAAATGTGGCAATTAATTAGCAATAAATGATTAGACATGTTTCGTGTGGGTGTGCTGACTTGGCTGTTCCAGCTTGACGCACCTCCGCGTCGTAGCAGGGCGCAGCCAGCCGGAGGCAGCAATCCTTCGCCGATCTGCCGCCCGAAGTCAGGAGGTGGATGAAAAGGCTCCGATCGGTGGGAATCGGGGGGGGGGGCGTCACACGCCGCCCCTACTCCGTACCGGTTCAGCCTTAATGACTCGGCTGCACAATCTATCCTTACGGATCGACGCCGGCCCGTTGAAATGGAATAAATTCCAGTTTTGTGCTTTCAAACGGGGCCGGTTGCACTCCGTTGGTCGACCAACTCTAACTGCTGTCTCCAACTACCTCTCCTCAACACAGCAGTCTCTTTCCTATGCCGTTCTCTCGCCTTCTATCTGTGTTCTCATGAAAAATCTCATTTCTCGAGCTTCCAGCGTCGCATCCCCACTCTCTTTTCTAATTTTGCTCATCGCTTCTTCACGTGATCGGAATTTTGAATGTTATTGGTCGAAATCTTAGTTTCTCGAATATTCGACGCGAGTCGGAAGCCGATATGGCATTTTCTAACAAACGTCATTTTCTGGGCGCCTGATTGGTGGTCTTTGTTGTGCGTGTGTCTTGGCCAGTACACCAGAAATGAACAAAGCAGTCCTTTCTGCTGTCTCCGTGATGATTATATAAGTCCTATGGGATTACTTAGACAGTAGCCGGGATCTCTATAATTCGCTCGTTCCGGTGTCTATTGTAACCGTGGGCGGGCAGCCGCCCGCTCTTTGCCTGAAGGGCTGTCCCCGGGAGACAATCCCACCCTAGTCGTAAATCTTTGGTTAGAACGACAGGCACATGTTCGCGCGTCTTGCGCTGAGCCGTGTCAAATCAGGGACTGTCCTAATCGGCGTGACCGAGGGGTGAGTTTGGGTCCGGCCACCAGCGATGGCCTCATTGCAATATATATAAAATTGCTTCATGTAATGTACACTCAAAAAATCAAAATATCCGTTTGAAACTACCAAAGCCTCGAGTTCCTTCAGATCGATCGGGGAATATCAATTTTGGAGAAAATCGACTGAAGGGTTAAGGTGGTAGCGTTGGCCACAGACGATTTACCGTCATTCAATTTTTCGGTATCAAGGAACCACAAAACATGGATTATGGTTACACCACGTGTTAGAGGATTTTTTTCTATACTTAGAAATTGGAATTTATCTTTTCGTTATCAGGCCCGACAATAAAGAGGTTTACTGCCGAAAATGCGCATTTTCCGGCGCACAATTACATAACTTTCTCTTCTTACGAAGTACTTTCGTAAGGGCGAGAAAGTAATAACTTTTTGTTACTAAGTACCTTCATAAGAGTGACGTAAAAATAATGTGCTAGTCCCATTTTTGGCGAACTCTATATATACACGAAAATTGGAAAAATTGCGCGTTTGAAAATTTTTGAGTTAAGACAAATACATTTTAATGTGTCGGCCAAGTTCATACTTCACGGCACTTCTGTAACGCGTGGTATGCGTGATGGCGAGTTATCTCAAAGTACCCGAGTTCGAGTCTTGGTGCGGTTAAATAACTTTTGCTGGTTGAACACTTCCCCTCTTTTTGCAATATTCTGTTTGCTTCACAATTCAGAAACTACATAGTTGTGCTGAAATCTGTATTTTTTCATTGTTGTGCATATTATTCAAAAGAATATGTCACATAACTGTAACAAAACATAAGACAACTAAGAATTAAATCAGATATGTTAAAATTTGTACTTTGCAATGTTTTTAGATTTCTTTATCTAAAGTGTACAAACCCTGAAAGATGCATTAATAACAGAATGATCACAAAGAAATATTTCATTTAAGTTGCTTTAATAACACTCATTGCTTTTACAAAGGTATAAAAATAGTTTTCACACAAACATATACATATATAAACATATTTGCTAAAATGTGTAAAAAACTATGTTTAGAAATTACCATACACAGCCAGTTGTATTCTTCCATAAACCATCATTTCTATTATAATGAACAGAGAGCAAAGATATTCCGAGGAATCTATTCTGAATTTCCCATATTCAAAAATATCGATTTTAGAAAGAACAAAGTAAAAAATTGTTAGAAACATTTTTAATGATTTAGCGTATTAAGATAATACGATACTTGATTTCTAAATACTGACTAGCATGACTCCCATAAAATTAAACAGATACTGATGAGACCTGCTCTTTTAATAGTCAGAGGAAATAGAATTTCCTAAATATTGCACACAAAAAGATATTCATTAAAAAAAATGACATTGTGGAATACCATTTAACTAAAATTGTACATCAAATACTGATGGAGAATAACTGGAATAGGAAGCTGAGGGATTATTAAAGGGCCTTTCTTGCCTAGGAAACGTCTAATAAACAATCGTGCTTGATGTTGCAATGACAAAGGTTGTTTTGCAAGTTCCACCAATATATCTTTTTGGTCTTGATTCAGAGCAGATGATCTTCTTATCATACACAAATCAAAACTTTCAGCCGCTCCAACAAGACTAACAAAGAGAGAAGGAAACTTTGCTAAATTCTGAAGTGAATTCAAGATTCCATGTGGGTCACGAAACTGAGTTTTCATTACCACCTGTGACAAGTAAAAAAATCAATAGTAAATACCATTTTTTATATTTTGATTTAACACCTTAATATGAAAACATATTAATAAATTCCTTTACTGCACTTAGTCTTGCTATTTCAAACATGTTATTGAACATGATATGAAAATGGAACAAAAACTAACATGAAATACTTTGGTCCACAAGGGGGGAAAAAAAAGAAGAAAAAAAGAAAAGAACAAGAAAGAAAAAAAAGAAATAAAGCAAACAACAAACTCATCTACAGTATTTCCATAACAAACTAATTGTATTAAATAACTTCATCACCTTAGCTCCATATCTCAAGAGCATATTCACAACAGCTGGGCAAGGTTCTTCATTAGATGCTATATATTCTGCAAGGACTGGACGAAGTGGAGGACCTTCATCACTTTCAATCACAAGGTTAGGGTCAGCCCCATTTGAAAGCAATAAGTGTAGGAGTTCCATACGGTTGGGAATATTATCTGCACACACTACATGAAGAGGTGTGCCAATTATCGGCGAACTTGAGTTAACATTTGCCCCTAAAATTGACAAGATATTGAAATAGGGAACAATTTTTATCATTAAAAACAACAAAACCATAACATGTTTGAGAAGCATACCTGCATTTAATAGTAACTAAGTTCAGGATCGCCTTTCAAAATTGCTAAATCCAAAGGTGTTGGTTTCTGATAGTCACTTGAAAAATTCACCTTTGCCCCTTGCTTTAGAAGAAGGTTAATAGTATCAAGATTGCCCGAAAGAACAAATGAAGAAAAAGCAAACAACAAACTCATCTACAGTATTTCCATAACAAACTAATTGTATTAAATAACTTCATCACCTTAGCTCCATATCTCAAGAGCATATTCACAACAGCTGGGCAAGGTTCTTCATTAGATGCTATATATTCTGCAAGGACTGGACGAAGTGGAGGACCTTCATCACTTTCAATCACAAGGTTAGGGTCAGCCCCATTTGAAAGCAATAAGTGTAGGAGTTCCATACGGTTGGGAATATTATCTGCACACACTACATGAAGAGGTGTGCCAATTATCGGCGAACTTGAGTTAACATTTGCCCCTAAAATTGACAAGATATTGAAATAGGGAACAATTTTTATCATTAAAAACAACAAAACCATAACATGTTTGAGAAGCATACCTGCATTTAATAGTAACTTCACAAGTTCAGGATCGCCTTTCAAAATTGCTAAATCCAAAGGTGTTGGTTTCTGATAGTCACTTGAAAAATTCACCTTTGCCCCTTGCTTTAGAAGAAGGTTAATAGTATCAAGATTGCCCGAAAGAACAGCGTAATGAAGAACAGTTCGATAATCATGACGTGCATCTGTCATGGCATTTACATCAGCTCCAAAAGATAAAAGTAATAAAACAGAATCCATTCCCTGGCAAATTAGAAAACAATAATAAAAATTTATTTTCATTACAATAATTAGTTTTCTAAATACTTTCTATATGCTAATAAAGTTATTCCCAATTACCATAATACAACAGAAAAGCATAGAATGGAAAATCAATTACTTTCAAGAATTACAACAATGGAAGATTATTGATATTAGTTTCACATAAAGAAATTAATTTTATTTTTAATATTAAATAATTTAAAATATACAAAGATATTTCTTTAATTATGTGAAATTTAAATTTTACACATGATTTAGTTATTTGTTCTCAAATATATGATTCAGATAAACTTATTTTATTAATTATTCTTATAAGAATTCAGAACTTATGTAAGAGTATCGACTTTACTCCAAACCAAATGAAATGAAAATTAAACTACTCTTAAATTTAATGTTACAATTTAGAACAACTTAAAGAACTTCCTTGTGGAATTTAGATTCAGTATAATTTTTCCAATGTATCGCATCACACCTGTGGAAGACGAGCAGCCTTCATGAGTGGAGTTAGTCCAGCTCGATCTCTCGTGTCTGGATTTGCTCCAAAAGTTAGCAGTAATTGCATGAATTCCAAATCAAGAGGAGACACCAGGTTGATTTCAGATCCAAAAAAATATCTTTTATTGGGATCTGCACCATGTTCAAGAAGAAGGCGAGCAACTTCCGCATGTCGATTTCGAATTGCTAAACGCAGAGGTTCATCACAAAGAGTTGTTCGTGGAAATGGATCATCAGTATCTTCCCGGTAATCAACTCGAGCCCCTTGGTGTAACAAGAGAGTTACTAACTCCACATACCTACAGTAAGAATCATTATATGAATACATCAAATTAAAATAAAACAGAAGGTACATTCAAAAAATAATACTTTAAAATGTATTTAAGTGATTATCTTAATTGTTTCAAGAACAAATATAAAATCTTGTAATTCTTAAATGCAAAAATATACAATATACCTCCAATATTACAGAATTAGAACAGAATTTTAGATGAAATTGATAGGAGCACATTTTGTCTAATCAACATGGAAATTTTTCCTTTTCTTAAATAATGTGTAATAAATATTTTGTAAATAATAGACCACTATACCCATGCTCAGATGCAAGGTGCAGAGCAGAATAACCACATTCATCTCTGGCATTCACATCTCCACCTCTTACTAATAAGAGACGAGCAGCCTCTGCATATCGTTGCCAAATAGCATAATGAAGGGGACGCAAGCCTTGAGTGACAGGTTCATTGACTTTAGCACCACATGCCAAGAGAATACGTATTTCATCTAGTGGAACCATTCTGATAATACTATCAGCTAATTCTCGTTGAAGAGGATTAGTTATGCATTCAGTCGGCATTTTTATTTCTTGGAGGTAACTGCAACATCAATAGAAGAAAGAAGATTAATAGAACTTGACAATTCCCCCCTCCCTTATCATTTAATGGCATTAAGATCAATTTAATTTTCTGAAGAGAAATTTATATTACTCAGTTAAATAACAAAAATTAAAAGATACATAGCTTAAAGGATCAAAATCATTTGCCTTTATTTTAATCATTTACATGATGCACAATTTATTATGAAGTTCAATGATACTTCTATTCCTCTCAGAATTGAGACATGGTGTAAACAATTATTATTGATACCTGATTACTTTTTTAACATTTTCTTTAAAAATATTCTGTCTTCATGCAAGGCAAACAAAATGCATTACTTTATTAAATTAGTTCTCATTTAAAAAAAATTGAATTTCTTAACAAAATACTCTCCTTATAAACAGCAAATCTTAACTAGAGGTGATTTGTATTAAATTCAATTTACACGTTCAGTTCACAACTGGAACTGTGCATGTGAAAGATCTATTTTAAAACTTCCTTCTTTGCCTTCTGGTTAAACTTAAAATAGATTCCAAGGTCAACAACCAGGAGGTAAAACCCAAAAAAACCTCAACACACCAACAGCTGTGTGAGCAGTTGGTTGTTTCCATGAACTTGCTACTTGGCTTCATTTCAAGTTTAAGAACAAAGGATGCAGTGCATCACTTTATTCTCCCTATTGTATATCTCTAATATTATAGAAATAAGGAAAAATGGTTTCTAATTAAACTAAATCCCTTCTTGTTAGTAGATCCTTTGCTGATACATCAATAATGTTTAATAGGGGAGTACATGACCTATGATACCAAATAACAAACTGAGATTAAAAAAAAAAAAAATAAGAATTTTTTTCAGAATTAACTGACAACAATATTGTTATTTCTCAAAATTAATTTCAATTATTATTTTTTTGCAGAACATAATTTCTAGGATGACAAATAAAATTTATTTCATAAATTTTTAACTTACAAGCTTTTTTTTAATGATCATAAAAGCCATTCATAATAACTGCTGGATAATTATGTAAATTACAATGCAATATTGTCAACTCATTAATTACAAACAAAAGAAAATTGGCATGAGGTTGCTTTGCAAACATGTAAACTTTAAAAACTGTGAGATTTAAAATACAATTAACAATTACACTACTTACCTTCAAATCCGATAGTAATTTTGAAACCTGTTATCCTTTCACAAGAAAAGTCCCTATATGCTTCACAAAACACAAGTGTGTAGGTACACTGGAAACAGTGAACTGACTTCTGCGCAGCTGACTTTATATTTATAGATGCAAGAGAACGACGCAAGCTTCCCATTCCCCTTCCTCAAACCTACACATCTTCTCCTTCTCTGTCCTTCCACTTCCACTGCCTCAGTTTGTTTGCTTTTTTGAGGCTACTTTTTTCATAGTCACCAATGAATACTACCAACATGACACATATATTAAATTTTAAGCCATAAACGGTGAATTATGAATAAGAGCCTTATGAACACTTAAATACTTACAATATTTTACTATTGCACTAATAAATTATTACAAATATACATGTTTCAAGTAATTATTAATTGTCCAAATGACACCTTGAAACTTTAACTTCAACAAAAAGACTTTTGCTAATCTACAGAACTACTGAAAAGAAAGAATGAAGAAAACAAAGAAACTTTCTATCAGCTTGTTAGCAAAAGCAGTGATAGATAATCGCAAAAATATATAAATTTTTTAAAGTAACTAGAAGGATTAAAGAAATCTCAAGATCAATTTTGGAATCTTCTGGTATATTTATTACATAGAACATGATAATAATTTCACAAACATCAACATTATTCTCTTATGTAGCTGGCCACAAAGGGTCATCAACACTTCTTTGTTAACTTCCCTACCATTCCTTCCTCCTGGCTCCTTCAAACTTGGCAAAGGAAATAAACAGAAGCACGTGATCAAATGTGTTGGGTCTGAGTTTTGACACATAGCATAGAGCATGCGCAAAATCTCTTGGCACACCAACAAGGAACCTACAGGATAAAGCTGCCTTCCCCCACCAAGAAGTTATATTTACCCACTCATGCTACAGTCATTTCAAAAAACATTATTCTTGAGAAAACAAAGAAACTTCATTAAAACAAGGTAGTACTGTTCACATTGTTTGATCTCGCAGGGCAGCTTCAAGTACCAATAAAATTAACTTCAATTTTACATCTTCATCACTTTTTCTAGTGACTTTTATTAAGACACAAATTCTTCCATTGTCAGGTTTGAATTAATATATTTTTCTCATAACTTTGTGTCTGAATGGCCCAATACCCAATAATTCAAAATTCACATTTTTTTATAAGAAAATCTTTTCTTTCTTTCTTTTTTTTTTTTTGTTAGTCCGAGATGTTTTTATTTGATTTGTAAACACTTAGCATTTGATTTCTTTCAAGTTAATACACCAATACAGCTTTAAAATAATACATGAAAATCAAATATTACATTTGTACATGCCAATAATTAAGTATTGGCTAAAGAATAAAGAAAATAAAATTAAGAAGGTTTATCAACCCCCAGATGTCATGGTTATAATGCATGCCATTAAATTAGAAATAAAAGAATTTATTGCACTACAACTATAAATACATAAATCATTAAATGACACACCTAATGATAATTAATGACAAATAACTTACAACTTATATCAGCAAAGAAAAATACATAAGGGCACTTCAATACCACCCAGGTGGGGAGTTAATCTAACACATCATAAAGCAGTTTGAGGATTTTGAGATGATCATAAATTACACTAAAAATACATTCCTTACAATTTAATGAATTATGATCAGGAAACGTTCAATTCTACAAAAGGCAATAAAATAATCACAATACTTTCAACATAATAATACAATTTGAGTATATAATTAACTGAAGGACAAGTTTCATTGATGCACCACATGCTCTTGTGGATTTAAGTTTAAATTTACTCTGAATTCATTATAGAGCTAAAAATGAACACGAAGCAAAGAGCTACTTACACAAAAAGCAAGATGGATTTTTGCCTAAACAGTATCATATAAAATTAAATTACATACCTCCAATGACAAAGAAAAACAGGTTTAGAATTATGGGTCTCACAATCATTTACAAGTGAACAGTTACTTGGATGTGGAAAAGAAAACAACACCCATTAACACAATACATGCTGCTTCTCCAACTTGCATCACCTCTTTTGAATAATAAATAAATAAATTAGAACATAAAAAAACGTATTTTCAGACCATAGACTTCAAGACCATATCTCATGCGTACAAAAACACAGATTCAATACATGAACCGAACTTACCCTCCCTATATTTTAACATTATATTCCTACAAAGCAGGTATATATTAAATGACAGTCAAAAATTCGTAAATCTTTTAAGTTCTTAATTGTTAATTTGAGTGTTTATAATAACACATTTCTTACTGGTAACTACACAAATGAGGTAAAATCAACTTTCTCCAAAGGTTAATTTCCGAATTTTTACATTTTCTAGCTTTCTCGACTTCTAAACTTGAATTTAAATCGAAAAGACCATGTTCCAAAATGTAGTTTACAAATTTTCCATTCTGGAAACAATGCAAAAAGAAAATGCTTGAAGACAAAGAACTTACTGCAAATTGACTGCCAAAAATATCACTCATTCAAATCCACATTTACAAATATTTAATTCTACAAAACATTCACAAACTTATCAAAACGTACATTATATTAAAGTATTAAAATTCAGTAAAATTATAATGAATTCATTTAGTTTTGAGTAAACAATAAAAAATACCAAAATGGAATATTATTTATTGGTTGTCTTAATAAAATTTAATGGCCAAGTCATTTCTAAGAAAAGATTGAAGACGAAAGGAAACCTAGTCGAAGAACAATGTCATAGATTTGAAATAATTTACTGATATTTTGTTACAACTTTATTTGCTTCCCTACAAGATTATTTACGTCATTGCACAATAGAAGAGAGATTCAGTATGATGCACTCTACTTAAATCACATCTTTTGTACATTTTTACATTCACTTTCCAAATGTCTGTGTTCTTTATTATTTCACCTTGATTACAATTAAGTCAATATTTACAAATGCAATGTATCTTAACAACCCAATACAATCCATGTCCAAAACAAATTTTGTTCCCACGAGTTCTTCAAAAATTCATAAGCATACATTACAAAATTCAAAAAAACCAATCACTCACACTACATGAAACAATGTAAACATAGGTATTCTCAAATTGAAGTTGGAAAACATTTTGAATAAATATCAGGAATTCATTACTTTACCGAGTGAACATTTTGAAAGATAAATGATTGGTAATTACAAAACAAACCATTGTAACTAGATTAAAAATCACATTTAAAATCTAAATTCATTCTCTATTTGGATTATTATGCCTTGATTAAGAGAAAGAAAAACTAAAAAAGAACTGCAATTATATTTTACTTTCTAAATAGGAGCAAAATAAAAAAATGCTTTTAATTTTTTTTTTTCTTAATTCTCACACTACTTGCTATTCTTCTTCAAATGCAAGGTGAACTCCAAAAATTATATTTAATTTGCCATGACCAGGAGCATCTATTCCATTCTTGACATCATTCTTGAGAAAACCCCAAAACAGTCTCCAACTGTTACCAAAGAAAGCACTTGGCAATAAATTCTCTGGGCCATACAATTGTCAATAAGAATTTCCATTGCAGTAAATGACTCATAACCTATTATAAAATCCACTGTACAAAATGATACTCCGGTTTATACTTCTGAGAAAAGTATGTCTAGATGCTATTGTAGTATGAACAATGAACATTGTGAATCTCTTGCAGACCCGATGAAAACGGGTAGTCAGAGATCAGAGTAAAGTAGTAAGGCAACTATTGTTATTGTGAAGCAGTATTAAACAATTAACAATGTATTAAAAATATCTTAGGCTATGAGCCACTGCAAACATTTTGAGATACTGAGAGTTCTGCTCACACACTGCTTAACAACTATTAATGTCCATATGCTTATAAAACACATACAATTAACTATACTATCTGAAAATTTACTATCACCATTATTTTAATTAGATGATTTGCAACCAATAGAAAAATACTTGCATGTCTGTTTTCCTCAAAACTTCTATTATTATGTGTATATTGTATGATGTCACTCAAATTTAACAGTAAACATTACAGTAATATTATTTACCATTAAAAGAATAAATACAAACATCTATCAAAATTATCAATGTTCTAAAATTAAATCACTACTCTACATGACCTGTGCAGGGTTTACTACCTGATACAACACAGTGCAACAGCTGTGCATGCTAAAAGTCATTTTTCTGCACAATTCAGAAATTGAAAACATATAAAAGCTTATCTGTCTTTCAACACATTTGCCTCTTTGGTTTTCTATCTTCTTTCCTGAAAGGTCTCCAATCTTCTACAGTTAACTTTAGTGCTTCCACACAAGCAACTTATTTCATTATGCCGCAGAAATAACAATGTACAATATGCTTAACACAGTAATTTCTGCCTTTTAACTAACTGGTAGCAGAGTGCTTCAAATTATCTCTATCACATTTTCTTCCCCAAAACAATCTAAATACTGACTTCATCACTTTCACAATCACACCAATTTCTTATTCGTAGTTAAAAGTATAAAGAAAATAAATTGGCAAATTAATGAGGGGGAAAAAGAAATAAACAGAACAACGTTTTGATTTAGTTTGTGTGCAGAATATACTTTCAAAATTAATTAGTTCACCACAACAAATTTTTTGGTTTCCTAAACAATAGCAAAATAAAACCATTGAAAGGAAACTTGACACTTGGAGTCACAGAAATTAAAAGAAATGTGTTGTTGGTCAATACAAATTATTTAAATGCTGAAAAAAAAGTTAATCGAGAAAAAAAATTGTTCATCACTTAATAAACCTTCAATTTCTTCTAAAATTATGAAGACTCATCATGTAGCGGACAGAGCAGTAGTGGACTTATGTTGTAAGATCTTTAAGATCACGTTCTCTAATCAAATCAGAATACTGATTATGTAATATGACATGTTTATAAAATATACCATAAATGTACTCAGTGTAAAACTTTCAGTAGAAACATTTATCCAAAGGAGGTATATCACTCTTCACAAGCAACCTAATATTTCTCATCAATTTAATTATTTAATGCCTAAATAAAGCAGTTAATGCCCGAAAGTTATAATAGTACAAAACATTTGAGTTGTAACTACAAATCTGAGTAGCACACAATACTACTAGCACTATGATGCAGTATAATGTATTTTAGAATATAGCTAGAATAACTTATGTATAATATGGTGTCATGTAGAGGTGATAAATGCCCACTTTCTAAGACACATGAAGAATATGTACCAAGCACACAAAATCTGGTAAGAAAATTCCTATGATTCTATTTCCTGATGCATTTGTGTGTAGTTTCACATTCAGAAATCATTAAGTGGATTATGTGGTAACTTATAATATTATACAATAACTATTGAATTCACAAAAGACAAGTCTCCAAATCTAAAAATGTATACAAAAAATTCTGCTTTTTCACACACACAGTATATGTATATATGTATGTCTTAATACTAGAAATTACTTATGACACTTCACCTTTATAAATATAATAAGTAGTCTTTATGTTCATGTAAGCAGAAAATTTAGGTATAATGATTCGCTTACACAACTATGTTTTAGTAATTTAAAAACTACAAGTGATTACAATGCTTATTAATACTAATAACTTGAAGTAGCTTCTGGAAAGAACATTTGGATATTTTTGGCAACATAATATGGAAGAATTTTCAGGGACGAAAAGGCAATCAAAATTATGAGCTGTAATTATCATAGTAATAATTTGAAAAATTAAATGCATTCAAAATTAAAATGCAAAATAACTACAATTTCAGCAAAAGCAAATTTCCAACGTACCTACTCTCAGAAAACATTTAACATTTTGCACATACTTTATATGTATTTCAAGTTCAACAAAATTTTCTCAAGGCAAGAGAAACGCAATACATCTCCAGAGTTAATTCGGTTCAGCACAATAAATGCTCAGTCATAACTATTCGCATAATGCTACACACAGCAATGAAAATCTGAATCATTTTAAGAACTTTGTTAAATTTTACAGAACAACACTTTTTATGATTAATGTCATCATTTTTAGTGTATACAGATCATACAACCTTTAAAGATAATTTTTAGTGTATACACTATTTAAAGAAATTGTATAGCTTGCACGCTTATTTTCTTTTTTTAATAGTCTGTAAGTATGAAGTAGGATTCCTCTCTTAAACCAGTCTATTTTCAATTAAAAGAAATTTTTCTATCAATTTTATTCATTTATTGGATTATTTGAATAATTAAATTTAAGAACCAGTAATTTAAATTTTACATTTTCATGTGACAAAAATATATGCTAGTGATCTTCAAATCTCCATTGGAGGCAGGTCATAACAAAGACAGAATAACCATTAAATGAAATACATTTTGAAATTCATTGTAAAAAATTCTGAAAATTGCACAGGATACCTAAGCAATTTAATTATTATAAATAAAATGATAATGAAAATAGAAACATTGTGATTGAAATGAAAAAATATTTCTTTGACGGAGAGAGGAGGAGAAAAAAAAAGAAAAGAAAAAGAAAGAAAGAAAGAAAGAAAAAGAATTGAATATGCATAGTCAATAATAAATATTATAAGTCTAATCTTGCTTTGAGAATAATTCATTTTAATCACTTCTACTTAGCTTCACCAACAAAAAATTGATAGACAATTAAAACCTTTTTTTGCAAAATCTAAAAGAAAAATATGTCAATTAAGCATAAGAATAATCAATTCTGAAAAATAATCAAAAATTTACCTCAATCACCAGATATATACAATAAATTAAGAACAAGTTTATGTAATTGTCTCCAAAAAGTGTTTCAATAGTTATGTATAGGTATTGGAAATTTGTTTTTAAAAAATGTATCAACCAGAATAATCTAAATTCCTCACACAGAAATTAACACACAATCTGAGTACTCCAAAACTACTCTAAGAAAACATATCAAAACTGTTAATAACATCTGAACTCTTTCCAGAAGTGTCCCTTATGATTTATGTAGTCTTTTTTTGAATGTCAGGTAATTTATAATGTAAAACCATATATGGTGGTTGTTGACTCTGGCTAGCAGCAGGATTTTGTGCACTATTAGAAATTCTACCCCTACGTCTTTGAGGTAGGATACCCCTACGGGCCATATAGAACCTTATCGTTGAAATAGGGATATTGAAGGCATCTGAGACATTCTGGAATGTCATTCCCTTCTGCACACATTCAGCAGCCTTTCTCAACTCGGCTTCAGACCGACGAACTCTAGTAGATCCAGGTGATGATCCAGGTGATGGCATAGGAATATAATCCTTTGAATCAGGTGTATTTGGCATAGCCATTATTGGTATCTTGCCAGTAGACATCGACGGTGACAAAACACACATCACATTCTGAAGAGCATATGCAGCATTCAATTCTGTAAAAAGACATTATTCAATTACTACCAGAGTTAAAAAATTAAAATTTATGAAGGAATTTAAGAAAACACTTTACATTACTCCTAAATTGATAAATGTGACATTAACAAATGAGAACCATCTTCAAAAGTAATTAACAACAACAAAGATTAGTTTATAGTAATTACCCTGAAGCCAGGTCCACTATCAAAAGATGATTTCTCTTCGTATTTAACTTAAACATTCTTTAAAGTATAACTGCAAACATCTTAACCAATCTTTCTGCAGACAATCAACATGAATTTTCAAACTGTGAATCGAGTACAAAATTACCAATAAGATCCAAATCACTTTAAATGAAACCAAAAAAGTACTTTTGTATCTCAACGTACACACAATATAAATGAACGTTAAGAATGGTGTCAGAAAACATTGAAATACAGACAAGTTTGATTATTTTTTAGAATCTTAGTATTTTAAAACTCTCCTCTCAGTGTGATTACCATGAATTAGTATTCGACATAAGATAAACAGCACAAATAAACAAAATAAATAAAATGCATGAATTATACAGAGAGCTAGAGAAAAAAAAAATTGTAATGACTTTAAAAAATAACATTAAGGAAACTGAAATTATTAAACAAAAATTTGTTTAATTTCATCATTCACTAACCCTGTCTTCTGAGAAATGTATGTATGGTAATAATAATAAATAATAATAATAATTAAAAAGTCCTAATAAAAGAACAATTGGCGACTGCTAATACACACCATGTATCAGACATCAAATTAATATGAAAAATTATATACCACAAATGGTTTCATTAGGAACCAAGAAATTCACTTCTACATCTGAAAAAATAAGCCCAGCACAAAACAAACATCTTACAACAAAATACAAAATGTAATAAACAGAAAATTCAACTAATTCAGGCTTAAAAGTAACAAGAAAAAGGTATTATGAAGAATAGTAAAAGGCTTTAAATTGTAAGATTTTTTATTTACTTAAGATCATTAACAAAACCGGCTTAATTGCATATTGTACATTTATCACAACAAAATATCTACAACAGCTGAAATTTGCATAGCTTTTAAAGGGCAAAGGAATACACACAAGTCATAATATCAAATTACACAATATATTTCAAGTTACAGAATTATCCCTATAATGCTATTACTGGTAAATAAAATATGGAAGATCTAGAATACGATTCAGCAAATCTTTCACTAATTTTGTATTAATTACTTAACCTGTGACAGCACATTAATATAAGATTTCAAGCAAATTAATTCTCTAGATATTACCTCACTTATCTTTATTGAGTTTTATTTTAATGAAGTACTATGGATGACAACATTAACTTAAATGACTTTTAGAATCATATCAACATGTTTCATTAATACACATGTGGTACACATATGGTAGAAATAAACACAAAAATGCTAACGTGTGATATTGTTATAGCTGGAAATTGCTTCCATATATTTGTAAGGAGTTCTAACACTAGTTGAATGGTTCATTAAATGATTTCGTTTCATGAAGTCATAGAGTGTGCTTCGAGCAACCTGATACTTTTCACAAGCACGTCTCAATGAGGTGCCTTGCAACACCAGTTCAGCAGCTGAACTCAAAGAATTTCGATCTTGTCTAGACCTGGTTTTTCTCACTGGAATATGCACAGATACAGCACCACAAGTTGAAGTTTCTTCAGATGAAAAACACAAAACTGAAAAAAATACAAGACAATAAAATAAATTGGAAGGGAGGAATGTAAAGGTTTGTGTACCTCATGAAAACTATTCACAAATATGTACAAGAAATACAGCTGAAGATATATATATATATATACACATACACACAGTGATTTATGTAACACTTTTTCTTATATTGTGAGAATACATGTATACGTTTGGCAGTATTTAGTTTCAAAAATTTGTAATATTTTACAAATGTGTATAAACCCCAAACAGTGTTTGTAAACCTAAAACATTAGATAACCCAGTTACAAAACTAATGAATTTTACAGAATTAACTTCAAGCTTGCTGAAAAAATGCAATGTAAGCAGCTATCTAAAAGAAAACTCGAGAACCTTCAGTGGAAACGTTCACAAACCATGGAAAACCTTAACAAGAATTCTATATTTTTTACCAACAGATCTTTTAGTAAAGGTGCTGATATTCTGAACATTTATTTCAAATTGTTCGCATAATAAATAAATGTCTTCAAAACATTTTTTAATATTCCACCTACATCTCACGACAGTCTTGGAAGAATTCTCACATCATTTACACACTAATAATTAATTGTTGACACCTAAAATTAAAATTTCTCATATAAACCTGGTAACTATACAAATTTTTTCAGTCAACTTTTATGTTTAGATAATAATCACACCCAAAAATACAATACGGAATTATATTAGCTAGAGACAAGTGTGGTCTTAGTATTAACTACAGTAAACACACATTAAACGGCAACATTCAGAATAAAAACATGAAAGTTAGTAGTCAAAAACACAAAATAAATATTAGTGTTTCCTTTCATAAAGAAGCATTAGTGCAACATGGTACTATTAAAAAACAAAAGGAAGAGAAAATTCTGTACAATAGGAAAATATCTTCTTAAGTGCAGGGGAAAAAAGTAAATTTTCAATAATTTCAATTATGAGAACAAGCTGAAAACCTATCTGAAATGTGTCTCAAGATTGTAAGTGACATAAAAGAAAATTGACATTACCTAAATCGTTGACATACTTTGTTTCTCAACATTTCATACCCTACATTATCCTTCATGCATATTATGAAATACATGTTAAAATGTATAAATAAAATTATTTTAGAGCCAAAATTCATAACAATCTAGGTTGTGCATCATGACAACCAAAACAATATAAAAAAAATTATTCAATGCCTTTCATCTAGTTCTTCCTTTTGTTTCTCACATCACCCATATCTTCGTTGCCTTCAAAAAAGGCGAATGTCTTTAATTGAAAAGGAAAATGTCTTTACACATTGTTTAAAGAAACCTGGTATTATACTCATTTTATAGATCCCAAGTAACTTTCAGGAAGTAATACAGAACAATTACGGAATACTATTCAACATATTTCATTGTTTTAGACTTTTTCGGAAAGAACAAATTTCAAATATTCAATGCAAGCATGTTACATTACAAAGAAAATTCATTTTCTCAAAGATTTTGTCAATTGAATGTCTGGTTCAGACTTCACCAATACTGATGGCACTGCAGGTGAAATTACAACACCACTATTAGTTTCTAACTCACAACCTGGAATCCAACGATTACTCTGTCTCACTCGTCCAACAGGTGAAGCTAGGAGAGAGGGAACAGATGGAGCTATGGTCACTCCACTACTAACAGTGAGAGTCCCCAAATTACCCCTGCCTTCTAAATTTGATTTCTTTTGAGATAATAATTTGGGAATAACTGGTGTCAATGTGACACCACTGCCTTTACTGATCTCACCACCCATAGGTGCTTCTAAAATTGGAGGAACGGATCTACGAACTGGTGGAGAATAAACACTCTTGATATTCCAGCGTTTCATCCAATTTCGTAGGGTCTTGCGTGGAATACCATGTTCTTTTGAAGCGCGATATACACTACCACCTTGCTTCACATCCATTAACGCAGCCCATAAGTTGTCATTTGAGTACTGGCGATATGGTCGCACCTTTGGAAGCCAAGAAAATTCCACTGCAAAGGAAATGCTTGGCATCAGAAACACATTATGAGAGCCTTGACATTAAAAAAGAACTCTAATGTTAATAAAACCCAACTAGCTTACCTGCAAACAAGGATGAATAAAAGCAAAAAGGAATAAGATGAAAACTACTACTTCCAGTTCTTTGGAAATACATATAGAAATTAAAAAGTTGCAATAACATGCCCACAAATAGATATTCTGACTGAAAACTTGTAATATAAAATACGCACATACAGCACTACTCTTTCTAAACTGGCTACAACATACATCTTAAAACTGACACACTAAAAATTTAATCCTCGTAATTAAGATGTAATTGACCTTCGATTTGATTTAATATATAAACATCTCAGAGCAGCATTTAAGAATTGTTTCTGAAATTAAAAGTACCAACATGAAATATTAACTCTTTATTCGAAATATCACAAATTTACAAGTTTCTATGTTCATCAATCAAACATATAAAATAAGTTATCGACACTGAAGTACATAAACAAGCAGAATGTAAATGTGTGAGCAACTATATGCACCAGTCCCACATCAGTTCGACATTATAAAAAACCTAGCACAGATACTCTAACATTTCATTAAACATAGTAAATTCAATCTAAGAAAAAATTGTTTCCTTTCTCACTACTTACATTACATTCACTTTACTAACACCCAACACTTTGGTTAACTTTGGTTACAACATCACATACAATTTGACTAGATTACAGTGAGAATGAAAAACCTTCCTTTCTTTCTTTCATTTTTTCTTCGAAAAAACTTTTCTACCCCCTAACTACAGCATAAAAATAAATTCAGTATATCTTGCAATTTGCTTTTACTTTCAGCAAATCCCATACTTATAATACTTATTAAGTGGATAAAATGTCTCTTATACGAAAATAAGTATAACATCCTAATTCTTCAAGTCTTTCTTCCAGAAACTTACAGTCTAGTGCAATACTTGTTAGACGGGTGTTAAATACATCCAAATAAAGTTATGACACATGAATGCAAACACCACAACAATCTTAACAATAGTTGTACATTAAAAAAGGCTGGTTGAATGAAAAAAAGTACAGAATTAGCTTCAGTGAAGGGACATTAAATTAAAATCAAAATGTTCCATTAAAAATACCATGACAAACAGTTTGACATTTTCCCTCCTCTCCTTTCATTGCCTCTTTACCCTCTTAAAACCCTTTTGATTTGTGGGGCAGCCTCTAAGTTGCATGGGCATAGGATACACACTTTTGATATTCCAGCGCTTCATCCAATTTCGCAATGTTTTCCGTGGCACACCGTTGTGCTTGGCAGCCATATAAATGCTTTCCCCTTCAGTAACATCAAGCAGTGCTTTCCAAAGACTAGAACTGGTATAAGTACGTGAAACACGTGAACGAAGAGGAGAATGAAGCCAGTCTTCACGAATTAGACGCAGAAGCTCAGCTCGTATGTCACCTAAAAGGTAAGCACGACAGGGTCAAATCCACATAAATCTAATCAAATCATGTTAGACAATATTACACTGATTCACAATATACTTCAAATTAACTTATTTAAAAGTACAAATTTCATAATCACTCCAACCAAATAGAAGTTTAAATTGTCACAAAAACAAAGGATTGAAGTTGGGACACGCAATTCATAATTCTTTTGTGAATTTTAATCTCTCAAATGAAAAATAACTATATTAATAATAACACGATGATATTCAAATGACAATGAATATTAAAGCGATATTAATGAAGAATAACAAATCAAACTTACCCCCATCAATTTTTTGAAGTTCCAAGAAGAAGCAATTTTTTTTACTGCCAACAATTCTTTTATTTCAGTCTTGTTCAAAAACAAATCTAAGATGTTCATGTACATTAATGAAAAAAAAATTATTTCGTTCTTCAGAAAACAGAACATAACTTATTATAAATTGACACACGAGAACCGAGAAAGCAAAGGAAAGCACACTTCAAACAGTAGACAATAACCAATCAACACAATGAAAATTACACTTATGAGCAATTATTTATTCATGATATATTACAAAACAATAACATGAAGCACTATTCAATAATAAGGTGAACAACATTTAAGATGCAGTCCAATGCAAATAGAAAGTAATTGTATATGTAAAATAAGAAAATACATATTTGAGGTATATATTACTATAAAATGACAAGTTCTCATAGAACTTGTTTGTGTATTCATAAATTGCTCAAACTCTACAAAATATTTTATCACAAAAATCTACAAAACAATGTCATTACAAAAATCTGACTATCTTATCAGTCTTTGAATATCCTGCCTCTTAACATTAGACAAGGATCTACAGGTTTGTATAATTCATAAGAATACAAATAACTTAAAGAGTATTTTACAGTAATTCTGCTTATTAGCTTTTAAACATTAACACTGTTCCTATTTCTAAGGATACATATATCAATTTCATATCATACTTATAGCGACACAAAAAGGAAACCACCTTTCTAATGTTAATTTACAAATAAAATGCATAAAATTTACAAAGAGCACCTTAAATAATAGACTGCTAAGACATTAATGCCAAATTTCTAAAGAAAACCATGTAATGGGAAATTATTTTTACCAAAGGTTTGCACAGCACAGCACACTAGATTCACATGCATGACTAGATCCTAATTCACTTTTACAAGAATGTTTATGCAGCCATCAAAACTATGTTACCTTTCATAATATGAAAATAGTACCCATTTTTTAATGTAGTAAATTTATTTATTATTTTCAAATCTGCTGTACAATGGTACCCTACATAATCCTTAAGACTATTACTAATGATTTATTTGGAACATTCAAATTTAATTAAAAAACATTGCAAAGCAATTTCAAAATCGAGACAGTGTTATGAATGTATAATTAATAAAATGCCATAAAAAATGTTTGTAAAAAGCAAATAAAAAGTGTTTTCAGAAAATTAAATTTTCTTTTGAATTTTGTTGAAGGTATCTATACAATGGATCTTTTGCCACATCCAAATCAGCATATTCACAGCAGATTTGAAGAAGCAATATACAAACCATAAAATTAGATTCACCCAACATTTATGATAAAAGTATTTCTACAATATAAAAAAGATTCATAAAAAATCTAACTGATACAGTTTCGAAAATAAAACAATTTCTTTTCCAAACCATTTTGAAGTGTTCCTTACTGTTAACCAAAATGAATGTAGATTTATCAAGCAAATATTTTATCTACAAGCATCATACATTACATCAAAATGTACAATTTTAACATTTTGGTAAAATGTCAAATAACTACAAGACTTAAAACACTTAAACTGCTAATATACAAATGACAATAATAATAATTCTGATGGTATACATTGTTGCTCTTATTACCCCTTGGGTGGAAGTTAAGGAACAATTGCTCTTCACTTTCAAGTTATCAGTATGTTCCCAAACTACATGCACATATATCTTACCTCAGGGTTTTTCAACTTAAGCTTAACCCTGTAATGTAGAGTGGTCATGGGGACACCATGATGACGAGCACATGCTCTGATGGAGGAAAATTTTCCCAACCGGAAATCTTCAACAGCCTGGTCTAGTGCTTTAGGTGAATACTGTTTTAGTGCAGGTCTCATTGATAAACAATGGGTATAGTTGTATGGATTCTGCTGCTCTATAGTTGAAACAACTGAACTTCCACTCAGCGAAGTAGCCACTGTAGGTAGAAAAACTGTTCTTGACTTGGCAACTGTTGTGTAAAGGATACAGCCATAAGGACAGAAAGGAATCCAACATGGAAAAGTCAAGGCACAGGGAAGGAGGAGAAAAGAGAAAATTATCCTCATTAATATATTTAAACTAATGTATTCAGCACTTTGTACTGTCATGCAATTTCAGACAATAAAAGATTGCCGAATTCTTTTCTTTCACAAAGACTTAAAACAGTACATTTGCACACAAAACAAAGAAATAAAATCATAATCAGAGGGGAAAAAATCCACATTAACAAATCTTTTAGAAATGAATCATATCGTTTCAGGAATTTAAGAGGTAAGAATAGTCCAGGAATTATTTTCATAAAAAAGTTATTTTTCTTCATATTATTCTCCTGAATAACCCTCCACACAAAAGCACACATTACAAAACTCCAATGAACAGCAATTATTTGCACAAGTTTCACAATGCAGTTCTTGTCACAAAGAAATGAACGAAACAAAAAATTTATATTTTTATGGTCTTGAAGAAAACAAGGGCACACTTTCAGACACCTACAATTCCCTATGTATTTCAGTACATAATCTTCAAATAAAAATTATTTCAATGGTAAGATCGTTTTATATAAACCGTACTCACTGCACTACAACTAACTTCAGAACACAAATTCCAGTAACTTGATTCATTCGCAATAAATTAAAATTAAACTTGAGATTTTAATTTATTTTTGGTTGGCTTCACTACATACTGTTAAAAAAATACTTCACTTTTGAGTTACTTTGAAGTAAAAAGATTTCTTAGTCAATATTAAAATAAAAGTATATGAGAATCTCCTTTTGTAGAATAACACAACAAAAGAAATAAAACTATTAGTGAAAAAAGGGGATCTACAACCCTCCAAGCATATAGGTAGACATATTGAACTTTCTTGAATAGTCATTAATAGTAGTTCTAAAACAGGGATTCTCTAAATTGCTACACAACTAAATAGATCTAAGCATCAGCCACAAAAAAACCCTTTTCCTCTTCCACAGAACTTTTAAAAAGTTCATCTTCCCGACATGAAAAGGAGTAGTATGTTAAAAACTTTTCGAAAGAAAGATCATCTCAATATAAAAAATAAATACATTTTAAATTTTTTTCAAAAAGATCGCAATTTAGAATACATCAATGTAATGGTATGAGATGAACAGAAGACGCAAATCATCAGAGAATTGTCATCAATCAATATTTGTGATGATTATTTTCTTGCAAGGACAAATTAAATAAAAGACTATGCTTAGTAGCAGGTGCAATTTTAATGAAGTATTCCTAAAGTTACTCTGTATACACAACAGAAAGAGCAAGAGAATAGGACGCTTCCTATCATAAAATATAGTCATCAACTTCATAACATTCATTATTGATCAAAGATGGAAAAAAAATAAATAATCTGAATGCAATGATGTGAATCAATACTGTTACTAATGAATTTTTATGTATCCAAAATCATGAAGAAAACGAGTGCAAATTAATGCATGAATATCTTGTTTGGAAGCAAAATAAAGCTTAAAATGGAAAGAGACTATTCCCCCTTCCCCATCTTTTTTTTAACAATTCTCTCTTATGCATTTGCCCCAATTTTCTTGTATTATATACATTATTCTTTTAAACATATATTCTTTTATTGTATTACAAAACCAAATACTGTGAAGTCTGAACCTAACAAGTCATGACAAACTTGCTGTAAAAAAGTGTATGAACGATTATATTTTAATCAGTGGGTAATATTTCTTGCTGAACCCAGATGCTCTGCACACAACATAACCACCAAGGGTAACTGATCTTTAATGAAGAAGTACAGCACTTAGGAAGTCCAGAACTTCTGAGACTTGTGTCGCCTTTTAGTAAAGTTAAAAGAATTTTTCATGCTTGTCATTGTTGCACAACAAGGATTTATTTTAAGTTCCGGCATTAACTAACGTTCTACCAAGCTCATGAATCTTGAAACTTATTGACTGTAAATCTAATTAATGTACACAAGCCAAGAGAACAAGAATTTGAAATCTGAACTGTGCTTTGTTTGACATTGTGGAATACTAATTTATCTGAACATTCCTCATTTTCTAATTAGTTTGAACAGCTCTCCATTTTGTACTAAAAGAATACTAAATTTTATCGTAACATTTTAATGCTATCTAATATTTGCTATATTATGAATCCATTGATTTACTAATGTAAATTAGCAAACCTCAAATGATTTAATTATAAAAATAAAATATAAAATCCTTTCCCTTACATGGAAATGAATAAACTGAGATTCTATGATTCCATTGTTATATAACTTAATAATAAGTAGAACTAATTACTATGTAATTTATTTTACAAAATTGAATTTTTTTGAAAGGTTTCCAATTAATTCCTCCGAGAAACTTGTAACATGGTATAACTTGACGTTTACTTTCATATTTTGAATATACCAGTGACGCACACTCCAATCAGTTTCCCATATCATTTCCAAAAAAACTGCCAAATGTAGAACGGTAGCAGTCATGAACACTAATCTTTACCAGAACCTCACAACCCTACTCTAATACTTTACATTTTATGCACATGGCAATTTCCAGAATGAGACTGCCTTGTGTAACTTCATAATTGCCAATCATTTCATAAACTTGAAAATAAGAAGCTTAAAAACATAACAGGTTTTATACTAAAACAGATATTTTCCAACAACACATTCAAATTACTTCGCTTGTCTAAAAATCTTGCTAGCTGACATAAAAGTTACGACAGCACTTTTCAAATGTACTTGAAACAAAATGACCTCGCAACAAGAAATAAATAATTTTACAAAAGCTGTATTTAATTCCAACATATTGACTTCTAATAAAACCATAGTCTAACTGCAGATAAATTTAACGAATGACAGTCATCTTCAAAACTACTGTACTTCAGCAGGGCAACTTTCACATTGGATGTCAACACTTCATGCTTCTCATCATGCCCATTGCTAGTGAATACATTCTCAGAAATAATTACACATTCTACAACAATTCTGTTTTAAAATGCTACACTACCCATTCTCTCATTCCATTCCATGCCCATAACAGGAGCTAAAGCAGAAATTTTGTAATAGCTTCAAAAATTATTCTGTTTATGACTGCAAAAGAAAAATCTGAGTAATTTAACTGCCTACACCTGTGTAATGTATTAAACTTATTATTTTTCACAAAACGAGTATTAAATTGAAAAATTCATATCACTAAGACTGATTATTGTCAGTCTCTCTTTCAGACACTGGTTTTCTTTTTCTTTCCCGTTTTATCACTGGTAATCCAGCTTCTCTCATTAGTCTTATCTTGGCACGAAATCGCCTTTGTCTTAAACGAGCCATTTCTAACTTGCGAAGAGCTTTTTCTTCTTCAGTTCTCCGTCGACTAATTCTATGCTGTCTCACTTGACAACTGGGATCTAAAAGTAAGTCATGAGACCTTTCATCCATTAATGTATTTCTTGGGATCATATTAACTTCAACAGGCCTGACAGAATGAGAAGCAGTGTGAATCGAACTATCAAAAATTTTGTCTAAAGCTGTTCCAGAATTAGGTGCAGGAGAGTAATGATGAATTGATGATCTATTTATTCCAACATCAGTTTCATGTAACCGGCCTTCCAGCTGCACCGACGATGGGAAGCACTCTCTAACTCGTATCTGCCCATGTTCAATATTGCCAATATCAGGATATAGTTTCCCTGAGTGGCCGCTTAGCTGCAAATGTGGTTGGTTAGAGAAATGCTTCAACGGAGGACCAACATTACCACGCCAGCTGGATGCAAATGGGATCTCGAGGAGTTGAGACTGGTTGAAACTTGACAGATGCTGAAGTGTTGGCAAACCACAATGATCCACTTCTGACGATACCATGGTTGATACAGGGCCAGCCCACCTTCCACCTGTATTAGGATGGGGCAATATGTATTACAAAAGCTACATAATTCAATACTTACTAATTATGTACGATAATGCTGCAGACGAAAAGACAACAAAAAAAAAACAATGAAAATTGCTTTTCACATTATGCCGATTGTCTCGAGTTACAGGAATCTTTTTAAATAAATTACTGGAATATCGCATACATTTTACGTATTTCAATGCAATAGATGTATTTTCCTTAATACACACTCTTCAATGTAACAACTTTATCTGTTACATTACGAAGAACCCTTCACAGAATTGAGACATATGCACCTAGACCTTACGGGACTGAATTCTTTAAAATTAATATTTAGAATTTCGCAGTAATGTTCAAGTTTTAAATTGTAAGGAATTCAAAAATTACAATTTAACTCAATAAATAAAAGACACAATCACTGACCCACAACCTCCAATAAAAAGTTATTATTCTGGTCTGCCAACATTTTCATTTTCTGTCATTGTTTTTATTGAGGCAACCATTCACCCACAAAATAAATATTAGTTTCTTTTTGTTTCCTCTTCCACATATAATTGCTTGCAAATTCACAAGTAAAACAATGAAGATAAAAATATATTCACTATATCTTGCAATCCTTAGCCAATTTCCCAATTGATCGCCTTTTCTGATGTTGCAGTGATGGGTTTACATTCCACCCAAGTATCACAAATGCTATTGTGTAACAAGAGGTTTAAACACAAAAAGCTTACCAAAACAATGCCATCAGCTAAAATATAAAAAAATTGACACGTCCCAATTTTTTCAGAAAAAGTATTTACATTAACTTATTAAATTATCGTTTTATGGAAAGTACTAAAGCAATTACCTCAAAAATTATGTAAAATTTCTTTAAGATGAAAACAATCATAATATACAAAACATTATATAGCATTACATACTTGTAATATAAACCTACACAGTATGCTTGCTGATCTTCAATGTTGATGTTCAAGTTGTAGTGAAGAGCAGGAACAAAAATACATTGATGTGATAAAAAAAAATCAACAAATAGTTTTATTGAGATAAAAGAAGGTTCTCGACATAGTATTGAGAACCTTCCAAAATAAGAATACAATGAACTTCAATTCTCATACTAAAATGTTGAGATTACAACTCTCTAGGGTCAGCTTGTGATCACATGGTTATTGCATCCTATACAAATTCAATCCTGTCCTGGATGCAGAAATGCAGGGTCCAGTTTCACCATAGCCTTGTAATATGAAGAAGATAATATCTTAAGTAGCAAACACAATCAACATGCCAATTCATAACTCAAAAAGCATATAAACACTATCAAACGTTAAGAACTTTCTGTTACTTAGCTAACACCTTAATTTCTTAAACTTTCTTTTTCAATCCCATCAAAAGAAATTGTTTTTTAAACAAAAAAATTCAAAAAACTCCACATCATGCTTCTCTGAAAGAACTGGTTCTCACTAAAAGTGCTATATAAATGTACACCAAACATGCAAAAAAAATGTGATAAAATAAAACAACCAAACTAATACCTACCATTACAAACAGAAAATCCATTCACATGTATTATGAAGTATCTATCATGAATTCAAAAACTGGAAATGATTTTCACTTATCTTCAAACTATTTCATCCAGGAGCTATGACTTCAAGATAGATGAAAGAAATATCTTCAACATAGCATGCACCAATGTACACGGAAACGATTCTGGGATCCACAAGAAACACTACAAATAATATCACCTGCCTGAGACATTATAGCTTCTTTAAGTTCTTACTCTATACCATTTTTTGTTCTCTCATATCGACCATATAAAAAATAAACATTACATTTTTCAAATCAAGAGTGTAATACTTTGCCAATCTTTTAAAAACACCTTATTTGTAACATAAAAGCCACACCTTAATCACAGCGTGATACCAATAAATGAAAATTCATTATATTTAACTGAAAATGTTTCCAAGGGTGCACATGCAACTGTCTAAATTAACAATACTAATTTCAGGGTTATGGTGAAACATACTACTCTGGCTCATTTATCTGCAAATTATAATAATAATAATAATAATAATAATAATAATAATAATAATAATAATAATAATAATAATAATGAAGCCCATGTAGTATGACATCCAATGGATTATTGTGTTTGAAACACCCCCCTCCCCAGAATAATAACAAGTTACCTGAATTCATTGACCCCCATTCCTTAAACCTTTTCTAAACTTTTCTTCAGTTACTACTGTTGTCAACAGCAAAGAAACTTAGCTAAAATTCTTCAGCTGGAACTGTCAAACACACAACGATCTGCACACACAATTGGAAGAAGAAAAAATAAGAAGAAACTTTCACAATTTCTTTGTTTAGTTTCAATCCAAACCTTAATTTCACTAAATTATGACTGGAACCAAATACATGGGCTCTATCAATAACTTGCATCTATTGCTTGCAAAGAAATATACAATATTCAGAAATTTTAATAAAATCATAAGTATGAAATAACATACTGTGAATTATTTTACAAGGATACTTACACATAAATAACATAATACCAAACAATAGTTTATATAATATATCTGAATAAAAAAAACGTGTGTGTCAATTTATAAATAAATGCACCCAATAAAACATGAAAAACTTCATAAACTACGGTGTATGAGAAAAAATTATATAGACTGTTTGAGGTTTTAAAGTGAGCTTACATTTCAAACAAGTTAAAAGATTATCTATGAAGTTTCAAAAGTTAGTTTCAATTAAATTTAATAAGAATCCGATCATACAAAGAATTAATGAGCAGAGTAGTGGACACAATGTGTGCTACACTTACCATAATTAAACAGCATAATCCAATAATAATTTTAACATAACAGTTAATACCTCAATACACAAAAACTTCTTATAAAAAATAAATACATGTCAATATTGATGTGGTATTAGCAGCCGCAGAGGAAGGTGAATACACCACCAAAATTATGTTCAGTTCTTCAAAATTTAATTACATAGTTTCCAGATTCGATGGTACAGAGACAAGAATTTGAGCAAACTTGACACCAATATACTCCATTCAAAATATCAAGACATGAAGCACAGCATTAAAAAATGCAAAAACATGTATCTACACAATACACCAATAAGATAACTTATTATTAGTAATATAACTTACATTAAGATAACACAGGTACTCAAAAGTGCAAGTGTCAATAATATTTTACTAAGAAACAGAAGCAAATTAACATCAACTTAATTTCCCTCCATTTTGTTTTAGCAAAGCAACTTCTTTGTGCAAGTAAAACAAACACTATTTGTTACCTGTGATACCTTCAAAGAAATATGAAAGGGTAATTTTTTCAGTTTTTTATAAACATGTCACTATTGTGTGTGTTGTCAATATATTACATTAAAAACAAAAAAATTAAATCAATGTATCTTTCAGAAATAAATACCTTTTAAACAAAAGAAAACAATTTCGCAAACAATTACTTCAAATGTATTACCATCCATGCACTATGTAGGCCAGAGGCTTGTTCTTGCCTTTTCAGCTGTTAATCTGTTCCAACACCACAAGATGTTTTCAGACACTTTCAGTGAATAACTTTTTTAAGACTTCCTCCACTAATTATGAACATTTGAGTAAAAAAATTAACAATTAGTTTATTTTTACAGACAAACAAAATCAACTATCTTAATCCCTTTATCAGCAGGGTTGAGAAATCAATTCCAAAACTTCAGTATCTGTCTGGTCAAAAGCAAAATGTTGAATCGCTTATAAACTAAAATTCGGATGAAAAATGGATTTTTCATTTCACAAATTTTGAGGGAATTCCATCATTTATCACCAATCTCAGTGGCATGAATTTCTTATTTTCACATTTTTATTAACTTCTCTACAATAATTGTTTGTGATGTATTTAGCATCACAGCTTATTCAACAAAGATTCTTTTATATGTAATGATTGTATGTCGATGATTCATAATCCATCTTAAGAACCTTAGGAACATAGGCAAACTCGAGGAGCGGTCAAACATCAAGGGCAACTATTTTTATGCTATCATTAGCCAACATGAATCATACTCTCCAAGGCATACTTGTATTTTCTAGTGATCACTAGAAACTAGATTTATAAGTAATTACATATTTTTTGTCTTTCTATTCTATCTACCGATCTCAAAAATGTAATCTTGGTAAATTGTTGTCATCCAATCAAAATATCCTTTTTTCTTTTTTCCCCCCACATTCAGTACTAAATTACATATTTCGGTATTTTCACAAAATATTTTTTTATTCTATCAATTTTCATCAATTTTATTACACATTTTTTATGAAAAGAAGTATTTACAAAAAAAAAAATCAAATTTCCTATATTATTACTGTGATCTGTCTACTCCAGGTACCCTATATGAATACGCATGTTCTCACAATCCGGCACACCTGTTTCAGTTATCTCAGTGGTGGGAAGTGCCCGTCAGCGACAGATCATTTTCACCTTTAGGTATGAAAAGTATCACTGTTACCATGGATCGTGACCTTTAATCTTAATTTCGGAGAAACATGGCAATCGCCAACATTTAACATTCAATGAGAATTTCACACTGCAATGATTGTTTACTAATGGTAGATTTCACCAGTTTGTACAAAGAAAGATGTTAATATACTTATTGGGTCTAGTCAGGCTAAAAAACTCTGATGAACCCAGATAGCAAAAGATAAAGATTCTACTACTGACAGAAAAGTAGTTTGGTGCAAAGTGTGCTTCAACTTTCATTCTCAAATGATTTTTAAGACTATTATATTATTTTTAAATCTTTTTTTAATATTACATATTATAGATGATTTTACATATTATAACCTATTCTGTTTTCCCTACATATTTATGTACAAATTTTGACGCTTCATACTACACATTTTTCCTGTCTTATAGCAATTAGAGACTGTACATTATAGATTTGGTGCACCCCGGCCAATCTTACATCATAGGAACAATCTTCAATCAGTAGAAAATCACAAAACCTATGGGTTGTTTATAATTTGTCTTCAAAATGTTTCTAATTAAGAGGTGCATAGTAATTTTAGAACCTAAGGAATAATGTGCAATTTGAAAATGAAAGAGAAATAATACAAATGTCAAAGAATGTGGTGTATGTTAACTTTTCCAGAAATTTGATATATTTGAATTTATCATGGAGAAAAACAATGCTATTTTAGGCTCCTTGCAATTATCCTTGTCCCGAATTTTCAATTACACAATTTCAGGAAATTCATTGTCATTCCAATACCATAACGATCCATTATTTCCTATTTCTCTTTAAAAACTTACAATATAAGTAAATATCAATACTGTCTCAAAAACCTGATCTCAAGATTTTTTAATTCAAAAAAATATATTTTTTTCTTTAACCTTTCACCATGGCTCATTAGCATTAATGTGTAAAGATATCATTTAAGAAGTTTCCAATTCTCTTTAACTCATTTTTACAATTTTAGATGTTTATTTACACTTATTTTCAAACTTTCTCAAAGTTCCATCTTAGTATTACATATATTCATCTCTCCAGCTGTACGACTCCTAAATTACAGAATTTTTTTTTTTTATTTTATTTTTTTTTTAATTTATTTATTAATCTGATTAATTATTTTTTTGATTTGTGTATGTGACCAAATATTTGACATATTGATAGATGGACTTGTACCACACGTAAGACAACGCTGAAAATGAAATACCAATTCAAATGTAAAAGCATTGACGTGGCAGTAACGTCTTCTGCCATTTTTAGAACACTCTTGATTTATTTAAGAACTTAACAAAATTTACGTAGTCTCAGAATCATGTAGCCTGTTTAAAACTGGAGTAATTTCAATAATTTTACTGGTCAAGTAACAAACAAAATCTAAATATCCTAGATAAGAAAACAAACTCTTTTTACAACCTAACATATTTTTAAAATGTTTCTTTGAATCGTGCAACAAACTCATGAACCCTACCACATTACTACATGTATTTTTTTATAACTAGCGATACCCCTTATAAATACTCTAATAAACTTGTAATTAATGAACTTTTAAGCATTAGTTCTAATCTTAAAAATGGCATAAAATCAAACAGTTTTAATTTGTTCAAAGGTGACAAGGTGGTGACAATTATATTAAAGTTTAAGGTCATCATGAAACGTTTCAATCAAAAATTTAATCCACAACTAATTGCAATCATCATCTCTTTACAGTAAAATCAATACATTTGTCAATAAATAAGATTATAAATAAAACCAAAACAAGTGCTCTCATTTAGAGAAATACATCCAGATGCTTTACTCTCACGCTATCTTTCAAAAATTTTAATTATTCCCTACGTGACAGAAATTTATAAGCAAAGAGAATTTTGGCAAACCAATGAATTAAAATTCTTCAGTACAATGTTATTAACTGAAACTTAAACAGTGTATTCTTACATTAACTTCTGAAGAAAATTTCACATTCTGTTCTCCCACAACAGACGTTTCGTTGTCATAACCACATTCAACCAACTGAATTAACTACACATACAAAAAGAAAAACCTTTACATAAAATCAAGTTTCTTCATAAATTCTTCAAACGTAGATATTAACCATCCCAGTGGGTTAAGTTGCTATTAAGTATTGGAACATATTACGATGTATAATTTACTATTTTTCTTAAAGGTTATCTAATCTTCAGGTTTTCATAATTCAGCAGAGAGAGAAGGATAGGAAAATGGAAGAACAAGAAAAGAAAAGAAAGCAAGCATATTAAGAGGGGATAACATTAAATACAACACACTACCATATACAAATTTAAGTTGTTAGATCTTTTAAGTGAATTACAATCAAGTCAACTGGTCATCAATGACTGGCAAAGTGATGAAAAAATTACCCTTCCATCGCTATATGAAACAAATAAAGGAAACTGTACCTGTAGCAGCTTTCTCAGCAGGGCCGGTAGTAGCAATTCCTGAAGGGCCAGGCTGATCAAGAAGTGCATTGGAATGAACATCCTCACGATTGTTGCTGTCAGAATCCTCCTGGAAATAATTTAATGTAGATACAATTAATTAATAAAAGAAAAATGAAGTTTTAAAATTATACTTCACAGCCATTTTAAAAATTACTTCAATTACTTGATGCTCCACGCCTCCTTCATCCTCTTGCACACCTCCATCTCCGTCTCCTTCAAGAAAATTATCATCTGTTTCCACCTCTTGTTTAATCCTCTGAAAAATCAAGAAATAATATTAAATTAGTATCAACTATGTTAAACAAAGAACATGAAATGAAAATAGCAATTATTCAACTTCCTTACCTTCTCTTTTAATTCCTCCTCTACATCTTCACTAGGACCATCTGTCCTAAACTGATCACTTGAAGCAGGTGGAGCAAGAACAGCATTGGAGTCAACCCCTAGTGTGCTACCACTAACGGAAGAGATTCTTGGAGTAACCGACTGAGACAGATCTTTCTCATCACCTGGTATTTTTCGTTTCTTCTGGGGAGGCGACTCATGACCTAATGACGTTCCCCCTGACAACTCAATATCATTCGGTAAAGAAACAGCTGGTATTTTGGAAAGCGGGGACGAAGGTTGACGACCCCCTTCTTGCTGGCGATTTGCATTATCTGAACCACACAGACCCCGTATTTGCAGGGCTTCAGCTGCTACAAGAAGAGAATTCAATTCTTCCTGACTCACATTCACTTCCCCTCTGTACATGAAGTCCACCAATGCTTGAACTTCCCAATGTTTCATGTCTTTCATAAATATAATAGGATGCTGGCATGGATTCTGCACTAATAATTTTTCAAAATATGTACTACATGCCGACAAAACAACTTTGTGGCATTTTATCATCTGCCCTTCACAGGCTAGAGTTATGTCCACAAAATGTTCACTATTCAATAGGCGAGGAAATACACTCTGGAGATTGGAACTGTAGCTGTTCCATTTGACACAAAATTGCTGCGACTTCACGAAATCTAACATCTTGCGGTCTTCACAAAATCTCAATGTTCAGCAGCAGTAACGCAGATATACCTGTAAAATAAGGATATTATAAACCTTAAACCCTTATTTTCAATGCAATCCTTCAATTGTCCCCGCAATATCGCTCATGGATTAAAAAAATTCCAACCAGGCGATTAATATTTATCACATAATACGACACATGGTGAACTTAAAAGCAATTTATAAAGGAGAACGCCATTTTTGATGTGGTTTAATCTAGACACTAATTATTCGTTTCCTTGAACACTGGAAGGCATCTCTCGCTTATATTATGAAATTATATTAAATTTCGCCCTGTAGGAAACAATGGTAGTGCATACTTCAATGTAAATACAGAATATTGCCCTGGCCGCATTTCGGCGTGAAGAACGCTACATTTCTAAAACATCGATAACACGGTACAACGCATTCCTATCATACTAACCTGTGAGAAAGAGCCGCAAACGAAAATTTTCAGCTATATATCTTCCAACGAACTATTTATAACAACATTTAACAATTCCACAAAATTAGGAATTCAACCTCCCGTATATTCCGTCGGAAATTTTGCAGATCTTCGTCAATAGTTTACGGAGCCCTCAATTCGTATACTAGTGAAACCTAGGGATGACATTCGTGAACTTCTCATTCTTTTTCTTCGCAGGATGTTCTTCCTCGAAATAGGCCCAGTCAAATCGACAGCATCGGGGCAACGATATAGGGAGAACTCCGCCACCTTTTGGTCATTTGCCGCAACTACATGGAGGAAGTCCATAGACGGTTGAAATACACCGAGCGATATTTGACTATATCATCCACTATAGAAAACTGCGAATGACGCCAAGCAACTTTCGATTTCAACGGCGTCACATTTATTGTCACCCTCCGCACCCCGCAGAAATAGCGTCTTTTTCTTGCCCGCGAATTTTGAAGAAATTCAATATTATTTTAAAGAATTATATCAATTTGTCTTATTCTTTTGGGGAAACGAATATGCACTTTATAACAAAAACTGAAAAAAAATTGAAGAAATAAAAAGGACACACCCTCGACTCCGAGAGGTCTTGCGCACCTTATTGATTTATTCGAACCAGAGAAATGAAAACAGTAATAAAATCAATGTCGCCACGCAGGTGTTGAATCATAAGCGATCTTACATTCAATAGCCCCAAAATACGTACGGCAAAGTGTAATTATTAAAACACTTACCACCTTGTATTGAAAATGCATAATCTGATCAAAGAATCGGATAAATACTTGTCGTTATTTTGTTCTAGCGGCGAAATTTCAAATAAAACAGTTACAGTAAACAGAATAATTAGAAGTTTTACAAACGATTCGTATTCAACTACAATACGTACACGTCAAACCGGGAAATGACAAAAAAAAAAAAAAAAACACCATCACCTATAACTTTATCTTATTGATGCATATTATTTCTTCTAGGAAATCATTGTACTTCCGGTAGATTTTCGAATTGAGAAATACACCTGTGTTAGGGTCCTTTCGCGGCATTGCACGTGTAGTTTCGCTTCCACACCTCGCTGGATTTCTCCTGGTGAAAGGAGACGGAACAGTTGGGTGGAGTCTTGTAGGAGCGGGGAGTGAGGTTTTGAGTAGGTCGCAAGGAGTGGGGCCTCACTCGCCCGTGCAACGAAGTTCTCCTGGGAAGACAATCCCAGTCTACTGTCAGCTGTGCGAAGTTATGTTAGGTTTACGTTCGTTGAGTTTTATAGCGGAACGTGCGTTTGAAACAGTGCAGTTTTGACATAGAATACTATAATGCGAGTTAATATTGTTATAACAATACACTCTATTGTTCTCCTAATGATGAAGATCGGAGATGTTATCATTTTAAATCAGTGTGAATGTAGTTCTTAGTTTGGTCGACTAGTCTGTTGACTAAAATGGCATTGTTGGAGTCTTGCCTTTGCTGCAGCCTTCTGGTAGCATCCGCCACGGCAGGTGTTTATGCTCTGGTACGTAAGACACACACCAGCAAGATTCGCTTCGATGAGTAAATTTTGATTAGTTCTCTCTAAACAGATATGCTTGTGAAGAGGCCAATAACCCGATAAATGACAATGAAAACTCAGCCAGAAAACATACGTTATCCATCGCTGGAGTTTCACCATGACTTCCTTTTGGCAATTACGTACCTGTAATATAACGTCACCTCTGTGGGCTACGCACTCCAAAATACACTAAAGTTTATATATATATATATATATATATATATATATATATATATATATATATATCGAAATCGTATTTATTATACACGTGACTTGTACAGGTGTCAGGGGTCTGTAAAATTTGTCGTAGGCATCTCTGACACGGATTTCTTGTTTCTTCTCCTCCTTTTTTTAATATGTTTATTATTATTATTATTATTATTATTATTATTATTATTATTATTATTATTATCCAAACTAACAATTTAAGAAATGCTCGAAGGTGTAGGAAGGTGAGCAAAAAAGTTTAACGTTAATACCATACAACTTAAATTTATACATAACTACTTATATTTTCAAGCAATTGTTCATGACATTAATTTAAGATTTCGTTTTGAAGAACAGATTTCATTTTAAAAAAATCTTCATCTTCAATGATGCAGTTGGAGGGGGAGGGCGTGGATTTTTTTTTTTTTTTTTTTTTTAATATATTCAGATGTTTTATTGAAAATCGGCTCTGCGCCATTTGTATGAGCATTCTTTGCTCTATTCCCCCAAAAAGGGTAAAGAAAAGAATATGGAGCCATTTTTTGAGAATATTTTAATAATGTTCTAGAAGTTCGATTCAAATTTGGAATGTATTCAGTACGGTTAAAAACGATCGGAGAAAATTCATTTTGGTAAACATCTTCAAAACAGGTAAGTCGCTAGTGTCTTCACAACTTCATTTCTAGACCCCCATCTCACTGAGCATTTTTATGATATATTTCACAAATAAATAAATAAAACGAAATACGAAAAAAATAAATTATAACATTCATTACACAATAAGTACTGATGTGTTAATAAATTCAATTATGTTAAATCATTCATACAGATGCCAGCTAGATTCGAGAGACATGTCGCATAAGTACGTATTTCCCAAATTGTAAAGTTAAGATAAGGAGAAAATCAAGGATTGAACTTATTTAAGGAAAACAAAATATTTTATTTCATGAGACAACGGGAACCCATTCAAAATGTTCGGGTGGGGCCAAGGCCCCTCTGCCTTCTCCCTTTCCACCCGTGCGCATGCCAATTCTCTTGAGCGTATGTGTTACGAATTTTCAGCGCTGCTTCATCTCAAACAAAATTTATCATCTCCATTAATTTTTATTTTTGTTTCTCTGAATGGTTTTGAAGACAAAAGTAAGAAAAATAGTTATTTTTGTACTTTCTTGTATTTTAAAAGGAAGTATTGAATTACTGCAGAAAATCATTATCGAGATATTGACAAAAATCGCTTTGAATGTTCCTGACATCTAAAAAGTGTTTCTGTCTGTCGGTTCTTCCCTGATATTGAAAGTGTCTCCTGTTTTTTGTCCTTTCTTCCGGTCAGAATCTCAGATACTCATCCCTTGAAACTGCAGTTACGACATGACTCTTAACACGTGCTTCAGGTGCTTAGGTTTCTCGAACATTCGGAAGCTGTCTTGCCAAACCGAACATCGCCGACGTTTTTGTGTCCAGTGGCGAGGCGTGGTAGTTTGGCGTAGTCTTCGCCAAGTTTGTCCAATATCCGGATCTTTCTTTCTGAAGAGTCAGGGAGATAGGGGCGTCCAGAGGGTGGAGAAGCTGGGGCAATTTGCCTCAGGCCCTCACTGAAGTGGGGCACAAAAAAGTTATACAAAATAAATTTCTTTCAATTCATTCATGGAAAAAAAATATATTTAACTCTACTTGAAATATGATTCACTTAAAAATATGTTAATAATAATAATTATAATAATAAATAAAGGAAACTATTGTTGAAAATAAGGGGCCCTCATGGATCTACTGCCCCAGAACTTTGTTTTCTCTGGGCGCCCTGTTGGGAGATGCGGTATTCGAAATATTGTTCGTAGGGTGTTGTCTTAAAAGCACTCTAACAACACTTATTTTTTAAAATTATTTTTCTCACATGTTCTTAAATCAATCTTTTGATCACCTTACGCCTGTATTGATATTGCAATAGAGTTCTTTGCTTCGTTGTTTCTATGACCCCGGACGTAAGGTGAAGTCTAAGTTTGAGGCGTGGATAAAACAAAAATTCATTGGACTGCGATCAAAATATGAAATGTTTTGAATTTTCGTGAACTTAAGTTCATTTTTTAAATTACAAAATTCAACAGACACCCAAACATTTTTACTGAACTCTTTTGTATGCCTTGGATTTATTTTGAAAAGAGCTTTGACACTTCCACAGAGCCACTTATAAATCTCAAACCTAGACACTATAAAGTGCCCGATGTACTTTCGTATCTTTAAGTAACTTTATTTGTCGACTTTAACAACGAAGAGCAGGATTCGCTTTTCTGCACCGGAAAAAGCTTCTCTTCGAATTTAATTGAACAAAGTGATTTTTGTTTCAGTCGAATTACGATCTCATCTTAAATTTTCCCATAATGCATAGAAATTTATAGGACCTTGATAACACAACTAAAACTCAATAAAATTACCTAAGAATCAAGGTATACTAAAAAGACACTGCACTATTTCATAAGTTTATACTGAAAATTCAAATGTGGCTTTTTGTCAGTATGTCTATAGTGGCGTAGTTGGGGGAGGAGGGGGCGGCGGTCAGCCCCTGGTGACATAATTTTAGGAGTGACATCAATTAGAATATTTTATTGTTGAAATTATATAATTTTAATGAATTATTTAAAAATTATATCAATTACTCTGAATTACATTCAGTTTTTAAATATATTATAAATAAATATGTCCAAATATACGTGTATTTTTATTAAATAATGTATGAATGTATAAACTATTCAGCAATAGATATTTTTATATTTTATATAGGAGGGGGTTGATGCTATTAGTTTTGCCCCGGCAAGACATCAACTGAAGCTACGCCACTGTGCATGGCTGGAAACCGCCAACCACTCGAGATTCTTCCATCGCAAGGATGGATAGGAGCGCTAAAGAATTCGAACCGCTAGGGTCATCGAGAGCTGGGGACGAGCTCACAATTTGATGCGCTAATATTAGCGATTCCTTCGCGAACTTCTCATTGTTTTATGACTATTTCACGGCTGTTACGGAACAATATTGTTTAAATATGCCTATTAATTATTCAGTTCTGGTCTAAAATATTTAAAATACATTTTTTAAATATTTTTTCCTGGTCATCGCCGCATCTATCGATGTTCGGATCCTCGCGTCCGTGTTTGTGTCAGATTTCTATACATAGATTCCTTGAAATCAATGATTTTATTTACCACATTTACGCGAATCTAATGCACACCTTTTCTTTACCAAATGTAGTACTCAAAATCGTGGTGGGCATTTTATTCGATGGCGCGTTAGATTAGAGTACAAATCAGTTCCACAGAACGCGAGTAACTTCATTCAATTTTTTCGTTTATTACGTCACAATGGATCACTGGAGTTCACAAATTCAACTGTGTTTCATTTATCATTCGCCTATTATTGAGGTTTTTAGTTACAATATGGAGGGCAAACAGAGAAGATCGTCTTGGGATTCTTTGTTGCATGACATAAATTTAAATAAAATACCATGCCTATTATTCTGACATTGATACGCATTACATTCGATACAAACCCTTTTTTCATAGTTTTAAGTTATAAATATGGGGTGTGCATTAAATTTGCGTAAATGCTTCATAAAAAAGACATTCAAAGGTTGATTTTTTTCTTCGATCCAAAATCTTTGTTAAAAGTTCATAAAAAAAAATTGAGAGGTTGAAAAATGCATCTTAGAATATAATAATTCGCGCACGGTTGAATTTTTAAATCATAATTACGTACTACCAATACTGCATGCTTGGAGATGAAAAATATTTTATTTTATTTTATTTTATTTTATTTATTTTCGTCAAAGGACAGTAAAAACTGTGACACATAGGGGAAATGTTCAATCTACGCAGGTTTTTCTTGAGAATGAGTTAAAGATATCTTGAAGGATAACTTCCTCATTTCTCATAATTTTAATTCTAAAATGGTTCATGTGTTTGAGAGATTGCCAAATTGAAACATAACATCAAGCTGATTGCATTGCTTTTATTTCGTGTGAAAGTTGGCGCATGGGCACTAGCTCCAGCCCTTCTGTTTGCAAAGGGGAGCTCCGCCAGTGTCGGAGATTCCTTACTCACACGGTAGCTAGTCGAACGGAATACATAGTCATTTGACAGTTTTAATGACAGTTGTCCAGTGTTAAAAGTCTATTTTGACATTCTTATTAAGTGATTCCTGAACCAACATGAGCTAATTTCTAATATAAAATGAAAGAATGGAAGTTCTACACCAAGTTCCGAAATAACAAATTAATAGTAAACGAAAAGAAAACGGTTTTAATGCAGTTTTCCATTTCAAATAAACAATTCTGTGCTCCATTGAAAATGAACATTGTACCATTGACTGATGTTAAGGCAAAAAAGTTTTAGGTCTCTCAATTCAGTCAAACCTTAAATGGAACGTCCATTTAAATGAATTGAACACAAAATTAAGTTCATTATGCTACGCGTTCAGAATTCTTGCAAATTCAGTCAGCCTTCATACTGCTCGTTGTGTATACTTTGCGAATGTTCATTCCCGCCTGAGATATGGCATAATATTGTGGGGAAATACATCTTATAGCTCCCAGACTTTTAGATTACAAAAACGAATTGTACGAATAATAACCAAATCCCACCCACGTGATTCATGTAAGCCTCTCTTCATTAATCTAGGAATTCTACCATTACCCTGTCTTTTTATTTACGAATTAGTGGTTTTTGTAAAAAATGACTTGCTCAAGGGCGGGAATATTTTTTCAGAAAATGCCGAAGTCTATTACTATAACACTCGACGTAGAAATCATATTCATCAGGTGACAGTATCAACAGCTCATTACAAAAAAATTCACATACAATACATGTACATTATTTTACAACACTTTGCTAGATGACATTAAACGATTAAATTCAATAGAAAAGTTTAAATCCCAAGTGAAATCGTTTCTGCTGCATAACTGTTTCTATACAATTAGAGACTATACTGAGCATCGCAAGAGAAGTAACATTAATTTTAACAATGATACATAATGCATTAATTACCATTTGGACTGTATAAATGAGTATAAACAACCTGTAACAACTATTGTAACAGCTTCCGGGTCATTGACCCCCATCTCGATCAGGTTTTTCGTCCAGTTTCCCTGATCCATTGAGCAAATGCTGAGATGGCCCCTTGTTTTGCTTCTGGACATAAATGTAACTTCATTTTCTGTGCACGTCTTCTAGAATTCAGTGGGAAATACAATTATTCAAATTATCGTTTCCATGTTGTCGCGGCAGGAAGTAATGAGCCAAAATTTATTGCTTATTTATCCTTGAAAATAGATTTTATTACATGGGAGTTTTTTTGTTTGTTTTTTTCTCCCTTTCAAAATTCAAAATTTATTGCTTATTTATCCTTGAAAATAGATTTTATTACATGGGAGTTTTTTTGTTTTTTTTCTCCCTTTCAAAATTCAAAATTTAAGTAGTATATGACTTAGTGTAGGGATCACAGAATTTTGAAAATGTGCACACAATTCACTTTTCCCCATAGCACGTCATACGCAGTTTTTAACTGTTTTTTTTGACGTAAAATAAATAAAATAAAAAAAATAAAAAGTTGTCCTAACGCGCAAAAACTCTAGTAATTGCCATTTAAATATTAAAACTCTTGCCACCACATATGATTGTATTTCAATTTTTTATTCCTTAATTCCGCTTAATTCTGTATCATTGTAATTAAGATTTAGGGAGAAGTAAACAAATTATCACTTTGTTGAAATGATAACCATCTCATTTACATAGTAATTAAACTGAATCTTTGCAGAAAATGAATCAATTTGAAAAACAATATCATCAACAACACCAACTTAAGATACATCTGAAAATTTAGATGTATGTTCCTTTAGCGGATGTAGATTATAATTTTGGGGGTTCTGGCTATATCTTTTTGAAACGCACTCTATGCTCCTGAAAGAACTTACAAAAGGGAAGAAGGGGCATAATTTTGTTTTCTCATCTTGATCCTTACATTCATCGAATAATCGTGAAATAATAAACGATGGGTGAAACTATTACATCATCTGGTATGTAATAGTGCTTATTATAAAGATGAAAAACAAGAGGGTAAAATTATCCAAGCCATAAAAACATATTTGAAGATTGCAGAATTCGAATCTGGAATAAAAAGTTATTCCCGCCGTAGAAGTCTGTACTAAGAATAGCCAAACACATCAGATAATGAAGTTTTCACGTTGCTCTTTCCCTATTTTCTAAAACTATAAAACTAAACGAAATGGAAACAGGCAGTGTACTGCAACATGCCGATTCAGAAAGAGCAGTGTTAACAAATAAACTGGCAATCACTCGGCCTTCGGGCCGGCAATTTTAGGGCCCAGTTAAGTTTTAGATTGAAAAGTAAAAGTAACCTAAAATGTTAAACTTATTACCGTCAAGCAGCGAGTAGCAGGAGCTGGAAGTTTCTCAAATGTTGCACCACTGCTAATCCTGGCCCACGCATAATACCTGTCTCTAAGTACTCTTTCTTTGTAGAGGCCGTGTAAACTTGTTGTTTACACTTAAGTTGATTGCTGAAAATAGTGACGTTCGCATTGGGACCCTGCAAAAACCTTTTTGATTTTTAAGCGAATAAGGATTCATTTTTCAAAACTCTGACATTGTGATTGTGTTATGAATGACAAGTCTTTTTTTTCGAGAGATGCGCCCGGACTTCTTTAAAATAATGTAGTTGAAGGTAGCTACTTGGCATTTCGCCCTGAGGAAGGTCGCAGAATGGGGGCCAAAACGTTGGCACCTGCGACTAGGATGCGGCGTCTCCCGGACAGCGAAGAGAGACTACTGACTCCGGACGCGAAAGCCTACACTCTCTGTATAGTTGAAGTTCATTAAAGTTCTTCCTTCTGCCCCGATTTTTTGCCAAAATCTTTGAGCCTAATTTCTTCCCATTAATGAGGTCTATTTCCGTCCGAATGAAATTAGAAATATTGAAATCTGATAAGAAACAAAAAAATTTGCAACTTCGACTTGCTGTTCGGCAATAAGAGGAAGAGGAAATTACTTTTCGTGAACATCTTAATTTAGTAAACCAGTTTTTTTCGTTCCAGTCATCACGCCAGTGCTAGACGAGGAACACCGATGCCGGTTACGGTTCATTAGATGTGGACTGTTTCGCTTGTGAAGATCCGCTCTGCGCCAAAAAAAAACAAAAAAAAACCAAAAAAAAAACAAAAAAAACAGCTTACCAACGTTTCTTCTTCTTAGTGTTATTTCTAGAGACAGGATTTTTATGTAATTACATATTTTTTGTCTTTCTACTTTCCGTTCTAAAAACTATAATCTTGGTGAATCGTCGCCGTCTAAGCACAATATCTCAATTTTTCGTTACATATTTTTACACATTTAGTACTATACAGCATGTTTTACATATTTTGCTATCTTCACAAAATATTTTTATTATTTTATCAAATGGCTTCAATTTTATTACGTATTTTTTTATGAATATTTTTTAAAATTTTCATTTTCCCCTACATAATCACTGCGTGCTGTCTACTTGAGGTATATTACATGAAGACGCAGTAGATGTCAGTCCAGAGTACCTGCTTCAGTTCTCTGTAGGGGGAAGTGCACGTCAACGACTGAGATCATTTTCTCCGTAAGGTGTGAAAAGTATTACTGACACCGCGTTTTGTGACTTTTAACCTTAATTTCCGAGAAACACCTGCGATCGCCGAAATATAATACTCGCGGCGTGTAATGCTGCACTCTGAAGTGATTTTTTACTGGCCGTAGATATCGCCAGTTTGTACGATGATTTCTATTGCGCCTAATCTGACTGCCAAACTACGGTCCTGCATAAAAAGTAGATAAATCCTTTACTACTGATTGATTGACTGAATGTTTTTTAAAACGTTTGTATTCTTTTTAAAATTTGTTTAGGTTCTTTTATAAATGTAAATTCGTAATATGAAAATGAGTTTTATAATTTGTGTATTTTAATATTACATATTATATCTGATTTTACATATTTTTACATATTCTTATAGTTTTCATTACATATTTATGTACATATTTTATGTTTCATACTACATATGTTTCTAGTCTCTAGTTATTACTCAAAACTACTCATACTTGTTTTTTTAAAAGGATACATCATAATTCGAGTATTGACGGCGGCAGGATTTTTGACACTAGCATTTTAGCTAGGTCGTATTCAGTCGCCTGGAGGAGAATTCTAGCGGCCGGCTGCTCTGATCGGTAGTTTTCCGTGGTTTCTCCGATCAACACCAGGCGAATGCCGGAGCAGTACTCTAACAAACGGACCACGGACCGCGCGCGATCTCTCCTTCCTCTTCCTTGTCCTGTCCTATCCTCTCCCCTTACACACACACTTACACTAACAGGCACTACACTACCATATATTCCGGGAGACCGGTCGGGAGCTTAGAGCTTGTCCCGGCTGGGGCGGTGCCCCGCTGATGGGAGAGTCCTGGTTGGGGGAAACCCCGCTAGCCGACGGTAGGCCGGCGCCGGACCTCGGGAGATGGCGGTGATCTTCGCCAGCTCCCGAGGAAAAAAGCATGCACTACACTTACGGGACTAATGACCAAAGCTGTTTACGTACCCGGAATCACTAACCAACCAACAAACCAAAGATACATCATATAAAGAGCTGAAATCGAGAGATACATTTCACTGATAAAGAAATATCTGTCTTTAATAAGATTGGTCTAGGACAGGTTCGAAAAGAAATTTGAATTTTGCAATTTTCAAACTTTCTTAGGTAGTAATGAAAATCGAAACTATAAAATTTTATATTAATGCACTTTCTTACTTTACAATAAAAATAAAGAAACAAGATAACGATTTTCCATAAAATTTTGAAAAGTCACAGGGGTTTAATGTTAAATAACCACAAAATTAAAATATGTATGAGTTAATGAGCTCCTGAAAATTGCAAAATTCAAATTTCTTTTCGAACCTATCCTACATTAATCATATTAAATCCTGGTTTTTCTTTCTCAATGCAATGTATCCCTCGATTTCAGATCTTTATATGATGTATCTTTGGTTTGTTGGTTGGTTAGTGATTCCGGGCACGTATACAGCTTTGGTCATTAGTCCCGTAAGTGTAGTGCATCTGGCGAAGATCACCGCCCAAAAATGTCATTCAATACTGTGGTATAAGGAGGAAAACTATAAATAAAAAAAGGGAAGTAAAAAGATAAGATACACCATGAGCTGCAAATGGTTGCTGGCAGAGCATATATCTGAACGATTTTTAAAAGAAATGCTTTGTCGTTTCTGAAAATTGATGAAAAAGTCACGAGCATGATTTGCGATATCATATGTGCAATGAATGATGTGATATTTCTTATGACCTGATAAATTTTGGTCGGCCCTACTCAGGAGGATCGGCACCATCGACGTCCCTGGCTCCTTCCACGGCTTGCGTCGCGTGTACCTGACCAGAGAACAAAATCCTCTCCGGAAGCACGGTGCAACGGTATTGTGAACTTAGAAGGCGTCCAACACACTTTACGTTCCATTGAGTTCAATGGCACTCGATCTAGGCGTCGGAAACCATTCTCATGCATCCAAATCTGACATCTCAAGCGAAAAATATTAACAAAAAAAGTTAATCGATAACATTTTTGTACTAAATATTTTTCTTTTGATGGTAACTTCCGCCTTTTCTGTTTTGAAAGATTATTTACGAAAAAATAGCTACAACTAAGCGCCAGTGTAATGTAAAATAGTTACAATTATTAATTATTTTAAATTAAAATATATAATAAAAGTTGCGCAGTGAAAAATGTTATTGAAACTTCAAAAGCATGATTAATTAGAACGTTTGTTGTTCAATGTTGCTTCGTTGTTCAGTAACTAGTTTCGATGAACAATGTTCATAAGCTGTTAACAATACTTTCCAACTTATTGATCATGCTTCTCGGATACTCTCGGCTACGCAATCTCTCCTGATCTACATGTTCACAAGTCAAAATTAAAGTTATCTAACCCTACAGGCAATCTCGACCTTGTAGGCGAAAAGAACTAGTTTCGACTGTAATGAAAAGTCAAAAGCTACCACATTAAACAGCTCATTTGTTACTAATATCTGCATTTACAAAGCAGTATAGCAACGTTGACTAGTCATCGTTGTATTTTATATGCAGTGACTCCGTGGAGAATAACGTAATGTAAAAAATCTCAATTTTTTAAAAATTTATTTTATTTTATTTTTCGTATACGTACATTCGGACTGAGACATGTGGTAGAGAGAAATTTATGCAATGCTACAGAAAATCGATTTCAAGATTTTAACGGAAATAAAAGTTTTGGGATCTCCTAAAACCAATTTTTGTTTTGAAAATGTCCGTCTATCCGTTCGTCCATCCGTCCGTCCATCTGTCCATGCGTCCATCCGTCCATCCTTCCGTATTTCCGTCCATCTATAAAAAATTAGCGCCTAGCCTATTCTATTTTTTTTTTTCAAAAGAAATAATCTACGGTCGATATGGCCTGACTCAAATTTCTGCTAATTCGAAAAACTTTAATTTGAATATCTTTAAATATTCGGAATACTTTGCATGAATCTCCTGGGCCATTTTCAAACTTTTCTCAAAAATAGCTCCAAACTTTTTCTTAAATTTTGTTGTAAGAATGGAGTAAATTACACTTAAAAAGATAACATAAGTCCGATTTTCACTGTTAACGCTGAGTTTTCGAAAATTATAAAAGTTTGAACTTTCTCGGCGTCTTCCTACAACTACAATATTGAAGATAAGAGATTATTTCTTCAAATGAAAAAGTTCTCGATAGTTAACTCATTAATGACTGTCATGAATCTTTTGTGTAGTAGTTTTCGCGTAAATATGGATGAAATATGGCCAATATAAAAAATATGAAAAAAAAAAATTTCTCAAAAACGTCTCCAACTTTTTACTTTCTCCCACTTAAGAAGGAACTTCTTAAGAAGAGAAAGTTATGTAATGCTGCGCGAAAACACGGCTAATTTTTGGCAGAAAAAATCGTATTACAGAGCCCTGGTAACGAAAAAGCGAGTTGCTAAATTTAGGGGGAAAGTCTTCTAACATGTGGAGTAGCCAGAATCCATATTTTGTTGATACTTAATATCGAAAAATCGATTGGCGGCAAAACGTCTGTTCGTCCGTCTGCCCGTCCGCTTTTCTGTGAACAATGGCCAACGCTTGCGGATAAACAGTTTAGCCGATTTTCTCCGAAACTGATATTCTTTATCTGGCTGATGTCGCGGTCCTTGGAACCGATATTTTAATTTTTGGTGGTACTTTACATGAAGTCCGTGGAACATTTACAAAATTTTCAAAAATATGACGCTATCGACTTTGATTAAATTTTGTTGTTGGATAGTCTGAAGGACGTTCAAGAGAATGGCGCAGGTCTCATGTTGATTGGAAATTCTTAATTTTTCTAAAATTAAAAAAATTAAAAATTTTCGCTTCAATTCCAAAAATTTGCGCTTTTGTTATACATTTACAAATTAATATTTTATAACCTATTTAAAACCTATTTGAAATATATGAAATACAAATTGCTAGCCTTCAGGGAATATCAGATTGGAAATGAAAAAATGGGTCGGCAACAATGACTCGGGAGCCAATTCCTGTGAATTACGTCTTATTGTTGGGACATGATTTTCCTGTATGAAAAGCAGTTATAATTGTCAAATTTGGGTTGATATTTGCTTGAAAATATTTAGTTTTTGTACTACTTATTGTACGATTTGTAACGAGTTAAAAAAAAGAGGACTGAGTTGTGTTCATTCGGCGAGAAATTTTGGTAGAAATAGTATTACATAACTATTACTAAGGGCGAGAAAGTACGTGCTGTTTTAGCATCACTAGTTTTTTCAAAAATGAACATTAGATTATTAGAGAAGCTTGGTTCCAGAAAGTACTACACTAGTAGTTTCCACCCTTATCAATGTTATCATGCACACATTCTAAATTTTTAATTTTATCCTTTTTTGAAAAATTTTACTAAAATTTTCTGTATCAAAATTAAATTTACAGACAAAAAGAATATATTTCATTTTAAAACCTACTGTTTCTACTAAATATTCTTGATCAAAAATACCATATTCAAATTTGAAAACAAAAGTTCTTTTGTTGAATTCAGAAACATCGACTAAAATGAAACATGAGTAAGTTTTATTTTCTCACCTTACTACGTACGTAGTAAAGAGAAAGTGGTATGCTGCTGAAGAAAAATAATAGCGGTTTCTCGACAGAAAATCTCGTTATGTATGGCCCTGGAATCGGAAAAGTGGATATATTTTGTTCCTATACTTAGTAGATTACTTCCTCAATCATTTTGTGTAGCCAGAAAGCGGATTTTGTGGATTCGTAATACCCCAAAATCAATTGATATTAAAACGTCTGTCTGTGTGTATCCGTCCGTCCGCTTGTGGTCAACGCTAGCGCCTACACTGTTCACGATTTCCGAAATTGATATTGCGCCGTCCATCTGAAAGAACTCAACTCACTGAGTTGAAAACGGATATTTTGTTTTTCGGGGAATTCCCAAGTGAATCCCCAACATTTGTTATTTTTTCTCGAAAAAATCTCAAATTTTCCTTTCACGAATACTACGTGCATAGTGTATAGCAAGTTATATAAATCTGCAGCGAAAACGGCGATTTTTCGGCGGAAAATATTGTTTTAGATTCCTGATTCCGAAAAAGAGGATAATTCTTGTTCTTATACGTTGTAAATTACATCTTTAACACGATGTATGGCCAGAATTCACGTTCAATGGGTTCTTGATAACGAACAATTGTATTATTGCGAATCTTTTGTTAGTCCAACCGTCTGTCTGTGAACAACGCTAGCGACTAAACCGTAGGCAGGATTTTACCAAAATTAATATTCCTCAATCGATCTGGCTGATGTCGCGGCCCCTTGAATTTGAAACTGATGTTTTTAGGGGTACTCCACATGAAGCCTCAAAAACATTATGAAATATTTCTCAAAAGTGGTTGCAATTTTTTTTATTAAACTTTATCCTCGGATAACGTAAAGGAAGCTAAAAAATGGTCCAGGTCTCAGTTTTGTTGAAATACCTGAATTTTCGAAAATTGCAAAACTTCAAAATTTTTTCGTTGTCTCCCCAAAGCTATAGTATTGAAGTCAAAAATTGTTCCTGAAATAAAATTTGTAATTCAAATTTACATCATTAAATTTGGACGTAGACATTTTTTTCAAATACGAATAGTTTTCCAGTAATTTTGTGTGAAATAAAGGCTATTTTAAAACCAGGTTTTCGTGGTACATACATGAATAAAATGAACCCATTTGGATGTATTCTTTTGATTTTTCAAAAATTACACAAATATATTTTTTATATCACTCACGTCGTTAATTATGGACTTTTTCTAGACATTATTACATTTGCAAATACAATTTCTTTAAATGATTTATTGAGAAGTGTATCGAACAATTAAAACTTTTTTGTGAAAATGAACTCAAATTAGAGCATTTTCAGAAAGCTCAAACACATTTCCTCAAGAATGGCTCCAAATTTGTCAATGAAAATTTGCATATAGTATTGTATTTTACTGAACATTCTTAAATACATATTTCAATTATACTATTACGGGAACGAAAAATTGAGAAAGTGTGAAAAATATTGTTTTGGCGTCGACAGATTGCAACTGGAAAGAGAGAGGTGTAATACTGGAAAACTAGCCTAGTCTTAAGGGATTAGAATACTAACTAGAGCGAGGAAGTCTGTGCCATTCTGTATCACTAATTTTTAACAATTTTTTTTCTCGCATAGCTTCAAAAATTGCGCAGGTCTAATTTTCGTTGAAATCTCGAAATGTTTGCAAGTTCAAATTTTTTTCATCGGCTTCCTATAGGAAGGAACCACTACAATATTGAAGATAGATACTTTTTTCTCATTGTAAACCGCTGCTGAAAGAGAGATCTTTTAATAAGATCATGTTTTTCGAAAGTATGAGTAGTTTTCGTGTATTTGTGCGTGAAATAAAGGCATTTTTTAAAACAATTCTTAAAAAGGCTCCAATTTTTTCTTTAATTTCTTCAACCTTCAATCTTAAATTCAATGGGCTGCAACACTACTCAAGGAATAATAATTTCGATGAAAATCCTGTCTACGATTTGGCCACCAGTTTGTGACCAGATCAACTGTTATTTTGTGTCCAGATTCATTGTAAGGAATTCAGTGTAATTCATTGCTTCTTCAGTAGAAGGCTGCGCGGTAGATTACACGTTGCTCCACAAACTTACCTTTTTTATTTCTAGTTATATTATTGCGTTATTAGCGATGACTTTTTCCCTACGGGTTTTGAGGAATAAAGGTTTTGAGATGCACTGGGTCCTGTATACCCTCTGCAAGCATTGATGTAACAAAATGAGGACACTGTAGTTCCAAGTGAGTATTTACTATTAAATCTAGGTGTAGCTGTATCAATTGTTGCAATAAATATATCACATTATGAGTCTGAGTTATAAACATTTCAGCTACTTAAAACTCTGCGTGTTTGTGTATATATATATATATATATATATATATATATATATATATATATATATATATATATATATATGATTCAAAAAGAATTTACGTATTTCAAACAAGTATGCATTTAAAACTAATGATCGCAGAACAGCGTGACGGTGCTTGGTGGAAAGAAAAGTATTCTACCTTGGATCCATAGCAGCTTGCATGATCCATGTGCAGCGCTTTTAGCGTCTTGAATGTCATTTGTTCAGTTCGCGCCAAAATGGCGAACCAGCAGCAGAAGACGTTAGGTGTTCTTTTCAGTTAGCCATCACGGTCACCAGATTTTAACTCCATGTGACTTTTTCTTATAGATTAAGGATCTTGTTTATGAGCCACCACTCAAGAAACACCTAGATGCAAGATCGGATTACCAGTGCTGCAGCGTCAGTGACAACGGACATGCTTACTCGGGTTTGGGGAGGATTCGAGTAATGCTGTGAAATTGTCCGTGTCGCCGGTGCAGGACATATTGAACATTTGTAGATAAACTTGACATTCCTTAGTAAATGTGCATCATATTCATAACTGTAGAACTTGAATGTTCCAAACAATATTCCTTCTTTAAATACGTATCTTCTTTGAATCTTTTTGAATCCCCATATATATATATATATATATATATATATATATATATATATATATATATATATGGGGCGATGGAATTGAATTTTGGATTGAACACAAAATGGAATTGATATTTTGTGACGATGAGGACGCAAATTGAATATCAGTTTTCTGGGGAGCCGGAATTGAATACGTAGAGTAATTCTGAAATTGGTTAAGATAAAGATGATTAATAGGAATGAAAAAATGGAACGATAATGAATACTAAAAAGGCAGCAATGAAGAAGAAGAAGAAGAAGTAAGTCAAAATATTTGGAATGTGAGCTATTTACAATTATGCTAGAAAGTTGAGACATAAACTATATTATGGCGAATGTCCGTGACTTGTGTTCTTTCATAATTTCTAATTGCATCAACAACTTGGAAATTTAAATGCCACTATATTTTAAGAATCTATGTCTTGAACTTGCCAGAGATCTGCTGATCTGCTGTGCAGTATCACGAAACATTCTAAGTGGTATTAGAGACAATCAGCAATGTTTTGCAAGTAAACAAATTCCAAAGATCTGGTAAATAGATAAAGAGAAAAAGAAATCCCTGGTACTCACAGATCTAATGCGATCATTCCCATTCGGAAATTTAATTTCTAAAGTTTTGATGAACAATTCGTTTATGATGAGATCAAATGGCGAAACTAGGAAAGTACTGGTAGTTTTAACAATGATATTTAATGTAGTATTTACCATTTGGACTGAATAATTCGAAACAACCTGTAACAAGTATTATACCTCAGCTTCTGGTTCAATGGCCCCATCTCGATCAGGTTTTTCGGCCACTTCCCCTGATCCATTGAGCAAATGCTGAGATGGCCCCTTGTTTTGCTTCTGGGCATAAATGTGACTTCATTATCTGTGCACGTCTTCTAAAATTCAGTGGCAAATATAGTTATTTACATTATTGTTCTCCATGTCACGGCAAAAAGTATTATTCCTTCATGAAGGACATGAGGGATAAAGTCGAAATCTACAGCTTATTTACCCATGAAAACAGATTTGATTACATCGCTGCGAATATTTTAACAATTCTTGCCAAAACGCTCATTTCTTTCTGTATTCAGAATTCAGCTGGTATATGGTTTAGGGTAGGGATCCCAGAATTATAAAAACGTGCACAGAATTCACTAATGCCCGTCCGTCCATCTGTCTGCCCGTCTCTGTGTCCGTTAATGAACAACCCTAGCAGCTAACCCGTTCTGCCGATTTTCTCCAAAATTGATATTCCCCTATCGATCTGGCTAATGCCGCGGACCCTTGAGTTTGAAACCGTTATTTCAATTTGTAGGGGTGTTTTATATGAAACCCCTGAGACATTTTCAAAATTTAAAAAATGGCTCTACCGTTTTTGCTTTAAATTTGTTGTTGGATAGTGTGAAGGACATTTGAGAAAATGTTAAAAGCCCTAATTTTTCGAAAATTGCGAAAGTTAAATTTTTTTCGGAGTCTTCCTACAACTAAAATATTAAAGATAGAGATTTTTTCTCTTAATGAAATTTGTTCCTTAAAGATAGGTTTTGAAGTAAGATTATGTACAATTTTTTTTTAAAAATTGAGTAATTTTGCGTCAAAATTCGTGCTGTTTTAGCAGAGAGAGAGAGAAGTATATTATATGATTCCTGCCATAATATCTTGGCGTGACAGGCAACTGTGCATGTGATTGAGGAAGTGATTCCCTATATTCAGAACAATGGTACAAGCATTGTTAAAGGGCCAAGGGATACCATGGTTAAATATGTACAAGTATAAGATCGAGAGATGACTACGCGATGTTCGGGGAGAGCGAAGGTAGGAATGTCCTTCGGTCTGAGAATGTCCGCAGAGAATTGGGAGATACGAGTAGATCACGAGTATAAACACTTGGAAGGGAGGGGGAGGTGTTAAACCTAAAAGCTAGAGCAAACTTAAGATAAAAGAAAACTAACTTGTATGAGAAAGCCTGTGACATTTAGTTTCATGATTAGTTTCACTTCGTTTTATTTTTTTCACCAAAAATGTTGCTTTCCTCATTTCTGCGAATACTTCCGTAAAATATATCTGATCTGTTGTGATCAGTACTCGCAATTGGGTATTGTCACGTTATACACTTTGAGCGGAATAAGAAAGGTGAAAGCGCACATTAAATTCTATCCTTCGTGCCTGCCTTCACATTTTAATGGCTGTGGAAAGCATGCCTTCGCTGGGAAATGAAAGTGTTTGAGCCCATTTTAATCACTGGTATTTGTGGAATTAATGATATTACTTCTGAACTATATTTATATGCCTGGAAATGGCGATGTAATCTTTAGAAGTTGTTTATCAGCCTTTGGATCAATATTTCAAAACGAATTATATTACTTTATTTTTTCATTTTTAAGTTCCAGTGAAACAATGTTCCAATTCTTCTCAATCGTTCTGTGGAGTATTTTAGTATTTCGTAAATTGTGCATGAACCTTGAGTTAAACATGAAAGTATATAGTAAAAAATCAAGTACCTTACCACATGTCTCCAATTATATTCCTACAAAATTTTTAAACTTACAGTTAATGCACATTCATGAACTTTTTAGGTATCTCTCGCTTTTCAGACCAATATTCTTTAGATACTAATAGGTAACTAACAAAACAAAAAGAAACTGTCAGTATTACATTAATACTTTTCAGTGTTTCCAGAATTGAGAATGATATAAGAAAATAGGTACCGTTTTTGTTCAGATTTATTTATTTATTTATTTATTTATTTATTTAGTCAAAAACAGTCAAAAACTGTATGTGACGTATGGGGGAGAAATCATCTGCGCACGCTTTCTTGAGTTTCAGAATCACTTCCCAATAATTTAACTATTAATAGTTGAATAATAATAATAATAATAATAATAATAATAATAATAATAATAATAAATTTAAAAAAGTGAGAAATTAACATTTCAAAAACTAGATATTTTCGTTGCCAAATTATAGAAAACTTATTTTTAACGGTAAAGGAACGAATAGATTTGATTTTTCTGTATTTTAACAAAATAGAAACTCACCGTAAGCTCCACTACCACTACAAGCAAAAGAAAAGTTCAACAAAACGTGGGCATAGTGAAGCTACATTTACGTCCAGAAGCAAATCAAGGGGCCATCTCAGCATTTGCTCAATGGATCAGGGAAACTGGACAAAAACCCGATCGAGATGGGGGTCATTGACCCGGAAGTACATTGTTACAGGCATATTGAGTCTTTTTTTAAAATTATACAATGCAAATGTAAACTAACTCATTATACTATATCTTGGTTTTGTTAAAGTAAACATTGTTTTTCGTTTTGACGATCAGTATAGTCTCTAATTGTATAGAAACAGTTTTGCAGCAGAAAAGATTTTACTTTTAACTTAAATTTGTGTACCAATTTTAATTGTTTAATTTCATCTGGCAAAGCGTTGTAAAGTAACGTACATGTATTGTATGTGGATTTCTTGTAGTGAGCTGTTGATTCTGACACTTGATGAACATGATTTCTACGTCGAGTGTTGTAACTATAAATATCAGTATTACATAAAAATAAGTTCCCACCGTTCTGTAAGTCAGTTTTGACAAATACTACAGACTCATAAATAAATAAATAGGCAAGGCAATGGTAAGATTCCAAGCTCAATGAAAAGAGGCTTGCAGGGATCACGTGGATGGGATTTTTTCATTATTCGGATAATTTTCTTTTGCAATCTAAATGTCTGAGCACTAAAGGATGAGATTCCCCAGAATAGTATGCCATATGTCAGGCGAGAATGTACATTTGCAAAATACACGCAACGAGCTGCATAAAGGCTGACAGAATTAGAAAGAATTCTGAATGCATAACATAATGAGCTTAATTTAATGTTTAATTCTGTTATATGTACATTCCATTTGAGGTTAGATTGAATTGAGAGATCAAGAAATTTTGTTACCTTAACAGATACAAGGAAACAAATCTTACGTTCCAGAATCATGATCAGCATTTCTTAAAGCGCAACATTTGGAATAAATCACTTTCGTGTGATCTTTCTAAATCTTAAGATGTTAACATTTTTAGTGTAAAAGTCTTTACCAGTTCTTTATCACGATTTTTCAAGTAATATTTACGTCTTTTATGCTATTATCGCAATGGAAAATGTCATCATTCAATCATGAAAGTAACAGTGAGCACTACTGAAATCAGTAAAGATCTTGTAGGATGAACGTGATAAACTACTCACTGTGGAAGTCGCCTACTTACTGGCCTCCAGCCGTGCTCTGTCCCACCTCTCAATGGCTGAACATATGAGACGTTTCACTGTTGAACATTTGTGATTAGATCTGTTCACATCTGTGCCAACACATTGGCATTTTTCTCCAGTTTGCTTCCTTCATAAATTAACATTATATGTATGTATACATACAGGTGAGTCACGTAACTTGAACACCTCAGAGTTTTAGTAAGTTTTAGTAACAGTAACTAACAAAACAGAGCAAACGAGTACAGATACAACACCGCATTTAAACAACATTTAAAATTAAGGGAATTCTACGAAAATCGGACCTGCGCCATTTTTATGAGTATACAATCAACTCCCGTTATAGTGAACTTAAGTCACTGGTGCCGTTTTACTTACATTACAAATAAGCATAAGAAGATTCGGTTATAGTGAACCTGAACCTCGACCATACTCAAGGTAGAAAATACTACGTTCCTTTCTGGGAAAGAATATATCGCCTTTTTGCCACAAATTCCAAAACCAGGCAGCTTGGAAAAACTATCGTCGGCCAAAAGTCATAATCGAAGAAGTCTCCTCTGAGGTAGAGGTAGCGGACCTGGAATGAGGACCTTACTGATGACCTCATGCCACTCAGTTTCACTGCGGAAACAAAGGTCGTGTCCTGCGTGGACTACGACTTGCAGCGATGACGCGCAATTGCTTTCTTTAGTTTCTAACTTGATGTTACTTGAGATTCCGCACAAAAAAGCGCATCGTGTTCTACGTAGGCGGTAGGAAATTCGCGACTACCCCAGCCCTGCAACTAGGCAACACCCCCCCCCGCCCCGAGGAAAAGCGATCAATTTCATTAGCTTGCGCCATCCCGCTACCGAACGGTTCTCGTATGTTATTAGGCGAGTACGAGTAAAAGGGCTTTCGGAGAGTGGGACAGTGTTCCAACAGTGGAAGAGGCGTTGAAGGGTGTCAAGACTGCATTACGATACTTAGAAACAGAGGACAATGCAGAATCGAGTATGGAGACAGCACGAACTCTGGATAAGGATATAGAGAAATTAATAATGAAAAATTCACCAAGCAAACAATTGAAAATAATTGATTTTTAAGGATAAATAAAGATTTTGAAATTTTCATCCTGTGCTGTTAGTGTGTTTTACTGTATATCTATTAAAAAAAATAGAATTTCTCCACAAAGATATGTTTAATTTTTACTTCATCGGATATAATGAACATTTCATATAGTGAACCAAAAATGTTAGTCCCAAGAATTAACTATAACCGAAGTCGATTGTACTTCGCAATGTCCGAAAAAAATTTAAAGAAAACATCTGAGCCAGATTGAAGAAAATTTTGTTTATGGAATCGCTTTTACTGCATTCACTCTTATTACTCCATAATTTTTCATATTTTGAAAAAAAGGGGCGCGATGTAATTTAAAGATCTAATTTTGAAGAACATGTTTCATTCAAATTCTCTACCTTTAAGATTTTCATTAATGTCATGCACATTTTTTGAAAATATTAGTAGTTTTCGCGTAATGTTGAGTAAAATGTGGGAAATTTTAAAACAAAACAGTTTCATTTTTACTTTTTCATATACGTACGTATATACGGAGTAATATACGTAGTATAGAGAAATTTATGTAATGCTGCGCGAAAAAAACGCGAATATTCGACAGAAAAAATTCATTGTCGGGCCGTGAAAACAAGAAAGTGGATAAATCCAGTTGCTAAATTAAGAGAAAAAAAATCCTCTAGCACATGCTGTAGCCAGAATCCCTGTTTTGTGGGTCCTTGATGCCGAAACATCAATAGAAAGTAAAACGTACGTCTGCCCGTCTCTCTGGCCGTCTATCTGTCCTAAACCATGCGTACGATCCTTTCCAAATTGAAGAAACCCCTGTCGATCTGGCTCTAGCTGAAGCTTTGAAATTTTGAAGAACATTCTTCGAAATTTCGGGGAATTTGCATGAAGCCCCCCGGACATTTTCAAAATTTCCTCGAAAACGGCTCCAATTTTTTTCTTTAAATTTCTTCTAAGAATAGAGTAAAATATACGGTACTTATAAAGGTGGCATAGGTCCGATTTTCGCTGGTGCTTCAAGTAGAGATAGATGGACTGGGTTTCTTCAATTTGAAAAAAATCATACGCAGAATTTAGGTGCTAGAAGCGTTCACAGACGGACGGACAGGCACACGGACGGACGGACGGACGTTTTGCTTTCAATTGTTTTTTTCGGCATCAAAGACTCACAAAATTGGGATTCTGGCTAAACCACGTGTTATAAGATTTTTTTCTTAATTTAGCAACTGGATTTATCCACTTTTTTTTACCAGGGCCTGGCAATGGATTTTTTTTTGCCTGAAATCCGCCGTTTTTTTTCGCGTAACATTACATAACTTTCTTTATACTACGTATATTATTCTGTATATACGTACGTATACGAGAAAGTAACTGCAGGTGCTACAGAATGGAACAGACTTTCTCATAGTATTTTTTTCTAATTTCCTTGGTGCGGACTGGTACTGTACAGTCTTGGCCCTCCTTCTTGCCTGCTGCCCTCTATCGCCGCCCAAAGTACATTTTTTTGACGTTTTCTCAACTTTTCGGTTTCCAAATTGTGGAACCGAAACATTATTTTAAGAATATTAAAGAAGGCTAAAACCTTGTCCTAAATAGACATTTTCATTAAAAAAAATTGAAGCCGTTTTTAAGAAAATGGCGCCAAGCCTTACTGTAAATGCGAAATTTGAAATTCTTTTTCACAGGAATCTATTGAGTTTCCGAAAAATTTTATTTGAAGTCATTTGAAGCACTTTCACTTACAAATTTGGAGCCATTTTAGAAAAAATGACGATTGATCGTTTTCAAAAATGCGGAATTTTGAGCTCATTTTTACAGAAAACTGTTTAGTTTCCGAGAAATCTTATTTGACATGATTTAAAGTACATGTACCCATAAATATAATAACGTAAAGAAATCGCCACTAATTAAATATTACCGACGTGAGAGTCATGTCGAAAAAATTACATTTTTAAAATTTTTGGAATGACAAAAGAATAGAGCAATATGGTGTTTATGTCATGATATAGGGTTTGTTTGGCACTAACTAAACCAAAAATTTAAATAAAAAATTTGGAGCCGTTTGTGAGAAAATCTTGTTTTTTCTATTTTTTTTAAAATCGCTAATATTGCAGGCACTATTACACGAAACTACTAAAATTTCCAAAAAAAATCTACATGACCTTATTGAAAGAACTATTTATGAACTACAAATTTCATTTGAAGAAAAAACCTGTCTTCAGTTTTGTAGTTGTAGGAAGACACCGAAAAAACTTCTTTTTCAATTTTCGAAAATTCAGTGTTAACCGTGAAAATCAGACATATGCCACCTTTGTAAGTGTATTTTACTCTCTTACTGCGAGAAATTTAAAGAACAAATATGGAAATTTTTGAGAAAATTTTGAAAATTTGGGGCTTCATGTAAAGTACCCCCAAATTTTAAAGAATGTTTTTCAAAATCTCAAAGCTTCAACTAGAGACAAATCGTCAGAGGATTCTTCAATTTGAAAGAGATCATACTAATGGTTTAGGCGCTAGTAGTCTTCACAGACGGACGGACAGATGGGCGGACAGACGTTTTGAAAAAAAAACAACACTTTTTCGGTATCAGGGGACACCAGAACGTGTATTTCCGTTGAAATCTCGAAATCGCTTTTCTGCAGTATTACATAACTTTATTTGTTCTATGTATATTACTCCCATATATACGTATGTATACGAGAAAATAACTAGAGGTGCTACAGAATGGCACTTTCTCGTAGTAAAGTTTTCTAATTTTCTTGGTGTGGACTGGCTTTACGGACTTGCCCTATCCTCTTGCTAGCTGCCATCTATCGTCACCTAAAGTAATTTCTTTTGACATTTCTCAACTTTTCGGTTTCCTTATAGTGGGACCGAAATATTATTTTACGTAAAACCTCTTCCTAAATAGCTATTTTCATTGAAAAAATTGAAGCCGTTTTCAAGGAAATGGCGATTAAGCATAACTGTGAATGCGATATTTGTAGCTCTTTTTCACAGGAATCTATTGAGTTTTCGAAAAACTTCTTTTAAAATCATTTGAAGTACCTCCACTCACAAGTGTAATAATGTATGCAAATCGAAGGAAATGTGCATATTCACGGCGTGAGAGACATTTCATAAAAAATACATTTGTGTAATTTTTGAAAAAACAAAAGAATACACCAAAATGAACTTTACGTTATATTAAACCGTGCAACTAGCACTATTTATTGAAGAAATTTCAAGAAAAAATTTGGAGCTATTTTTTAGAAAATGGAGTTTGTGTGTTTCAGTAAATGTGGAATTTTGAACTCATTTTTATAGAAAATTTGCGTTATCGAGAAACTTTATTTGACATTAGTTAAAGCGAATGTACTCATAAATACAATAACGTGAAGAAATCGCATCTAATGTAAATATTACCGACGTGAGAGACAGGTGAAAAGAATTACATTTTTGTAATTTTTGAAAAAACAAATGAGTAGAGCAATATGGTGTTTATGTTATCGGTAAGGGGTCATTTGGTACTAACTCTACCAAAAATTTAAAGAAAAAATTTGGGGCCAATTTTTAGAAAATAGGCACGTCGAAAATAGGTCGCACCTACGCCCAAATTTTAAAGAATGTTTTTCAAAATTTCAAAGCTCCAACTAGAGCCAAATGGACTGGAGTTTCTTCAATTTGGAAAAGATCGTACTTGTGGTTTAGGTGCTAGTAATGTTCACAGGTGAACGGACGTACGGACGGACGGGCAGACGGGCGGACGGACGGACGGACAGACATTTAAAAAAAAACACTTTTTCGGTATCAGGGGACCCCAAAACGTGTATTTTCGTTGATATCTCGAAATCGATTTTCCGCAGCATTATATAACTTTCTCCATACTACCATATCACCCCATATATACGTATGTATTGAAACGTTTGACATACTACTAATAAATGGAAATCGTAACCAATTTCCGAATTTATAAATAATTTGGGCGCTTGAATTCCTGATTATCTATTACTGTCTTCGGATATATTACAAATATATTATAAAACAATGTAAATCCCGCTGGCTCGATCGACGGGTTCTTATGAAATAATTGTTGCTACTTACTCCGCAACCAGTTACTCAATCTGCCATCCATACGGAGTGGCGAGGAATCTGAAAATAATTCTAAAATGTCTACTGCATGTAATGGGAAAAGGATTGCATGTAATGGGAAAAGAGAATCAGCTTTCTTTCAAACTATGAATTATAATTTATTATGCATACCAAAGTTATTAACTACCATCAATTATTACAATCTATCGTTAGGTCATGACCATTTTTCTCGTTATTGCAATAACCGCGTTATAGAACCTTTTATCCTTTCTTGCCTCTTCGCGCGCACGTCGCTCGATGTTGCCACGTAGAGATGTTGCCACGTTGCGCCTCAGATGGGCACCTATTTCAAACTGATTACTTTCCCAGATCGGAATAATATGGCAATTCAAAATTCACTGGTAAAATTTCTAAGTCAAGTCTTGTAACTTCACCGCGAAAATATTCTAAGTTCACTTTCCAGTTCACTCACGAAAATATTACAAGTCCGAGTTTGCAATGATGGAACACGTAAATTTTACAAGTTCCAGTTGTACACCTAATGCGGAAATTTTCTAAGTTCAAGCTTAATGTTCACTCTCACGAAATATCACAAGTACCGATTTGATAATTAACCTCAGGAAAAACCGCACAAGCGATCCGCCCACCACCACGACATGAGTCGGAATGCCCTAATTCCCAATCTGATCCACCCTTCAAAGCTCGCTGTGTTATTCTCTCTATTGTGGTTGTTTTTTTCGCATTGCTGCGGTGCACCTAGCGTGTTTACTTTTCAGCTCTCCCGGTTACTACGGTGTCCTCTGCGTATCTACACCATAGAAACCCACGTCTCAGGACGAACTCGCGTTTGCTACGGTGTCATCTGCGTATCTGCACCATAGAAACCCACGTCTTTTGCAATATCTACAACATTTTGACCTTTATTTGCCTAAATAAAATGTCCGTCATTTTTGGTATTTCACAGCATTCGAGAAGGTGTATGTATTGAATGTATCAAAACATTTGTGTTATTAATTTTTGTGTTATAGAGGTTTGTCTGAGTTTACTAGTTCCATTTGAAAAATCAAGATGATTAAATTTCTACAAAAATTAAAATATTTCGAATAATATCTCCATGGCGTATTACTTGCATAATGAATCAGTATTGTTGAATGGAAATAAATTTTGGAGGTCGTTACAGTCGTAAAATAGGGAAAGAGGTAGTTTCCTTAATTTTATGTACTCGCTTACGTAGTAGAGAGAGTATTGCAATGCTGTGGGAAAAATTTGCGTTTTTTCGACCGAAAAACATATTGTCAAGCCATCGTAACGAAGATGTGGATAAATCTTACTCCTACGAAGTATACAATCAGTAAATAACTTCGTCTAACACGTTGTGTAGTCAGAATCCACGTGTGGTGGGTCCATGAAACCGAAAAATTTAGGTTATGGCAATACGTCTATCCGTCCGTCTGTCTGTCCGTGCGTCTGCCTATGAACAACGCTAGCGGCTAAACAATAAGCAAGATTTTCGCCAAATTTATATTTCACGATCGATCTGACACATGTTACGGCCACTTGAATTTGAAACGTATATTTCCAGTTTTGGGGGGTACTTTCCAAAGTAAGAAATAGTAAAAGTGGGGAAAATTCAAAACAGTTAAAAATAAATAAATAAAGCAATAACAATTAAGTTGTTTTTCAAAAAAATCAGTTCTTTATATTGTTATGATTCGAAAACAAATGGTTTCCATTTTTAAAGAGAAACAGACAGAACTACCTTATTAAAAGAATAATGGCGTATTTCCGTTGAAATCTCGAAATGGATTTTCTGCAGCATTACATAATTTTCCCTACATTACGTATATTCCTCCGTTTATACGGACGAAAGTAAAAGGAGGCACGTCTAGATGAGATGCTGGATTATGATGATACGAAAAAGTACTACACGCCAAATATACTGACCCCTTCAATCCTTTTCACATCTTCCATTTCGTAGTCCACACATATTCCATTCCTGTAACTAGTGTTCTTCCCGATGTACCTACTATTTCTGTACGCTTCAGTATTTTCATTCCAAGTTTTCTTAATAGAGTTTTGTGGAATTACTCACACCTCTCTTGCTCTGAAACGAAGATTCAGATCATCAAGACAAAGATTAGTACAGGCACTTCCATCTCTACAAACTGCACTGGGAAGCCCATTCTTAACTCAGAAAACGGTGCGAGGAGAAAATGGCAGGAAACTGGGGTACTGCGTGGGAAGTCTGATTCACAGCCAGCACGGAGTTCTCAAGTTTTCTCTGTCATGACTTTCAGAAGAAACGTTAGACGGTTAGCAATTTATTGCTGTGAACATTGATGAAAGATGGTCGATGGTACTGGTGTATTTCAAAAAACTGTACCAATGGAATATTTTATACTATTCCACTACCTTGACAACTACATCACCAAAGTATTTCATAAAACACATTTAACAAAAATAATCGGTAGTGTAATGCTAGCCGTAGATTTAAGCATAGCAGGGTGAATTTGCCCGGCTAGGGCTTTCTAACGATTTTGTTCAACTTTGAAATATCACTTTGTCTTGGCTCCTTTGGCAAAATTGTGGACTTTATGACCCTATGTAATTGTTCAAATTTAGTACTAAACTGAAAAAAATATTACTTCAAGCTCAAAGACAAATTCAAAGTTTTACAACATAGACGATATCTACAAAATATTATCACAAATATTCCTTATAAGTTCAATTGTTATCTGATTTGAACTGAATATGGTTAAAACATATTAAATGAAATGAAAAATAAATTCTATGATACATTTTAGAACACTAATCTATTACGCTTGTATATCGGAAAACCCACTTTTGACGTCACAAGCAAAAACATAGATTTGGGAGAAAAATAATTCAGCATTTTTTGTTTCATTTGGTGTATTACTTTTTTAGTTTCATAATAGAAATTCAAATGCTATTCCCTATCTCTTATTTCAAGCATTTTGTCAGCCTACGGTTCACCTAATAAGATATGGAATTTTAAAAGATAATTACGAATTCTACTAATGTACGAAAAGTTATTTTTATGTGGTACATTGATATTAATGAATCTTAACAATCTTAAACCCAATATTACTAAACCATTTCAAAAGGATTTTAAACATAATGTTTCTAATTAGAATATTTCAGACATTTTAGTTTTCATAATAATACTTTTGTATTATTGCATGCAATGGAAAATCATGAAGCTACGCAGGCGTGTTAAGTGCATAGGTTTTGTCTACAGCATTCCGTGATTTCTCATCACGTCCAGGGGCTTTATACACGCCGGAGCGAATCAGATATGAAGCAAGGAAAGAAGGCAGGTTTCCGAGTAAATGACCTCCTATGTCATGACCTTGGCAACCGAGTGAACCACGCGGTGGGAACAACACGAACAGACTACGGCGAGATGTACAGTCCCACTAGAAACTGCGCAGTAGGGCAAAATAATGGAGAACTCTCGTGTTATATTCCTTGTGAAGTTGATACCCAATTGGAACGGGAAAGATGCTTCTGCGATTAACAGAGGAAGTGTATCTTTTCTCTTCGAATGATAAAATTACTTGAATTGGTCCAAAAGATTTGCAGATCGAAGGGAAAGAATAGCATTTCAGATACATCAAAGTTGAATTTAATCATAGTGAAAAAGAACATTCGTTTCATTTTATATTTTAATGCACATTTTAAATTCTACTTTATCAGAGGAAGAATTTCCATTATTTCCTTATCTAATTATATCATACAAACCTAGAAATATTTCACTAATTTAACGTACAATAAACTTATCATCACGTATAATTGTGATTAAGTAATAAAATCTACAATAAATAGACGTTCTCGACTCCCTGCTATCTTCTTTTTTTAACAATGAATATCTATAAAAATTTCGTCTCTTGAACCACATATTGAAATTTTCAAAATATTATTATTTGCCCGGAATATGCCTGAACTTGAGACACAGCAAACTTAAATGGAATATTGTAATTGGAAGTATTTTGCTTCATATTCTTTTTCCAAACGATCGCAGAGCAGTGGTTACTTTCTCAAAAGTTTCTTTACGTGTTTATCTGAAATCAGTGCTAAGAAAGCAATGCAATTTTTACTAAAAATCAGATTTCGGTAGTTTCAATATATTCGAAATTCAGTCCTCTGTAATTAAACGTGGGGACTTATTTTTGTGATTAACATTAATATATCCCGGCTTCCACTTTTAAAGGTCCTTGGAGAACGGCAAACCATCTGCCGGTTTGTCCGACTATCTGTTGGCAACGCTAGTCCCTAAACATTTTAGACGATTTATTCAAACATTGAGGTTTCCCAATCGACATAAATCGAAGCTCTGCGAATTTGAAACATATTTTGATTTTGGGGATATTTTTCATGAAGCCTAAACATTTTCAAGCTTTTCTCAAACATCCTTAGACATTCTTATTAACTACCTTCCTCGGATAGAGCAAAGGACACTTAAAAAATAGCGCAAATCGTATTTTCCTTGAATTATCTAATTTTAGAAAGTTGCAAAAGTTCAACCTTCATTGAGCATTTTTATATAACTACAGTATTGAAGAAAGGTATTCCTTCTTAATACAATCTGCTTTTGAATACCAGTTCTTGAAACATTGTTCTATATAATTTTTCGAAAATACGAGTATATTTCACCTAATTTTCCGGGAAATAAAAACAATTAAATATTAATCATCAAAATAGGCACCGGTTTTTTCTCGAATAGAGAAAAATAGTAACCTTGATAAAAAGGTACCTGTCCCATTTTGAGTGAACTCTCAGTGTTTTCGAAAATTGCCAAAAAATAAAGAAAAGTATTGCATATATTAATGATAGAGATTTTTATTTAATGAAATCTGTTCTTCAAAATTAGATATTTAAATAAGATCATGAACAATTTATTTAAAAATATGAGTAGTTTTGTGTTATTTTGCAAATTGAAAATTCGATTGCACTTCTCCCCGAAGCAAGTCACACAGTTTTTAACTATTTTAACGTAAAATAAATAAATAAATAGAATTTACCGTGCTTCTTTTGCTGATGAGAGTCATTCACGAGGCATCAAGTCACAATACGTTAATGGTGAAGGAACGTCAGTTTGAAATACAGAATTACTTCACATTGTTGAGCGTGAATCTTATTCGTTTTGTGCAACGCAGTTTTGGATAGTCGACCTTGTATTGAAGCATTACCTTTAAAATAATTAATTTTCGCATCTCATTCTCTGCAATTGCGATTGATAAGTTTTATGGAGTGTTGGCTGAGATGTGTAAAGAAAAATTGGGGTATTATAATATTTTCTGACAGTTATTAATACGAGAAAGTACAAGCTGTTGCAGTACCACTCAAAGTGCGAGTCTTTTCGCGTAATTTTGAATTTATTTGAGTGGAAGTTGAATTTTTTTCTAGTTCTAAACCTTCAGTATTGAAGTTTGAGATTTCTTTCTAAATGCTATCTATTGCCCAATATCAGATGTTTAAGCCTTTTATTTTACTCTCACGCATACTACTTACGTTGTAAATAGAAAGTATTGTAATATTGCCAAAAGAAAAGGCGATTTTTCGACAGAAAAACTCGTTTAGTGGATCCCTGACACCAAAAGTTGGGATAATTTTCGCTTCTTGCGTAGCAAATTACTTCCTCTAATACGTTGTATTGTCAGAATCAAGGTTTTGCGGGTCCTTCATATCGACAAATTGGATTGCAACAAAACGTATAACTACCTGACTGTATTACTTTCCATGAACAACGATAGCGCCTAAACTATTCACAGGATTTTCCCCAAAATTGATATTCCCCGATGTCTCTCTAGTCAGGGGTAGAGGCTCTTTGCGTATCCAGTCAGGGGTAGATGCAACCCGCAACGTAACCTTAATTTCTGTCCAAATAATGTCGAAACATTGTTTGTTTTGACTGAATGCGTATAAGCAAAACCTAAACTACAATAATGGAGGGGTAGGAGCATTTATATATATATATATATATATATATATATATATTTGCGTGTGTGGGTGTGTGTGGGTGTGGGTGTGGGTGTGGGCGCGCGTGCGTGCGTGCGTGTGAGTGTGTGATGAAATGTTTAAGAAAATAAAATACGAGTAATACATCGCTTATAAAAGCAAACTGGTGGTGCAACAACTTCACGTTCTTTCTCGCATTATTTCTAACGGTTACGTAATATTGTGCTACGTGAACCCGAAAAGTTAGCACTGAAAAAAATGTTAGCACATTGGAATTAGAACTTGGGTTTCACCAGTTCTTCTCTTGCCCGTTGCACCAAACGCCTTGTCATACGAGAGTTGCCGACGGTTCAAAAATAAAGTTGAATATTTGAACTTTTCGAAAATTCTGTGGTATTAATAAATATCGAACCTAAAGATCTAATTTGGAAAAACAAATTTCATTCAGAAAAATCTCTATCTTCAATACTGTCATTGTAGGAAAATGCCGATGAAAATTTTAACCTTTGCAATTTTTGAATAGTCAGTGACAACGAAAATCGGAACTGCGCCATTTTTATAAGCGTATGTCTGTCTGTCTGTCTGTCTGCACTTGGCGCGACAGCCTGCGCATGGCTTACCAAAAGCGCCCCGGCGTCGTGGTCATGGGTTAAGGGGGTGCGTGTGGTTAGCACGTAGACATCCCCATATTCTGGTTTTCTCAACCTAAGAAATGAGTTTTCTCATCGTCACACAGCAACATAAACTGGAACATCGCAAGGAAAACGCACATTATAATCTTGCCCCGACTGGGAATCAAATCTAGGGTCGCAACATGGAAAGCGAGCACGTTGACCAATGAGCTCAACCGCGAGGGCTTTTATAAGTGTACTTTACTGTATTCGAGGAACATTTTAAAGAAAACAAGTGGTGTTACAGAATTGCACAGACTTTCTCGTAGTACAATTATCTACTTTCCTTGTCATGGACAGGCTTTACGGTCTCACCCCATCCTCTTGCTAGCTACTATTTATTGCCGCCCAAAGTACTTTTTTTTTCTCAAAATTTCGGTTTCATAATAGTAGAACCGAAATATTACTTTAAGAATATTAATTACGAGTAAAACCACTTTATAAATGGCAATTTTCTTTAAAAAAATTTGAAGCCGTTTTTAAGAAAATGGCGTTTAAGCGTTACTATAAATGCGAAATTTGAAGCTCTTTTTCACAATTTTTTTGAGTTTTCGAAAAAGTTAATTGAAAGTCATTTGAAGCACTTCTACTCACAAATTCAATAATGTATACAAATTTCTGGAAAGGTTCATATTAAAGGCGTGAGAGCAATTTTTAAAAAAATTACATTTGTAAAAACCAAAGAATGTAGCAAAATTAATTTTAACGCAAATTAAACAATGCAGTTAGCAGTATCTGTAATAGCAATATCTGAAAAATTATAAGAAAAAATTTGGAGTCGTTTTTGAGAAAATTCCGTGTGAGCGTTACTGAAAATGCGGAAAATATGAGCTCGTTTTCACAGAAAACTTTTGAGTTTTCCAGGAACTTTCTATGATACCAGTTAAAACATATGTACTCGTAAATGCAATAATGTGAACAAATCGCTATTAATGTAAATATTAACTACGCGAGTTGCTAGCCAAAATAATTGAACTTTTGTAATTAAAAAAAGAAACAGTAATATGTCTTTAATGTCGTCTCATAGAGTACATTTAGCGTTACATCTACCAAATGTTTAAAGAAAAAATTTGAAGCCATTTTTGAAAAAATCTTGTTTTTTTTTAATTGCATATATTGCACGCAATATTGCACGAAAACTACTAAAAGTTTGATAAAACCTACATGACCTTAACGAAATAACTAAATATGGAGAATAAATTGTATATGAAGGAAAAATATCATTCTTCAGTTTTGTAATTGTAGGAACCCGCCGGAAAAATTCAAACTTTAGCAGTTTTCGAAAATTCAGAGTTAACAGTGAAAATTAGTTACATACCACCTTTATATGTGTATTTTACTCTATTCTTACAAGAAATTTAAAGAAAAAATTGTAGCCGTTTTTGAGAAAATTTTGAAAATGTCTCAAGGGCTTCATGTAAAGTACCCCCAAAAATTAATGTATGATTTTCAAAATCGCATTGCTTCGACTCAGGTCAGATCGACAGGGATTTATTCAATTCGGAAGAAATCCTACGCATGGCTTAGGAACTAGTGGTGTTCATATATTCCAGACCGATAGTCAGACGGACGGACGGACGGACGGACGGACGATTTGAAAAAAACACGTTTTCGGTATCAGAGGCCCCCAAGACGTGTATTTCCGTTGAAATTTCGAAATCAATTTTCCGCAGCTTTACATAAGAGTATTTACGTATATTACTCCTTATATACGTACGTATACGAGAAAGTAAAAATTTGGACCTTTTTTGAAAAAAAATGAATGTCGTTGAGGCGACATGTAAAGTACCCCAAAAATAAAATTCGTTTCAAATTCGAAAGGCCTCGAGTTCTGCTAGAATGGTAGGGGAATATCAATTTCGGAAAAAATCATATGAACGGTTTAGGCACATGTGTTGTGCACAGACAGACATTTTCTCGTTAACAAATTGTTCGGTATCAAGGACATAAAATATGTGGATTCTGGCTGCACAACGCAGAGGAAGGAGACTTAGAGGAAGTAACTTACTTCACATTTGAGCAAGAACTACAGATTTTTTCGGCATCAAAGACCCACAATACGAGTTTTTCTTAGGAAATGTTTTGCTGCATTACTTTCGCAATACGTCATATTTTCTCAGAACTATGTTAGTAGTATGCGAGAAAGTTATCTAAAAAACGAGCCAAATCTTTCAAATATGTCTATTCAATGCACGGAACAAGTTTAATCTTGTCCATTTCAGCAATTAAACATGCACGTACCATTTATGTCCCACTAAACACTAGTGGGTTAAATGTTTTTAAAATGCTCTAAAAGCAAAATGCAAAGATAAATGACGTAAAAATTTGATCAAAATCATTTCAGATGAACAACTCAAACTGCTGGATGTGTTACCGATGTAATCGAAGCATCTTCCTTTCGTTCAAAAACTCAGCTTGCAAACTTTTGGTTGGAACTGTTCTTTACCAGGAAATCTCGAAATCCGCCGAACCGGCAATGGCGCTGGAAAGCATCACAGGAACCTTAGATTACATTCTCTCAACAGCTGACATTACAATTTCTGAGCGAAGAAAAGAAAGAGGCTACTCACGAATTCTGTAAAGAACTTTGTTTGTAAATTTGTAAATTTGTTTTTTGACTCTTGTAAATTTTATTTGAAGCAAGTACCATTAAAACGATATTACAATCAATGAAATCAGCGAAAAATGCTTTAAAATGACGTAAAATGTAAAAATAACTTAAATGTAATCTTAATCATAAATCGAAGAAAAATTGGGAAAAAATGACGTATAAAAATAGGTAGTTTGCTTTTGTCATAACAGAAAATGAATGTCTATAATAAAATCCGACCCCTAATGAGGACCGTTCGCATTATTTCGTGAGACGGCCAGCCCACAGAAAGTGAATTGTCGTTTTAAGTCCAATTTGCTTGTAAGTTTGGTGCAGTGGGGACAGAAAGTAAATTTCACGGGCTCAAGAATGTTTGATGTTAGCCTAGAAAAGGCTTGTGATCCTAGAAAACGAGACAAGTTTTAGTAAGAAAATGTGCTCGAACTTTTAAATGAGTCAGGACACAAATAATATTATATTATAAATTTAATAATATTATAAAAATCAAAGGGTACTCTTTGTGAAGTTTAGAAACCTATGCAGCTAAAAATAGATGTAAACTCTTCTAAAGAAACAACTCTGCAAGGCATATTTTGTAAAAAGTTAGTAAAATTAATGTGAGAACAGATTTACCTGTCTTCAATTGTAGTTTGTTATTTAATTTGTATTTTGTAGTTTAAGGGGGAAAATATTTCCGAAAACAAATTGATTTTATAGCAATTAGCGTGATTACATTTGATCAAGGCTACCTGTATCATTTACGTTAATTACGCGGCCACCTCAATTAAAGCTCAGTTTTTGCCGGAACTATTTGAAACCGTTTAAGACATGTTTCACTTTATTTTATTGCTTATCTGGTACCAATAATACGAGCAAGTATGTGCACATCTACTTGTTTTGTTACATTGCCGCCTGCCTACTTACTGGTGTAGGCAATCCGTCGAACAGGAGAGTATGAGGAATTGCGGAATGAGTCATAACAATACTTGTACATTTCACCGAGACGCTCAAACGATTTTCGTAGCAAACTTTCCATACAGAATTTCCATGATAAATTTGATATAATGTTGGTGGTGTTGCCTGTCCAATTTCCTACTAAATGAGAAAAAAATTATGTTGGACATTTTTTTTTAATTGATTATTTCTCTCTGCAGACACACAACGCAAGATTTCTTATTAATCATCCTTTTCTTAGAAAGAAAGAAATGTCTAATTACAAATTTATTGAATAATAGTGACCTGCTATACAAAACCACATGAAATGATTACCCAAAAAGTAGCACATACACTTCTCAAGAACAACAAATCAAATAATACAATACATTTTCAGAACATGAAAACTAGTGTTTACTGCGTATCTTCACTGTTATTGTTTAGAAAGTGTTACTTTGCTTACGTCAAAAATAGACTTAGGTACCATTTCTATTGATCTCTCTGAATTTTCGAAAATGGCAAAAGTAAATTTATTTTTACTTTCTCCCTACAGAGTAGAGAGAAAATTATGTAATGCTGCGCGAAAAACTGCGAATTTTCGGCAGAAAAACTCTTATTACAGGGTCCTGGTAACTAAAAAGTGAATAAATCCAATTGTTAAATTTAGAAAAAATCCTCTTATCATATGTTGTAGCCAGAATACATGTTTTGTGGGTCCTTCATACCGAAAAATCGAATGACGGCAAAACGTCTGTCCGTCTATCTAACCGTCCGTCTGTGAACAACGCTAACGGCTAAACCGTTGGGCCATTTTTCTCCAAAATTGATATTCTCCAATCGATCTGGTTGATGTCGCAATTCCTTGAATTTGAAAACAATATTTTAATTTTGAGGGCTACTTGACATGAAGTCCCTGGGACATTTTCAACATTTTCAAAAAAGTAGCTCCATCGTTTTTGATGATTTTTTTTTCTTTCTTCTTCCACTTCTAAGTGGACCTTTATGACTGATTTGTAGATTTTTTATGACTTAATTGTTTACAATTCAGGGTACTCCAAGTGCAGCTCTTACTAGTTCAGAGGTTGATTTCTTTGGTGCAACTATGCACTTACCACCCTTTATCTTACATGTTTTTGTTTTGTTTTTATTTTAATCATAAGATAAAGCAAATGCAAAGTATAAAGTAGGTGTTCTTGAGTCATAATTTAAGTCATAGTACTGTTGTGTTATAAAGTTGTGTCAAACTGCATAAACTGTTCAAAAATATTCTTGACATATTTTAAATAATAACTTTTTTAATAGCTTCTGCTCCTCCTACTGCCATCATAAAAATTTCCAGGTGAACTAAAATAAAAAGATTATCATCCTACTACTCAAGAGCTCCTATTATTTTTTTAGCATTTTTTTCATTCTACTTTTAAAATTGTTAACTTCATGTTAACTGTGCAATACAAATCATGCTCCACTCAACAACCCATCTTTTTTGGCCTGTATCTCGTTCATATGTCTTCAAAAACTCAAACTAAAATTCGTCAGTAGGAAGCTTCTTCTTCATTTGCATTAGAATATTTCAGAAAAATCCCACATGTGAGAATATTTGAGTGTGAGCATATATGTGGAACATATAGTACAAAAATATAATGGTAATAAATTAATTTTTGTTTCAGGTAGCATATGTTGTTGCATTCACTATTGAACTATGGTGGATCTTAGAAGCAGAAGGTAAATAAAAATTAGTTTTTTCTTTTTAACATACAACAGGCTAAGTAGCCTAATACATAAAACAGGCTAAGTAGCCTAATACCTAAACATGAAAACTGTTCATATTAGAAGCTCCAGCTCAAGCATTGAATAACAAATACAAAGTGAGAGACAAGATAGTAATGACAATTTAAGATTAAGAAACATAATACAAAATAAAATAAATTTAGCAATAATTATACAAATGATGTTTAATAGTTTTAGAAAATGAATATAGATTACAATACAAATTACCACATGTTATATTATCATTTGCAATTCTAGCAAGTCTGGGAATCACAGAGACTTACATAAACTGAGATCTACAAAAACTTTTTTGAAGTGACTTAACACTTCTAATATTACATGGATTTGAATATTCAGCAAATAGATTCCTCGATGCAACACAACCAATCAACCCACTAAGGAGTTCATACATAAAGAGCACATTATTTGTCACTCTTGCAGATTCCCATGATGGAATATTCAATAATTTAGCGATTACTAAATAGTTATGACCAGGGGTTTTCAAACTGTGCGTTGCGACTCCCAGGGGAGTCGTGGCCTTATGGTAGGGGCATTGCAGAGATTTATTAAAACTGATCTTTAAATGTGATTTTCTTTAATCCTTATGTCATTTATGTATTTTGTACTGTCATACTATATGATATTTGTTAAGTATATGATTTATTTTATTAATTAATTGTGGATTAATTCAACCTGGCAAGTTCTTAACCAATAGCCTATTATATCTCTTACTCATTTGTGTTGAATATTTAGTAGGCATATCTTAACCATTATATTTGAAACTTAGTGTTATCAGGGAAGTGGGGGGAAGTTTTATTGAGGTCAAGGGAGCCATGGATGAAAAAAGTTTGAAAACCCCTGGTTATGACTATATCTGAGATTTTCAAGATTAGCCTTATATACTGCATATGAGAAAAATATTTTCTGAAACCTTTCAATCCTTTTAATTTGATAGTACTAGGAGCCCATACTGAAGAACAATACATGAGTTTAGATTTTACTAAAGAGTTGTAGAATATTGAGACCGCTTTTAATGAAGTACATTTGGATGTTTGTGTTTTATAAAACCCAGTAACTTTAAAGAACTATTTATCACAATCAATTTGTTGATGAAAACATGTTTTACTATCAATAATAATACTCAAATCTTTAATTTCAGAAACACACTCCAAGTTTGATCCATCAATAGTATAGCTTTTTAAAATAACATTATGCCCCTGATTACAATGAAGCAATGTGCTTTTATTTATATTCAAATTAATACAATTTCCCTGACACACCACTGTACAAGACTATTCAAGTCATTAATAATTTTTATCAAGATAATAATTTTTTTTCAGACATTACCCTCCAAAACTTACAATCAACAGTAAATAAACCAAACGAGCTGTTTTTAAGCACATTAATTATGTCATTTATAAATATCAAAAATTACCAAGGACCGAAATGAGAACCTTGTGTAACTGATATTGTAGGAGATTTAATTTTTTGTAACTGACTATTTGATTACAAGCTGTTAAATAACTTAAGATCCAACACAATAACAATTGTTTAATATTTAATAAACTCAATTACGTAGTAATATTTTGATATTTATACTTTCAATAACTTTAGAGAAATGAAAATTGTTTTTTTTTTATTCAAGTATTTTCCAATAACTACACCAAAATCATATTTTAAAGGATTCTCATATTAATTTCTTTGATACTTATACCTTTTTTATTATTAATTTGTTTATTTTTAAAAGAATTAGTTATTTTAATACGTACATGAATATAAGAGCTTTGTTATTATCTATCAAATATTACAAAGGAACTGATAATGATTTTTTTGATATCATTTGCAGTTATTTTGTACTCAATGTTGTTGTTGTTGTTGTTGTTGTTTATTGAGATGGTTGAATAAAGAAAGTACATTATTTACAAGTACAAGGAATCATTCTTTTGAAATTTTCAAAATGTTTCACTTCAATGAAGATATTTCTCAATACTTATCTAAAGTATTTAATTACAGTATAAATCAATTATTATAATCTTAAATTAAATAGAAATTGAGAAAATAAAATCTTGCAAATATCAGAACTTTAAAATATATCTGAGACTTTTTCGTCTAATTTGTAACATTAGTCATATACTGAAAGAGATTGTCTGTTCCAGTGACTCTACCAGCACCTGCTTATCTCCTCTGTGCTGGGTATTTCATTACTTTTGTTGTATCGGCATTATTACTCCATGGCATAACAGTGGTATGTATGATCTATCAAGCAAGGATATAAAATCTGTCCTGCAATATTTATCATTAATACAATTTTCTCCTTTTCTAGAAAAGAACATTATTCCTCCTTAGTTGGTTGTTCACTATTATCATTTTATCCTTCCCAGAAGCTGGCCTTGTACTTTTCATGAGTTTCCACTATTGGGTAAGATTTTTATAATTTTGTTATTAAACTATCCTATTTTGATTTTCTGCGTTATTCTTGTTGGATATTTCAATAACATATATTATTTCTTTGCAGAAAGTTAAATCTCTTTATGGACTTACAGAACTAATTTACTGGTCATGCAGAGTAATATGCAATGTAAGACTGAAGGAATTAATTTATTTGACTTATTTTTAATTAAAACATTGATTTAATTTTACTAAGACAATTTTAATTAGATTGCAGGCCTCATTTGTGTACAGTCATTATATTCAACTTGGAGAGAAGAAAAGTTAGTGTTAAGAAGACTTCAAGATTTGAACATGGTAAGACAATATAACAAACACTAATTTTGAATAATGCATTGGTTATGGTTGTCTTATTGGTACACATGATTCATACATTGTTGCTTTATTACTTAAATATTGTTCATTTCATCTACATTCAATCATTTCAGTCCAATATAAATCGAAACATGCCTAGTAATGGACACTTGAAAAATGGAAGCACTACTCCAGGATATCAGAATGGAGGATTTGTTGCCTCAACAGGACGACTTAATATGTTATCATCCAGTGTTCCCACAATCAGCCGATTACAAAGGTCAGAATACAGAAAATAAATTTGAAGTTAATATTTCCCTTGTAAATTAAAAATAAATTCTAAAGAAAGGTACCTACATGTTTTTGGAAGAAAATGTTAAATAGAAATACGATCCAATTGCAATTGGTACAGACACTACTACAACAATTTTTAAACATATTCATTCTTTTTCCAATAGATCGGCTTCTTCAGTTTCACATCTTCACCTCCAATCACCATTGCGTTTTGGTGGCTCGCTACCAAATAATAATGTGTCAACCCACATGATACCTCTGACTCCACTCAATAATCTACAATATGCATTCTTTGGAGCACCTGACAGTGCAACAACTGGTAGCGAATTCAATGCATCAACATTTGATGGCTACTTTGCAGCTTCAGTGAGCTCGAACATTCTGGAGAGTGAAAAAATGTTTCATCCGCAAATGAATTTGCACAGAAATCACTTGAATACATCAATGAATAGAACTCAGTCACTGATGGATCTGAGAGACAATGTGAAGTCAGAAAATTTTTGGTTTTCTCCAATGCCTCTCCATCCTTTGCCTGTGGATTATATGCATTCAAGTACTGAAAATGTTACCCAAAGTTTAGATAGAAGAGTTCTAAGACACTCGGGAAAATTGCGCAAAGCTAGTTCACTTAGTGAGCTGAACAATATTGCTAGATCTATCAATGTATCTACACTGCATGACGAAATGAATGAACTTAATATGCGAAGGTTTATTTTACAATCACCTTATGGATACCAATTGTACAGAAGGCCTAGACCTATTGTCCAAACTTGTGGTAGTAAGCGATCATTAGCAGAGTCTGATGATATGCAAAAAATAAGAGATGTAGCCTTATGAATTTCTTATGCATTATATATTTGATGTACCATTACAGCAACAATGACCAAAGCAAGAGTGAAGTTAGTCCTACAAATAATAAAATACATTAATATATATTTTTGATTGTATTCAGGAATTAAAACCAAAGTTACCATGAAGAGTTGTTATGAAAAGTGAATGTTACTACTGAAATGTGTGCCAAATATCAGATCAATGATTTTAGAAAGAAATTGATATTTGAGAGAGATATATATATTTTCTTAAACCTAACGTTTAAACCTCTTAACAAAACTGGAATGAGAAAAGGTGAGGAATGTTTGTATTTTCATATTTATATTAAAAAATATTCTGTTCATGTTATTTGTGGTAACCACTGTTAACCAAAATAAAAATATAAATTATTCAATGTGCAATGTTTTATTACAGGGCAAATCCTTACATAAATTCTATCATCTCGGTAATTAATTAACAAATTAGAGAAATCTTATTAGATGGAGCTTATTATTATTATACCTTAATTAATATCCTTTCTTAGTATTACAATTATAAAAAACAGAATTCTAGAATAAGTATTGTTTTCCCAAACTAATTAACTTCCTAAATTGCTTTGTAATAAACACAATCCATTCAAATATGAATTTTAATTAAAACCATTTGTGAGTCATATAGGGGCAAAATCAGTTTGTAGAGGTGAATCAAGGTTCCCAAAACATTAAAACTGTCTCAAATTAACCTTAGTGTTATGTATAGATATGAAGATGCTTTGTACATTTGGAGCCGATTGTTTATATTTCCAGCAATGTTAGAACATAATATCATACTCTCTGGGTTAGAATATGAAAATAGTGATGCTACAATAGCTCATCTTTCCATGCATTATTTCTAACTTTAGCAGTTTTTGAAAATTTAGAGAGTTTGCCAGAGATATGCCCCATTTCTTAAAGTGTGGTTTTCTCTATTTGTGGAAAAAAATTTAAATAATGTTGAGCTATTTTTCATTTTTTTTATGTTGCATTAACTTCAATTCACTTTCGTGAAAACTATTCGTTTAAAAAATGTACACGACCCTATTAAATGTTAATTGTTTTTAATTTTAAAAAATACAGATAGTTTCCCCAAAGTGGGAGCAGAAGCAATTTTTTTTTACCACACTTTGCAACACAAGAGAAAAAATTTAAAGAAAAATTTGGAGCCGTTAACGGGAAAATAATTTGTTTAAAATTGCCTATATTTACTATTCATATTTGAAAAATTGTTAATGACCTTATTTCGAAGATTTAGCTTTGAAAAATAGATTATATTAAAGGAAAAACCTCTATCTTCAACATTGTAGGTACTTGTGGGAAGACACCGAAAAATTTTCAACTTCGTCAGTTTTCGAAAATTTCAAGATTTCAACGAAAATGATACTTGCACCATTTTGAACATTCTTTATACTCGATACGAAAGTAAAGTTTAATGTTGAGCCAATTTTGAAAAATTTTGAAAATGTTGATGCTTCATGTAAAGTACCCGCAAAAATCATAATAGGGAGATTTTGCACCCTCGAATGTTAAAGCAATCGAAAGCACTATAATGGGCTGCGCAGCGCATGCTCAGGTCAAGTTTCGTATTACTTTTGTGCATCTGCGAATGCGCAGATCAAGATTGCAGTCGATTGCTGTCCGCTAAGGCGTGCAAAAACTCCCTAAAGGCGCGTCCACACGATGCGTCTTTTGTGCATGTCACGGGAATAAAATTGCAAGTTCAAATATGAACGTTCAACCCAGCGCATTTGCGCTACCCTGTCCACGTGGTAAAATACTGCGGTACATCAGTTATATTCTGTACAATGTATCCAGCTATTTGCGCTGCAATTTCGGCAGCTTACTTTATAATCAGTCGAAAGAAGAGAAAAAGAGAGAGGCGCATGTGGATAAGAGAATACTTTCAGCAAAGAAAACATACTATTATACTGAATGCCTTTAAGGCTATTATACTTGAATGAAAATCATTGCATTTAATTGTTTCAGCTATATAGGTTATTTAATAAACTTCGAATATTGGCATCACCGTAAAAATAAAATACAAAATAAATGCAGATTATAAAAACGCAACGAAGGCAGTGTGCGAGCGCAGTTCGGGCCGTTGGCAAATGTCTCCAGCGTCTTGAGGACGGATCGCGTAACGGCAGCGGATGCGCGCGACGTCCCCTCAGTCAAGGAAAGCGTACCAAGGCGTTGGGTCTCGATTCAACAGCCTGCTAATGAGCGAGCATCCATGATTGTAATTGACACAACCCCCAGAAAATGAAAAAGATCTCGTAATATCTTAGGAATATACAATTTCCTTTTAATGACATTCAATTTTCAAGATATTGCAGCAAAATCGATGTATTTGAAATCATTTTGAAACCAAAGAGCGGCCAACTGGCGCTCTCTCCGGTGACTGGTGCCTTGAGAAGAATTGCACCACACTCTTGGCTCTTTTAATGGGTTTCTTTATTTTCTCTTTGGCCCTTCGATTTATCACGGGGAACATCGGGCATTTTGGTTGGGCAACCAGTTTAGTGGCGCTGTCACGCTGCGTGGCGACGGAGGGAATCTCAGGGAATACCCGTATTCCGTCTTCGTCTGACTCATTGCAACGTAGTTTTGATTTTCGTTTGTTATTGAAAGCACACAAGTTCAGTCAATTATTGACGATATTATATGCATTGTTTATCATATTTGGAGAATTTGTTTTTATTTGATATTAGGTTTGTTGGTTCAAAACGTACATTTGATGAGTTCTTTGTGTAAAGGTGGCCGTTCTGGGTGGAAGTCCCTTAATATTTTGCAGAAGCCAGTGTGGCTGCAGCTGGCTAGCGGTGCTCTTCACCTTTCGGTTACTTCGCGCTTGATGATGTAGTTTTTTCTTTATATGTAGTTTCTTCTCCCCCATACGCCATATACAGATTTTACTGCTTTTTGGCCAAATAAATCAAATCAAATAAGCATTGGCAACTCTGCAGTGACATCATCAGAATTTCAAACTTCTGAGTGGACAACGGAACCCCTTGTCCGCCGCTAGCTGACAAGTAGACAAAAATATTATTCGGACAATTGGAAACGAGGCCAGATTTTTGTAGTTTGACTCGTTCCGTCGGAGAGTGGGGGCGTCAGAGGCGTCCGGTCAAATTGCTTTTGAAAAAGCAAAATGTTTCAAAGGCCGCCGCCGAACCCGCCCTGTTGTTTCAAAAAACACCCCGCGACCCGTCCCGTAGAACACGATGGGGGGGGGGGCGCACCTGACGCGCCGATGCGGGGAATGAAATGACGCCCGGTCAAACTCAGTGCCGGCGCTAGGCATGGGCAGACCGGGCCCCCACAAGTCACGGGGCCCGATGATGGGACTAATGGAAAAAAAATCAGTAAAAAAAGAAAAAAATTAGAACTCGAGAAAATCGTTTTCGTAATTTTACAAGTCGTGGTACAATAGTCTGATATTTCATACAATTTTCAATTAATTTTTTACCTTGAGTAGTTAATTACAGTAATTACTTATAAGGTAGCACTCTATGAAATGAATCAAATAATGCTAATATTGAAATAGCTTATACTGAAATTCATATTTATTATTGCATGTATTTAACAAGTGATTTTATTAAACACTAACTAAAAACTTTTTTTTTCGTTTTTATCTCATCGTGGAAATTGTATTATTTGATCACTAAATACTTATACTTAAAACTATTATTCAAAATATATTTTCAAAATTTTTTTCTGCCTCACACGTTGTAATTTTTGTCATTTGTGGAAATAAAATAACTCTTCTAGTTTCTTGATACAACTTTAACCTTTTGATTTGGGGGGGGGGGCGGGCTACTTTTCAGCATTGCCCCGGTCCCAAAATTGTCTAGCTCTAGCTGGTCATACTGGCATGGCACAGGTCAAACTGTAAGGGCAGTTTAAAAAGAAATTGGAGCCATTTTTGAGAAAATTTTGAAAATGTCCTCGGAGTTTCATATAAAGTACCCCCCAAATTTAAACAATGTTTTTTTTTTTTTTTCAAAATCACAGAGATTCAGATTTAAGTCGAGCCAGATCGACTGAGGAATATCAATTTTGGAAAAAAAACCTCATGAATAGTTTAGGTACTAGTGTTGTTCACAGACGGACAGGCGGACGGACGATTTGAAAAAAATTCTGAACACTTTTTCGGTATCATGATACCCCAAAACGTGTATTTCCGTTAAAATCTTGAAAACGATTTTCCGCAGTATTACAGAACTTCCTCTACATAACGTTCATTCGTACCTGTACGAGAAAGTAAAAATTTAGGCAAGTGCACTAATTGATGTGAGTACACCCCTGATCACGTACTCCGAAGTTCAAACGTGGTCAAGGAACAATTTAGTTTCAGATGAGAAAGTTAGATTTCGTCTCTCGGAGCTGAAAGATTTCGTCTCTCGAAACAGAACATTGCTTTTGTCTCTCGGGGAAAGAACGATGGACTTTGGTTTCCGAGGCAGTGGATAACCTTCCTTGGTCTACAACTACACACATGCTTGTATTACCAAAAGGATTTTTCTCCCCAAGAGTCGGCACCTAAGCTCTTTGGCCTTTATCCTGCCCCCTCGCCCTGCAGGCAAACAAGTACATCTTTGGGCTGGTATCCAGAACGCAGCACCCCAAAGGGGCCCCTTCCCAATTAAGAGTGGATAGGGCCACCCTGCCAGCTCAGGCCAACTAACTTTCCGGGCTAGCATCGGAGTAATTAAGCGCCATTCAGAATACGCCAGCACGAATCCCTTCTCAATAGCCCAAGAGTATTGGACACTGTCACGACGTAGCCAAATGCCTCCCCAACTGGGAGCGTCCCGGCCAGGTCCAGGCGGCTCGGGCCCCAACCGGTCTCTTCACTTCGCCCCTTTGGCACTCATTGCTGGAATCTAGAGCAACTGAAGGGAGCTTTCAATGCCCTCGTCGGACTCCTTTATGTGGGTGCGGGATCAATTCTCGCCCCCAATCCTGCTCCAAAGTTCAGTAGGTAGGTCCCAACTGATGGCTTTCCGGGGGCAAGCTCGAATAATGAGGTGCTTAGTGCCACATTCGCGCTAACAACATAACTGCCGCCGAGAAACTTGGATCCGGGTGGACGTTTTGTCTCCACCAAGAACCTCAGACCGTCGGTTTCCCCCTGAGGAATTTCCGACGCAGTCACGGTTCCGAGCCGAGCGGATGCTCACGCTTTGCTTAAAGTTTTTCGAGATGCGAAGCACTAATAGGCCCGTTACACTGAACGCGAACTCTCATCATGTAGCTCAGTCAGGCCACAATCACACTTGTGGACGAGTGGATTCCACAACGCGGCAGTGGAGGCTTGAAGCAAGGCCCTCTGGATATATCTCCAGAGAGCCTTGCTTGAGGGTACTTCTCGTTCACCGCCCGGGGTATATACTCTCTGGCCCGGGGAGGCCAGAGAGTATTGAGGGAGGCGACGACGGTATGGCATCCTGCCAGCCGCATGCCGTCGCTACTCGGATCTCGAGGGCGTCCGGAGAGACGCTATTGTGTCTCATTATAAAAAATTATAATATTTACCTGCGAGCGGCCCGTGCCCGCCTGTCGGTCGGCGATCTGCGAGACAAAACGCAGTAAGGGACGTTATATGTTTATTAGTCGGGTCCAGTGCCGGAACATTGGCACGCGCAATGCGGGCGGGCCTAGGTAAAAGAGGGCATATATTTAGGCTCAGAGTTTTCCAATTGTAAGAAATACTAATTATTTGATATTTTGCGATAGTTGATACAGTAAAAGAATAAAAACATCTTCCAGAAGAACGATTTTTTGTCGCTTCGGTAGCCTATGTAATCCTATTTCTAAAGCAATGAAGGTAAGCAATTCATTTAGATTTTATAACAGTTTTAATTTCTTAAAATTAAATAATAAATGCAGATTTTTCCACTAATGGTTATTAATCAAAGACTGATGAATAAGAATTTGTTAAGAGGATATTTTTATTATGTAAGGTACTAACCACAGAACACTAAAGGATAGTAACGGGTACTAACACTATTTGTGTGTGCTGTAAATATTTGTAAAGGGGTTCCGGATCAAAGTTTTGCAGTCTTCCCCGCACTCAGTTCTGTATGCCTCTAGTCAGGCCCCAGCCAGCTCATGCCCTCTGCTGAGAAATGCGGATAAGACCATTGCAAGGGGATTGGCTATTAGAATCCGTCATCATTGTGGCACCTCTTATTATGGCAGATCCTTTTCTTTGCCGTTGTTTTAGTTGCTAATCTGCTAAATTTACGCATATTGTAAAATGATCTGTAACTTTACCACATAATTCACATGTTCTAAATCATTATCTTAATCCCACACCCACCCTGCTTCTAGGCGGTAAAGGAATAGGCTCAGCAAGAACTTCATTGACAGAGATAGGTTAATCAAGTCTGAGGTTAAGGGCTTTCTAATTTTTTGTTTTTCTTCACTTTTGTTAGATTATGATAGGATTCCTTTCTCAGCTTCTTTCAATCAAACAGACAAGAGGTTTTTGAAAAAAACACTTTTTGAATATCAGGGAAACTCAAATTGTGTGTCTGTCAAAATCTCATCAATGACATTCACAATACCTTTTTCTATTCTTAATACTCCATATACCAATACTAGAATATGAAAAAGTAAAAATTGAAAGATCATCTCTGTGGGCTCAGTCATTATCCAAAGTAACGCATAATATTTTATTTTGTCTGACATTTTTATGATTGAAACATCAAAAATACATTTCAAAATTATTTTTATTTTCTTTATACAAAACAAAGATAAAAATTATATATACAAAATACATATATACAATCAATGAAACACAATTATTTAATAAATTAATAGCCATATTTCTCATTTAGTTTAGTTTTTCCATCACCACTCTGATCCTCTGGAGGAAGCCACATTGAGTAATTAGGATCTGCGCCCATGCTGACCTGTGAAACAAATCCAGAAAAATTATGCCAACATAAACTAGTGGTGCTACAAATTGTAAAGAGTTTCTCACACTATTAATTAGACTTTAAAATATAATACACCTTCTTTTGACAGTGAAGTCCCATTAAATAGTTCGCAAATGACCATCAAATACGTTACGGCATAATCCGCCAACAATAGACAAGTTTTCACAGAGAGAAAGGAATTAGCGAACTTCATGAATTAAAATCATGTTTTGTCTTAAAAATAACTTAAACCCTTGCCAGAAGAGCGACTCTAGAGTTCACGGAAGTTATCCAAAAGTGTGTCCCATTGTAAGAAGTTATTGAATTGACAAACCACTCTTCTGTTTCTTATTCTATTACAGTTCAAAATCACTAGAGGTCACCGCTTAATATAAAGGTCAATCTAAGAAATGTGCCTTGCTGTACAGCAACATGCCCACTAAAAACAGGGAATTTGTACACATATTATGGAAAAATCAATTGGTTCCACAAAGAAAAAGATCATTGATGGAAAAGACCACTTAATAGTGATGGCCATTTGACCAGTTTTCACTGTATACACCAATTTCTAATCAACCATTTGATTCATATAACTGAATTATGTTTATTCTATTTTTCTATTCTACCTTATTATATTTATAATTAAGACTATTGAAGAAAAAAATAGTTGAAGTTTACTGATGAAAATATTTCTGATTAATTAAAATTAGTGCAGCTACACCAGCACATACTTTCTCACATCTGTGCAGCCGCTTTACACTGCATAACTTTCTTTGTATGGAATAACTCTGTGTTGGAATAACCAGTCTAAATGTTATTTCAGAACACAACATTCAATTGGTGAGAAAACAGACTTTCTAGCCTCATATAACACTAAGCGAGGATACATCATCTCATCCCATCCAACCAGGTTCATAGAAATACACACTCAATACAAGATTCAACTGATATAACCCAAATCACAATATTAACAAGATCAGTAAATAGTGTCTGAAAGATTTTCAAGAGATTTTTTTGCGTTTAAATTGTGAAGTACTCACCGATTCCTTTACGAACTTCTTATTTGGTCGTTGTCTTGCTCGTTTTTTACGCTTCTCATTATGACCCTCAGTAACAAAATCTTCAGGAGGCAGATTCGGACCAATAACTTTTGGACTTTTCAATGCTCTGCTTTCATTACATTTGTTGTTCTTTTCATTAACACCTAAAACAGTATTTTCAATTCATCTTTCTCACCTGTTTAACCTGATATAATCAATTAAAATCAAAACAAAATGATGTAATGCTGTTTCAAGTACTCTTTTCCCACCTTGTGAATCACTAGAATCATTTGCAATGTCTTTTGGACTAGAATTCTTTTCTTTGATTAATTCCTCAACAACTTTACTGCCTTCTTCATTAATATCTTTCACTGCAGCTTCCTTTTCAGGTTTTTCAGCAACATCAACAGGATTTTTTGATATTTCCATTCCCATATTCTTGTTATCACCCTCTTCTTCATCTTCTTCTTCTTCTTCTTCCTCATCCTCTTCTGCTTCTTTGCCAGATATGTCATCTTTCACCTGGGGCACTTCTACCTGCAATAAAATTAGAATATAAATACAAAATACTTAAATATGTTTTCATCTAGTTAACTCATTTCAAAAGGGAATGGAATTAAGGCTATATTTGAGAAATAAATGTTCAACGTTTTGTTAATAGCAATTGTTTGTTACCACCATTATATTCTATTTCACCACTACCACCACCACCACCACCACCACCACCACCACCACCACTAACAACAACAACAACAACAACAACAAAAAGTTTTAATATTCAGTATTAATTCAACTGTTCATCAGTTACCACAATGCAGTTTGTCAATAACGAAAATGTATTTTGGCAGAAATAACTAAAGAAAATTCTGCAAAATAATTGGAAAAGGAAAACTAAGAAAAAACAAGTTGATGAGATACATCGTAAGAACTATTAAAAGCTGGAGAGTGACTGTAAAAGGAAAGATTGTTCATGACAGTGAAGTCAAGAGAATGAGGGTGATGATAATAAAGATGATGATGATGATGATAACTTTTACAAAAAATATCATATTTTCTTAACAAATGAAATTAAATGCCAAAAATTTCATAGAAATGTGCAAGATTTAATGTCTTCGTGAATGTTTACGCTTCAAGGAAAACAAATTACAAATGCTGTTCTCACATGCATAATTTGTATAACGAATCTACATATGTTTTTCAAGGAGTTGCATTATGAGTTTTATTTCTTAATTTCTGCAAAACAGTTCTGTCTCCAGTTTTCTTAGAAGAATCTTCAAACAATATTTCAATGAAATGTTAATAAAAAATAATGTTTACCTCTGATGAACGGCATGGAATTTTGCGTTTAAGAACTCCAGAATATTTGTTTCTGTACTGTAGAGATGAATGTGGTATTGTTGATTCCTCCATTAATTTTGGCAGACTTGCAGGGCATGCAATATTCACCAATTTTTTGACATGTGCTTCTTCTTTTCTTAGCACCAGCAACTCAGCCTGCATTAAAAAAAGCCATTGTAATTCACAAATACAGTAATTTATTAATATCTCCTACTTAACTTTTGTTCTAAGGGTTAGGAAAGAGGATAGGGAGTAATTATTACAAAATCACATACACAGTAACTTCTCTCTTGTTCTTAAGGTCACATGTACAAAATTTCACTAAGATTGGAATAAAAGTGTACATGTGTATAAAACAAAATACCCTCTTCTTTATAAAATAGAAAATATTTTTAATAAAGTTCTTTTTTTTTAAGTTGCCTAATTTATGTTCAACTAAACACACAACCTTTTGGTGAAAACCACATCAAAAGTGGTTAAGCCATTCCACAGATTACCCCACACAAACATGAAAATAATGAAAACAATTGTACAGGTTTTTGCATCATGTGAATAACAATTTGAGATTAAAACTAGCGGTGCCACAGAATGGCACATACTTTCTCATACTAGTTAATTATTCTATCTTTCTGATCTTTAAAGTTTTCCTGCTTCTGACCAGCCATCTATTGGCATCTAAATAACTTTTTTCATATTTTCCCAATTTTTCAATGGTAAAATTGAAACATGACTTTAAAAATATTGTAGAAGAGTAAAACCTGGTCCTCTATGCAAATTTTCATTAAAAAATTTGGAGCCATTTATGAGAAAATGTTGTTTGAAGATTTCTAAAATAGCACAATATCGAGTACATTTTCACAGAAAACATTTGAGTTTTTGAGAAATCATCAGATATAAAGAGATGCTCTTGTACTTACAAATTCAGTAATGTATAAATGATACCCAGAATGTAGATGTTAACAATGTGACAGATATTTAAAAAATTAATACGTGCAGTTTTTGTAAAATGAAAAGAGTACATCAAATCAACATTAATATTAAGTTATTCAGAGCATTTGGAACTAACCACAAGAAAAAGTTAAAAGAAAAAAGAATTCAAAGAATTTTTCATTGAAGATTATATGAAAACAACAATATTTTTTAAAGAACTGTACATGGCAGTACTTAAAAAAGTAATTATGAGAACAAATTTTGTTTGACGAAAAAATCTCTATCTTCGATAATGAAGTTAGTTTTAAGGGGGAGGTGGAAAAATTTTACACTTACGCAATTTTTGAACATTTGGGGGTAACAGTGAAAATCAGATCTAAGACATCTCTATTTCTTATAAGAAATTATTTCACTCTATTCTAACAAGAAATTTAAAGAAAAAATTTGGAACTATTTTTGAGAAAATTTTGAAAATGTGCCAGGAGCTTCATGTAAAGTATCCCCAAAATTAAAAGACTAGTTTTCAAAATCATAGGGATTTGAGACAGTATAGATTGACTAGAGAATATCCATTTTCGGAAAATTCCTATGAATACATTAGAAAAATTCCTATGAATACTTTTTTTTTTATGAGGGGACCTCCTTAAAATTTCTAAATCGATTTTCTGAAGCATTACATAACTTTTTTCTCTATTGTGCGTATTACTCTGTATAATAATATGTATACGAGAAAGAACAAAACAGTTATTTTGAAATAACAGGTAAATACTCCAATTTAATTATATAGATGTGAGGATGTGCAATTCATTAAATCCATTTAAACTAAATATAAACTACATTTAAACTAATATGAATAAAATTTGTATCTAATATTTTAATATGGTTACATTTTTTCTTCTCCCAATACAGAAAAATCCTAAATAAAGATGTACTCCCAGCACAATTTTCTGTTCAGACCTGCCCTTGAACAGTAATTGTCAAACACAACAGCATCCCATTAATGGAAAGATAGCAAAATAGGTCACCATTGTTCCATGGAAGCAATGTGGCGATGAAATCTTTCCTTGTTTTATTCCTTTCTGCATTGAGATTATTTAGAAATTAAAATGTATTTAAGAATAAAAATTCATCTCATTGCTTTTTATCTTTAAAGAATATGGTATACTAGTTCAGTACAATATTGTTTCTTTGCAAATTGTAACATTAATGTTTGAATGTGCACCAAGTGACATGTTCACTGTGAGTCAACAATTCTTTGAAACTATAATTGTTCTTTATGAACAGATGGTAAGAACCAATGAATTTCTCATCTTTTATATCAGCTGCTCTTAAAGCAGGAAATTCCATTTTTTAAATATAGCATGTATTTTCTTGTTTAGCTCATCAAAAGACAAAGAGCGTTTCAGATATCAGGAAATTTCATTGTTCTTCCGTGTACAACTCTAAAAACCCTAACAGCAAAACTCTTTCTCTCTTCTGTCCATTGTTAAAAAATTTCCTTTTATAAAGAAATTGTAATTCCTTATTAAAAATGAACACTCAATTATCTTCTGTACATAATTGTTACTATTCACATAGTCCATAAAAACAAATCTTACCTTTAACTTGTTGATCAACTTGTGATCAGGAACTTCTGTTGAGAGATTTGTCATGAATGCATCTAGTTCATCTTCATCTTCATTGGCCTCTGGTTCTTTCTTCTTTTTTGTTTGAATTTCTTCTAATTGTTTTTGAATTTTGTCAATTTGGGATAAAATTTCCTCTTGTTTCTTAATCTGAAATATAAAATGATTCAAGATATATAAAATGTCTGTTATACATTATGAAAGAAACAGAAAGAATTTTTATATTTATATTCTTACAAGAGACTCATATGTTTCTGTTTGGGTCTGAATTTTACCAGCTGCTTTCATTCTTTGTTGTCTCTTCTTTTCAACACTTCCAGTTCGGTCAAGGAATTCATCTTCATCACTGTCATAAAAGTCATTTTCTTCCCAATTTTTCACTTTACGCTTTCTACTTTCTACAAAAAGAAACCAAAAAACTTCGTTAACAAGTATTCAATAATTGTTCGCACTACAAAAACTGGAAAGAAATAAGAGATCTCAAAACATTATCATTTCAAAAACTAAAGTAACATTCAACAAGTTTAAAGTAGAGGAATTCTACTTGTTTTCATTTAACTTAAATATACTTACTACCTTTTATTTCAAATCATTCTACAAAATCAATAAATCTTTATATTTAGAAATTGCAAATTAGCCTTTTTAACTCATTAGTTCCCAGTGGCATCTGGAGGTACCACATTTTTAATTCATAGTACAGGTAATTATTAAGCTCCAGAGCTAATGTTTCTCTCTCTCTCTCTCTCTTTCTTTTTTATTGTTTAAAATTTTATTTCTTTACTTATTTTTATGTATTTTAAACCAGAGGTTATGTGGTGGTGGTGTTTGGGCACATCCTTGATGGCTTGTACCAGTAGCACCTGTAGGTGCTTAAGGGAACAGTGGGATGCATGTGGAATTAGATTAGTAAGATGGGAAACATGAGTTTGCAGTCTTGCATTTCACAAACCAACAGCACTGTTTGAAGTATATGATGACATACAAAGTGTGTATGATGAGGACACTTGGAAAGTTGTTGAGATCAATGCTAAAATAAAAAATTTCCTGGCACTGTAATAATCTACTTTTATTTCATAATAATGTATTCATTTCTTGTGTACCTCAATATTTTGAACCAAGAAAATGTTTTTTCTCACAACAAATTGGATTTGCATTCAACTATATCAAAAAACAGGATGAGTTGGGGTTGAAAACAAAAAAAAGAATTCCTTATCAACAAAAAAGTTGCAAAATTAAGTTTCTAAAGAAATACAAATATGACAATAAGAAATAACATATACCACATACAATGAGCCCAAGTTTTCAACCATCAAATGCTTTGCCTAACTGTTCTTGGAAACATATGGATATGATATGAAATCCAATGAACTCTTAAGATTTTCAAAGAAATGAATTGAAAGCGACTACAGAAGATCTGTTCATAGTCTTCCTCCCTTCTCACAGAATATTGTTTTCTAAAATAAATGCAATTGAATCTCCGAGCACTCAAAAGTGGTGGAGTTCACCATTGGCCGGATGTCATATTTATTATTAGCTGAGCTGTGTGTAAATGTATGTTTTCTTTGTATGTAATTTGTTAGGTCTGGGCTATGTTCCCAGTTTTCTGGCACTCCTGGGCATACTGGTTTATTGTTTTTTCCCCCTTCCCGCATCATTCAAAGGGGTATCGTTTGCAGGTCTGGTCACAGTTTACAGACACATGTGTCAGTTGGTTCATGGAATCATTCATATTTGCACATCATAAGGTTGAATGCATGAGTTAGTAGTCTTGTGAATACATGTAGAATTTCATAATTTGCGGTCATCCAATTTTGGTATGTCATTGCCTCTGTTGCATAAAATTCTGTCCAAATTTCACTTCTCTTAATTTCTATTATGTGTTTTAGCTTTGTCAATGCTGTCGTCTCTTGGAGAAGGAACTGTGTCCTCAAGTCATCAATTCGAAAGCTTTCCCTTGCTAGGACAGACTAGTCTAGATTGTGTTGTCAGGGCTACTCCTAAAACATTTTTAAGGAAGGTGGCATTACATTCTCTACTTTACTTGTCATTCATATGATCATCTACAAAAATAACAGAAATAGCCCAAAGAAAAGTAAAATTGTAAGCATTTGCTGATGACATAGAAAAAGGGGCCGACAACATAGTGTGATATACCAAAATGACAAACCTTTTTTATTATGGAAAGGTCATTTTATTTGATATAGAATATAGGGATGGCAATAGACGATCGCAAGGGGGTTGCTATCTGACAAATAAACAACCAGCATTAAGGATCATTTTCGTTAGGTTGAAATGACAAAGCAGAGGCAGGATAAGCATTGTTTTGAGAGACAAAAGAAAAAGATATAAAATTCGGATGCTTCCAAGTTTTTAGAAGAATATTCATTCACTAGAGCAATGTGGTGATGAGCAAATTGGATCTTGATATATTTTTACTAGATCGAGGAAAGACTGTAATTGACAGTTGTATAAAGTTAACTATCGTTTCTTATATTAGGATAGAGAACCTCCATGAAGCCATGAATAACATTGTAAGCTGGTGCAAAAACCACAGCTTCCAAATAAACCAGGAGAAAACAAAAATTATGGTCTTCAGCAAAGGTGGAAAAACATCCTAAATACCAGAAATAACAACCGAAGATAACAGAATTGAAAGAGTGACGCACTATCAGTACCTAGGAGTTACAATGCAGACAACAGGCAAACGCTTCACAAAACATATTACAGATAAAACAGCACAGGCACTGTTGCCAATAAATGACCTAAAGCACATAAAACAACTGGAGTTGAACACTGCCATTAAACTATTTCAAGCCTAAAGTTCTGCCTTATTAATACATGGAATTGAGAGCAATTGGATGTCAAATTGTTAACTAGAACGAAAGTATTATTTGCATGACTAGAAGTACTACAGAAGAATGTAAAGGATGAAATAATAAAGTTGAACAAATTTATTTACTGGAGCAAACTAAGCAAAAATAAAATTACCAGCAAAACCACACAAATATTGTATTGTATTGATATCTGTTCATAATACTGAAAGGTACTTATATATTACAAACATCTTACCATGCTTTGCCTGTCTCAGCAATCCATATCGATCTAAAATTCTACAAGCTTCTAAAGCACACTGAACAACTGCTTCTTTCTTCTTTCCTTTCACTAACGACTCAGCAATTATTGTTCCTCCTTTGACACTTTCCACTGGCAACCTATGTGATAATAAACAATTCAACAGTATAAAGTATTTCTATTCTTTGAAAACAGGATATAATGCATTTTGAAAACAATGTCTTAATAACTCACTCTACTCGACACAAAAACTGTCCAAAACCTTTCTCTTCCACATCATATTCCAGGTCATATCCTTCTCGTTCAAACCAACCACGCAGTGTTTTCTTAGGATCATCAAGATACAGTTCTTCATTAGGGGCTGCAGCAAATGGATTTTCCGACAAATCAGTTTCTTCCTCAGCATCATCTCCTGGAAAAATGGAATACAAAATAAGGAATAATATTCCAATAGGAAAACTTCATGATCAGAATATAAATCAAGCAATATCTCATTCTATACTTGTGGTATTAAAAATAATTTAGTAACAGGAGTTTGAAATTAACACATAATAAAGTAGTACTGAAAAGAAATTTGGAGTAGTAAAATGTGTGGCAAAATGATATGGAGAAGTATACAAACATTAGATGGTAGAAGTAAGAGGCAAAGAAACATCAAATTTACAGGACATTTTATGAATAACATTTACAGAAGAGACGAGTTTCTTCCCTTCTCAACATAAAAGACTTCCATGAAAGAAAAAAAGAGTAATTGTAATAGATTCATTGGAAAACAAATTTGCATATAAAACTAAATCATTTATATATCATTATATCAATACGTACCCAATCCCCAGTCAATTCCATCTGCTTCTTCTTTTTCTTGCTGTAAACGTAGTTCTTCATGTTCTTGGATTTCTTGAAGTTCCTTTGCTGCCTGTTCTTCTTTGCGTTTTTCCTTCAATTCTGTAACACTTAATTCTGATTCTTTTTCCATATCTTCTTCAGGTCCTTGTAAGATAAACATTCGTGAACTGCCACCTAATTTTAGTAAGTGTCCCACCTAAAGTACAGGATGTGTCAATTAGAGCAAAGAACTAAATTTGAACTTGCACTCATAATCCTATCTTAATACAACTTACAATTGAAAAATATGCTTGTTATATAGATAAACTGAGTACAGCATTTATACAGAATGCAACAAATTATCTTCATTTACTTTTTAATCAAGTCTTTAACTGACTTAGGTGACTAAACAGTGAAAAATTGACAAAAACATTGTTAGTACAGAATGAAGATTTATTTGAACTTATCAAAAATCACATAATTAAAGGTTGGAAAGGAGTTATTGGTTCTACAGCCTATTCTATAATAACTATTATATACTTACATGTACTCGAACATATATGTTAGGTTTGATTCGGTTTTTATTAAGGAAAGTTCCATGAGTACTGCCAAGGTCATAAACATAAAACCCAACAGCTCCATCAGTATCATCACCTCGAAACTGTAATACTGCATGATAACGTGAGACGGTAGGATGAGCCATGTGAATGTCACACGAGGTTAAACGACCAAATATAAAATAGGGTTTGGAAGAAAGATCAATTGTTTCAACAATGCTACCATTCTTTAAAACTTCAAATTTGTACAAGTCATTTGGAATGCCACTCCACTTTGGTTCCTTGTATGGCAATGGCACAGAGTTCTCATTCAGTTTCTGTGCAGGTGATATGACGTGGACTTTCTTTTCAACAACATCTTTATCGGACTCCGATTTGATTGCAACATCAGCAGTGTTTTGGATTTCCACTGACTGATCTTCTTTGGGAGGTTCTTCAGTTTCTATGACAGGCTCAGGAGGTTCTACTGACTTTAAAAGTTGCATTTTCCCGATTGGTTTGCCTTTACGAGGTCCAACGAGAAACGAAGGTTTTTTGAAAACTTCTGTTTTCGTTTTTCCCTCCTCAACTGTACACTTTTCTTTCAAAGAGGTATGTATTTGTTTGTCTCCATTACTTGAAATTACATCACTATTTTTCTCAGGACCCATAACATTAACAGGTGTGTCTGTATCCAGTAGCTTCTCTTCGTCGGTATTTTCCATTGTTCTTATATAAAATTCCTAATTAAAACAGACGCAAGTTTCATAACCTTAAAATCACAAAGGTAAGGGAAAATTCGACATTAAAGTCAAAATATTGCCATCGACATTAACAGCTCCTACTGTGGCTGACAAAATGCAATACAAAACATAACACTATTTTAGTCACGAGGATAATAATAAAATTTACATTAACCACTTATTTACTGAACAAAACCAATTACTCAACTCTCGCCCGCTCTCAATTCCACTTGTTTTTAAAATGTTGGCGGCGACCAAAAAATATATAGTTCAGTGTTACCCTGACAGTAGGTAAAATAATGAAAGTACTAAATATGTTAAAATGCAAAGTGCTATCAAGTGAGAAGACAGTAATATTCATCGAGTTATTCAGAGCACGTTAGTGTCTATGACACAACAATTTATTTTCTTCATTTAACACTTAACTACCCCGAATTTGCACTCTAAGTGAATGACAGTTGCCAGTACTGCGTATTTATCCCAAACAGATCGCGTCTGTGCACAATGCAGCCACATATACAGTACCACAATTTGCATCTTTTGTACCATGGTGCAAAGATAAGTAAGCCGCTGCACCGCCTCTCCGGCTTAATCCCAAGCGATCCCAAGAGTTTCAAGCACCAGTTTGGGCTTGCTATTAGCGGAAATTTTAAATGCAGTAAGATACTAGAATAATTATCACCTTGTCATTGAAACAGATGTATGAAGAATTTTTACTTTCTCGTATAGATACGTAAAACCGAAGTAATATTATATGGTATACAGAAAGTTACGTACTGCTGTTACTTTCTTGTATATGTAAGTATACGTTATGTATGATGTATACGTACCATAGAGAAAGTTATGTATTGCTGCGGCAAGAGGATTTCGAGATTTCAACGGTAATACCCGTTTTGAGGTCTGTTACCGATAAAAGTGAGTTTTTGTTTTCTATTTGTTGTGTTTTCTTTCAAAACCTCCGACCACCTATATGTGAACACCACTAGCGCCTAAACCATATGTAGGATTTCTTTTTCAAAATATATATTCCCCAGTCGATCTGGCTCGAGTCGAAGCTTTGAGATTTTGAAAACATTCTTTAAAATTTGGGGGTACTTTACACGAAGCCCCAAAGACATTTCCAAAAATTTCTCAAAACTGTCTCCAAATTTTTTCTTTAAACTTTTGTTAGGGAAAGTGCTAAATATAATCTACAAGATAACATAAACACCATTCTCCTCTATTCTTTTGATTTGTCAAAAATTGAACAAATATAATTTTTTGACATCTTTCTCACGTCGTTAATATTTACATTAACGGTCATTTGTATTAATTGTTGAATTTCTTAAATCAATTGCTTAAAATAATATCTGCTAAAGTCTTGCGAAAACTGGAAGTTTTTCTGTGAAATTGAGCTCAAAATTCAGCTTTATCATAAACGCTCAAATGCCATTTTCTCCAAACTTTTTCTTCAAACTTTTTGTACGGATAGTGTTAAATGCACCATACACGGTGACATTAAAACCATTTTGTTATATCCTATTCTTTTTTTAAAAATTATCAAATGTATTTTTTTCTTGAAATAACTCCCACGCATGTTATAAGCACATTTCCTGGGATTTGTATGCATTATTGCATTTGTGAGTCAAAGTGCATCAAACGACTTTCAATGAAGGTTTTCGAAAACTGGAAAGTTTTCTGTGAAAAATAGATTCAAATTTTCGCATTTATAGTAACGCTTAAACGACATTTTCTTAAAAGCAGCTTCAAATTTTTCAAAGAAATTTTCCTTATAGGACGATTCTATAAATTTCTTAAAGTAGTATTGCGGTTCATAAGTACCAAGTCATATATTTGGTAAAGGGTTGTGTACACTGTCAATATATAAATATTCTTTTCAAATAAATATGGATTATCAGTTTTCGTAACCGAGGTAATCTCGGAACAAATGAACTCGGATACTCGCAAGTATGTACAATATAAGATGTGATAAGAGATAAAAGTTAATGTTTTTGCACAAAACGTGCAAAAATACATTGTTAATAAATGTTGAACAAAAATAAAAATATATCCACGCATTGAATATATGATAACATTTTTATAAGGGAGATAATTAAGAAATGTCCTTGCTGTAAATAAAAACTAGTGGTGCTACAGAATGGCACAGACTTCATCGTAGTAATTGTTTTCTAATTTCCTTGGTGTGGACGGGCTTTACGATCTTGATCCATCCTCTGGCCAGCTGCCATCTATCGCCGTCCTAGGTCCTTTTTTAAAAAAAAAATTTTAAATTTTTCGGTTTCTTAATAGTATAACCGATATATCGCTTTAAGAATATTGAAGAAAAGTAAAATCTGTTGCCCTAAATGACATTCTATATTGACAAATGTTGAGCCGTTTTTAAGAAAATGGGGTTTAAGCGATACTGAAATGCGAGATTTGTAAATCTTTTTCACAGAAAATTTGTGAGTTTTCGAAAATCTCCATTTAAAGTAATTTGAAGCACTTTAACTCGAAAATGCAATAGTGTTTACAAATCGCATGAATTGTGCATATTAACAGCGCGAGAGATATTTCAAGAAAATTACATTTGTGTAATTTTTGAAAAAAAACAACAAAAGAAATAGCAAAATTAATTCTACGTGATTTGAAACAGTGCAATAATCACTATCCAAACGAAAATTTTGAGCCATTCTTGTGAAAATGGCGTTTGAGCCTCTCTGAAAGTGCGAAATTTTGAGATAATTTTCACAGAAAACTATAGTTTTCGGGAAACTTTATGGAACATTATTACACACGTACACATGAATACAATAATGTTAACAAATCACCATGAATGAAAATATTAACTACGTGAGTCACAATTAAAAAAAATATAGCAATATGGCGTGTATGTTATCTTATTGAGTTGATTTTGCTTCATCCTTACCAAAAGTTTAAAGAAAAAATTTGAAGCCGTTTTCAAGAAAATGTTTTTGTTATTTTTTAAAATTATACATATTACACGCAATATTGCCCAAAAACCACCAAAAGTTTCACAAAATGTACATGACTAAGGAAAAAAAGTCATTATAAACAACAAATTTCATTTGAAAGACAAATCTCTATCTTCAATTTTGTAGTTGTAGGAAGACGCCCCAAAAAATTGAAACTTGCAATTATCCAATCGGACCTATGCCCCCTTTATAATTATATTTTACTCTATTATTACGAGAAATTTAAAGAAAAAATATAGAGCGTTTTTTTGAGAAAATCTTGAAAATTTCCGTGGGGCTTCATGTAAAGTATCCTCAAATTTTAAAGAATGTTTTTCAAAATGTCAAATCCTCAACTAGAGCGAGATCGACAGGTGATTTTTTTATTTGGAAAGGATTGTACCTATGGTTTAGGCGCTAGTAGTGTTCACACACGGACGGACGGTCAGACGGACGGACGCGGACGGACGGACGTTTTGAAAAAAAAAGAACACTTTTTCGGTGTCAGGGGGCCCCAAATCGTGTATTTCCGTCTCGAAATCGATTTTCTGCAGCATTACATAACTTTCTCTACACTACGTATATTACTCCCGTGTATACGTATGTATTCGAGAAACTAAAAACAAAGAAAAAAACTTTAGAGGATCCTTTCACCCCAGCTCACCTACACACGTCAGGATTATTAATACAGTATGTAGTATTTGCACCAAACGGACCTGTGCCAACAAACAATCATGCCATTTCAAAACATCGGGATTTTTTCACTCGGTTTGTCAAATTTGACTGGGCTATAAAGTCTTAATTGCTTTCTGCGCCGTTCAGAAATGTTTCATGTATCAGGTGTTACATCTAATACAATTGAATCGTTTATATCAGAAACCCGTCAAACGCCAAAATTTAAAATGCGCTTTAGCGGTGGTATATTGTTCCATGAGGATAGACACATCGCTTATTCCATATTTACCTGAAAAATATTCATTTATTAACTGCTTTAATATTAAAAAATATTTTGAAATCGGAAAAACACGGACACTTTTTCTCAATTTTCTGGACATGACAAATTTGGCGTTTGACGGGTTTCTAAAATAAACGATTCAATTAAGGTTGTGAAAGAGAAATGCTTATGAAACGATAGAAATAATTTGAATGACATCCGGTAAAGTACGCTTGACATGTTTCGAATCACACCCATGCATCAGACAGTGGTTCCCTTTCATAAGATGATTACTTGTAACTCTGAATAAGTAGGAGAATACATCTTTCTTGCCTTGCATATATGCACAATGCTTCAGTACTGGATGGTGTAGAGAGATTACTATTTAGAATTAGATTAGAAGGAAGGGCGAATCCAACGATTTGAAAGGGGGGGGTCATACATTTTTGTTAAATGATAAACATAATTGTTAATATATTGTATATTATTTTTGTAGTGTACGATACGACAAGTATACAATATTTTTTAATAACTATATAATTCTAACAAAGAAATATTTAAATAATTTTTTCCAAATAAAGGAAGGTAACAAACGAAATGTCGAGGCCTATTTTCTGGGGGGGGGGGATGTATCCTCCACGGGAAGGGATCGCTTTGACAGCCACTGCTTGGCTACTGCTGGCAATATAATTATAGGTTACGTGCACTCGTTTTATCAGTGCAGTCGTTTACATTTAGCTCATTTTTAAATAATTTCATCACTATATCTTGGAATGACATCGCCCCGCATGACCCTCATTTGTTTCCCGACCTGCAAAGTGGTCTCTGCTTAGAGTAACACATCTGTAGTAAGATGGTGTCACGCGAAATTTCTTGGCTTAACAGCTATCTCAGCGCCCAGCATAGGCATTGCCAATCAGTGTACTACAGTAGACTCCGACTATAGCGAACTCGGATATCGTGAACTCTCGATTATAGGCTCCGGCTATAGTGAACTTAAGTCACTGGTCCAGTTTCCCTTACATTTCGAATAAGCACAATAAGATTTGGTTATAGTGAACTCTGATCCTCAGCTATAGAGAACATAGGAAATATAACGTCCTGGAAATTAATGCCTTCCTGGAAAAAAATATTTCGCCATAGAGTCCCAAATTCCAACACCAGGCGGCTTGAAAAAAATAACGTCGACCAAAGGTCATCGTCAAAGAAGTTTCTCGTGAAGTGGAGGTAGCGGTCAAGGAAAGGAGGCCTTACTGATGAGTGATGAAGATGATACGAATCAAGATGGTGTTCCAACAGTACAAGAGGCATTGAAGGGAGTCAAGGCTACATTACGATATTTAGAGACAACAGACAATGCAAAATCAAGTATGGAGAGATCACGAATTCTAGAGAACGATCTAGAAAAAATTACTAATGAAGAACGTACTCAACTAGCAATTGAAAATAATTGATTTTTTAAGGTCAAATAAGATATTGCAATTTTCAGGTCGTATTGTTAATGTATTTAGTTACATCTCTATATTAATAAAATCAAAAATTGTGTGGAAATTCTATTTAATTTGACTTAATCGCTTACAGTGAACCTCTGATATAGTGAACCAAAAATGTTAGTCCCCACAAGTTCACTATAACCGGATTCGCCCGTATATGTCTGCGCACCCGGCGAAAGGCCTAGAATATGAGGAGGCCGTGAGGGGGCGGTGGAGGGGGCGAGGCGACGCTTCTTATCGATGTCGAGACGCGATAACAGGTGGGCCGGGCGCGGCGCGGCGCGGAGGGGTTCAGTGCGCCGCCATGGGGTCTCCGGCGCAGGTGCGCGCGCCCGCGGGCGCCGTGCTGTCCATGACCGCGCTCTCGCTGGCACTGGGCACGGCGCTGGGGGCGCTGCTGCTGGCGCCACTGCTGGTGCGGGCCGATGACTCCCGCGAGTGGTCGAGCGTAACCGACCCCCTTTCATGGGACGAGAGCGAAGAAGATGATCTTCGTAAGTGAGCGGTGGAATGAATTGCGATTCTTGTTATGCTTATCATTTAGTAGTAATTTAGTAATAATAAATATGTCATTGTTATTATCATCTCCATGATCCCGAAGAGAATACAATTTGTATTTTTATTCTCGATAATGACTTGTGGTTTATAAGGAATTCAATTAAGAGATTTTTTTAATGAGAAAGTTTTTTAATAATGTTCAATATTGTAGTTATTTATGTGTCAAGGGCGTTAAGTAGATGTTTTTGCCCCGAGGGCCTCTGGCCCGAGGGGTTGGATGTCGCCTTCGGGGCAAAAACATCTACTAACGCCCGTGGTGCGTACAAAACGTAATGGTTTACTGGTTCGTTGCAGAATTAAACCAGAATTCGAAACATTTTATAATTTTTCTTACGTCTAAAGTGAAAAGATGCATTTTATTAGTTATTTGTCAATGTGACGTCAAATAAACAAAACAATGTGTAATTACTATTGTATAATCATTATTGGGTTGATTAGTTCATACAAAAAATGAAAGAATATTGTAAAATTCCCACGGAATTTCTCGCAAAAGCTAACAAAACTACAGACAGCGGTTTACAGTAAAATCTCGAAAAATATATGAAAATGTTTATGGTGTATTTGAGAGTTATATCACAGAGTGAATAACAGTGTAAATTGCATTGATGAAACAGTACTTTAAGTTATTTGCTTCTGTTGCCAAAAGTTATTTAGAATATGTTATAATATCAAAAAATAACATTCGAGGATGTTAGCCGATGTTCCTTATACATCTTATTTCTACGAGTAGTACTGCTACTCAAGAAGCACATACTATATCTCTAAAAAAAGGTGATTCGTAATAGTGAAATATGAATGACTGCTGGCAATTGTATATTCACGGGAACATTCCAAAATTGCAATTTTCATATCAGTTAAGCAAAATAATGTTTATGACGAGTTATTTTACTTATTTGAGCATTATACCATTTATTTATTGCATTTGTTCGCTTCGTATCTTTAATAAATCGAATTCATAAAAATGTATGTGTTGTGTTGGTATTAGAGCGGGCCATAAAGTATTCAAAAGACCCTACAGCATAAAGAATCAGAAAGACCCGCAAGGGTATTAATACCGTTACGTGTTTTGTTTGAGGTCCGTAAACACACAGCAATGAACTAGTAAACCATAAAATATTATACAATACTAATCTACATATGGAGACGACTGGGATGGAAACAGCTCGGAACGAATGGTTCTGAGTTAAATTGATTATTTCGTAATTAGGACGCGTTAACTACTAACATCCAATGTCCTGTATGTGCGGTGCGTGTGTTGTTCTGAGAGGTGGCGGTGTTCTTCCCCCCTGGAAAGTGAGATCCCGCGCCAACACACATGACGGCTTGCCGGGTGTCTCCTCCAGGTATCTCCTCCACGCAGTTGTGGGTTAGGATTCCGAATAAGGCAGTATGTCTTCATCATATAGGGGTAAAAGGCATTGGCAAACACCCATGTATCCACATATAGCATCCCTTTCATAATTCATAAGCTCCTAATTACTTAGTGCCATAACGCCTGAAAGCAGTGCAGAGGCTGAAAACGAAAGTAAGAAAAAAACAAAGAAAAAAGAAACCCACTTTCTATCTTATCAGAAAGGCATGTATTGAAGATATATCGTATACGACGAGCAGGATGACAAAGCTTCCGGGTTGACAGCTTTCGAAGTCTTAATTTTAGTTTCTTCAGATTTTTTTTTTTTTCGATTTTATGAGTCCTTGTTACCCCCAAGTTGGTTTACAACAAATAGTCTCTCTGTTTAGAAAAAATCTCTATCTTCAATACAGTAGTTGTAAGAACACGCCAAAAACAATGTTAACTTTTGCAACCTTAGAAAATTCAGAGTTCATCGCAAATAAGACTAGCGTCATTTTTATAAGCGTACTTCGCTCTATCCGAGAAAAAAATAAAGAAAAAGCTTCTTAGAGACATTTTTGAAAAACAAAACTGGCATGAAGCACCTTACCGTACATCACATTTGAGCTTCTGCGCATGCGCTAATTCCAACTGGAAATGATGCCGGAGCCCGCAAACCTACCGGGTTTAACGGGCGGTTTATATCGTATGCTAATCAGTCACATGCATGGAATTTGTCCCCAACAAATGCAGAGGAGCAACAGAGCGGGCTGCTAACTCTAAAATTCCATGATGCAACATCAGTATACTTGTATTTATAATTATCTGAATATATTAGTTATTTTTATTTATTAATACTAGTGAGAACCCGTCAAAATTTGACGGTGAGATCTGAGTTAAATGTAAAATACTGTACCCAGACTAATGTTCACAATATATCTTATTGTTTGGATCTTGAGGGTATAACGAAGATATTCTGTGATGAGGTGTTCCCAAAATTTTGAACACTTATGGCCCATGACCAGGTGGCAATGCAATATCGGCACAAAAAATATAGCACTATTATACTGAAGGATATTATTTCTAAAGTTTTTTGATGTGTCATCATTTCCTACTACCAACTGTTTGATTTCTTCTGGCATATTGCTCGAAGGCATACTTATTTTCCCATTTAAGCAACACATAGTAAATCGTTTGCAGAATTTCTCTCACATGGAAAGTTCAAAGCAGAACAAAACTGACATTTCATAGACAATGACCCAATAGAAAAGGAAATGACCTCACTATCACGACACCTACGCTGACTTTCTCTTTCCCTTCGTCCAGTTAATGTACGTTTACGTCTTTTGGGGCGCGTGGGCAACGATTCGGAATTCGACATAACCTGTGAACAACTTCACTACTTCAGTACAACCGAGCAAAACTCACTGTCTGAATGTTATCTACAAAATACACCACAGAAGCAAATACATGCAAACTGTCAACACCACAATGCAATTATTACAATGAAACAAAACCTTGATGAATTGTAAACAAATCTCAACAATCAAAACAAAACATCAAGCAGCGTGGACTCACATCTATGCACTCATGAATATCGATTTTGAAACTGCCACCCTTTGAAAGAAAACAATTGACTATTGATAAGCGTACTATTAAAGAATGATTTAATTAATTAATTTACACCGTAAATGTTGGTGAATCAACACAAACAATATCTGATAACACATCTAGGAATCATATTCTTTAATTTAAAAGAAAACATACAACTATCGGTTCAATAGAAGCTCTAAACGAAGCCATGGCAGAATATCTTATTTTTAAATATATAGATAATGATGGTGGCTCATAGCTATCGGCTCCTGGTGGCTAACGGATAGAGAGATAGCTTTCCATGTCGCAATCTGGGGTTCTACTCTCGGTTGTGGCAAACATATAATATGGGACAATGCTTTCATATTGCTGGTTGACAATGTGAATGCTTCTCGAAAGTAGAGAATGCCAAATGGATGGCGTGAGGTGTTGCGCCCTTACCACAGGTCCACGGCCGTTAGCTTGGGACGCCATGACAAAACCCTAGTCTCACGAGGGTGTAGTGGTAGAGTACATAATACGCAAATAAGTGCAGATCAGTGGTTGATGAGCAGCTCTAGTCCAACAAATGGGTATCAAGAGAATGTGCAATTGTGGGAATTGAGCGTGAACTGTCGCCACAGTTGAGAATTTCTTCCATTTCGACCTAAACATTATGCAAAATCTTTTTCGCCTTCGTCCGCTGTTGGTTAAGTGATTGCAATACGCGACAACATGTCTCTACTATCCGTTTCAAATTCGCAGATTCTCTCGATGGAGGAATATCAATTTTGGAGTAAATCTTATGAACGGTTTAGACGTTAGTGTTTTTCATAGACAGAGACGTTTGAAAACTTAATTCAGACGGCACTTTTCGAAGGCTCTAGGAACCATTGTCGGAACCACCTTTTCTCGAATGACAGACAGGCCGGAGCACCAGTTGCCAAAATACTCGTTTATAGAATTTTTCTGAAAATCCTACGTCATGTATAAATATGGAAATTATCATAAATAATATCACAGCATTTCCAGTGATATTTAGTGTGATTATTTCACGAATTATCACATTACGTGAATCCAATGGATAATTACAATCACAGGAATTACGAAAAAGAGAAATATTATTGGAAAGTTCTACCGGATTACGTGAAACTCATTCAGTTCCGAGTTTTCACTGCCACCTGAAATAACACAATATCCAAGGAAAATATGAATAACACTTTAACGTAGAAAATGATTTCAACTATGTTTCAATTTTATGGTAACAAAACTTTAAAAAACAATTATAATAAAATTACTTACAAGAACATTTATTAAAAATTCAATTATTAAAGTTGAGTTTTCAATGTCTTGGGATCCCATGGAAGTATTTCAAATGGAAGACGTAGACGTTTAATTAGCAGCTGGAATTGTCAATTTCGAATGGATTGAACATACGATTGCATTCATTGCATTACGATTGCATTATAGTTATTTTTGCACCAAGGGCGTTATAAGGGTTCCAATAATCGAGCGGCGACAAAACTAGTTGTTATTGTGACTCGGTTTGTTATTGCATATTTCCCTCCTATAATTCACGTTCATAATTCCCTCTCATTATTCCCTCCGTAAGCAAACATGTAGCAATAATCAACTGTTTTCATATCTCCCTCGTCACCACAATCCTCTCAATCCAGGTAAGTTATGTAGTGAATATTGAGCTCCGTATCGAAATCAATAACAAACAATAACTCAGAAAAAATAAAAATATTGTCCTACATAATTTTGGGTTTAACGTTCCACATAGTTTTGATACCATATTCCTTGTAATAAATAATTTCTTCATTTGTAGTTTGTGCTGTCAATTTGTATTTTCTTTCTTCATAAAATTCTTGAAATTGTTTCCACATACTTTCTCTGTTTCTCTTCTGTTTTTCAGCATTGAAACTTAAATTATAGATTGTATTTCGGAGTTTGAATCATTACCAAAACGGCTCATTACTTTCTCGTATACGTACGTATATGCGGAGTAATATACGTAGTATAGAGAAAGTTTTGTAATGCTGCGCGAAAAACCAACGGATTTTCGGCGGAAAAAATCATTGGCGGGCTCAGGTGGCGAAAAAGTGCATAAAATCAGTTGCTAAATTAAGAGAAACAAATTCTCTAACACATGGTGTAGCCAGAATCCCTGTTTTGTGGGTATTTGATGCCGAAAAACCTATAGGAAGCAAACGTCCGTCCGTGCGTGCGTCCGTCCGTCCGTCCGTCCGTCTGTGAACGTTACTAGCGCCTAAACCACGAGTACGATCTTTTCCCAATTGAAGAATCCTCGGTCGATCTGGCTCAAGTTGAAGCTTTGAAATATTGAAAAACATTCTTTAAAATTTGGGGGTACTTTATATGATATCCCCCGGACATTTTCAAAATTTTCTCAAAAACAGTACAAAATTTTTGCTTTAAATTTCTTGTAAGACAAAAGCAAAATACACTTATAAAGGTGGCATAGATCAGAATTTCATGGTTAACTCTGAATTTTCAAAAATTGCAAAAGTTTGAATTTTTTCCGGCGTCTTCCAACAACTACAAAATTGAAGACAGAGATTTTTCCTTCAAATGAAATGTGTTGTGCATAAATAGTTCTTTCAACCTTAGTCAGGTAGATTTATTTGCAAATTTTAGTAATTTTCGTGCAATAGTGCGAGCAATATTTGCAATTTTAAAAAATAACAAAAGCAAGATTTGCTCAAAAACGGCTTCAAAGTTTTTCTTTAAATTTTTGATAAGATTAGTGCCAAACAAACCCTATGCTGTGACATAAAAGCCAAATTGCTGTATTATTTTGTTTTTGTTTTTTTAAATTACAAAAATGAAATATTTTTAACTTGTCTCTCACGTCTGTAAAATTTACATTAAAGGCGATTTGTTCACATTATTATATTTATGAGCACATGTTCTTTAAATAATGTCAAATAAAGTTTCTCGAACACTCAACAGTTTTCTGTTAAAATGAGCAAAAAATACCGCATTTTCCGAAACGCTCAAACGCCATTTTCTCAAAAATGGCCCAAAATGTTTTCTTCAAATTTTTCCAATAGATAGTGCTCATTGCATTGTTTATTATCACGTTCGTTTTGGTGTATTCATTTGTTTTTTCAAAAATTACACAGATGTAATTTTCTTGAAATACCTAATACCTAAATACCTAAATACCGAAATACCTAAATACCTAAATACATTTCCAGAGATTTGTATGCATTATTACATTTGTGAGTAAAAGAAAAAATTCAAATGAAGTTTTTCGAAAACTCAATAGATTCCTGTGAAAAAGAGCTTAAATTTCGCATTTACAGTACTGCTTAATCGCCATATTCTTAAAAACGGCTACGAATTTTTTAATGAGTAGTTTCCGCATAATTTTGCGTGAAAGAAAGGCAATTTTTAGAACAAAGATTTTCTCAAAAACAGCTCCAAACTTTTATTTTAATCTTCTTGAGGCGATAGTGCCAAATGCACTGATTAACATGAATTTTTAATTTTTCAAAAATTACAAAATGTAATTATTGTGTAATTAATGTGTTATTATTGAGATAAATTTAATACATATGGATTAATATTATTCTTTTAATTAATAGACCCCACGTTGGGCATGCCACTGAGATATATGTAATATATCTGAATCTGACGCTAATTCAATCTTACCTTCACAGTGACGGTCCGTTCATACGAAGCGGAACACTTTCTGGAGATTTTCCCCATCAATTGGGTTGGTATTGCCTGTAATCTTTAATTCAGTAATCAGCCTTTTTCTTCCATAACAAAAAAAAAAAAACCGAACATAACGTGTATTCAATTATGGGATACGACAGTCAACAAATTACCTTAAATTCTTTTTGGCGACCAGCTACAATCTATTGTATCGCTTTTCTTTCTTCGCGCGCTACCAATCTTCGTAGACGCTCTGGCGCTGCGCCGCCGCGTCGTGTCCTCGCATCACGACGATTCTCCCTCTTCCACTTCACGTTCAGTCTCCATACTTCCTCTCTTTTTGGGTCTATAATATTTTCCACCTTCCCTTTCTATATCTCACCAAAAAATTACCTACTCCTCACCCAAAAATTCGAGAGATTTCCTTCTTGATGTCTCCTCTCGAGGTCCCCCAATCTCGTTCCTCTTTTTTCATTGTTGTTCATGCCACCCGTATTTTTAATCGCATTTATATGTGGTTTTGCCTGGTCCATTACGAAACTTGTAACTCGCCGTTTTTTATAACGTTCCTTGACTTGACATACCCTAACTTCTTTGGTATATTACATTACATCTCCCTTCCCTCGTTAATATTTACATTACGGATGCCTTTTATACATTGTTGCATTGTTGAGTACATGTAGTTTACTTGATTTTGCATGAAGGGTTTCAAACACTGAAGTTGTTTGAGAAAATTAGCTCAAAATTAGGCATTTTTAGAAACGTTCTTTTTCGACATTTTCTTAAAAACGTCTTAAGGTTTTCATTGAAAACCATGTGTTACTTTTCAACAATATTCTTAAAATCGTATTATAATGCTACTATCAGGGGACCGAAAAATTGAAGAAAAAGTGAAAAGGCATATTTTATGCGCCAATAGCCGTAGTAGCTGGGATGAGGATGAGGTAATACCGAAATGCTAATCCAGACCAACGAGACTGGGAAACTAGTACGAGAAAGTCAGTGATTTTCTGTAGCACCATTAATTTTAATTTATTGAAAACTCATTTTGAACTTCAAGCCCACCTGCATACGCTTAGGGTGGGGTAAGCTAAAATTTAGATCTAGCAATACGTCTAAAACGTATGCTTATGTCTGTTAATGCCTTTGTGCAAAAGCATTGGCAAACTAAATTATACATACAATATCTTTCAAAAGGGGTATGCATCGAATTCAGAGAGTTTGTAAAATAGAAGCTTTGGGTTTGTGAATATCGAACTAAATTGAGTTTGTGTAAAACTTTGGAAAGATGATTATTTTCATCCGCCATTTTCGAGCTTCGCTTAGCGTAACTTGAATGGCGACCTGTATCAAAGCTCAATGTTTTATTTTTTAACATGAATTTAATATTTAATTGTTTGTGTAAAGGATGTTGATTGTTATTGAAAGTTTACTATGAAATGTTACTTCAGAAACTCTAGGATATTCATTTTTTGATCGCACACATATTTTTAATTGATTGCAGTCGTGCTTCTAATGAGATGATATTTAGACGTTTAAATAGGTTATTACGTAATCAATTGTTAAAATAGTATAAATTATTCCTAACAAAAGTCTAATTTTATTTACATCTTAATATAAGCCTACAATCAGGACAAAATAAATAATTGATGTAGGAATTTATTTCTTTGTAAATGGAAATACACTATTAATTTGCGATGATTTATGATCTTTTAAACAATTATTGTTATACAAATAAATAATTGATGTAGGAATTTATTTCTTTGTAAATGGAAATACACTATTAATTTGCGATGATTTATGATTTTTTGTTATAAATATCAATTATTGTTATAATTGACGTATTTAAGTAACATCAAAATATAACCTCATTGGTTTCATGACAAGTAATCCGCATTTAAAAGCTCACGGAAAGTACTAATATCTCGACATTACAAACAATTTAAAACAATGAAATGTGCTTCTCATTGAAGAAAAATATAGTATCCTGGCGTACTCGTGCGAGAACTCACGCATGTTAAACATCAACTCTTCCCTATTTTTACATTTCCATATTAAGTCTGTAATATATCTTTTTCTTCAACACCCTCTTATCCTCCATCACTTGTTCTATAGGTCTCCTTGTAATTGACAACAATACAATACACCCATGACAATATTAACTATTCTTATTTAACGTTATTACCGAGCAGAGAGGTACACACGTGTAATTCAGGAATATCAATAAACTAGTTTAATTTCACAAAAAGTTGCAGATTCTACAGGCTCTGAACAGATGGGCTAGAATCGAGAAGCATCGAATCAGAAAAAAATGTAATAGAATGTTCAAGAAGATCTCATCCTGTAAATTATAGTGTGAGGAACGTTTCTTTGCTGTCTCTGATCTCCAAACTTTAGCTTTTCAGGCCCTAACACGCTTCGTTTAGGAGATATTTAACGATATAGAATAAAAAATGCTACTTAGTTTTCCGGGTTGCATCTGAAAAACGCATCTAAATATTCAATTTAGACGCGTTTTTTTAAATAAAGCCTTCATATTTTTATAGTCAAAGTGCAATTCGCCAGGTCTACGTGAAATTCTCTTTCTTTCGAGACCTCATTTATAAAGATTGGTTGCGTGCGAGAGCTGCAAAACGGTATGTAGTATACTACTGAAATAATATAGGAGGCGATTCTACTGTATGGACCGTACCTATCCTTTATACAATAGCACATCAATGTCATTTAACATAAGTCATAAACACAAGCAAAGTAAAGCTCGAAAATGGTGGATGAGAATATAAAAATCCGACTTTCCAATGCTATTTGTGTCATCGTAACTTTTTTTTTTTTTTTTTCCAATAGATGAATTGTGCTGTTTCACGGAACCGGGAAGCTGCCAATTTCCCTACCATCATCCCTGCACTAGGAAAATCTGTGGTGAGTAAGCAATGATATATTTTGTTTTATAATCAATAAAATCACGTAAAAAATTAGCTTAAAAGTATCAATGAAACACAGGGAAAAAATAGAAAAAAACAGGAGATTCAGCATTACTTCTACGAAAGAAAGCACGAAAAATCTACAATTAGAATAATGGCTTTTAGCGGTCAAATTTCTCAAAGTACCATTTGTGAAATGAAAAACTTCGAAGCTTTCATTGTTTTGCCCCTTGCTCACTATATCCTTGGAACCACAAAAGACGTTTTCAACGTTCTCATTGATGCAATAGTAAGCGAGAGGTAATTCCAAGGAGAAGTGAAGAAATTGTGCCCATAGTTACATGAAAACCCTAAGTTTTCTTAGAAAGCTTCCGAGAAAGCAGAAGCCTTGGTTCGGATTACGAGATTAAGTTGATATTTTTGACTTAATTAAAGACGTAACCAAAAGTGATTGTCTATATATTGTGTCTTTTTACGTGCAATGGCATTCTCTGATGTTAAATCAGGTATTATTGTAAAATAATTATTTTATTCGTATCAATCTAGCCAACGTTTCGCGACACAATGCGTCCGCATAATCAGGTGGTCTGTAATCAAGCAGTTTTAACAATTGAAACTGTTTCTTTCACTCTAAAAATTTAAATATGAAATAACAATACAAAAGTAAAGCAAGATTTAAAATTGAATTTTAAATACAATAGCCTAAAGCTCACTATGGTTACAATAAAATCACAAACGGTATATAAATGTACACTCGTAAGTTCGAGGTAAAATTCTTACCTAAGACAAAGAAAAGATAAGCACATATTTTAAAAAAATCACGAGTGGAAAACGTATTTAAAAAAAACAAAGGAAGGTACTCTAAACGAGGCATTTCTAAAATCGGCTCCCAGCGTCGAAATCAGAAAGACAAGTGAGTATAAAAACGTGATAGTGAGGGGCCTAGAAGGGATGGGGTGAAAGGATAAAGAAGGAGGAAAAAATCCACCATGGCTGTTCCTCTAATTCTGCCGTAAGCTTCGGTCTCTCCAGTGCAGTATTAAATACCAAGAATTGGCTGCGAGGACTTGCGTGGGCTATTATATCGACGTTCCTCTGTACTCGTATCTCTCCTTCTCGCCCACCGAAGTTCACATAAGAGCGTGAAGCTCTTTTCAACTGCCCTGCGAAGGCATGTATACTAGGGTCATGACTTTTTTACCTCATCTCCCTGTTTAATAATTTGACTAGATTTTACTAAAAATTAGATAAAATCTTACTTTCAAGGTAGTTTAATAAAAAAATTCACGCACAAAATGATTTAAGAAAAATTAATTACCACTTTTTTTTACCTTTTTTTGAAATTACTGTAAGCAGATATAAAATTGAACAAAAGATTTAGAATCACATATACAACAGGTTCAGCAAACACACAAAGAAGTCAGGTATTCACGATAATGCCTTTGGACAAAATGAACTCAGAGGGCGGGTTGTCTTTGATGCGGCAGGAGTTGTGCAAGTCTTGCATAACTTCGATCGCACGCTCAGAGCTCTGCTTGCTTCGGGAAATGTTGATTGGAAATTCATGTTTTCCAGTGGGGTTTCAAGCATTTGAGACCTGTTGGGTAATCCTTCAGAACTGCTTTAAGTTCATCAAAATCTTCAACACGGAATCATTGTCTGAACTGAACTAATGGTCAGCCCAGGATTAGGGAATGAATAAACAAATTTTACGCAACCTGATCCGGGTTTCAGGCGTCATAATAAATGCAAGAAGGGGTAGAATGACACGAGAATTCCAGCGTGCATTTGGGATCTATTGTAACTTCACGAAGGGGATCTCATTCCTGTTAGTAAAGTCACGACGATTTGATAGTGAAACTTCATGACGTCTCTCCAGCTACCTGTTTCCTTAATCTCAGTTTTACCGTGGCTGAAGGTGGTTTCAATTTATCATAATTGCTATTTAAGTCCTGCATGAAGAAGTACTCGATCTTTGGGGATTTAGTCGATCCATGGAGCTCATCGTTCATGACAATGCGAAGAACCAATCCAGCGCATGGTGTTGGCAACGGATAAACGTAGGTTTGAGGTGACTTTTCTCTTCGAACATTTGCTTCAACCGAACAACAACGCCTGTCTTCTTGTCGATATTCACGTTTGTTGCGTCTGCAACAATCATTACAACATATCCCCACACGTTGAACTTCAAGACCTTGGAGACCTGCGATCGTTTGTGCTTTCCCATCTTTCAATTTCAGCACAGACAACTTAATTTCCCTCGTTTCGTTCTTGAGGACCACGAGGTATTCAAAGTCATCAATGCGTTTATCCTCTAAGTGTATGCTCCTTTTCTCCAGATGAAGCGTGCTCATCTAGTGCTTCTTCCCCTGAGCAGCGCTCGTGTAGAGAGCATCGTGGATTGCTGACTGACATGGGGTTGGGATTTCAATGCTCCCACCAGAAAGCTGGAAGCATCCTTTATTTGCTCCGCAGGAGGAGAGATTTAACCATGTAACAAGATCTGTTGAGTTATGCTTCCTTGTTCTCGTTGATGCTTCTTTCTTGTTCTCCCAAGGTCTGTCTTTGCTGCTGTCTGATGAGTCCGTGTAACTTTTAGAACAATGAGACGGAGCTGAGCTGGTAACTGTTGATGTTGACACAGTCTCTTCCATTACCTTCCTTCGCTTGAATGGGTGCATGGTCTTTGCAATTTCCCGTTTGCCGGTGGAATAACCAAGGTAGACTCAATTTGCAGTTTGTAGAGGTTCTCATCTTCTTTGCTCATCCATTCGCTCTTCACCTTGGTCATGTCAAACGGTTCGTTCAATGAATTAAAGTTTTGTTTCTTTTTTCATCGCTCATGGTGTTTCAGAAAGCTTGCTACAATTGGCTTGATCAGACACATGCTGTAAGTTCAATATTTTGCTCCATAATAATAAGCTCCACAGCAACTAGACCGATCCTCTCTCTCTGTTCTTTGGCAGTGCATTCAAGAAATTTGAAGCGTCCAATGACGTGGTTCTTTCAAGGGGATGCGATCCATTCACTCAATGGTGCTTTATAAATTGCCAGTTTGCGTCTTCTTGAAGGCGTTTGAAAATGGACGAAGTTCTTTGACCAGATTTACTTGTTCTTCTCCGTGTTAGAAGAGCTCTTCTTGAATATGTTGTCTTATACTCAACTGAAATAGAAAACGGCTTAACATACGGAAGAAATTAATAAATAGTAATGTTGGAACCAAATTATATTAGAACATAGAATTTAAAAATGGTTTCTGCGTGACCTTTTCAAGTATTTCAGTGGACCTCATTTTAGTCATTATTAAGGAAAAGTTCATCCATTTGTGCTACAGGAAATAATATGTGAGAAAAAATGAAAAAGTCCAGGTGATGTAGGCTTTCACGGCAGGTTTCTACATTATTTGACATTTCCGGGGGTGTAGGCCGTGGTCTAACGGAGACTTGTCCATACGCTTCGCCTGCAACTGAGGCAGGCATCTTCAGTGGCGTTGCTGGCGGGGGCGAAGTGTTCTGCCTGGCAGCACACTTCGAATTACCTGGCAGCACGAATTACCTATTCAGCTGATTAGTTCGCCGGCATGACCGCTCCTCAGATATAAATTCTTAGCGGGTGCAAATGTTGCAGTTCTCATCACCCTTTTCCACGTAAAGTCTGTTCTCGAAAATTCTACCTCTATTCCTCTTAATAATGTAACTTCAAATTTCACAACGTTCTGTTCGAACTCGTAAATTTCACTGCTAACTCAATATCCTCGTATTGGCAGATCTCACACTAATTGTTCAGTACTTAACTGCGCTATTACTTCCAAAAACTTTCAAGATGGCTTTTTCCTGCCTGACCACTTCACGTATTCAGACGACCAACCACCGAACACCGCTTACGACTCAACCAAGAAGAAGGTGCCGGTCAACCGTCCGGTGTATTTAAGCGTCGGCCTTTCCGCGGAGGGGAGGTAGCGCGTCACAGCCCTATAGGACCCCGCGCATTTACCCTGTCCGGCAAATATCGCCCGGAGTTGTGATCGGCTGATACTGGATTGCGTCCTCCTCGCTGATCACAGCGACATGCTCCCCTCTTAATCATGCGTTGCGCTGACGCCGCTGCTGCGTGGGTGTCTGTGGCGATTGATATGGCGAATGGACCAAACGTCACAATATATATGTGTGTGTGTGTGTGTGTGTGTGTGTGTGTGTGTGTGTGAGAGAGAGAGAGAGAGAGAGAGAGAGAGAGAGAGAGAGAGAGAGAGAGAGAGAGAGTATATTGCCGGATCGTAATACAACATCATCGTTCGGACGCCATTGCTCGACTGCTTCTACCAGCTGTCATAGCCTAACAACCTCATTCGAACGCTGACATACGGCTGGTTCTGACAATCATGGAGGAGGGAAATTGGTGGCAAATATATTCTTGCTTTGTCATGAAAATAAAATAATGCAATTTCTGTACTTATAAAATAACATTGGCACTGAGATATAAATGTTAATAAAATAAAAATTCATTTTATTAAAGTTTCAGACATTTTCTCAGGAAACATCTCAAGTATTTTATATTAATCAAAAAAACACTTATTCTCCATGTTTCTGTGGGTCAATTGTTGCAGAGTCTTGTTGCCCTCCTTCACCAGACGGAAACAAGCGTCCACCGTGTAACAGGTAGGTCTGGGTTGATTGGCCAAAATGGTGCACATGTTAATACATGTTTTTTATGAAATATTCTGTTATTTGTTTTATTATATAAATTATTTATCTACGTCTTCTGGTTATTAATCACAAAAGCAACAAAAATAGCAAACCTACATAGTAATGGGCTGTAAGTTTCCTATTACTTCATACTATATATTATAGCTAATGCTTAAAAAAGGAAGCCTGTTCTACGGTGGTATGCCCTACGGTGAAGCGAACCACAGTAATATTTTTCCCATGAGAAGCAAGATTAATTAACTTTTAAATAGTAAGAGCTTTGTTCAATAAAACTAAAAATGTATCTGCTCCGACTGCATCTGCAGGTCTCCCTCTCTATACAGACGCGCGTAATCTAAGACTTACAAGGAACAATAATATTTTTTCCTAAGTTACTGATCTCCTTCGTTAGTCACTAATAACGAAGCCGGAAGATCAACTACAAGGCAAACCGATTAGTTAACCGGTCGAGTTCTACAAACTCTCATGTGTGATATGCGCATATTTTTGTTAATAAAATTTGATAATTATGACTGAAGAAGGTCTACCGACCCGGTAACCGAGTTTATTAAGGTGGGAGCGTCGTAATTTTCTCGACTAGAAGGAATCCTGCTTCCGTCTTTTGGCGTGAATGTTTGCTGTTGTGTTGTGGCATGGTGAGGCTCTCCTAACCCCCATGGATCATCATTCAACCCACTTCTTTACTTTCACAAAGTTTCTTACTATTCTACTCCCAGATCAAAGTTTGAAGTACTTGACATCGGTAAAACAAGTCAACTAGCATAACTTGCTTGCAGGCTGTTGTCAGAGTCCCATCTCGGGAAGGGACCCTAAAAAGTGAAAAGCCTAGGAAACAAATAAAACTAATAGTGCTACATCAGCATATACTATCTCGCATTATTTTTAAATATGTTATTTTCGAAATAATTCAGAGAGTTCAACTAAAATGAGACCTTCGCCGTTCTATTAAGCGTTCCTTCTATCCGTGAAAAAATTTGGAGCAATTTTTTAGAATTCTTTTTTATAAACTGCATTCATTTCAAGTCCAAATGGCGCAAAAACTACTCATTTTTTCAAGCAACTGTACGTAAGCCTTTTTAATGAGCTATTTTTTTAGAACAGACTTTGTCTAAGGAAAGATCTCTATCTTCAAGTTCGTAGTTTTGAAATGTTGACTTCTTGCAATTTTTTAAAACTTCAGCGATTTCGCCTAAAATGGGAATAGGGCCATATTTTTTGCTGTCCCTAGACACATACGAGGATAACATTTAAAGCCATAAAAAGTTAGTGCCGTTTTAGAGAAAAGAATTGTTTTAAAAAATGAAAATTGCCTACATTTCGTGCTTAATTACCGGAAAACTACTAAAATTTTTAAAAATTTGATAATGACCTTACTTCCTAATCTGTCTTCAATGAACAGATTTCAGTAAGAAAACAACTCTATCTTCAATATTATAATTGTAGGAAGACACCCGCAAGAAATAGTACTTTTGCAATTTTCTTTAAATCAGGGATTTCAACAAACATGAGACCTGCATTATTCTCTTAAGCGTCCTTTTCGTTATTTGGAGCAATTTTTGAGAAAATTTTAAAAATGCTTCTGAAGCTTTATGTAAAGTACCCTCAAAAAAAAAAAAAAAAACTCAATATATCCGTTTGAAACTCTCAGCCTCGTGTTCGTTGAGATCGATCGGGGAATATCAGTTTCGAAGAAAATCGGTTGAACGGTTTAAGTGCTAACGTTGACCACAGTCTGACAGGCATACAAACGTTTTTTCATCAATCGATTTTTCAGTATCAAGAACCCTCGAAGCAAGGATTGTGTCTACACCGCGTATTAGAGGTAATAATTTACTGCATATAACAATAGGATTTATCCACTTTTTCATTACCAGGGCCCGGCAATAAGAGTTTTTCTGCCGAGAATTCGCCGTTTTCCGGCGCAGAATTACATAATACTCTACTTACAAAGCAAGTGCGAGAAAGTAAAACTCTAAAACTATTATTAAGTAAAGCAAGTGCGAGAGAATACAAAATTGTATTTTTGTATTCTCTCGCAATGGTTAACCAAAGCCACCAGCGACAGGTAGGGTAGCTGTCCGCTAGGTGGCCTTGGCTGAATCCTGCACGTCAAATGCCACGAAACGTTTCAATTAAAAGTTTAACTTATAGTCTTAGAAAAAGTACCGTATGAAACTGATGTAATGGGTATTAATACATTCGTGTGAAGTTTACGGTACTCGCTTGTACCTCGCTCGTATCGTAATATCACACTCGTGTATTCATACCCATCATTACATTATCGTTTCATAGTGTACTATTTCGATATCAGGGTTTCCAAAGACATGGGTTTTGACTATTCTACTTATACGAAAGTAATATACCACGTAATATCATAAGCTCCCTTAATACACTGCAATGAAGTCCACTTTTACGAAATCAGGGGCCCAGAAAACGAGATTTTCTGTCAAAAATCGTCCCTTTCTCCATTATCTATTTCTCCAGCATTACATAACTTTCTCAGAACTAGGTGTACAAAAAAGTAAAAATATATTTCCGTAAAGTAAACGGCTTTGTAGTGATGAGCGGCGCTTCATTTGGTTTGCAGAGGACCGCCCGAGAATCCCTTCTACCTGGTCGCACAGATAGCGTTGGGCGCGGCGCTCGTCGTGGCCATCGCTGCGCTCGTCAGCATCGTCCTGCGCACCTGCAAAGGGTAAGGCCTCGACGGACCCTCTCATGTGATATCTCAATGACGTAGCGACTGGGACCTCCCTTACGTCTAGCGCCAGCGGTATACTTACAAGTACGGCATTTTTATTTTTAATCGTCACGAAATACTGTCAACTCTGGATATAGTGAACTCGGCTATGAACTCCTCACTATGAACTCTCGTTTAAATTTGACTTAAGTCACTGGTTCCGTTTCACTTACATTACAAATAAGCACAAGTAGATTCATTTATAGTGAACTCTGAACCTCGGCTATAGTGAACGTAGTTCGACGTTATAACGTAGAACTCTGAACCTCGGCTATAGTGAAATACAACGACCTGGAAATTGATTCCCTCCAAAAAAAATATCTCTTCAATGCGGCTTAGAAAAAGTTGACCTTGGGATGCAGTAGGGCTATGCCTTTTTGGGAAGGTCGGCTAACGGCAAAGGAAAAGTTGAGTGCGGGATGCAGTCGGGCTATGCCTTTTTGGAACGGTCGGCTAACGACCGAGGAAAAGTTGGCCGCGGGATGCAGTCGGGCTATGCCTTTTTGGGAAAGTCGGTTTAGGAAAAGTTGAGCGCAGTCGGGCTACGCCTTTTTGGGAAGGTCGTGTAACGGCTTAGGAAAAGTTCATCCTTTGTGTTACATTCAGCGCTCACGAGACATGTCATTAGCTGCTCTACTTCCAACTACCCATTTATTCTTCCCTTCAATACAGTGTCCAACCGGCGTCCTCGAGGCATGTTTCAGCAACAAGCACTCACTCACACCACAGAAAACACTTTTGCTCTAAACGCCAAAACTGTCTGAAATGAGGTCTGGCGACCAGTTTTCCATTAGTAGTCCATTTCATCAAACGACTGTCCGAGATCTCACTTCTCGTTGTGATGGGTGTTAGACATCACTCTGTGGCACTGACAACTGCCGCTGTGCCCGGACTTCTTTTGCATTCACAGCCTCCATTCCCTATTATGCTACACACGTGTATACCAATGCATTTCGGGAAGAAAATTGATGGATGAGTTCCAAAATATGAAAACATGGAAAATAGGGACACTAATGTAATATATTCGGAAAAAAGCATAAATAATAATATACAGGTTGATCCTATCAACTAAACTGGAATACTCTGGATTGTCAGAAATGGGAAAATCACTACGCACTAGGTAAAGCTTATGTAATTATTTGTAATAATCTCCAACGTTCCCCACTGTTTGTAAAGAACTTTATAGTGAAAACCAAATTCCTGGTTTCCAAGGTTATTTCTTTATCATTCATAAATAATTTCTGTATTCATATTTAATTTACATTAATTAAGGTAACGTTACCTTAATGAACCAATTCTCCAAAAATGGGTACGAGTTAATCCTATAAAAGGGAGGCGTCATCAGAGAAATAATCTATTCGCTATTGACAAGTGGTAAACTGCCTCAACATGCAAAATGAATCTTTCTCCCAATGTTGTTGTTTGTTTTTTTTTTTCGAAAAGTTACGTAATTCTAGGCTCACATGTTCTATCACCGAAAACGATGAATGAGATGTCCTCACCATTCATTCGCTTGTTTCAGAAATGCGTGATATGTTTTTAGGAAAATCTTTTTCTGAACTTTCGTCGCCTTCAACTTCATTATTATTTTAATTACTTTTTCTCGTTCCACTCATTCATATTTCGCGTCGCAGCTCATAATGTCCATTTGTGCATCAACAGAAGGCGGCGCAGCGAAGAACGACCACAGTTCCGTCCTGCTGGAGCCTCCGCTACCAGCCTCGACATGTACGTTCGAGACCGGATGCACGATTGCCCTCCGTGTTATGATGAAATCTCCTGGGAGAAACCTCCTAGCTACGCCAATCTTCCGATAATCGAGGTATGTCACAATATGTATTAGTACTCCTCATTAAAGATAATGAATATCGAGTGAGCTGTAATATTAAAATAAATTAATTATTATTTTGAAATTAAATTATTTAAGACGTGTTCTATATTGACACACTAATTAAAACCATTCCAAGAGATATTTTTCATGCCCGTTTTGCTTTCTCCGTTATATAATCAAAAACTGCTGTTATTTCAAATAGAACACTACGTCTCAATGTACCATAAATATGTATGCAAAATTGGGGTGGGATTATTTATAAAATGGTACTTTCAGAACCTTTAATAGTAGTTTATGCAATTAGTTTATAATATTAAGCTTTATTTCATGAGTACATGTTTTGAAAACGAGCGACGTTGGGAGCGAGTTTTCAAATTTGTACGAATGCAATAAAGCAACATTATAAACGAGTTGCAAACGCTATTTTTTTGTATAACAGCATTATCAATTTATAAGAGAAACAAACTTAATTTAACGAAACACCGTTCTTGTGACGTCTGGGGTGATTGACATTTGTGCGAGAAAACTGTGAACGGCTGTTCCGTTTACCTCTGGCACCCCACGATTCTCTCGCTGAGATTGGCTGAATGTGCGATGACGCAACCACTCGTACCGTAAAATCTAATACGTCATCATTTGTGCCGTAAAATGCCCAATTATAAACGATTTCTTGCAATAAAAAAATCGTTTATAATGCTGATATACAAAAAAGTATATTTAAATTCGATTAAATCTTAGCGCTGGACTTTTTAAACTAAGTCAATTGCATATTATAATTTCTCTGGAGGATTGATTCCTACTAAATCACCTCCTACACAACTTATCGAACAAAACTTAGATAGCAATAAACTATGTGCTGCATAATACATACAGTAAGAAAGTTAAACAGTTTTCGCATCAAGCCACGATTTATAATATCAGATTTTGTGTATAGAATAACATCATATCATCAACCATTATTGATAAAATACGTTTGAAATTCCCAGGGTCCCGAGTTTGGCCACATGTATCTGAGAATCGTTTAGGAGAAATTTCCGTGTACCGTGGAGACGCTAGAGTCGTTCATAGTTCCACCCACTGTACCGGCTCCACCTGCCTCCACTCCCCCCCCCCCCCGCCTCCACACGGGACACGTCGTGCTCCTGCCTGCCCCGCCCACATTCCCCGACATTGCTTCGCGTCGGCCAGCGACATTGCATAGCAGAAAGCTTTACAGTATATTTTGTGGAAAGAAAAATGGAGTCAACATTTTGAATCGCTGGCCACCCAACGTTGTTTTCTTTGTTTTGTTTTTGGTTGTTTTTTTGTTTTGTTTTGTTTGTTGTTGTTGTTTTTCCACGCTGCTGAAAAGTATTCGTATTTAATTGAGCAATCGCTTTAGTGTTCGAAACGTTATTTAAAATACAAACACACATCGTCAGTCGCTAGCCAGCCGCCGACCCGGAGACTACCCCGACGACGCTGCCGCCACTGAAGATGTCCACCGCAGACGTGGACGAAACGTTTGGCTCTTCAATGCCAACTGGACCACGGCCTACTAACCCGGAAACTTTCACTCATACACATATAAGGATTCATACATTCACTTTACATAATACGTTATTGTGATATGTAAACTGTACCTTTTACAAAAAAATTGTATTACATTTATTATTTTTTGCAAAGCAGAGGTAGAACATAATGCCTGTAAGGTATATAATATACTGTATTTTCGCATACTGAAAAATTGATTTCTTTTATCTTCCGAATCCGTATTGTGTTGAACATCTCTGTATTTCTTCTTCTTTGCCATCTGACCAATCGAATTCTGCAACTTCATTACTAATTCCTGATTGGAGTCTTCGGTAAGGAGCATTTTGATCAACGTGTCATCCAGCCTTCAAATTTGGCCCTGTAAAGTGTTGAAATAAACTTAACAATCACCTGTGAGTCTCGTGCTTACAATTCAAATTCTGAGGTTTCTCTAAATTGTATTTTTCTAAAACAAAATGTTACATTTGACAGGAGGCAAATAATACAATACCGGTCTAATGGTGAGTTCTGCCGACGAATATACGAGTATTGAGTAATGAAAAGCATTCAACGTTTCAACATACCGCTCCCATGCATTTACAGATTTTACCTAAGAAATTATTCGTTATCCAGTTACGATGCTCAAAGTGAAGGTTATACAACAAAGAGCCAAGTCCGCATCCTCTGGGATATCCCCAGTCGACGCAAGACAATGCAGCAGTGAATGAAAGCAATATAAAGGTGAATAAAGGCGTAAGAACTCACACAAGTAGTGTGCAAAATATTTTTTCAAAAAGAGAACGACTCAGGTCGGGGGTTGACTCAGACAATCTCATAGTCAACAATGACCCTCATAAATCTTATAATTTATTAGCTCAATCGTTAAGGTTTGATAAATCGGTAGTACCGTTAATACAGCTTCACTGATAAACACTTCGTATCCTTCATATCTTTCCACGTTGTATTTGAATACAGAGCATGCCTCGGATCTGTGTCTACTTTCAGTTCACGTTTTCGGAGTTCTCACATTAATTTGCTTTACAGTGTGGATGAGTTTTCATCAATTTTGCATATCAGTCGGACAAGATAAGATATTCAGGAGCTTATCTCAGCGAGTCACGAAACAGATCGCTATCGCATACGTAAAGAATGTAAACTAGTTTTTGTAGCCTTGGATACTGAAGCAATTCGAAAGAAATTAGACCTTGGTCATATCACCTATTGTACGTTGGAAAATTTGAAGTGAAAACAAAACAATTGTCGCGGCACATTATTGTTAATAAATCAATGTAATGCTAGTATAACCATGGCAACTCGTGTTAGGCTTAACAAAAAAATGAGTATTGCAAGCGGTGCCGGCGCTATACTTGGGTTTTTCTAACGTGGCCGATGACATTAGGTCATTTTTACACCTCCTGCTTTATAAATTGAATTGTTTTAATAGTGGTAAGCACATGGCTGAGACCATGTGTGCCGTTGAGAAAGGCGTTCGCGAATTAATTAAAAATATTCATTTTATAAAGCAGGAGGTGTGAAAATGACCTAATGTCATCGGCCACGTTAGAAAAACCCAAGTATATGCATGGGCAGATCGGGCGATCGCCCGGGGCCCCGCAAGTCAAGGGACCGATGATGGGACGGATGGGAAAACAATTAGTAAAACATTGCAAAAGAAGTTAGTACTCGAGAAAATCGTTATGGTAATTTTATAAGTCTCGGTACAGCAGTCTGATATTTTATAACATTTTCAATTAATTGTTTATCTTAAATAGTTAATTTTAGACATTACTTATAAGACTCTATGAAATTAATCAAATGACGCTAACATTAAAATAGGTTCTACTGAAATTCATATTTATTATTACATGTTTTTAACAAGTGGTTTTATTAAACTCTAACGAAACACATCAAAATATTTTAGCGTTTTATGCTCATCGTGAAAATTGTATGATATAATTACGAAATACTTTCACTTAAAATTACGATTATTATTATTATTATTATTATTATTATTATTATTATTATTATTATTATTATTATTATTATTATTTTACTTAAAACTCGTATTATTGAAAATACACTTCCAAAACCTTTTTTTGGCTTAAACGTTGTAATTTTTATTATTTATTGAAATAAAATAACTCTTATAGAGTCTTGACAAAACTTTCACACTTTTTCAGCCTTTAAACAAGTTAATCATTTAATGAAAATAATAATTAATTAATCAAATGAACGCACGGAACGTTTTGTCGTACACAAAACTCCACCTCATCACGCTTTACTACAGGGTCGTTCAACTGGCGGCCCGCGGTGCCATTTATTGTGGCCCGCGAAGGGGTATTTGTCAAAATCGCATGCACTCACGTCGGGCGAGAACATTGTGCGCCTAGTGCACGCGCCCTGCTGGGATCAACAACTTCTTAATATAAAAATTGGTTGTTTATATTTAAAGATTTTTTTCTAGTCAATTCAGAAATTCAAAATCATCCCACAATTTTTGGGTATATTTCATATACAATGTTCGGAAAATTCGAGTACTTTTCGCGTAATTTTGCGTGAAAGTACGGGCGAGAAAGTGCGTGCTGTTTTAACACCACTATTTTTACGTGAGTAATCAGAAGATGGACTACAGTGATCGGTGGATCGTGATCGTGATACCTATTATTTTATCAAGATTGTGATAACTATTGATTAAACTAATACAGTTATCGGTTGACATCGGCGTGAAGAGAAATTTGCCTTTCCTCGTTGAACTTAATGCAATTAACAACAAAATAGTCCTAGGATTTATACACTCGTATTGTCAAATAGATTTAAAAACATGCTGACATGCAGCCTGTTGAATTTATATTTTTCAAAACTTTTTACACGTCCATTCTTTAGGAGATTAAATATGTATGTTTAAAAAGTAATATAACTCGATGCCGAAGGATTTTTTTTATATTCGTTTGTTTTTCTGTTATAAAGATCCCTCTTTCATTTCTAATATTCAATAAATCTTTTTAAAGGTGTCATTAGAAAGATAATCTCACAGGATGTTGACAAATATAGTTAGTTTACATCAATTTTATGTAAGCAATGTCATGATAAAAATGAAGTACATGTACCGTGGGGATATTCCACTAGAATCCACTTTCAATCTCATTTAATTTAAAAATCGAAAAGGTTAATATTACATTATTATATTAATAATATTATTGTTATTATTATAAAATGCACACTAAATCATTTACCATTATTTTTCAAAGTATTCCGTTTCCCATAAAGCTGGAACTCTTCATTTGATGTGTTTTCGCTTGTAAACTGACGAGATACACCCTCCCTTGCATGTCTATATTGGGATAATTAAAAAATACATACTCATTATTTTTTTTCTAAACTCCTCCCTCTTTTGTAACATTTAGTTGTGCTCTACCACATCCCACTGACTTTAACGCTTTATTTCCAGTTCGCTTCTACTCCTCACTTGTTGATTTACCAAGAGATAAGTTCCCTTCATTTGAAAATTTTGAAAAAATTAAGGCTTCGCGTAAAGTACTCCCAAAATCTAAAATATCCACTTCAAACCCGCAGAGTCTCGAATACATTTAAATTGATTGATGAATATCAATTTTGGAGAATATAGGCTGAACGGTTTAGGCTCAAGCGTTGACCACATACCGAGACGGAAAGACCGACGTTTGGCCATCAATCGATTTTTCAGTGTCAAGGACTCACAAAACGAACTTTGACTACAGAACGAAATTACGTTTATTAGATATATGGGGAAAATATTTATCCCCTTTTTCGTCATCGATGTCCGGTAGTAAGGTTTTTTTTTCTGTCAGAAAATCGCCGTTTTCCAGCGCACGATTACAATTCTTCTCTTCTTACGAAGTAAAGCGTGAAAATAAAACTAGTGGTGCTACATTCATTAATACTCACGTAATACTCCGCATTTATTCTAAATTTACATTTCCGAAAATTGAGAAAGTTCAACGAAAATGAGATTCGCGCCATTGTTGTAAGCGTCCCTTCTTCTATCCTTGGAAAAAAAAATAAAGAAAAATTTGAAACGGTTTTTGAGAAAAATTATTTGTTTAGAAATTGCTTGAATTTCAAGTACAAATCACACCAAAAGTATTCGTTTTTTCAAAAAAATTGTTCGTTACCCGATTTAAAGAGCTATTTTTTTAAAACAGACGTTATCTGACGCAAAAATCGTTATCTTAAATTTTGTAGTTTTGAAACGTCAACCTTCTGCAATTTGCGCAAAAACAGTTCGCTGCCAATGGGAATAGTAACATACTTTACCGTCTCTTAATACATGAGGAGAAAATTCAAAGAAAACATTTGGAGCGGTTTTTTTTAGAAAAAAAAAAACTAAAAAATGCCTCTATTTTGTGCAAAATTAAAAGAAAATTACTTATATTTTCGAAAATTTGAACATGGCTTTATTTAATGGTCTGTTCTTAAAATCAGATATCATTGAGAAAAAAATCTCAATCCTCAATATTATAGTTGTAGGAAGACGCCTGAAAAATTGCAGTTATGCAATTTTAAAAAAATCGGAGATTTCAAGGAAGATGAGTCCTGTACTGAGAACATGAGTCCTATTCTCTTCAGCGTCCTGGTATCCGAGAACACAGTTTAATCAAAATATTTGAAGTCATTTTTGAGAAAAGTTTGAAAATGTTTTTGAGACTTCATGTAAAGTGCCCTCAAAAATCAAAAGATGATTGAACTCGAGTTCATTCAGATCGATCGAGGAATATCAATTTTGGAAAAAATCGGCAGAACGGTTTAGACTCAGGCATTGGCTATATATATATATATATATATATATATATATATATATATATATATATATATATATATATGACAATAGGACTTATCCACTTTTTCTCTACCAGTACCCAACTATAAAATTTTTTCATCCGAAAGTCCGCCGTTTTCCGGTGCACGATTACGTAACTTTCTCTTCTAAAGAAGTAAGTGTGAGAAAGTAAATGCAAAAAGTTTTTAATGTGAAATATGAAATATCAATACGAATACCTTTTCTGGGCATTTCCTATCCTAATTTTCTCGCAATGAGATGATACCCCCTTCTGTCCGCCCTGCTCGATCTATTTACCCAACCTGCACCGCCCACCCTTCTATCGATCGCCCTCTCCAGCATTAGATACATCCTAATTAATTTTAAATGGCAACTCTTTCTGGCCACCACTTCTCGAAATCCTGGAGGAGTTTTACCCTCGCGGCACTTTAACGTATTCGTAAACGAACTGCGGAGAATGTGATGCTGCAAAAATTCAACCTCGAAATTTTGACGGAAATATGCGTTTTCATCGACCTGATATGCAAAAAGTTTTTTCTTGAAAAAAATATGTCCGCCTATGTGTAATCAATATTAGTGACTCAACCAATATTTTGAGAGCACAAGAAATCCCCCTCGCTTTCCTATGCAGTATGTTGGGTTACCTCTTATCTGAACTGCAAGCGAGGAGCAGTTACTCTTAGCTCTCTTCTCATATCAGACAACAAAAGAAAGACTCTCCACGGCAATGTTTACAGAAGTTCGTCGAACGGAACTACTTGAATTTGCTTAGTCATTCTCTGTTCAGAGGGGCAGAAAATGTTGCACGGATATCTGCGGCGTGTTAATTAAAACTATTCTCTTAGTCAGGGTTGGGCAATATTTAAATACTTGTATTGGAAATATTTATTTTAAATACATTTTGTATTTGAAGAATTGTATTTTTTAGTTTTTTGGAAATTATTTTGGATATACATTTAAATACATAAAATAGATATTACTTAAAAAAGAAATACTTAAAATACTTTAATAAAAATAAAATTCGTGGATCGTATTTTTGCATTAATTTCAAAGTTCGTGAAACTATTAATCCAGATATGTCTGAAATTTCTTTGTTTACTTTCCTTGAATTTTGATTTAATTACATTAAGAATGCATATATATTTTAGTTACTCTTCAGAAAGAATATAGCCGAATAAAGCGGTGAAAAGTGCACCAAAACCAAATCGATAATCGCGATGCTCTTAAGAAAGAGAATATAAAATGTACATTCACAAACAATCAGCCTCCTAGGGCGGGCTATCTGTTGCAGAGATACAACGAAAAACGTGTTTTGCATGTTTTATTTAGTTCTCAGCTTCTATAGCGTGTATCAGGCTGAATAATGCAGAGACGGGGAAACATAGTTGAATTTGAAGGTACTTTTATCAACGAATTTTGACGCCAAATTCATAGAGAAAAAAAACATGTTTTTGAAATTGATTTTCGATGTGATAACGTTGGAGTACTGTCTCAATTTTTCTCCTAAAATGGTCTTATAACATTTTATAACATATATTTTTTCAGATTTTTAAACAATGTGGACGGTAGTGAAAAAAATTAAAACCAATTTTTTCAAATGCGAAATTTTAAGCTCTTTTTAACACGAATCTATTGAGTTTTCGAAAAACTTCATTTGAAATCATTTGAAGCACTTCCACTCACAAATATAATAATGTATTCTCTAGCCGTCGATGGAAATGTGCATATTAATGACGTGAGAGATATTTTTAAAAAAATTACATTTGTGTAATTTTTGAAAACACAAAAGAATACACAAAAATGAACTTTAGAGCATATTAAACAGTACAATAACCACTATCCAAAGGAAAAATTTTAAGAAACAATTTCGAGCCATTTTTAGGAAAATGGCGTTTGTGCGTTTCTGAAAATGCGGAATGTTGAGCTCATTTTTATAGAAAACCGTTGAGTTTTCAAGAAACCTTATTTTACAGACAGACGGACGGACGAACGAACGGACGTTTTAAAAAAAAGCACTTTTCGGAATCAGGGGGGCCCAAAACGTGTATTTCCGTTGAAATCTCGAAATCGATTACATAACTTTATACAACTTATATTACTCTGTATCACCGTATGTATATGAGAAAGTAAAAATGAAATGTTTACGGTTTGCACCTTCACTTTAACACTATCTTGGACCTGTAGAATGAAAAAAGTGTTTTTTAATCTTTATCAATTTTGTTCGACAAGAAAGTATGATTAATGGCTCAGCGTGACTCCATTTTTCATTAAACACTTTAAAAGAGTATCTTCCAAGCTTTCTTACCCTCGAAATCTCCCATAGACAGCTAAAACACTTTCAAAATGCAAAAAGCAAAACTCTAAAAAACATATTAACAAGGTTAGAATAAATGTGTCACGTTCTGCTAATTAGAAATTATTCCCCTACCGATTTCGAATCGATTTTCTCAAACCACATATTTTTAATCTTTGTGCGTTTGCAACAGGTTTCTTAAACCTCTTCGGCATTGAGCACATTGGAGTAATCCTCCATCAACTTTTTGTTATGTTGTATCAGAGAATTATAAAATCACACATTTTGTGTAAATAATCCGAACATTTTGTATTTGTCATCTGTCAGGTTATTCGAATAATATTTGTCTTTTATTGTGTCGAGAAACAGAACAAACTAGCTTATACTCAATCAAACTTCATTTTTTACCTCACTGGTATTGTGCTATCGTTTGGAGTAGTACAAACAAATCCAAAAATAAAATGTTTATATGATCACTTTGTGAGAGCTTTCCAATTATACCATTCCAATTATTTCCATACATTAGCTTTCCTATTATAATCTGTCATTTCTAACCGGCCCTGGTGATAGAAGAGCTAGCGTGTAAAGCAAGTATCTTGCTTAGACGCCCTCCTTCATCCCTGCGTTTTTATTGTGACATGGGGTACGTTCCTAGTACCTCCTGTAATATCATCCTACTCTTAATCCCTTGCGGCGACCGGTAAATGTCCGAATGATCTGTGTGCGATCTCTCTATTACGACAATGAATGAGGAACTGAATCCTTTACTCCCACGTGAATGACACAAATACCGAGGTAGGATTTTTTGTGTGTGGGGGGGCATGCCCCCCCCCCCACACACACACGGAGACTTCTTCGATCCGAAGAACGAAATCTTCTTATGCTTATTTGTAATGTAAGAGAAACGGGACCAGTGACTTAAGTTCACTATAACCGAGGGTTCACTATATCCGAGTTCAGTGGTGAATACTCCGATACACCGCGAATACCGCCGGTATACCTTGTAATTCGAAGTGTATAAGAAATATTTCATAAATTTGGTAATCCTCTAGAAAGTTATTGAGATTTTGAAAGCTTTAAAACAGATACGAAAAAATAACTCTTTTATTACCGAGAGCCAGTCAGTCTTCCGTATTCGTAAGCGCTATGAAGTGCGGTAGAGTGAGAAGTTTTAAACAGTTCTTATTTAATGCTGTCCAGAGAATTCGGTAGCCCAAGCGAATGCACCGCATGCCAGCCGCGATAACCTACGGCTCCTAATATTTCAAAGGTGGAGAGAGGGGAGGATGCGCGTCTGGACGGTCGGTAGGTACCGCAAAATATTGCGATGAACAGTCCTTCTCTAACCGTTCGTAAGTTACGCTTCTGTCAAGCTTTTGTGGAATTGGAGTGTGTTAATGATCCAGAAGTTAGTGGTTTTTGTAATTGTCCTACAGAACAATTATTAAAGCCACAAGTTGGGATTTCAGAAAAGCTTAAAATAAAAGGCAACGGTAGAGGTAGCTTCCATAAAGTGCGGTATACTTGAAATAATGTTCAGGATTCGCCTCTGTCCGAGTTTACTATAACCGGAGTCGACTGTTTTTATGTTTGGGGTTGAATTCTCAAACGGACCTTTGTCGGCCCCTTTCACAACAGCTATACTGCGGTTTTTACAGAGCTACCTTCCAATTCCACTCAAAGCTCGTCACCATGGTGACATTAGGGCACGGTTTTTCGCGTCTTTCTCAGTCGTGCCGCTAGGTGTCGCATGCTCGCGACCGTATCAAGCAGTGCTGCAAATGAACCGACTCTAGCGGCACGACCGAGAATGACGCGAAAACCGTGCCATAATGCCACCGTAGTGACGGGTCTTGAGTGGAATTGAGACGCAGGTCTGTACAATAAGAGACTATACTGAGCATCACAAGGAAAGTAACATTAATTTTAACAGTGATATTTAATGGATTATTTATCATTGGACTGTATAATTCTAAACAATATGTAACAAGTATTGTATCGCAGCTTCTGGGTCAATGACCCCCATCTCGATCAGGTTTTTCGTCCAGTTTCCCTGATCCATTGAGCAAATGCTGAGATGGCCCCTAGTTTTGCTTCTGGACATAAATGTAACTTCATTTTCTGTGCACGTCTTCTAGAATTCAGTGAGAAATACAATTATTCAAGTTATCGTTTTCATGTTGTCGCGGTAGGTAGTATTATTCCCAAGGACATGGATAAGAGCCCAAAATTTATTGCTTATTTATCCTTGAAAATATATTTTATTACATGGGAGGTGTTTTTTTTTTTTTTTTTTTTCAAAATTCAAGTAGTATATGACTTAGTGTAGGGATCACAGAATTTTGAAAATGTGCACCAATTCACTTTTCCCCATAGCACGTCATACGCATTTTTTACTGTTTTTTTTACGTAAAATAAATAAATAAATAAATAAATAGAAAGCGCTGTTTGCCGCAGGCTGCAGCGGAAGCCCCCGACCGGCGAGAGCTTGCCTCGTCGGCGCCGAGCGAGCCTGCGGGCGCGGCCTCGCTGCCGCCCTACCCCGGCGTCGTCTTCACCATCTCGCAGCGCGTGGAGCAGCCGCCGCCGCCCGCGCCCCCGGCGGACGAGGCCAGCAAGGAGGTCGCCCCCGCCGCGGCTGCTGGGCGGCCCTCGGCGGACGCCTGACGCGCGCGCGGGCTTGCGTTCTATCCACGCACGTTTTCTTGAGCCCTCGCATCGCTCCTCGCGCGAGGAGTGGGGAGTTTGGTTGTTTTGACAAGGAATTTTATACCAAATTTGTAGGTCGTTTTTTAATGCAAAATAGTTCCTATTACAAGGCAGCCAACGTTTCTGGTTATCACATTTTGTCTACAACGCTCGTTGCTATCATTTATTCTTATTTCAACTAATGCTGGAAAGGAGTGAGGGTAGGTATTCCGGGGCTCAAGAAAACGTGCGCGTATTATGCAAAGAAGGGACCGCTTTGACAGCTGCTTGGCTACGTAACCGCAGGTTATGTCCATGCACTGAATTCGTCAAAGAGTTCGCTTACGTTAGCTCACTTGTAAGTGGGTTTCTTAGCTATCTCTTGAAATGCCATCGACCTACGTGTCATTCGTTTCCCGACATGTCAAACTGGTCCCTTCTTAGAGGAACTCCTCTTTACTCTGATTTACACAGATTGGCACTTTTAAGGTTTGGAGTTGGAGGGAGGGACACTGTTATTTAATCGAAAGCTTCGTTACGACTTATTTTGTTGGCATTGAAGCTCTCGATTGAATGACATGGTCCCCATTTCCTTTCACGTCGTGGCCTTTAAGTACCACTCTCTTTAAATTGAAGTAGCACAGTATTCAGAATACCGCGAGTTCGGAATATTAACGCGTTCGTAAGCTCTCCCGTTAAATAAAGAACGTAATTTGTCACTGCGTCAGTTGGTCATTAGTATGGTGGACATCTTCCTACATAGATAACAGTTAATCTCGCAGAGATATAAAATCTGTTCTTTCAAAATTCCAAGAGCGAAACTGAAGATTGATTTTAAAAATGAATGACGTATTGATTCTGGTTGTAGAATTCGCCCGAGATATCTGCACACTCGACGAACGTTAAAATGCGAGCATTTTTAGTCTTTGAACAGTCGAGAGCCCAGATATTTCGGGCGAATTCTTAACACTTGTACTATATTTTCACTGATTTCAAAGGATTGTAAGTGCACTCATTTCCAGAAATTGCCACGCAGATCAGTTCAGTCAGATTCCGTCCCAGAGAAGCCCAAAATGCATCAAAAATGTACAGGCCTTCTTTATATAATAATCCTTATACACTTACCAAACCCTCAAGGCCTTCCTGCGATGTCAAATAAACGAACCTTCCAGCTTTATCTCAAGGAATCATTTCAGTAAAAGTTCATGAAGTTAGTACGTGAAATTTTTGCATTTTAGGCGTGTTTCATATAGTCTCTTTTTCAAAATGTTAGTACGTTTCACTACTATGTTTCGATATAAATTCTAATGTAACTTGCATATACCAATATAAAAATGTGTTTTTTTCCTATTGGTGAAATATATAATAAGACTCATGTCAAAATGACAAATAATGATAAAAAACGGCAATTTAAGAGGTTTTCAAATGTATGAAAAAATCACATACAGCAGTGGGAGCTTGAGCACTTTTCTTAAGAGAACGAAAGACAAAGAAGTCATTTGCATACACTACTTCAAATGAAACTATAAATTAGATTAGATGCGTATACTTGCGATGGAAAGGAGAGAAAAATATCCGTTCATTTATCCCGATTGGCCAGCACACAATGTGAAATTACACCGTGCGCTGGCTGTTCTGGCCACCCCTTTCCGGCAGCGCGAAGATCTAGTTGAAGGAGACGCCAATACGGCAATTCAACAGAGGATCTCCTTGGGTTGTACAGCTCCATTGAACGTTTTCCCTCTCCTCGTCGAAATGAACACCGTGAGATACTGACGATTAATTAATACACGGGAGGAAAGGCAGACAGCTCATTCTCAGAGCGATTCAGAGAGTGAAAAGCTGGCATTATTTAAAGAAAATTTCCTCATAGCTATCAAATAAAAAATTTCAAAAATACAATTAAAATGTTCCCTTAAATATCAAAACAATGTTTTCTGGTAATCACATTTGAAAGAGGAAAATATGACAGCTTTCCTTCTCCTTTCCCTCTCCTATAAAACCGGCACTGATACAGAATCCTCCTCTAAATAGTTCCTTCATTCCGTGAAAATGTATGCGTAAAGGGCAGGTACGGACAACCACAAGGTGACAAAATGATACGGAAGACACGTTTCGGATATGGATGACCCGAGAAATGTTTATTATTAAAAATACGTATTTCGAACTACTTCGGTCTACAGAATTTGATAAGTCTTCGATGTTGTCTAAAATTCAACGCGGTGCACCTTAACACGAATAAAAAACAGTATTTTGATCACTCACTTAAATATTCTTGAAGGCGGAATATAGTTACTCATGTCACAGTATCTATTTAGTACATGAGGTGTTCCTGCACTTTGTCTTGCTGTCAATGATGTAACAAAGTGGTGGATGTTTTAGGGCAATAATGAACGTCTCCCCACATATTTTGTTGAAATAAATTCTAGTAGTAATAATTAAAATGTTTGAAGTTCCGATTTACGTACTGTCACTAAAATGTGCATTAAAAACAAGAAAATACAAAAGAGACCTGGGATTTTAAAATTATATTTAAAGTTGATGTGTGATAGAAAAAGTTTTCAGAAATTTTTCACATTTTTTTCTTAATGCACTATGCTACTTTAATGTACTAATTGTTGGAACCTATAAAAATGAAGACTGATGGCAAAACTCTTACACTTCACAATTACAATATGTAATTTGTAAAGAAAATAATTTTGTTGTTTTTTCATCCATTAAAATCACAGAAGTGCAATAAATAAAACATTACGATTCATATTCATACTATGTTAATAATATTATATAATAAATGAACTGTTTATTTTTATAAACCAATCTCTTAATTATTGTCTTGTGTACTATTTTTACTATTTGTAGAAGTTCTTTACATCACTATGACTGTAAAATTACAAAATGGAAAGGACAACAAACCATTAATTACAGATAATTTCACTTTGATGTCACTGAGTGATGAATTTTACAAGGAACTACACATCTTTCACATTCATCTCAATAGTTTCCAAATCCATTTATGGTGATCATGAATCCTTTCTCAGAGCAAGAACCTAATTGTGAGCACACAAGTGAAATAACTACACATCATAAAAGCAGTTACAAACATTTCAATGCCTTAAATAATAAATGATGACTAAACTGAAATATAAATAAAAATTATATTTAAAGTAAAATATTTTTTAAATATAACTTCAATTTTAAAATCAAATTAGAGCTGTAACAATAAATGTACTTTCTTGTATAACTTGTGAGTGATACATAATTATAACATTGTAAATTGTATCCAACTGATTTTTCACCCATCTTGTGAAAGCTCTCTTCCACAAAAGAAGTGCGGAAAATTGAAATTTTGAAGATTTCAATTTCAACCTTTCCTTCAGTTTTGCTATTACAGTCAGTGGCGAATCGTGAACATTATTTTTAAGTATACCGCACTTTATGGAAGCTACCTCTACCGTTGTCTTTTATTTTGAGCTTTTCTGAAATTCCGTCCCTAATAATTATCCTATAAGACAATTACACAAACCACTAACGTCTGGATCATTAACACACTCAATTTTGACAAATGCTTGAGAGAAGCGTAACTTACAAACTACCAGAAAAGGACTGTTCACCGCAATATTTTGCGGTGACTGAATCCTCCCCTCTCCCCGTCTATGAAACACGAGGAGCGGTTATCGCGGTTCGCATGCGGGGCCTTTCCGTGCGCTAGCGAATTCTCTGGACAGCATTAAGAACTGTATGAAATCTCTCACTCTACCGCACTTCGTAGCGCGGCGGATGCGGAAGGCTGACTGGCTCTCGGTAGCAAAACAGTTACTTTTTGCATCTGTTTTAAAGCTTTCAAAATCTCTAATTTTTTACAGGATTACCAAATTTATGATCTATTTATTATACATTTCGAATGACTAAGTATACCGGCGGTATACGCAGTGTATCGGAGAATTCGCCACTGATTACAGTAGGTACATCAACCTTCTTGGAAAATTGAAATCATAAAGCAATATAAGTATTGAATCATAGTAAAAAGTGTTTAGCTCAAATACGACAAAATTCCCTTAATAATAATAATAATAATAATAATAATAATAAATATACAACCAGTTTGATTTTCATTGAAATGCCAAAAATCACTTTATTTTTATTTATTTATTTATTTTTTTAATGCTTTGAAAGCACTGGTGTATTTCACCTGCATTGGTAATTTAACGGATGAGAGCACTGATTGCCAACACCTGCACTCAAGTTGAAAGCCCAGCCAGAGAAAATATATTTGTGCGTTGGAAACACTTTTGGGTTCAAGAAAACTGAAATGAGAAAGTATTTGCTACTGTACCTCACTATGTAATACTTCAAAACATCAATCGATGTAATCATTCAAACTATCAATTACATTTACCCTACTTTATATCATATCACTGACTTAATTTTGGATTTTATTTGTTACATTCTGATCTATGCACAATCTGTGTGTATCTTTATAGATAAAATGAGTTAAGAATCCGGAAAGACTATATTAACACTTTAAAATAAAGGGAAAATTTTAGGACAAAATAAATTTATGAATTTTCCATAGATAATACATAAAAAAAACATGAAAATTTTAAAATTAAATTTTAATGTTTCTCTGTTTCAATATATTGTTTTTAAATAAAATTTTATTGCTTTTCGTTACTGGAAAAATGAGCCTAACATTTGGGAGAGATACTGCTGCGCAGTATGCACTTTTGCTTGGACACAGAGTCACAACAAAGCTAACCATTAAGAAAAATAAATATTTTTTCTGAAAACAATTGTCTACAAATCACATGGTGGATTTCAGAAATATCAAACTCATAGCTCAATTACTGCTCATCAGAAGTGAAATGATTTTATTTCAGATTGAGGTAAAAAACATGTGTTTTAATGCAATACAGTGAAACCTGACTCAAGCAGTCATTAATGGTTCCAGAGAAAATTAGCCATTAAGAGAGATAGCTGCTTAATCTAAGGTTACAGAAGTGAACACCAGCACAAATTATGGAAATCTGTTTGAAATAACATGTTTTGCCTCTACATTATTTTAATTACATTAAATTACAAACTAGACTTAGCAACAAATTTAATTTATAAAATACAGATAAACGTTTTCACGAAAGGACTTTATTCTTCCATTTTTTCCAAAAAAAATGTCAAATAGAGTAGTTTGATTAAGAAGTTTACATCTCCCTTTGGCTGCACGGATTTCAAAACTTCCTAAAAGCATGCCCTCTGTTTTTATAACTTTATTAATTTGTGTCATCCTCAATTAAACATGTTAGCAAGTTTTCGATCTGAAATTCTCTTCTTGTTTTTTAGGATAACTTTCATCCTCCCAGCTAGTATTAACCTCTCTTATAGATGAAACTCACTCATTGTCTTCTCTGGACCTAACTCACAAGTAAATTATAGTTCAAAATGGAATTCCTATTTAGTACTCTCCATTAAGGAGTTCACAAATGACTTTTGTGTCAGTTTCACTCAAGTGGCATGCTTCACAAAGCATGTCATAAGAAATTTACAGAAACTGGACATTTCAAATTCACCAAATAAAATGTATCTGAATAACTATTTTAATGTTCAGTTCTGACAATACTTTCACAAAGTATAGTACGATATTTATAATAAGCCAAAAGCATTCATTAGAAGTTCTGATGAATTACTTTCAAAAGAACATTGTAAATTAATATTAATGTACAAAATAACATTACTTGTTTAATATCAAGTTCTCTCAAGAACACTGTCTGGAAATTATTGTTTCTCTTTTTTGATATCAAGATTAAAATTTTGTATTGCTGAACTGCGTCATAGTTGAGTCAGAAACAAAATCTTTTACAAGAAAAAAACTTTTTTCTTGTAATAAAACATCATGTCAAAGCAACTATAAAATATATTTCATTTCAGGTTACATAAAGCAACCAATTTTACTGTATATCTACATGTAATCAATGTTGTTAACATGTGGATTAAGGACACTTTTTCTCAATCAGGTTTTCATTTAGTTTCCCTTCATCCATAAATCCTACAACAAACTCAGAGCACACCCTTGTCTTGCTGAATGCATTTTTTATTGTCTCTTCTTAAATATCAGATTCACACTAGTATTCTTTTCAACATAAATAGCTCAACTATAAAAAGGATAATATACTTGACAAACTTTCACAAAATAATTCACACCTCTAAAATTCTATAAATCTTTAAGCAAGAAAGAACCATTATTGAAGTCCTGTTCAAGATGATATCATGACTTATAGATGCACAAAATGTTTCAAATGAGAGTCGCATACTGTAAATCTTTAATTTATAAATTTCATTTTATATTTAAAGGAGAGAATTACTATGGTTTTATTAAGTTTATTGCAAATAATGATACAGAACTTGAATTGGAACCATTTATACAGAGAATAACAGGTATTACAAGGATGACAGATAAAACAAAACCTGCCTTTAATCTGTCAGAGATACCAGAGCCTCCACAACATTGCCATGGTGTTCTCTTAAAGTACGTTCTGCAAGGCCTCTGGAAATTTCCATTTCTCTCATCTGTAAAATAACATCCACAAATTACTAATATCTCTCTAGCTAGAAATGTAAAATTAAAATGCTTTAAAATGAACACTCAATGATATTACATGATAATCACATGTCTTATGAAAAAATGTCATTGAAAAACAAGCGAATTTCTAGAACAATGAAGGAATAAAAATAAAGAAACAATTTCTTAAATATTGATAACAAATGTATATTAGCTCATAAATTAAATTTAACAAAAATTAAAGTTCAATGGCAAATTGTTTGATTATAATTCCAACACACGTACAAATCTTATTACCTTCTCGTAAGATGAATTTGTAAAAATAAAAGTTTGTTTACTTTAATAATCACATACAAAATTTTTCTTTTGAATAGGATTCAAAATATGACTTACTTATTTTATTTTGTTATTGAAACTTGGCTTAATAAAACATAAATTTCAATAAACATGTCTTGTACAAGAACATATAATTATAAATAAACACGTTTTGCAAAAATTCCATGTTGGCAGAGAAACATTTTCTTCAGTTTTGACACTGATTTTAATGGAAATGTGCCTTTCTGTTTATATGATATACAGTTCAGAATATGCATTTAATTTATCACTCATCTGCAGCCACACATTGCAACATACAGACATACAGCACTCTTTTGTGCCAACAAATTATCGCACATTTTTACATGTCATACAATGCCATGAGCAGTACTTACTATTAGATCAACATCCTCCTTCTTAATAGAAATTTTAAGAAGTTCACGTTCTTTGGCCATCTTTTCAGCAGCTTCCTTATTTCTTCTATCACCGATAATAGTCATGGCCTAAATTTACACATCAATTATTAATTGGACAAAATCAAAATAATCTAAAATACATGGAGACTTGGTTATTTACCCCCGATAAATCGGCAGAACAAATTTCTTTTTCTTCTGCATAATCAGTAACTTTTTCAAGATCAGCGGCTCCACTATCATATTTCGCGGTTTTCTTCTGAGCTTTCTCTTGCGTGACATCGTCCGAATCTCCCCCAATATCCCCATTTGCTTCATCTTCAGGCACTCGATTACTCCTATCACCTGCCATGCTCAACTTTTTCACTGGCTCCGACCACCTCTTCTCACCCGTTCGCACCCGCGCTGGCTGATTCGGCTGTTTCCTTGTAACACTATGAACACTATAGCTGCCTGATTCTTCGAAAATTCTGCTTGCGATTTCAACCACAGAAGAGATATACTCCTTGCCACAGAAACTTTATTTCAACTCATAACCAAGGAATATACAAGACTTTAACCCAGAGTATAAACACAGAGTATAACACAAAGTTTAAACCAGTGTCGAAAGTTTTCGATAAAGCTTCTTTGGTAGACGTGATCAGTTGTAACAATCTACGAAAAGTTTTGTTTTATTAATCTACGAAAAGTTATCATGAAAGTCGGCAAGCCATAGTTCCTATAATGCATACATAATGCATTAATTACATAACAATATTTAGTCAAAATAAAACAGCTAAGGTCTATGAAAATTGAACATAGCAAAAAGTTAAATATTATTACATATTTACGAAACATTGAAATAGTTATGATGGCAGCATTGGTGTCTCTTGTGGGCCTTCTTTGCTGTTTTGCACAACAAAGAAATCATAATTTGAACACGATTTGAGAAAGAGGTTATATAGTTATGAAAACTATATTGTGAACTATCATATGTGTTTCATCTAAATAATATTTATGTGAATTGCGAGAAGAGTGAAAAAAACGTTTCTTAAAATGCCATTGCCGCAGTTTTTACGTTATCGCTTAGCCAAAAGAGGAATAATCCACGGAGAAGATGCTGGTAATTGTTCTTAGCATTAAAACATTAAATTCATTTCAAAAACGGGTATTAATAGGCTAGGGCTACCAGATGTACTCTTTTAGTAAGGTAACCTTTTGTGCTCTCTTTTTTCAATAGTGCCCTCTATTGTACTATATTCTCAATTTCTATATAGCATTTTAACCTTGGCATAAAATGCAAGTTATTGAAAATTATAGTAATTTTCCAAACTAATATTTCACTGTTTCTAAAAGGTATCTTCTGTTCCTCACTGTATACAGTTTTAATGTACATTTTTTAATCATGATTCGTATCTGTGAAATAAAAATAATAAAACATTTTGAAAAGGTTTTATCGTTTAAAATTTAATTGCCTTGTGGTAAATGTTACCAGTGTGATTGCATATATTGTAAAGATATAGTAGAAACAAGCATTCTTAGTTATTTAGTCACACTCAAAAATCAAATTATTTCAGAAGATAGTTATTTATCTATGAAGGCATTAAATAAACGTTTAATGCCTTCAAGGCAGCACATCAATAGGTGGTTAAAGAAAAAGCAGTTCTGAAGTAAAGCAGCTGTCAGAAATACCTTCTCCTTTTCCAACACAGAAATGCAATACGTTTTTTCTATTTACCAAATCGTTATTCTGATGGACTTTTAATACATATATAATTATATATAATGAACATATATAATTATCATGTATTCACGTACCTAGGATATTTTGCACGTGATGATGCATACAATATGTATATGAAATGTGTGGTATATCATTTAACGTCTTTCGTGGATAAATGAACTATCTCATGAAATAATTCGATTTTTGATTGAATAATGAAGGATTCCTGCTTTTACTGAATACATTGAAAGTTTAGACTGAAGTCTACAACATGGTACAACTTAAGGAAGTTGTTTAAACCGGCCCTTCGCGCTTCTCCAGCAAGGGGGAAATTAATGGTGGAGGGGCGAGGGGTGATTAAGGGATTGTGGGGTACCTTTCAGTTGGGAGGGTGCGCATCTGCGGCAGTCTCACCAGCAAAACCGCCCATGCTTTGCTTTGTTTTAGTATGTTCTTTATGTATATTGCTCACTACCCCTCCCTACCAGAAGGTTCACCTCATAATCTCCTAATCACCTCGTTTTGCTAAGGGTGTTCCATGTTCCCTGTATTAACCAAAATTTACTCAGAATCCTCCATAAAAAGGCCAACAAAATTGAAGAGTTTTTAAAAAGTGATAATGAAAATTGTTTGCAAGTTTACTTCAGAATACTAAAAACAGGGAGTAAACAATTATTATTTGAAATACATAAAAAAATTTGGAATGTAAATTCACAGGTTGTCTTCCCTAACAAACAATGAAATGTACTCTTCTTTTAATCTTGAAGATAAGGTTTCTTTTTCTATCTTGAAGATCTGGAAACCCTAAAGTAGGAATTAACTTGATATTACGTAAGTTAATTTCATTTCTGGTATGTTAGATAAAGTTCCAGATGTATTGCCACCACCCGTTGAGGAAGAAGTCATAGCAGAAGATTATGACACTCCTAGGAAAGGAAATTCCAACGATGCCAATGATAATATTGATGCAGGTGACAATGGCAGCGACAATGAATTAAAATTATTGGTTGGTATTATTATGTATTTTGTAGCAAGTTTTCAAAACAATTTTGTTTAAATGTTTCTATTATTTCAAATAGGCTAGTATGTGTTTTCAAATATTTATTTCCAGTAGGTCAGAATGTCTTTAGGCTGAACAGCAGTTTAAAGAGTAGAAGGCCAGTATTGAAATTAACTATTATAAGTATCGGAAGAAGACTGAGATAATGTTGAGTGGTAATGACTTTCAATTATGTCATGGTGGAAGTTTGCAAAACTACCTTCTTATAGAAGAAATTCATAAAAATAAGAAATAAATTTTATTTAAATATGGGTACTTATACACCATTTACCTGCAACTTATTTGGGTCATTTGATCTTAATGGACTATGAAATGCTAAATTTCTTGGTGGATTTCATTATAAGTAGCTTGTTATCCCTCTGTTTGATTTTGTTATGTCAATTTATGTATAATGTTATACAAAATAGTATACATGTAAGTAATAAACATAATCTAAGCAATCAATCACTGGATTCAATGGTTTGCTATCACCTGTGTTAAGATTAGTGGCTTACTTTAATTATTCAATGATAATGCCATAATGTTGCTTTGTTTAAATCAGCAGTGATGTGCTAATATTTGAAAAACTTTATTAGGAGGTTCATAACAAAACCTGCATTATTACGGATTCATAATAATGTTTTCTTTAGGAATATAAGAGAAAATGAAAAGAAGAAAATGTTATGTGTACGAGTATTTATTAGTTATTAACAGTTTACAGAGTTGAACGTAATACATTTTAAGCACCTAAAAAAATTGATTTCAAACGTAAATTTGAACAATTTTACACTGGTTGTTGCTAGAGCTGAACATTAACTGTGTCGACGTAGAATACACCTGAATTTCATTCCTCTTTGAATTTCTAGGTTAGATATTTATTTTATTTTCATTGTGCTTTCCCATGTCAGTGTTTTGTTAACATGAAGAATGACATTGAGTAAATTATGCACACTGAAGAAAGTTTGTCTTTTTTATAAGTTCTCAAAATAGCAATAGTTTATTATATTTGGTCACTAAATCAGTATCTGATGCAACTATTTCAATTGTTAATTGGATAAATTGATAATTGATTGCAGGGACATCCAGGCTGCCCAAATAAATATAATATTTATCATGAATGTACAATTTTCTGCAAAGAAAAGTGGGGAGTAGGGCATGCAGAACCAGATACCAAATACCAGAGGTTGAAACAGAAAATGCTGCAAAAATACCCTCTTCCTATAACTTGGATGGAAGTGTATGATCCTGGAAGGTAAAAAGTGTTGATGTTTGTCCCTTAAAAATATTTTTATGAAGTACAGGGCCATCATTATAATCTGACGAGGACTACAAAAACAATTATATTTGTGATATTTTGCACAACAGTTATAATAATTATTAATGAGATACATAAAACTGGCTACCAAGGCTTCACCACAAAATCGTTCTCAATTAATTACAATTAAATTTTTCAATGTCAGTGAATTTTCCGACATCATGTTTCTGTATGATAATTTTTCCTGTTGGAAAACGACGGTGTAAGACAAACTTCCTCTTTTAAGCATAATTGAATGTCACAATTTTTCAGTGGGAGGCACTACTACTGGGAGTATGAAAGTGATTATGTATCATGGTTGCCACCTCTCCACCCTCGTGCAATAATTGCTGAACCTGCCTCAATGTTGCGGCAGGCAGTTTTACCTTCCAAGGATTCTACAACCACCACAGATGGTGAAAAGGGTAGTGATGCAGAAGATGTAGAAGTAAGTCAATTTACTTACTGCAATGTTTTTGTTTTATTTTATATTTCACTTTGTCTCAAGAACTTTGGATATAATTGTGGTGTTAAGAAAAATTGCAATTCAGAAATATAAAATGTTCAATAAGATTACAATAATTGTGCTTAAAGTTGTTTAGAAGCTACAAAATCTGAACAACTTAGTAAATTAAACCATAAAATTTGTCTTCCCCCTTAGGAAGTGAATGTGGAAAGACCAGAGAGACATAAAGAAGAAAAGGAGCGAAAACGAGATACTGAAAAACGTAATAGAGATGATGATCGCAGAGATTGGCATGAAGATGAAAGAAGAAGAGAAGGAATGGAGCGTTCAAAATCAAAATTACGCAAAAGGGTGAGAAAGCATGTACATTCCTACTTCATTGAAGAATTAATTAGAATTGAAAACGTTTTAAAAACTGTTTAATTCTTTGACCTTTTTCTCCTAACAATGAAAGTAATATAATTTCACTGTTAATTCTCCATGTTTGCTTCTTGCCCCAAGAGGTGTGATTGAGGGTGAAGGAAATTCTAAACTTTCTTTGTATCATTACTGAATTGTTCAGTAAACATTCAAGAATGATTGTTGAATTCCATTTTAATTATTCACAATTACTGACAATTGTTGTGATGAGCATTATATCAATCATTTTGTTAATGATAGCATGTTTTTACAGGATAGTGATGATGAAGAAGGAAAACCTAGAAGTAAGGAGGATCGAGAAAGGAAACGTGATGGAGGAGACAGGAAGGGTGAGGATCGGCACAGAGAAGACAAAGAGAGGCCACGAGGCAAAGGCTGGAAAGGCAATACCGATGGTGCTTTGGATCCCATGGATCCAGCAGCATATTCTGACACTCCAAGGTGGGTTTATATAGGAATATAAAAAATAATTTGGGAAAATAACTGGGGGGGGGGGAGTACTTTTTTTGTTGGAAACGAAGATTATGGATCAATATTTTATTGCAAATCAATATTTCCAATACACATTGTCAAAATATCAAAGTGAACAATGGTTATTGATCAAAGCATTTACTTCTATATTTTCTCTAATTGTCTGTAAATGAGTTCTTGTTCTAAAACTTGAGATTATTTTTGCTGAACACTGATGACTATATTTCATCTATTTTCAGGGGCACATGGTCTACAGGTCTTGAGAGAAAGAATGAAGCTAAAACAGGAGCTGATACAACTGCTGCAGGACCTCTATACCAAATGCGTCCATACCCTAGCCCTGGAGATGTTTTGCGGGCTAATTCCAAAACATCTGAACCACGAGAAGGATACAAATCAACAAAAAGTAGACGTGCTCCATAGACCTTCAGCAATGATAATGATTTTTATTTGCATTATTAAGATCACATTTTTTTGAATTATGGAACTTATTTAGCAGTAAATCTGCTAATAAAGTAATTATATATTTTGGCATAGTGATTGTCCTAATTAAAGAGAATAAGCAATGTGTTGAAAAACAGTAAGGAAAAAAATTTAAAGTGAAAAAGAAATCCACAAAAGTGAACTTTGAAGTGTTTCAACCTTTAAGCAAAATGCAAAATTCAAGAAGTTCTTTGTAAATGTTTTTGCAGTTTTTCAAAATCATAAGAAAGATATTGATGATCAAATGTGCTTTAGATTATGTGTAAATATGAGAGAGCTTCCATACACCAAGATAAAGGTATTTTACATGCACATGATTTTGCAGTAGCCGCAGTCTTATTTTATTGTATCCGTTTCTCAAGAATCTATTATGAACTCATTTCATCTTCACTCTTTCAATTGTACAAATAACAATGATTATAAATTTCTAGCTTATTAATTTATAGAGAAAATACAGTTCAAAATGAAGTGTAATATTCTTTTCATGAGGTTACCTTGCTCCCACTGATTATTTTTTTTATTTAGTAAATCCTTCCACCATTTTACAAGATTCTAATGTTAAGCAGCTGAATGAATAAAAAAATATACCCTTAACACAAGATATCAGTATAAATGCTTGAAAACAAATTCAAAAGTTCACAAGAATCTGAAAACAGAATTTACAAACATGAGAGAAAAATCAGTTATAACCTTAAAATGACAATGCTGAAACGTTACTGAGAAACATTAAAACATCCAAAGTATGGCACTTAAAATGCAATTTGTTGCAACAAAGATATGTCGTTCAGTTGCTTCAATACGCAAGAAGTTTGATTGTAGTAGTAACTTCGTTTTGAAGAATGAACATTACAATTTTATTTATCTACGAGAAAAAAAACACCTTCCCCTTCGAATGCCTAAATGCATGTCCATGATTAAAAAATATATTACAATAATATAAATAATTTTCTGATTCCAACACGCTGAGACCCAGGAAGCACGAAACCAACGCGTCACCCACGATGAAAACTGCACAAATCGCAATATTTAGGGCATCTTCGAGCTACTTTGGCAACCTCAAACCGTTTTAGGACGAGGACAACCGCAGCTGACCACAGCAAACTTGTTTTACCACCACTAAATAACCAAAAGAATAAAATGCAATCTATTGTCGGAAAGTATTTTTTTTTTTTTCCTTTCTTCAAAGCTCAAGTTTAAAAAAGGAGAAATTTGTATGTCTGTATCGACAGAAAAAAATTACACATTTTGAGAGTATAAATATGTGTGAAAAATTCCCATTCTTGACGTAAAATCCGAAGATTGACTGGACTAATTTTGCAATTCATGGTTGGCTGCTCTGAAGCATCTATCAATTCTTTCTGTCAAGTATTGTATTAAGCCAGCTATGCTGTGCTGGACCGCGGCTGAGGCGGTGATGGTTCACGGCACTTTCAACTTCATAAGAATATAAAGTTAAAGAGAGCGAATGTACAAAAGTCCGTAAAGAGAAGTTTTATGTTAAAAATCAAAAAGATCAATAATTCTTCCATAATCGTTGTTGAATGTGTTTCTGCAGTTAAATGTCCTTGACTATTGCCAACAGAAGCGTGCCTTCTTGTCACGAATTGTTTTATTGATGTTTTATGCGATCGCGACAATTCCTTGAAATGTTTCAATTCCTGCAGATCCTGTCTGTTGCATTTTGATGTCCTGCTCTGAGAAGTTCGTAATCTTTCTATTAATGTGAGTGCGAATCCCATATATTAATATCCTTGTATATTATAGTAATAGCATGATGTGCATTAATGCATCATGTTGGTTTGTATAGGTGATTAATCACATGAACTTAAGCGTGTGATTTGTGTTGAATGATATTCTTCAACGAAGGAGATCCGCGTGCTACCCATTTTCTATGCTTCGGTGAGTGTACTTCATTGCAAATTAAAATGTTAGTATTCGCATTTTACCCATTGTTTCAAAGATGGTATCAAAATGTATACTTTTTTTACTTGTTCTTGACCCTTATCTTCCATTCATTTGGCCTGAGAACGAAAGGGAAGAGTTGTAATAAAGAATGTTTATGGCTTTCTGTTTTTTTATGTTGAAAAATGTACAACCTTTACTTAAGTATATGTGTGAGGTTTTTAAATGAAATGATTGTATTGAATGCTCTTCTCATAATTTTGCAAACAAATTTATTTCAGGATCAGTATTTTAAAGACATTTCCGGCTGTCTTAAGTTGCTTAATGAATTTATTTTTATTGTTTATTGAACAAATTGAAACTTGTTTTAGAGAAAATAAATTACAAATAAGGCTTAATGTGTCCAAAATCTCAGTCATGTAACTGAAATGTGCAGAAGTTTCTCAGCTCTGTTTTTTTCTTAAGTTCTTGAAAGGATTGCATTTGGTATAGTTAAAGAATTCTTAAGGATGTATATTTTGCGAGGAGAGTACGTTTGTTTAATTGGGAAGCATTGTTCATTTGAAAATATTCTACCATGAATTAATTGATAATCACTTGTGAATTTCATATCAATAAAATCCATTAATTGTTTGTATTGATACAAAAGTTTGACATTATTGTGATGATTCTTCAATTATAAACAGTTTTTTTTTATTAAGAGAATATAGTGTAGTTTACTTACATTTCCTTATTCAAATTCTTTTTTAAGGTTTTTAAACTGATGTACTATTTTTGATAAAAGAACATCATCGTATTACTATTATTATTATTATTATTATTATTATTATTATTATTATTATTATACATTTCATCAACTAGTCTCGGTTGTAAGTTTTAACAATTACATGGAAATATGTTTCCTGTTTCGCAATTGCAACTACTATTACAACCCACTAACTATTTAGCAGAAGTAATGTTACAAAAGATGTTTGACTGTTCACAGAAATATAAAATGAGACCCTCATGGGGACTCTTCACCCCTAAAGGCTGTTTGAAGAGTTTATTGTTTCAGTAGCTCACTTGGTTAGAGTAACAGGGCATATCATGGAAGATTTGTCTTTGAGTCCCGGTTCTGGTAGTCAGATCTTCAAACAGTCAAACATCATTTGTAATATTATTATTATTATTATTATTATTATTATTATTATTATTATTATTATTACAGATTTTGTATTATAAATTCCAAAAGTTCTACTGATTATGAATGAGTTATCCCACTGATTATCACTGTTTCTTTACAGAGCAACAGCGCTGAAGTGTTGTATAAAATAACCACCTTTAACAAACTGTTATCGTTAATAGTAGAGATTGTACCAGGTGGGATATGGGACACTAATTACTGTAATTTTTTGATAAAAATTTGAGGAAGTATGATCCATTTGTTAGGATTTTAAAAACTAGTTTTTGCCAAATAGATTTTGATTGTGTACATGTGTTTAATCCACTGGATGACTTTATTAGTTTTTATTGTTTTAGCTTAAAATTTTCAAATAGAAATTACAGTATACTCGTATGTTAAAAATAGGATCAACTGCCATGTATACTACCATATATTTAATACCTACATTACCAAATTTTAGGAAGTGATTATTCTATTGAAAAATTTTATATGACAATTGAACTCCTATGCATGTATGCAAACAAATTTGTTTTTATTCATAAATGTTTTTCAATCATTAGGGGGCTCTATTACTCAGTTACACATTACCTATAGAAAAGAGGAAAATTATAAAATTTTCCATAAAATAAAGTTGTTTCCATATATGAATGATCGTTCTAAAAATAATTTTTCATGAATATTAAATATTTACATGGTATGAAAACTTAAGAGATTAAAATCTTTGACATGTAGATACAGCACTTATTTTTGCTCATAAAAATACAGAAACATCTTAGGTCTAAATACAATTGATATAAGATGAGTACCTACTATTATGTATTTAAATTGATCTTAGAACATAACTCTCAATTGCATATTTTATTTTAATGTTACTTTTTTTTAAGAGCTTGTTATAATTTTATCATTGCTTTGTAAATGTTCACTGTAAATTGGGATGGACATTTGTGTGTTTTTTATTGTAAAATATTGTATATGCTGACTGTACAGATCTGCTTGAAGATATGTCCCTAATGATTTCTAAGTAATTCTAGTAATTACGTTATGGTTATTTGTTTACTGTTATTTTCCAGAAAAAATACTTAATTTTTTTCCCTCTTTTTTTTTTTTTTGACATTTTCAAAATCGTACTTAATATTACCTGGGAATAAATTGTAAATACTCAACAATTGAAATGAAAAAAAAAAAATTCAAAATACAAACCTAACAAGTTCTTCTAGATGTGATGTAAACAAAATACACTTTTTAGAGGGTACTTCATACTGGCACGTTTTCCTCAAAATGTGTGTGCGTCTGTCAGTAACACAAGCGCCTAAATGCCGTACAGGATTTGCATCATTTCTTTCTGTATCCAAACGCTCTTTTTCTTTCTGTATTCAAAATGCAAGTAGTGTATGGCTTAGGGTAGGGATCACAGAATTTTGAAAACGTGCACAGAATTTATTTCTTCCCATAGCACGTCACACAGTTTTTAACTGTTTTTGACGTAAAAGAAATAAAAATAAATAAATAAAAATTGCCATCAAAACTTATATTCCCTGATCGATGTGGATGATGACATGGCCCCTCGAATTTGATTCAGGTTATTTAACTTTTCGAAAGTTTGCTTTAGAAGAGCAAAGTATGCTTATTAAGATGGCGCACGTCCGAGTTTCAGTAAAGCATTGGAAACTTCAAAAACTGGAGAAAAAAAAATTACGATCCCCTAAAACCACATACTTTTCTGGATTCAATCTTATCAAAATTATATATTTAAATAAGGCCTTGGATAATTTTGAGTATGTTCGGTTATTTTTTTTATAAAATGATTAATTTAAAAAATACTTGAGCAGTTTTTTCTCAAAAAACTTCAAATTTTTCCCTTAAATTCTTTTCTAAAATAGATTAAAGTTTAATAATATGGCCCGATTTCCAGTGGTGGCTCGTGAACAAAAATGTTCAGGGTAGGCAGAACATATACTGAACAGCGGCGAATCCCGGGAGGAGGATGTGGGGGCTATGTTCCACCTCAATACATTTTTTTGTTTTTTGATAATTTTATTCAATTTATTCAAAACAATTGTCTCACCGATATCATTATTTTCCAAAGCAATGTTTCCACGAAGCACGCGCTGACGTGACTTCAAGATATTCAGAGCCTAAAAAAGAGTAGCGAGTTTGTGTTGCTTTAACGATAATTCAGAAATCTGATTCAACTTTTTTTTCCAGGCGTTTGAGATTACTGAATTACGTATGTAATCGTTTGACATTTCATGTTTTTGTGTAACTTTTGATAAAATTTTGCAATCAAAATCTCCATCTCTATTCCAAATACTCTCCTTAATTGACAATAAAAGACAAGGCCAACAATAAATAAATAAGAAAAGCGCACAACGTGCAGTGATTTGCTACTCTTTACAGCAGAATTTGTTGATGGTAGTGACTTTTCGCACGTCATTACGTGGCATCTCCGACACAGTTTGCCACAGAGTTTACACACACAGTCTTTACTTGGTTCATGATACTATTCAGTTGCACGCACTTTAAAATGAAAACAAAGCACTGCCAATCTTGTCATCGTATGTCGCAGTTCGTAATTTGCTCTTTCCGGCTCGCATATGATCATTGCGACAGTAGAATAAAAGTCCATCCAAATCCCATTTTTCTTTTGCTGTAGTTCCATTAGTAGTATTTTCCAGCTTTGAGTGGACGGCAGAAGCATCTTGCATCGCAAGTCTTCTATGAAGAAGGGCTCTCATGCTAGGTCGTAGATGAGGCGTGATGGTGTGGATTTGAAGTTAATCACTCTTTTTAGACATGCGGCGTTTACTTTCTCTATTCTTCTCAGGCTGTATACATGGAGGTGTTCCCAGATGAGTTGCAGGCCGTATGTAGCTATAGGAACTATTTTTAAGCTGAATAGCTGCAAAAACGCGTTCAGTTAATGTCATTCATTGCTTTGGTTGCTGCGATTGTTCTGTCCAGCGTGTATGTGGAACCTCTGGCTTGCATTATGATCCCTACGTATTTGACGCTGCTAGTGTCCAAAACTTTACAATTTAATTCTAACCCCTGTCATTAGCAATTTTTCCTCCTTTCCTGAAGACCATGCAAACCATCTTTTCTTCGCTTATTTTTAGATTTTTCTTTCCGCCCAGCTTACTACAGTGCCCAAAGATTCTTGCAAGTCTTCGCTGCTTGTAGCAGTGATCGCCATATCGTCTGCATAAATGTAAATGTTGTTGCAATTGATGGCTTGTATTACGTCTGCTGTTGCTATGTTAAATAGCGGGCTAATTGGGTCCTCCTGAAGCACTCCGTTGGTTTGTACCATTGCTGCTTTTTTTGAAATGTCTTGAAATGATATGCTATTGTTTGACAAGATATCCTTCACTATAGTGGGGTTTCTCCTATCATGGCTTCTAGCTTCTGGACTAGCAGTTCGCGATTGAGCAAGTCGAAGGCTTTTGAAAAGTCTGTGAACACTACTACACGTGCAAGTTTTCTTGATATTCCACAGCGGGGAGTGCAGGGAGAGGAGGGCTCTGGCGACACCAAGACTTAAAAGGGAGTACCAACTGTGGACATGAACTTAACACGGCAAAGCGTGCCACGAGGAATGCTACAATTGTTTTGAAAGTACGAAGCGGTTGTTGCCAGCATTGTAAATTGGTGCGTGCCGTTCCGTGTCGAACCTAAGTATCTGACCGGGCCGTGCTATTCAGCGCTGGGTGATGACTAGGGAGCTCGGGTATCAAGAAAACTTGTGCGAGCACTACACGTATCTTTCCACCTGGTTTCCTCTGGGCTTGCTCTATCTCTCGCTGGAGACCTATTACAGCACCCAGTGTGGACCTTCCTCCCCTGAATCCGAATTGTTGGTCTGGTATGATTCAATCCACTAGTTTCGCCAGCCTTGCCGGAAGTATACTGGTAAGTACCTTGAGTAGGCTGCATTCCAATCCTGCTCAATCTCGCGCCATGCATTCGGGTCTCTCATGCCTCCTTTGCCTTTATACAGCATTTTGACAGCGGATATCCTCCAACTATCCGCAATTTTTTTAATGCATTCATTCAGTAAAGATATCCATGTCTCTTCGAGAATTGGTGCCGCCTGTTTGAGATGTTCATTGAAGGTGTCCGGACCGCAGACTTTTCCATTTCTTGTGCAGTTTATTGCGCCTTCTAATTCTTTCCTTGTTTTTGGCGTGAGATCGGTGGGTTCTTTCTTACTGCTTTGCGGGCGCGTCTCTTTGGCTTGGATTATTTGCACTTGGGTTTCCCATGTCAGAATGGGGGTGTGTCTCGGGAATTTTGGTTTCTTTGGATTCAAAATTTTGAAAGGTTATACCTCTGCTTCCTGAATTTTCTTTGTATCTTACATTTCCTGGTATTCCCTTTTCTTCTACTTGACTAGTTCATTGTATAGTCTGCGGGATTTCGCGTATCTGGACAGATTTTCTGTTGATAGATCCGTTCTTGTGTTGTGGAGGTCCATTAGGGTCGCTCTCAAACTGTAGCTGTCTTCGTCAAACCATGGCTTCGTTTTGTCGCGCAATGGTGTAGCGTAGCTTATGGCATTCTACATTCGCTGGTTTAGGTTATTTACTGCCTCATTTATGCCATCTTGGAAGAGCCGCATGATGCTGTCGAGGTTCTTGTAGTTTCACTGAATGTATATACCCACTATTCCTTGTGGGGTGATGTTGGTTCCTGTTGGGTATTTTGATGTGGCCAACAATAAAGCTTAGCTTGAACTTCACTACCTGTTAGTCATTTGTGTGAATCATATCACGGATTGTAATTTCATGCTTTTTTCTCGACAGTACGATGTCAAACCGTACTCACCATAAGAGTAGGTCGACCACTGTCCAAAATTTCTCTTTTCTATATCGTTAAGCTCTATCGTACACGAAAACGGTGTACGTAGTAGTTTATTCACTCAGTCATAATGTTAACGTAAATCAGATTTAAATAGATTTAGCCAGATTAATTAAACCAGATTTTAATAAGATCTCCCCCATGCGTCATAAACACTTGTTTCATTTTTTGACCAAATAAATAAAATCAAAACATAAAACTAGTGCTGCTAAAATAGCACATACTTCCTCGCCCGTATTTTCCCGAATGTCGAACGTATATTCGTTGCATTCACATTCTACATAAATGTACCGATGCGCGATGCGTATTTTAGTCGTAAATAGAATTATTAGTTTACATTAACGCAAACGAAAGGTAGCCGTCATTATCGCCTTCTGTTATCAGTGCGGTGTTACTACAATGGGGTGCAAAAGCAACGATGACCTTTAATTCGTATGGGATAAACATTTTTCAAATTAGTATTCTTCGTACCGGTAGTAAGAAAATGAAAACGGATAGAGAAATATAATAATAAAATATATTTTTATATTCATCAAAACTACTTGGTTTTTTATACGCATCACTCTTCATTCCCCCATCTTATTAAGCAAAGTGAAATCATCTATTCGTTTTCACATTGAACTCGGTTAAAGACCGCAATTTGAAATAGGTTTTAAATAATTTTATCTTTTAGATTTATTATAATTTTTTTAATTAATTTGTAAACATACGAGTATAAAAAAAGCTTGAATGTAAGAAACGAACAAAGAGATTTTAAATAATATGTAAATTCTTAAGAAGCATCCAACTGCCTGGAATTGCGTTCACGAAGCGCTGTAAATTCGAATCGGGCGACTATGTTTGTCGCCAGATTACACGAAATGTACTCATATTTTCAAAAAATTCAACATGACCTTATTTGAAGATTTTTTATGAACACATTTTTATTGAGAAAAAGTCTATCTTCACAATTGTAATTGTAGGAAATTGCCGAAAAATTTTTAAATTTAAAAGAAGAGAGAAATTATTTAAGAAAAATGGCTTAAAAATAAAACATTGCGTATATTTGATACAAAATTTCCAAAAATACTCATGTTTTTGAAAAATTGAACATAACATTATTTTTAGATCAATTTTTCATGTACACATTTCGCTTTTTTTTTTTTTTAAAAAAAAATTCATAATTGTAGTTGTAAGAAGAGGCTCAAAAAATTTTGAATATTGTCAATTTTCGAAAAATCAGGGTTTTCAACTATCTTGAGACCTGCACCATTCTCTTAAACGTTCTTCAGACTATTCAACAACAAAATTTCATCAAAAACGATGTAGCCGTTTTTGAGAAAAAAATTATTTAAACAAAATTAAAAATTGCATTCATGCTAAATTCCGCGAAAAATAATCAAAATTTCGAAAAATTGTACATGATCTTATTTCAGAATTTACCTTTAAGGAACAGATTTAATTGAGAGGAAAAAAAACTCTATCTTTAATATTTTAGTTGTAGGAAGACGCCGAACAAATTTTGAATTTTTTCAGTTTTCGATATATGAGGGTTTTCAACGGAAATTAGACCTGCCTCATTCTCTTAAACGTCCTTCACACTAACCAGCAACAAAATTTAATCAAAAACGATCGAGCCATTTGTTTGAAAATTTTTAAAATGTGCGAGGGCCTTCATGTAAAGTACCCCGAAAATTAAAATTTCGATTTCAAATTCGAGGCGTCGCAACGTCTGCCAGATCGATTGGGGAATATTAATTTTGGAAAAATCGGCTGAACGGTTTACCTGTTAGCGTTGTTACCGGACGGACAGACGTTTCGCCGTCAATCGAGTTTTCGTTAGCAAGGACCCAGAGAACATGGATCATACTACACCACGCGTTAGGGGAATTTTTTCAAAATTTAGCTACTGTAATTCTCATTTGCGTTACCAGGGCCCCGTAATAAGAGCTTTCTGCCGAAAATTCGCGCATGATTACATAACTTTCTACTGCGTAAGCGGTAGCGAGAAAGTAAAAATTAGATTTTGAAATAAGATCATGTGCATTTTTTAGAGTAATTTTCGGGGAAATTTGTGCTTGAAAAGTAATTTATGAAAAAAAGGTAAAAAAAATCTTAATTTTCAGTTTTCCCCCTCGTTTAGAGCAACGAATGCCAAAATGCCTCAAGTAATATTTTCCGCGAATTCCTGTTTTCGAAAATTGCAAACAAAAAAATATAATATTGCGTTACTACAACTTTTATGATGAGATTTTTTCTTTAATGAAATCTGCTCTTTAAATCTAGATCTTAAAATAATTTTAAGAAAATCTCTGAATTTTTGAAAAGTTCCAATCCAAATGTTCAATTTGTTTCAATCGTCGTCAAGGTTGATTCTGTTTGGGGCTGGTGGTAACTCTTCGACCCTGAGTTTCAATCCTGGCACGGATAAAAAAATGATTGGAAACCCTTTTTCGGGTACCTAGTATAATATTTCGTAGCCATTATAAATAAGGCGAGAAAGTGTGTGCCACGACTTTTCAATGCAAGCACCGTTTTGCACATTTTCTGTCATCTTCTTTTTGGGGGCTCATTTGTCGCATTTTATTCCTGTAATAATTAAATAAGGAGCAACACTGAAGGTGTGTCGTCGACGACATTGCTGAAATCCGGGGAAAATGTTACTTTTTAGTTTTTTGTTCAGAATACACTTTGACTAGTGTAATGTTCATCATTTTTAGGGTGTCGAATCTCTCGCACAACTGGACACAAGGTTTATGACAAACTTTAGTTCCCCAAAACATCAGTTCATGTCGTTATTACAGGAGTAGAATATATTACTTTTCCACCGTGATCAGTATATTCGAATTCAGTGTGTTGGTGACCAGAAATACTGTCACTGAAAAAAGTTTGAAATGTTAAATGTTATGGACTTGTAACTTAAATAACAATATATTCTCGGACTTGCGTAAGGCAGATTGTTCGATAAATTAGTGAATTTTGTGTCCATATACGTGAATTTTGGTACTGTTTGTATAAATACTTACATTTGAAATTTGCTCATTTTTCTCGTAATTTTGCACATTCTTCCGCTAAATTAAAGCATTGTTTGTTTGTTTTTTGCCACAAATAGGCACCTCAGATTCTTAGCTCTGTGTATAACGCGAAACGGCGGCGGCGAGGCTACTAACAGCTCTTGCGACACAATACGCTCGAAGGATACGTTTGGAATGTTTCGCTACACCGCTCACCTAAGTGCTCTGCCTATAACAAATCCTATATACAGTCGACTCCGGTTATAGTGAACTTCAATCATTGATCCCGTTTCACTTACATTACATTTAAGCATAAGACGATTCGGTTTTAGTGAACCCGAGCCTCGGCTATAGTGAACCTAGGAAATAAATCCTGAAATTAATTGGATCTCCTATCTTATTAGGCGATTGAAAGAGCTTTCGGAGAGTGGGGTGGTGTTCCAACAGTACAAGTGGCATTGAAAGGTGCCAAGGCTGCATTACGATCCTTAGAGACAGGACAATGCCGAATCAAGGATGGAGAAAGCACTAACTCTGGATAGGGATCTAATGAAAAATGTACGAAGCAAACAACTGAAAATAATATTTTTTACGTACAAATAAAGATATTGAATTTTTCAGCTTGTGCTGTGAATGAATTTTGGTGTTTATTAATAAAATCAATTATTGTGGGTAAATTCCTTTTAATTTTCACATCATGGATATAGTGAACCAAAAATGTTAGTCCCCAGTTCACTATAACCGGAATCGACTATTATTTCTATTGGATATATTCCTTTTCCGACCGAAGTACTTAGCCGTTCAAGAAAACTACGGTGTCGTTTGAAAGATGCCTGTACGGACTACAGTATAGAATGAGTGAAATTGTGTTACACTACACCCACATTCGAGAACGTGATAATTGAAATAATGTTTATTTTCAACATTTTTAAGAGAAAGTTATGTAATGCTGTTGAAAATCAATTTCAAGATGTTAACGGAAATACTCGTTGTGGGGTCTCCTGAAACCGAAAAAGCGTTGTTTTTTTCTTTCTTTTCAAAACGTCTACGTGTCCTTCCGTCCAGTTAACCAGCCGGTCACCGTGAACGACAAGTCGGAATACCAGGGATGCATTTATAGGATTTTTTCCGAAATGGAAATTCCCCGATTGATATGGCCCTATTCGAGGCCCTGCCAATTTGAAATAAATTCTTTAGTGTTCAGAGGGATTTTTCATGAAGCCCCTGGGACGTTTTCTGAAACATGGCTCCATTTTTTAAAATTTCGTGTAAGATTAAAGTGAAATTGACTTAATAATATTAATAAAGCAAGTTATCAATAATCTACGCGGGGTACAGCTGTCGTCCCACAAATGGCAAGCGCTAAAGCGTGTGCATGATGACATTTACGATCGTTTCTTCTCTAATTTAACAAAAACATACCTGATTGAAGAGTTTCTTACTTTCTAAAGGTATTTCTTTATTTTATATTTCGAGTTATATAGCAACAGAAATTAGCTGACATACGAATCATCGTACTCTTAGTAGTCGGGGTCTCCACAGAGCACGCAATTAGTCAAATGCCTGATAAACACACTCCATTCTTCAATCATAATTTACGTTAAATGTGACTGTTTAGAAAGCGTGTATCTTTTTTAAATGGATGTGTTAGTTTTTATTCAGTATTTAATTATTACTAATTTTGAAAATGCAGAATTAAATTTGTCTCTCCTCTCAAGAAAACAACCCTCACTCATTGATTTTTACTTTTTCGCATTACTTCGTACTTACGTTGTAAAGAGAGAGTACTGATGTAGCGGAAATCAGCGATTTTTATTGTTGGTGCTAAAGGAACTGAATAACACGACATAAAAGCCTGAGAAATGAGAGACTGAGTTTTTAAATTATACATAAATACTTTTTTAAATATTTATCGTATCTTTATATATCTAATATATCTTTAAACTGTACATGACCGTCGTTGTTATATAACCAGCGATTGGGTGTATAAGTGATTTCTTATTAAGTTTCCTGAAAACTCAAAAGGTTTTGCGCCCAAATGAGCTTAAAGTTGCGCATTTGCAGTAACGCTCAAACATATTTTCAGAAACTGCTCCAAAACATTCAATGAAAATGTGCATATATGGTCAGGTTTTACTCTTCCATAATATTCTTAGTCATATATCAATTTTACTGTTATGTGATCGAAAAAAAACAACAGAAATTGTGCTCTGACAGCTACTGGCAGAGAAACTGAAAAGCTAGGCCAGACTAAAGAATTTAGGAAACTAACTAGTACGAGAAAGTGTCTTCCATTCTAGCTATTTTTTAAAAAAAAGTCCTTTGTTATTATAGTTTTGCGGTTCCAATTGTGATTTTATACTCGTGTGTGTTTAAAAATGTTATATTTTAAAAGTAAGTAGTCTCACGAACGGTAAAGAGTGAATTTTTTTTCACGCTTTAAGTCAAGAACATTTGATTCATTTCTTCCTGTTAAGTGCTCTTGACGGTGATGAAAATAAAGTAAGAGAAAATATTTCTTTGCCTGCTATATTGGTCGATTGTTATTCATTTCAGTGAACTGTCAAAATCTGAAACGATTTTCCATTTCAGCTATCTTTTCAAACGTCGTGGTGGAGAGAAGTTATATAAATAAAATATTTGGGGGGGGAAAATACACGAAAGAATCAACTTTGCCCAAATGATACCTCAATGGTACGATGCTGTGATAAGTATTTAGGAAGAAACTAAAAGTATGAAGATGAGGATTTTTATTGACGAGGCAAATGAAACTATACTTCGATTATTTTTTTTAAGGTGGCGTTTCAAGGTCACGTACGAAAAAGGAAGAGGGAGAGCAGACTCCACTAGGGAGCTGCAACGTCACTAGAGCTCCCACTTTACGGCTCCCCGTTGAAGTCTGCCTTCCCTCGCCCCTTTTCCGTGCGTGACCTTGAGACGCCACGTTAAAAAAATCGAAGTACGCAGGTCGTTTCTATTAATGATGTGCATCCAAACATTTGTTTCCAGTACGGCGCCTTATGGCGTATTGCCCTCTTTTTATCCAATACAATTTTACAAGATGTGGCGAATTTTTAGCCGGATGTTCAGAAAGAATATTATGCATTGTGCGCTCAAAGCCTTGCAGTATCTGATATCATCAGTGACATCTCACCTTTGTGAATGAGCATTTTCCCTTTATTTTACATAAAAAATAAATGAATAAATATATTGGACTTGGAAAATGACTTGAGACTGAAAATTATTAACATTGATCGTGATAGTGATGTCATTCGTGTAAAACAAGTCTCATTAGTGTTTGATGGATGTTTTACCTGTAATTGGACTTGGTTTGCTATTCATATTTGAGTTTTAATTCTCATTTAAAGGACTGATACAAACAATAATTACTATTAGAAACAATAATTCAATACATCCTTTTTTATTACACACTCACAGAAAACTGGCAAGATCCTGAGATGTGGATGTCAGTCGGTCGTCCTCGGGAAGACAGCTCCCCTTTCGCGGGGCATCCGGTGTTGGAAACGAATGCACCAAACTTCTCACCATTTGGCCAGATGGTAGAACATCGTGCAAACCCCACATACTATACAAATTTTGAAGTGTTTTGGAGTATTTGAAATTGTGCTTTAGAGGCGTCAAAACTTTCCATGACCTGCACGCTTCCTGAAGCGAGCTAAGTTGCATCGGCAGCGTCAGAAATGTCTATCAACTGGTGTCATATTTGTAGCGCATTCGTTCGTTCGTTCACAACTGATGACAAAGGGCAAGTCCGTTGGTCTCATTTTGGTTTCAGTGGCACACTAACACGCATTCTTAATAATTCTACCGAAGTCAGTAGTACGAATATCGTGTATACCATTGCTATTTTGAAGAAAACTTGCATACGGTGCACTTCATGACATTGTTACACTCTATGTTTTAAATCTTTTTTTATTAGGATCCTTAACTATGAAAAGTTTATTTCTAAGCAAAAGTGAGATGTATTTATTTATTTGCCCCATATCGAATAACATTTTTAGGGACTCATACCTTTGCAATAATTGTATGTGGTCGACCTTCTCGTCTTTCCAAACCTGCCATGTAACCCCCTGCAAGCCCTCCGAGGCAACTGAGACCCTGACGACCGATAGGCAGATAGCGGCGCGCGGCAATTACCGCACTGCGACAGGCAGCAGGTCATGAAAGGTCTGAATACTAATTGTGGCAAAACCACTACTTGCAATGCTTCGTAGCACGTATAAAACAATATTTATGGATTTTGAAAGGTGCTGAACAAGGTGGCAAAATTTCATGTCAATCCCAGTGTCCAGCACGGCGAGTGTGGCGTGCAAGTGCTGCTGAGAAGTGGCAACGCTGTTCTCCATAAGCGCTGTACTGAAATCAAATGCTTGAACGCTCTACAGCTATTCTCATTGAAGGGCCTTTTGCTGTTACACTTGGGCACTCCGCAGCCTCGTCCTGTTCTCGTTGTCGGATGGTACGACGCTGGTCGCACACAAATGACAAAGGAGCTCGACAATGAATCGTTTGCGGGAGTCAGTGACGTCCGACGGTTTGGAACATTGTTGGTTTGGACAGTATTAATCAGATTGAGATAAAAGGAAGAAGGCTTGGGAAGTTATAGTGAATGTTTTTATGAAAATAAAAGAACCAACGCGTATTGAGGAAGAAACATTTTGGTAAGTAATATTTCGTTATTTTCTTTCTTTTGAGAATTAGTTTTTATTATTCCACTTCTCAAACTGAGGCTACAATAAGTTGACACCGCGGAAATAATGTTGCTTCAGCCATGGTGGAAATAACACCATGGCTTCAGCTATATACTAACAGGGACGAGTCTCGACGAGAACATCGTAATGGGAGGTGTTGATAGCTCTGCTGGCATCTGAAGCCTCAGGCATGCAATTCTGGCTGACATTTTTTATTTATTGTTTACTAAGGGATGTACTAAAATGGGAAAAAGAAACGATAATATAAAATTATTAGTTCGTTAAAATTATTTCCATCAGGTGCATCTATTTTATAATTTGTTTCGAATTCTGTGCAGTGTTATTTTATTGGAAGGCATGTATATATGCTATTTTCTTTATTTGCGGAAAGATGGAAGGATAAGCGAAGTATAAAGACTAACTTAAATTAAAATACTACAACTTTAATGTTGATGAAACTTTCTTGTTGAAACACAAGCAAACAATTTCCTGTTTTCTTATTTCATAAAGACATGTGCGAGTTCTATGTAATCGTTTCTTCAGTTCTCCCTGTATCACTGTTAACACGAAATTCCTTTGGTGATCTGTTAATTGGTGTGTGTCGTTTCTTCATTTCCACTACCTAGTTTAGTGTATATTCACAGAAACATGGAATTTAGCTCTTACCTGTCTTTCCTTACACATTTTCGCTTTTGATACTTTCTCGTAATGGCAAGGAATAATGTGGAATTTTAAGAGGACCCAATCTCATACTCTGGATTGGTTTTGCTGCTGGGTGCATAAACTTGTTCAAAGGTGTCCTAGTAAACAAAATTTAAGTGCACACTTTACGACCAGTACAATACGAATGAAGCACTGGTAAAATAATGTGCATGCACAAAAGTACGAGATATGTACAGACAGCAAAATGTTGCAAGTGCCAACCGAAGAAGGAGGTACATCATAAATTTCTGTTTTGACAGAAAAATATTTATCACCAAATTCTAAATGAGTCCGGTTACTTAACCATGAGGTAGATGAAATACACATATTCTCAGTAGTCGCGGGTTTCAGGCCTGCCCCCTTTTTATCCATAGAGCGAATTGGCAATTTTCTTCCAAGGGTGACATTCGAAACTTCCGGAAAAGATGATTGAAGAATAGAGAACGAATACCATCGCATAAGCAACACAGTTTGAATGAATCCTACCAATGCTCTGGAGAATGTCTTCAAAATCAATTTCTGTCATTTGGATTTCTTCATTTGAGCACTTCAGAATGTGGAAATCACGAATATGCCATCTGATATTGATTAATAGACTACCTATTGATTTAACGTAAAAAAAAGTTAAAACTGCGTATGACGGGATATGGGGAGAAGTGAATTGTGTGCACATTTTCAAAATTCTGTGATCCCTAGACTAAGTCATATACTACTTGAATTTTGAATGAATGAAGAGGTGGTAAAAAGCAAGTTCCCATGTAATAAAAATCTATTTTCAAGGACAAATAAGCAATAAATTTTGGGCTCTTATCCATGTTGTCCTTCAGAATAGTACTTCCTGCCGCGACAACATGGAAACGATAATTTGAATAACTCTATTTCCCACTGAATTCTAGAAGACGTGCGCAGATAATGAAGTTACATTAATGTCCAGAAGTAAAACAATGGGCCATCTCAGCATTTGCTCAATGGATCAGGGAAACTGGATGAAAAACCTGATCGAGATGGGGGTCATTGACCCAGAAGCTGCGATACAATACTTGTTACATATTGTTTAGAATTATACAGTCCAATGGTAAATAATACATTAAATATCACTGTTAACATTAATGTTACTTTCCTTGTGATGCTCAGTATAGTCTCTAATTGTATAGAAACAGTTATGCAGCAGAAACGATTTCACTTGGGATTTAAACTTTTCTATCGAATTCAATCGTTTAATGTCATTTGGCAAAGTGTTGTAAAATAATGTACATGTATTGTATGTGAATTTTTTGTAATGAGCTATTTTACTGTCACCTGATGAATACTATGATTTCTACGTCGAGTGTTATAGTAATAGACGTCGGCATTTTCTGAAAATATATTCCCACCCTTAAGCAAGTCATTTTTGACAAAAACCACTGATTCGTAAATCAATAGACAAGGTAATGGTAAAATTCCTGGATTAATGAAGAGAGGCTTACAAGAATCACGTGGGTGGGATTTGGTTATTATTCGTACAATTCGTTTTTGTAATCTAAAGGTCTGGGACCTATAAGATGTATTTCCCCAGAATATTATGTCATATCTCAGGCGGGAATGAACATTCGCGAAATATACACAACGAGCAGTAACCTGGCAAGGAGGAATGAATACTTACACAGAAGGGGATATCCAACTCTCGCTTGGGGGGGGGGGGGGTCAATCCCCTCCATCCCCTCGCATACTGTTGTTCTCTCCCTGGAAATCATGAACTTCGAAATATTTGTGGTTCAATAGCTTGCATGGAATCAGTGTTAATCGAGGGTGTTTACCACTACCGGGGGTTACAGGTGCAATTGAGAAATATTAACCTTATTATTTTTTTTCTGTCTATATTTCTTCAATATACTAGAATATTTTTGGTCTTTGATTTTAAAGACACAACGTTTTTCATTGCAATTGCTTTATATTAATATTTATTACATGATACTACATACAGCGCAACGTTTCGGAAAGTAGTTGTTTCCGTCGTCAGGCTTAATTGACAAAATAAACAAGTATACAATTTTAACAATGGTCAGATATAAACAGAAGAATATATTATTAATGTACACAAGTCACACCATCTTGATAATAAAATTTCGAGTATCTCAGTATAATATATTACTGTATGAAAGAAGAGAAATGTCTTAATTTTGAGAAACATTACTTTAATAATCCATCATATAAACTAGTAAATTTATTAGATTCCACTTGTGTATTCAAACAAGATGTTTTGATACATTAACGTTTCTAATATTAATCTAGAATATAAGAATTTTTCGCGGGCTAAAATACGTATTTCCTGGAAATTTGCGTTATGGGAAGTTGTCGTGTTAGAGAATTTTGTCTACATGCCTGATCTTTTATGATTTTGTGTTCAAATAGCCTTGTGCTCAACTTACGTTTAGTTTGACCAATGTATGATCTATTGCAATCTGTACTATTGATTTGATACACTACATATATGTATGTATCATGTAATAAATATTAATATAAAGCAATTACAATGAAAAATGTTCTGTCTTTAAAATCAAAGGACAAAAATATTCTAGCATTTGAGAAATATACTTGGTTAGCATGTAGACTCCACTAAATCGATGTACTTGATTTTGTAGACCGTTGATGAGGCTTCATTCGTAAATTTACCTATGATGTTGAGAACTCCAGGGCTGATCCAAGTCTACCTTAAGGTGAAAATCACCCCGGACGTCAGATATGGATCCCCCAATTGTTGGTTATAGAAAATAGACAATACACCAAGGTGGTGGACTGCATATAAGAATGCCTAAAATAAAACGGGTTTCTTTTGCATTTAGAAAGAGGAGTATCTTGTCCAACAGAATTACGCTAGTCCTACGACTAATTAACTTTAGTCCTTCTGACCATGTAATTCACTAACAGGCTCTATAAAATCTCTACTAGCTCTCGACGCTGTGGGTTATGAAATATCCATCATAAAAGGGCGAGAATGCCAACCGACGAATCCACGATAAACTGCAATTATTTTTCCTTCTTCGCGCTTAAGAAGGAACTTCTTAAGAAGACAAAGTTATATAATGCTGCGCGAAAAACCGGCGAATTTTTGGCAGAAAAACTCTTTTTACAGGTTCCAGGCAACGAGAAAGTAGATAAATCCAGGTGCTAAATTTAGAAAAAAAATCCTCTAACCCTTAGTCAGAATCTCTGTTGTATTGGTCTTAGATACCGAAAAATAGATTGACGGCAAAACGTCTGTCTGGCCGTCTGTGAACAACGTTAGCGGCTAAACCGTTCAGCCGATTGATCTTCAAAATCTATATTCCCTGTCGATCTGGCTGATGTCACGGCTCCCTGAATTTGAAATCCACATTTTAATTTTTTGGTGGGGGTTCTTTATATGGAGCCTCTGGGACATTTTCAAATTTAAAAAAAATGGCGCCATCGATTTTCATTAAATTTTGTTGTTGGATAGTCTGAAGGACCTTTAAGATAATGGCGCAAGTCTCATGTTGGTTGAAAACTCTAATTTTTTGAAAATTGAAAAAACTCAAAAACTCTTCCGGTGTCTTCCTACAACTAAAATATTAAAGAAAGATTTTTTCTCTTAACAAATTCTGTTCTTTAAAGACAGATTTTGAAATAAGGTCATTACAATTTTTCCAAAATTTGAGTATTTTTCCCGTAATTTTGCGTGAAGTGTAGGCAATTTTAAATTTTTGTTTCAACAATTTTTTGTCAAAAACGGCTCCATTGTTTTTGAGAAAACTTGTTGGTAGATAGTCTGAAGAACGTTTAAGAGAATCGTGTAGGTCTCATGTTCATTGAAATGCCTAGTTTTTGGAAAATTGAAAAAATTCAAAATTTTTTCGGCGTCTTGCTACAACTACATTATGAAGAACATTTTTTTCTTAAAGAAATGTTTTCATCAAAAACAGATCTTCAAATAAGGTCATGTTCAATTTTACGAAAATATGAGTAATTTGTTAACAAAAATAGGCCACCGCTCCCAATTTACTGCGCTTCCTGAACGTAAAATGAATAGTGGTGCTAAGCAGTTTGATGCTACGTAAGTTAGAATTTCTGTTATTTCATATTTCTTTGTTCGTTACTTCTTAGAGTTTTTGTTTTAAGTTTTAACATTAATCTTTCGTAAATTATTTAAAACCTTCTTTAAATTGCGTCCTTTAATTGAGTTAAATGTGAAAAATAATAGAATATTTCGCTTTGCTTAATGAAATGGAATAAAAAGTAATGCATGTAAAAATCGAGTAATTTTGCAGTTATAAAACTATTATATTTAAGTATTATGTTTTTTTTTACTTTCTCGTGCTTAAGAAGGAACTTGAGAAAGTTATGTAATGCTGCTCCAAAAAAGGCGAATTTTCCGTATGAAAAACTCTTATTAAAGAGCCCAGGTAACAAAAAAAATGGATAAATCCAGTTGCTAAATTTAGAAAACAAAATCCTCTAACACATGGTGTAACCGTAATCCATGTTTTGTGTGTCCTTGATATCGAAAAATCTGTTGACAGCAACGTCTGTCTGTCTCCGTCTGTGAACAATGCTTGCAGCTAAACCGTTAAGCTGATTTTCTCCAAAATTGATATTCCTCAATTGATCTGGCTGATGTCTCGGCCCCTTGAATTTGAAACCGATATTGTATTTTGTGAGGGTACTTTACAAGAAGCCCCTCGGACATTTTTAAAATTTTCAAAAAATTTACTCCAACGTTTTTGATTACATTTTGTTGTTCCATACTGTGAAGGACGTCTAAGAGAATGGCGCAGATGTTATGTTGGTTAAAAAGTGTAATGTTTCGAAAATTGTAAAAATTGAAAAATTTTTCATCTTTTTACAACAATTATCAAGGCATATTTTTTCCTTAATGAAATTAATTCACCAAAAACAATTTCAAGTAAAATCATGTTGAATTTTAGGAAATAAGAGTATTTTTTGAGTAAATGGGCGTCAAACGTGATCGTCCGCTCTGAAAATCCTGCGCTTTTATTAATTAATTAATTTATTTATTTATTTACTCAAAAACTGTATGTGACGTATGGGGGAGAAAATCATCTGCGCACGCTTTCTTGAGTTTCAGAATCCCTTCCCAACAATTTAACTATTAATAGTTGAAAGATATAATAATAATAATAATAATAATAATAATAATAATAATAATAATAATAATAATGAATTTAAAAAAGATTAACATTTCATGCTTTGTGATCGTAATTTTGCAAGTATTTTGAGGCAGTCGGATGCTTCGTAAGTTTGAATGTGTATATTATTTCATATTTCTTTGTTCGTTTCTTACTTTCGGAGGAGAAACGGAAGTATGTTCAGAGGAGGTAAGAGGGTTCGATTGATTGATTGATTTTTTCGTGTTTCCGGGCGCGTCAACTGCTTTGGTCACTAGTCCCGTTAGTGTAGTGCATGTTTTTTCTCGGGAGATGGCGATGATCTTCCCCCGCTGGATGGCGAGATCCGGCGCCGACCTACCGTCGGCTAGTGGGGTATCCCCCTAACCAAGACTCCCCCACCAGCGGGGCACCGCCCCAGCCGGGACAAGCTCTAAGCTCCCGATCGGTCTCCCGGAATATACGGTAGTGTAGTGCATGTTAGTATAAATGTATGTGTAAGGGGAGAGGATAGGACAAGGAAGAGGAAGGACAGATCGCGCGCGGTCCGTGGTCCGTTTGGTAGGGTACTGCTCCGGCATTCGCTTAGTGTTGATCGGAGAAACCACGGAAAACTATCGATCAGAGCAGCCGGCCGCTAAAATTCTCCTCCAGACAGCGACCGAAGATAGGGTAAGGAGGCTTCGTTTACATAACGTTATTGTTACAATGTCTCTTCGTTCAACAAAATGGTACATTCAACTACATTAAAGTCGGGAAGATGGACATTGCGAAATGATACCGTAGTTACGTACTATATACACTGAAGGGACAAATGCCGTGGAATAGAAATACGCAAATAAACAGATGACATTAGTATCGCGTACAAAAGGTATAAAGAGGAAGGGCAGTGCATAGGCAGAACTTTAATTTGTACTCAAGTGATACATGTGAAAAGGTTTTTCTAGGTGATTATGGCCGCACGATGGGAATTAACAGAATTTGAAAGTGGAATGCTAGTTGGAGGTAGACGCGTGGTACACTTGGGACTTTTCGGAAATCGTTCGGGAATTCAATATTCCGTGACCCACAGTGTCAAGTGGGTGCCAAGAATACTGAATTTTAAGCATAACCTCTCACCACGGACAAAGTAGTGGGCAAAGGCCTTCACGTAGCAACTGAGTGCAGTGACGTTCGCTTAAAGCTGTCGTTGCTAACAGACAAGCAACACGGCGTGAAGTGACCGCAGAAATCAATGTTGGACCTACGACGAACATATTCGTTAGGACGGTACGACGAAATTTGTCTTTAATGGGCTATGCCCGCAGAAGACCGACTCGAGTGTCCGTGCTAACAGCATGACATCGCTTGCAGCGCCTTTTCTGGGCTCGTGACCATGTCGATTGGACCCTAGACGTCTGGAAAACCGTGGCTTAGTCTAATGAGTCACGATTTCAATTGGTAATAGCCGATGGTAGGGTTCGAGTGTGACGCAGACGCCTCGAAGCAATGGAACTACGTTGTCAACAAGGTACTGAGCAAGCTGACGGTGGCTCCATAATGGTATGGACTGTTTTCATGGAATGGACTGGGTCCTGTGCTGGAGCACATCAATCATTGACTGGAAATGGTTATGTTCAGCTACAAGCTGTTCTTCTACTTGGAGACCATTTACAGTCATTCATGGAATTCATGTTCCCAAACAACGACGGATTTTTATGCAATGTCATCGGGCCACAATTGTTTGCGATCGGTTTGAAAAACATTCTGGACACTACCAGCGAATGATTTAGTCACCCGGATCGCCCGTCATGAATTCCATTGAACATTTATGAGACATAATCAAGATGTCAGGTCGTGCACAAACTTCTGCGCCGGCAACTCTGTCGTAATCATGGACGGCTATGGAAGCAGTACGGCTCAATATTTTTGCGGGGGACTTCCAGCGACCTGTTGAATCCATGCCACGTCAACTAGCTGCACTTTGCCGGGGAGGAGTAGGTCCGACACGACATTAGGAGGTGTCTCATGACTTTTGTCACATTAATGTATATTCATTCATAAGTTCATAAGGCGATATATTGCATTGCCGTCAGTTCTGGATGTGTAATTTATATGTAAAATTGTCCTTGCTTGTCTGTGTAATGTACTGTAAATATTAAATCAGTTGAGATTAATTCATGTTTGTTTCTTTTGTAGCAGTAAGAAAAGGTTACTGTTTCTAACTAACGGAATAATTGCAGATATGCACCACAGGGGTTACGTTTAAATTTATTTTTTTCAAATAATGGTTGAAATAAGTGCAGAAATTGCAGTGTTATACTATTACCTAACTGTTCCCAAAATACGAGAATATGTGTACTATCGTGGCATCTCTAGTTTAGAATGCGTTTGTAAAATTGCATTAGGATATGCTCACAAAACTACTTTGGATATATTATGGAATATGGAAGTTTGCAGTTCCATCGTTTATGTGGCAGGTACACAGGTTCAGATCAGATCAAAAAGTAACTTCTATTATAATTTTTTTCGAAACAAAAAATAGTCCGAATGAAAAAAACAACAAACTAACGAGTCGCAATATTTATAAAATACAAACAAGTTACGTTATTGCTGCATTATTCTAAGCCTAATAGTTTGCAACCTTGGGTGGGACAGACGATGAGGCCTAAGAAAGCACGAGAAAAATTGATGACAAGAAGACACAATTTATTTTTTTAAGTGAGGTGTCGTGTAACGGGAAAACATACTCGTATTACATTTTTTCTGGCCAACAATGATAGCGGAGCTTCCGGGCTTGTAACTCAAGGAAGTTAAAAATTCGAAACGGAACCGAATCCGTCACAAAATTTACATGCATTTCATTAAAGTATCGTTCTTGGGGAATATTTTTGCCACAAAGCAAACTTTAAATTATCTCAAACAGTCAAGAGGTCTCTCCCACCCACACCTTTACGCAACACTCTGAAATCAAATCTCTCCGCGGATAGGCAAGCAAGATATTGTGGCCAAAAAGGAAACAGTTGTGGAAATGTATGTTCAATATAGATACAAACATAATACAAAAGTGAATGATTGTATCTATATTATATATACACCAGGGTGGCCAGCGAACCTGGAATCCTTGAAAACCGAGAAAAAAATAGGAATTTAAAAAAAAAAGTCTGGAAGAACCGGAAAAAACGGGAATTTGATTTGAAAACCGAGATTTTCTGTTACTTGCAGATTTCCCTCAACATTTAGCCCAAATTCACATACAGTATCGTATTCTGTAAAGTGCAGAATTCAGCTCAGTACATGATAATGGCGAGAGTTAAAATCGAAGTATGTATGAGAAGTGTCATAATTTTCTTGAAAATTGCGAAGTTCTTGACTCTCGCATAACACAACTTGAAACACTGCCGCTTATATAGGTGCGACATGGGTAGAGTACCTAGCACCCCATAGCACCTATATGGTTACCTGTGGTTTGCACATGCATGGACGCAATATTTGCGGAACAAACGTCTCACCGGGAACTCAATAGCTGACTTTCGATTAGTTTTTTTTTTTATTTATTAACACTACTACAATACATGTAAGTTTGAGTTTCGATTAGTGTCGCGCCTATTCTTTGATGACATCGGCGGTACCTCTTTGCTATTTTTTCGATCGAAACAACAGTGTTTTTACGTCTACCATATTCAACGGAAATTTTAAATTCTTTTGTAGAAGAGCGCAGTCGAAGCTATCTTTGCTTAAAGCCTACACGGAGATTAAGAGTGACAGTATCCGCATTGACAGGGGGCACGAAGAAAATAAACATGCGGAGATCTTGACGGGGTTGCGCACCAGGAAATTCGAGTAGACCCTACTTCTGTCGCTGCATTGTTCCCCAAGGCAGCGCAGGTAATAATGTGAAATGAAAGTTAAAATATTGGTACAAATGTCTGGTACTCAATTTATTCAATTTTTCTTTCATATAAAGTATTAGAAATAGTGCTAATATAATCCAAACCCAACCAATTCAAACAAAGCGCCTGTGGTGAATACCAACGTTTATTTGGATAGCCAGGAACAGTAGTAATTTCAAACTTGTACAGATAAAACATACAGTAATCAGCAATCAAATTTTCTTGAAGTAAAGATGTAATTTGTTAGTTCGAAGTTAATTTTCATCAATCTACTTTCTTTTATAAGAACACCAGACGCAGACATTTTTTATGTTTATCAGTTCTCGAAAAAACGGGCAAATCAACAAACATGAGACCTGCACCATTCTCTTAAGCGTCCTTTACGCTATCAAAGGTCCTAATTTAATCAAAACAACCTGTGCCGCTTTTTATGATAAATGTAAAAAAGTCAATGTTTGACAAATAAGTTCGCAAAAAATTATATTTTCGAAAAATTGAGCGTGGCATAATGTAAACATCTGTTTTTGATGAACACATTTCACTAAGAACTAAAAAATATCTTCATAATTGTAGTTGCAGCAAGAAGGCGAAAAAAAAATTAATTTTTCCAATTTTCAAAAATCAAAATTTTCAACGAATATGAGACCTGCACTCTTAAACGTCCTGTACGCTATTCGAGGTGAAAATTGAATAAAAATTTATCTGTGAGAAAAAAATTGTTTAAACAAAATTAAAAATTGCCTATATTTCACACAAAATTACGTGAAAAGTACTGAAATTTTCGAAAAATTGTATATAACCTTATTTCAAATACTATCTTTAAGGAACAGATTTCATTAAGGGAAAAATGTATATCTTTATAATTGCAGATGTAGGAAGACGTCGAAAAATGTTGAACTTTTGCAATTTTCCGAAAGTCAGGGTTTTCAACGACCTGCATGATTTTCTTAAACGAGCTTCACAGTATTCAACCACAAAATTCAATCAAAAACAATGGAGCCATTTCTTTGAAAATGTCCCAGGGGCTTCATGTAAAGTAACCCCAAAATTAAAATATCGGTGTCAAATTTAAGGGGCCGCGACATCGCCAGATCAAGAAAGGAATATCAGTTTTCAAGAAAATTTGCTGAACAGTTTACCTGCTAGCGTTGCTCTCTCTCAGACGGACAGACTTTTGCCGTCAACCGAGATTTCGGTATCAAGAACACCCAAAACATGGATTCTGGCCACACGACGTATTAGAGGATTTCTTTTCTAAAATTTAGCAACTGGACTGATCCTTTTTTTTGCTGCCAGGGCCTTGTAATAAGAGTTTTTCTGCCCAAAATTCGTCGCTTTTTCCCGCAGCATTACATAACTTTCTCTGTACGGCGTAAGCGGTGGAAGGTAAAAATATGTTGTATGTGCGAAAAAGAACCTGAAAAATGTATATTCTCTCACCTGGAAAACCGGGAAAAAACCTTGAATTCCAAAAAGCCAGATCGCTGGTCACCCTGATGCACACACACACGTTATTGCCATATACACTGCGTAACTTACCTGGATCGAGAGGTTCGTGGTTAAGAGTAAATTATGCGCGTTGAATGATGCTTCCTGGAGGGAATTATGGTAGGGAAATATTAAAAGACAAACGGAGACAAGTTAACACTAGTTAATTAGTAAATTAATATGAATCAGTGAAATTAAATAATAAATAATATCATCATGTGTGTACCACGTGCGTTAACTGGTTTTAATGATCTCGGGCAACAAAAAGCCCTCGGGTCAAAGGTCAGTGCCCCTCGAGTTTTTGTTGCCACTGTATATAGGAACCATAGGATCGCTTAGAATACTGTTGGTGCATACATCAGTATTTTATCATCACTGCTGGATCCCCTTCACCCATTATTGCCCAGCGTATGATTTTGCATTCGCCGAACACACCGACCTCTTCTCTGGAGTCTTGCTGTCGCATGATGTCAGCTGTGGTGCAAGCAGTGCCACATTTAGTTTGAGAATTCAGTCTGTACAAACAATTTGATAATAGGCGACTTGGCACGATCAAATATATCCGTTTTTGAGGCAAAATCAACCTTTTTGTTTTTTCATCGAGTTCCTGGTACATAAAGAAACCGTACTTACCTCTCATGTGGCGAGAGGATGAATAGTTTCTTCTAAGTTTCTGTGTGCAGTGGAAATTAGTGATAGAAATGTTATCGTAGTTTTCCTGTTTTTTCGGGTATCTAATGAAACCAAAGACTCCTCTCACATGGCCGGAGGCTGCGTAGTTTTCTTTCATTGCGCCCATTGGAAATTAGTAATATAGAAGACAGGCAAAGTGTTTCTTTGCGCAATCACGTACTTAAACAACTACGTCCCTTCAAAAAGTTATATTCCAGGAACAAATCTGCGAGAATACGTTAAGAAAAGGAAAGATGTGAAGTTGGATATATTATTTACCATCGGCACTTTATGGAGAAATGTAAGAATTTTGAGAAGTACTATTCTCTAATATTACGTTCAAATTTGTAAAGTTGGTATAACACCATTTATTTTGGGCGTAGTCAAATCGTTTAAATATGAGGCCGTGGTTTTTGTGCATCGACTTTCGAGCACAACTCGGAAGACCTGCTCCAGCAAACTGTCATACAAACGCCAACAGCTCAACAAATTGTCAAAGTAAAACTGTAGTCGTTTGGTGCGTATATCCAAAAATTGGAAAATGCATTTGTGTATGTTCCGGTGGCGCGTAATGCAATTACCTGGGCGAAGTTGTTATGTTTAAACGCATCCCGTGTCTCTTGAAAGTTGCACCCAAAGCGACGGCTATCTTGGAAGCCCGAGAGGCGCGCCCTCCGCGCCAGACCCCTCGCGGGAGCCGGCGACGTCGACGTGGACGGCAGGCGCAAACTACCGGTAACAGCCAGTGACGTAACGCGGTCAAACCCCAATAGTGGCGATCGCAGGCCACGAGGTCGCCGGGCAGCGGCAGCGGCAGCGCCGGCGCGGCGTGCGCGCGCGTGCACTCGCCCTCGCCCTGTCGGAGGTCCACTTTCCCCGCTTGCCTCACCGCGCCGCGCTTTGTAGGTCCCCTCGAAAGGGGAGAAATGAAGGGGCCGCGGCCGGGCCGAGGCCCGTCTCTGCTGCAACCAGGCTCTCGATTAGCACGCATGGGGGGGGGGGGATGGCGTCGTGTGGGATTAAAACGATTTCCGTACGTTGTATCGTACGCTACTGTTATCTCTTTTGGGAGGATAGTCTATAAAGCATATTACATCGATTTCGTGATATGGGAGGTTGTACTGTACGGTTTTAAACATTGCAAAACAGTTTGTGGGTTGGAGGAACAGTGTTGATTGAGGACAGTGAAATTGGAAATGAACGTGCTGGACGATCAAGAAACTACACGTTTTGGCATTCTACCTCGCGAAGTGAAATCTGAAAGCTTTATTTTGATCCAAATTTGTAATTTCTTATCGACTCAAAAAATGAATAATTTAAAATGAACTTCTTTTTCATGTCAGATTCACACTAAACGGCTTCAGTTTTATTTTGACAACTTGTTGACCTGTCGGCGTTTATAAGACAGTTCCCTATAGCAGGTCTTCCGAGTTGTGCGCGAGAGTCGATGTACAATGGACATATCCACAATTCATAAGTTGTTTCGTTAATTGATTTAATGATTATTAAAAACAAAGCCATTTTCTCCTGAGCTGAAGTATGCTAATTACGAGCACCCTAGCACGCCAGGAGACGCCGCCGGTGCACCCAAAGCGGCAGTGGCGTGCGCCGCGTGGTCCACGCTGCCCCTTGCGGCTGCGCGTGCGTGGTTGGGGCATGCGTCACGCGTCCCGCCCGGTCACCGTCCGACGCCGACCAAGCGTCCGGGAAAGAGCAACAGGAAGGATTCTCTGCAAAGGCGTGGGGCAGACTAAAGCGAAAGATGGGCCAACCACTTTTTTGGGTCCTTTATCCATTCCATTCTTTTTATTACATACATTATATTCTACTTGGACATAAATTTTCAATATTTCCAAGCCTCATCAATTTTTTTTGACAAGGACAATTCATCTCATTATGTTGTCCCTGAATTGTGAAACAACAAACCAAACCGTGAAGGACTACGCGAAGTCCTCGGGACTCAGTTTTGGAGTGTGAGGCGCGGGAGCAAATACCGCGAGGCGAAGTGCTTGGAGGGGAGAGACTCGGCCGTTTCCGCAATAGAGAGATCTACCGAGGAGTGAGTAATCTGCTCCTGGGACGAGTCCGCTGCGCTCCTCGCCGCCGCCACCTCCGCCGCCGCCACCGCCACCGCCACCGCCGCCGCCGCCGCCGCCGCCGCCGCCACCTCCACCGCCGCCGCCACCTCCACCGCCACCGCCACCGCCGCCGCCGCCGCCGCCGCCGCCGCCACCGCCGCCGCCGCCGCCCTCACGCGGGGGGGTGGGGCGAACGGGGTCACGAGGACAGGTGGGGAGGGGCGCCGCTGGGAGGGTGGGCGACGGGCTGGCTGCATGGGCGTCTCTCCCCGAGAGCCGCGTTTCCCAATTCCACCGCGACTCTGCCTCCGCAGCCGCGCCGCGCCGCGCCGCGACACGCCTCGCCGGCGGAAGGCGCCGCACAAATACTACGGCGAGGAGGAATGACGCTCCGCGTTTCGACCGAATGGCTATTGAGGACGTCGGCCATTGATCGGTTCTCCTGATTCTCGAGGCTGTTGCAAGCTCGCACGCCCGCCCGCGATATGAAATGACGTCGAAGATCGAGGCGCAGAGTTAGAAATGAATGGCACACATTCTTCTTCATTCAAAAACTGCCTTGAAGACGTGTTAATGGAACCAAATTACAAATGGAATTACTTTTGGTTTCTGTACTAGTATAGGAAAGTAAAAATTTTTTTTTTTTTGTCAATTTCTGTTCTTGATTAGCTTTTAATATTTGCATCTAATATTCTTCAATTGTTTTAAACGTTCATGATTTTCAGTTTAATATAAAGTAAGACGCAAACACAAAACTTAGAGCTGGAACCACAGTGCTGAAGATGTAATGTGTGTGTGTGTGTGTGTGTGTGAAACCACATAAGAAATACCTTGTTGTAAGATGTTTTTAGAGGTCTCAAGTATTTCATTCAATTTTACGCGTCATAATTCCACGAAGAAAATTAATAGACGTGAAGATATGTATCGAGTTGTGAATTAATACTGCATACCACATTTATGATGAGAACTTTGTATGGTGTGACATGTTTTATAGCTACTTAACCTGATCAGTTCGAAAATCTGGGAATTGCAAGACATGAGATAGTCTTTCGACATGTTTTATAGCTACTTAACCTGATCAGTTCGAAAATCTGGGAATTGCAAGACATGAGATAGTCTTTCGATTAGCTTCAGTATTATATAAAGATGTGTGTTATCGAAGAAGTCCAAATTTATTAATCATGTCTTATATGTCGTGTTTTAGAACCGTCGCAATGTTAATGATAAAAGGCCAATCCAGAAGACGCGTATAAATCGCAGGAAGACATAGATGTTGATGGTACTCCAGGTGAGGTTTGTGGCACAAAAGATGTGTGTTATCGAAGAAGTCCAAATTTATTAATCATGTCTTATATGTCGTGTTTTAGAACCGTCGCAATGTTAATGATAAAAGGCCAATCCAGAAGACGCGTATAAATCGCAGAAAGATATAGATGTTGATGGTACTCCAGGTGAGGTTTGTGGCACAAGTATTGAGTAGAATTCTTGGTGACGGACCGGCATCGAGTCCTGCGCAGTCGGATTTCTGTGCACGGTATCGCTCCGCGGGCCCGTGTTAACGCACGGCTCCGAAGGAATCGGTCCCAGGGCCCCCAACAATTATTAAACGAATTATTTCATACTAAACTTTTCAAAAAATAAAATTAAAAACGTAAAATTTGTTGCATGATTAAACTAGATGCAAAAAAGTGAAATAAAGGAGTGGTGTGTCACGCATTATTGGATAATATTTATAGTATGTTGCTGGTTGATGCGAGAATGTCACTCAATGGAGAAGTTTAGTATTTTTAACAAAACTTATCTTTAATTGGAAGGGGGAGATGTGTGAAAGTAAGAGTGGGGTGGGAGGGGCAAATGAACGTAGACCAAAACGGCCCTGTCGTTCCGTGCGCCTTTCTGCGCGGCGCAGCGTAGCGTAGCGCGTGGCCCTGTTTGTCCCCGGGCGCCGCGCCGCGGCCCTCACTTTCTCCGCGCCGACGCAGCTGGGGCACGGAGAAAGTGCCTGCCGACGGCGGCGACGCGGGGCCATTCGGCCTTGGCTCCCTTCGGACGCCCCCACCCCACCCCGCGCCGCACCACGCCTCCACTCCACGCACCTCGTGCACTCGCGCCCCGAAGCGGTCCCTCGACTGCGCGTGACGCACACGCCCGTGATGGTCGTTCTGTAAGAACATCCGTCTCTGGAGCAAAACGGCCCCAATTCACCTTTCGTTCCGGTTGCGGTGACTCAGTGACAGCATCCGTTGCCTCTGCAGAGTCGCTGACCGGGTCCTATTGTTCGGGTCCCATTAGAGGTTGTCCCGCTGGGGAAGACACTTGGAGGAAGAAAACCCTCGTCAGCCTACGAGTAGGCCGGCGGTCTCGTTCCAGTGAGAGAGATCGATTGATTTATTGATTGAGTAGTGATTCCGGGCGCGTCAACTGCTGACTTCATTAGTCTCGTTAGTATAGTGCATGTTTTTTATCGCGGGAGGTGGCGGCGATTTTCCCCCATGGATAACGAGATTCGGAGCTAGTGGGTTTTCCCTCACCTGCACGTCGGCTAGTGGGACTTTCTCCAACCAGTCATCTCCCACCAATGGGGCACCGTCCTAGTCGGGACACGCTCTAAGCTCCCGATATGTGGTAGTGTAGTGCATGTTAGTGTGTGTATAAGTAAGGGGCGAGGTTAGGATACGGAAGAGGTAGGAAAGATCGCGCGCGATCCGTGGCCCGTTGGTTAGGGTACTACTCCGGCATTCGCGTGGTTAGGGCCCGAGAAACCTCGGAGAACCCCCGATCTGAGCAGCGGGCCGCTAGAATTCTCCTTGAGACAGCGGATGAATTCGACCTAGCTGTCTAGCCAGTGTCGAAAATTCTACCGTCGAGACTCGAACCTAGGACCTCCCGGTCAGTGGCGCCAGTGACATCAGTTGATGCCCTGTGCCACCTACGCCGGTCCAGTAAAGGAGGATCTCCGCCACCTTCCGGGTTATAATATCCACTACACTTTTGGAACTAATGACCATATACGGAAATTGGATATAATTGGATATTGGAAATAATGACCATTATACGACGCCATTGGGCTAACCAGCTAATTCATTCGTAATTTTGATTCCCCATAATTCCTATCTTTCTCGAGACGGCGCCACAAATGCGAGAATCGGCAAATCCCGAGCGTCTGCTCACCATTAGCTGAGGGGATAGGCGAATGTTCATTTGCTTTGATGTGCCATAATAGGCCAACACTGTGAACACAGAAATATTGGTACTCAGCAAAGAATAAGCTCATTCCAACTACACGGGACTCGACGATGGAACTCCGATTTCTGCGAATGGCGCCTGTAGCATGACTATCCAAAAATGATACCTCTTCTTGACTCCCCATTTTTTCGGTCCTTCCAGGGTCTCGTCCGTTTTCTCGACTTTATTCCTTTCCCCGCCATCGATACTTTTCATGGCCTTGTTACGTTTCATGTTCTCTCGTCCCTTACTATGACCTCGTCCCTGGTCACGACATCGTCCCTTTCCACACCCGTGGGCGGAAGGCCCACATGTGTCTCCTCAACCTTCCTTCTCTTAACCAGATTTATTCCTTAACCACATTCCTTCTCTCCACGTTTTGTTCCGCAATGGTCAAATCAAAATACATTGTAACTAGCTTAGTGTGGCGCCTTTGGCAAAGATTTTCAAGTTAAAAAGTTTTAATTGTGCTTTGCAAGTTTATAATAAAAATAAATTTTAAACATATTACACTCGTCTCTTCTATTTTCGGGCATAGAAAGTTTCATAAAAACTATGGATTCATATTATTTTTAATTTTTTTATGCATTAAGAAATAATGTTTAATTATCTTCAATCTAATTAATAAAGTCATAACGATTCATGTAAATGCTGGAGAGGGAGGATAGACGTTTCACCAATGATTTGTAATTCAGTGAATGCGTGTTTTATTTGATTTTTTCGAGAATATTCTATAGCAGGGGTGTCCAACTTACAAGACCTCAGGGTCCACAACTAAAACTTTTAATTTGATTGCGGGCCATATTTTCATTACACGGAAGATCCCCACGTGGCCCCGTATTTTGATTTGGGCAGTTTGCCCTGCTACTCTGAAGAAAGTAGGGGAGAGAATGGAACCATGCGTGATAGCAAGCCGTACCATCCACAATGTAGTGAAACACATTGGAATGATTTTGAATTTCTGAATTTACTAGATAAAAATCCTTAAATCTAAACTTCACCTTTTTTTGCATGAAGAGGATGTTGACCCCGAAAGGGCGCTTGCGCTAGGTGCCCAATGTTCTCGCTCGACATGGATGCAAGAGACTTTCACGTTTGACTAATAACCTTTCGCGGGACACGATAAATTGCACCGCGGGCCGCCATTTGGACAGCGCTGTTGTAGAGAGAACTGGCCAAGAATTGTGCCAATTTGTACTGTCGAGAGGAATAGAGTGAGCTACGAGTATTGATCACCTCTCTAGTTGCCGAAAGTCACCCAAAACGCGTTCAAACTTCTTGGAATTTTCTGAACGGATCAGCCAGAAAAATTATTAGTTCCTCGATAAGGAGATTGAGACACATCGAATGACACCCCATTTGTCACGATTGGTGTATCGGAAGTGGTCTGACCGTGAGTGACGGATGGATGCAGGTTATTGAGGATTAGAAACTAATTATGCCGGGTTTTGGTCGCAGATCTATTTTATTCTTCTTTAGACGAAACGGATTAATTGGTTTGAGATAAATAAATTGTGTGTAAAATCCTGACGCAGTCTTATCTACTCCAGCGGCTTAATCTTTGCTCCTTCATAATCCGAACTATTCTAGTTCGGCATCATGAAACATTTCTTGAGCATTAGCGCAATTTCTGAATTTTTCATTTTTTGCCATTAAATTTGTTGCGAGTTGAAATCATTTACATTACGGATGCAGAATGTGAATTCTTCTATATTAATTTTCCAAAAACGAGGCAGAAGTGGACCATTTATTGCACTGTAAAATGCTTTAGGTAACAAGGATTGCAGCAGCAATCCGATGAACTAGCAATGTTCAGCAGCAATCCATTTTACAAAAGAAAGTTAATCGGCCGAAGTTAAATTTTTTTTGTAAAATGGGCAATGGCTGGGAAATGAAACCTTTTATGAAGGAATAAAATGACCTCTAGCGTTTGTCACGTAATGCGGTTCACTATTGTTTATGTGGTTGTTTTTTCTAATGATTAATTTGCATTCGTCGACATAATTTCTACTTAAGACAACACACCCCATCGGCCAGTGCATAGTAAGTGGAAGCAGTTACTTTCTCTATGATATTTACGTTACCAAACCTCTAACGGTGACATGGCCAAGGTGATGGATTTCTGGAAAGGGAAATCGAAATGTAAAAAGTATACAGGGAAAATGCAGGGAAAGGGCTGGTTACATAAAAAAAAAAGTGCGTTAGACTATAACCAGAACCCTGGCGGAGGGGAAAAAATATGTACTGATGTTTCCCCATGCATCTTATTTCCACCATGCGTTCTCCATGCAAAATGTTTTGAATAATACTGTAACATTTTTTTTACTAAATTTTAGTTCCCGAAACCCATTCACTTAAAATACTACTCCAGGAAAAAAAAATTATGTGTTAATTTTCCTATGCCTTTATGTTTGGAAACTTTTTCAATAAACATTACTTGCTGCATAAAAATATTTCCTTCAGAATATTCTTTTTGAACTGATTTGATTTTAAAATACGTCTTAAAAACAATTCTCGAACATTTTTTAAGTATTTTAAATTGCCATTGTGTCTATACGAAAATTGCCTGGAGTAGAAAATTGAGTTTTAAATGTTAAATTTTTAAAAGATTTTTCGAAAGGGCATGACAAGCAGAAACTAATGATGCTACAACACGTATTTTCTTGCCTAAGGTTACGTAAAATTATAATACAGCAATTTCTGTCCCGATTAACGCATTTCAGCCTTCACTTGTAAAACTCATTACCAAACGAATAGAATTGGGCGTGAAAACGAATGCTAATGCATCAATACAAGTTCGACAATCCAAAACACCCTACCATTTACCCAGAAACTCCACCCAACAAAGGAAGTTATTCTGAGAATTTCAAACTGCCTTGTCGCGACGCGACGTTCACATCTTTGCAGTGCAACCTGATAATTCCGGAAAGAGTCTAACCCAAGAAGTGCGGGAAATTCAAATTTGTAATTTCGAAACTAAACTACTAAAATTATTAAAAAATCGTACATGACCTATTTTAAAAAACTGATTTTTTTTAGAACGAATTTGGTTTAAAATCTATCATCAATATTGAACTTTTACAGTGTTAATGTTTTGTTGTTTGCAATTTTCGAAAATACACAGTTCACTTAAAATGGGATCAACACCACTTTCTTTATCAATGTTTGCTACATACGAGGGAAAAAATTAAAGAAAAAAAATTGGAGTCTTAAAATTGCTTGTGTTTAATGCAAAATTACACAAAGAAATGGTACTACGATTATAAATCTGGAAACTTGATCGATGACTGGAAGAATGTGGTATAAACCGAGGAATCAACAAAGCACGGGTGAGGTTCCTTTATGATTTGGGCGGCTATATCGTGATTTTTCAGGTGGTCCTCTCATTACCCTCATTGGCCAGATTACTGCGAATGAATATCTCGACATCTTCAACAATGAAGTGCTTACAATGACTGGAATATTTTTGCCCAACACTGCCATATTCCAAGATGATAATGAGGTTCAGGCGTGGTTTGCAGAGCATCAGAATACTATTAAACATTTTTCCTGGCCAGCACAATTCCCAGACCTCAATATAATTGAACCGTATGAGGCATTTTCGAGCAGAGAGTGAGGAGCAGTTTTCCAGCTCCAACATTGAAGTGGATGTTCTGGTACAAGAATGAGAGAACATTTCGTTAGAAACTAATCAGACACGTTAAAAATCATTTCCACGATGAATTGCAGCTGTTCTAAAAGCAAATGGTGGCCCAACAATTTATTAATAAATGTAAAAAAAATATTGCCAATTTTCTTTTACAAATTCTACTATTTTACTTCATCAGTACTCATATTCCTCTACTAATCATTTCTCTCGGCTTCATTGTCTATTGCTTTTCTCGCGTTCGTCTTGACTTTCACTTCTTCATTAACCTAATTTACATATAATGTACATATGCACGTAAATACATATCGTCTGGATGTTGGTTCGTTGTCCATTGATTGCCTCGCGTTTTCGTTCATTTCCTTGTGTATTCACTGTCATTAACCTAATTTACTTATTTACATACCGTGCATTCGCTTATCCATTAGCCTAATTCACTTATTCTCGTATTCGCTAACCTACCAGACACACCAACACTTCACTAACCTAACAGGGACGAAGGTTGAGACCAAGGACAGACACTCAGGTTGGCACAAAATTGTATTGTATTTATCAGGTTTTCATATTTTTTGTTTAACCCCTGTACGTAGTAAGGAGAGGGTAGAACTAAGATGTTTCAGTCTGCATAGTACGAGTTTGTTTCTGCAGAAACAATCATCAAACTTGATCGAACGCGAATTCTCGTACCGAGCCAATTTTATGTTTTCCGAAGAGAAAAAGAAGTCTCTTGGTGAGAAATCTCGGAGAATAGGAGGGGCAGTTCGTTATGGGTTATGAACACAAATTTGGCCATGGGAACATCAGATCTGCATTGTCCTGGTGAATAGAATATTTTTCTTCGCCAAATGTGGTCTTGTGGTGGAATCGATTCTGTAATGCGGCATTATTCAACACGTGATATTTTGTTATTTTCCAAGTAGTCGAATAAAACCATGCCTTTGAAAAAAAGAAAGAAAAGTAGGGGAAAACGGGCGTGATGAATTTCCCAGCTGACTCTTGTACACTTTTCCTCTTTCATTCGTTCTTTTCTTTCTGGTATGCTACGAGTTGAACTTGTCTTATCATCGAATGGAAGAGATGCGAGGGTAATTGACATTTTCTTTTTTTATCATTACTTGTTCCCTCGTCCCTAAAATGCCGTTTAATTGATTAACATTTATTATAATATTAATATATTAACTGTTTATCATTTAGAATCTCTCTAATTTAAGACTAGACTTTCAATGAACATGATTTTTTTATTTATTTATTTTTTGGTAATCCCGCCCTAATCTCTCGAAGAATAATAGGAATAACATCCAGAAAGAGAGTGTAATATTATCCGAGGTAATACACACCTCCGTTTTTAGGAAGTTACAACTTCGCTTTGACAATGTATGATGTTGTTCTACTCATCTGAACCTACTTGGCCGCTTTTGTGTTTCTGAAGGATACGAATGTAATGGTTATATTTTAAGTCTCAAGTCTTGTAAATTGTGATGAATTTAATTATTTGACCCCCCAGTGTATTTCGTTAATTGAGAAAATGGGAAGATATTGCATGTGAAGAAAAGTTATATCAGTATTTCTTATACTTCTCCCCAGAGGTACATTATTTTGTAATGTTGACGATTTATAATTTTAAAACGAATTCTAGCAAAGCATTTACAAAGGAAGGACATCTATGCTAGAAATGTTTTATCAAACATTTGCTCATTACCTGACATTGCTCGGGTATTTATTTCTCACAATCTTGAATTAATCCGTCCCAGCTCCGCCCGCGCGCATATTCTGGTATCCCTCTGATCAATTACACTTATGGAGGACACTTCTTATGATGGACACTTCGTGTGAAAATGAAGAGGGAGAACAAAAAACCGGGAACCATTCTTTCGAAAGCCCTAGGTGTTTGTTTATAAGGGAAAACGGGACTGGTTGACAAGATTTGGTAGTTTATTTATTTTTTTTTACGCAACGTTGGTTTACTTTTGACACGTTTTATTGTATAAGTTCATTTATTAGGATACCTTATGGTATTTTTTATTCGTGAATGTATACTCATCGAACTTGTGGTCGTTAGAAGTCATTAAGTTAGGTTGTGCCAATCACCTCCAGTTATGGGGAAAGAAAAAATAATATTTAAAAACTGAAGGAATGATAACTCTTTAGAAAACTAAACATCACCTTTTAATGAGAAAAAGTTAGCACTTTCGTGTCTGATAAATACAAATCGTCCTTGTCGTAAGAGGAAGGAGGGGGATGGCGGAGCCCTTCCCCTAAAAGGGGTTCCCCACCCCCCGACGGACGGCGCACTGTTAAGTGTTAGATATTCCATACTCATCTAGCTACTCTATATACGAGTTCGTACATCCGGCCGAGCGTTTCCTTGAGCTTGCGAGCGAGCGAGTGTAGTGTGTGTGTGTGTGTGCGCGCGTGCGTGTGGGCGGCCGCGATGCGCGTGGCCAAGAGGCGTGCCTCGGGGCGAGGCGAGGCAGGCCTCTGCGCGCGCGCGCGCGCGTATTGGGATTTTATTTCCGGTGGTTTCCGCGCTGGCCTTGTTCTCATTTATCCGCGATCCACTTTCCGAAGCGCTGTTTGGGCGGCGATTCTCTTTCTCTCTCGCCCTCTTTTCGTCGTGCAGCCGCCTGCTCGCTCGTTTTCCACTTCCCTCATTCCCTTCGTTCCGTTGAACACCCATTCTTTTCTTACCTTCGGTTCGCAGTTGGTGAGATCCGAGTAACGCGGAGCCTTGACACGTCGCGTTTTTGTTTGTTTTTTTAATATGTTTATTCAATTGTATATTATTTATTGAAGTTCGTATCTTAATTGCAATGTCTACATTCTGTGAGCTGCAGTCATGTCGGAAGAAGACCGTGAAGGTTCGGGGTCATTAACTACAGTTTCGTTTGCAAACCCGAGCCTAGTCAAGAAAAATATATTCCACGCATTTATTTTATTCGTTGTTTCTAAAAACCATAAAACCGCTCAAATGTTGAAATATACACATTACATATTCCTATTTGTGTGCTGAAGCAGAGGCGCTGACGAGATTGGGATTTAAAGTTGAAAATATTCCGAGGAAAGTCCACATAAAAACGACGAGGAAGTTTTTATAGACTGTTTGGAGGAGAACGCCTCCAGAAGACATGTGGTAACGCTATAAAACATGGTCGAAACAGCATAGAGCCATTTATACACGTCCGTTGCACCGGCTGACAGTCATGACAGAATTGGAGAAAGCTTTCTTTTCGTGTCGGTTCTCTTACTGGAGCCATCTAGTTTTTAAACGCTATTTATGAAGAATTATTTGTGCAATTCTGAAATGATAATTTTTGTGAAAATGTATAAAATTAAATGTCTAATTCGTAATTATTAGATAAAATATATAATTGATTCTAGTTGGTACTTCTAATACAAAATTAAACAAGAGATTTTATTGATGAATTTTGCCTTAACAATAAATGTGTTACACGTAGTATGAGTTACATTTTCTCGTAGAATGGAAATCTGAAGGATTAGAAGTGAGTGAATGTTTTCATTTTAAAGTGTCATCTTCTCAATGTGAACCTTAATTGGGCGCTTGAAGTTTAATCCATTCAATAAATTTCCCTCATAAGCAGAATTTACTTTCGAAAAATCTCTTTCGAGATTAAATGCGGATACAATTGTAAAACCATTGAAGCGCGATTTCACATGAATATTGAATTGCATTATGATCGTTTACCATGGGTGTCTTCGAAATTCTTATAAGGACTGCAAATAAGTGTCAAGTAATGAATAAAATGTTATTAATAAACGTTAAAAATCCCTCCTTCTTCCCTATATTATAGTAGGGAGGAAATGTATTGGAATTACTTCAACAATACGATTTGGAATTTTGTTTCATAAAATCCGTGTTTAAGGCTCTTTTAATTTGAAACATCGTACTTATCTCAGGAGACAGGTTTATTAGAGCTGTTCCAAAAATGGATAAAAGTGGTACTTTACAGGAATTCCCTACATTTTCAAAATTTTCTGGATAATCGTTGAAATTATTTTTCTTGATTTTTTTTCTCGAATAGAAGAAAGTGCATTTGTATTGCCGGTTTTGATTAAAACCTCTGACGTTTAGAAAATTGAAAAAAAAAAAAAAAATTTAAAGCACTAAGGGCATTCGTTTAGAAAGAAGTGGAGCTTTATACTCAATCAAATTTATGATCGTTGTTATAAAAGAAAGGTTGTGGGCCCAAGATGTTTTATCGCTTACTTTTTTTAGTTTTATTACCGTTTTTATAATACACTGAATTTTAATAAGATAATGAAATTAATCGAATGAACGCTTCAGAAACATTGTTTGCAGTAGCAATTGTATTGTTCTAGAATTTCTAAACCTCCTTCATTTTATTAGTTAAGACTGAACGGCTGAAACAAGGTTTTGGGGGTTCTCTATTTTCCGTTTTCTGAATATACTATCTTCTCGAAAAAGAAGATAATATATCTTCTTTTCGGCATCCATCCTTGCTGCTGGAAATTTTAAGATATGTTCCAACTTTCCAAGATAAGTGAAGTCGTAGGCTTCAACGGGCGTGCAACGTCGTTTTGCAGGCGTGAAACATCGGCAACACAGCCTTCGACGCGGCGTCACCTGGGCAGCCAAGATCATTTACAACTTTCCAAGATGTTTTCAATCATTGCGATTCGTTGCGTCTTGGATGTTTTCCGCATAACTTCATTCCATTGTAGATCTTTAAATGATGTCATGCACCTTTTTTAATCCGAGCGGAGTAATGACATTGAGAGAAGGAGAGGTTCCGGTATGGCGCGCATACCCACTAGCTTTTCTTAAAATTGACGAAGAAAACACTTTGTCTTATACAAAATGTTTTCTTCATCAATTTAAGCTCAAGTTTTCAATGCGAATGGCAGCGAAGAAGGCCTGAAATCGCGCAATTGAAAGAACGCCTGTGCACCCTTTAGACTACGCCTTCTCCCAAACTCCGCACTCCCTTTCGAATCGCTCTCACCATCAATCCCTCGCGAAAGATCGCCGGTTCACCTTCCGAATTCCTGGCACGGCCACCAGATGTGTGTGAAACGGGGTGTTTTCCTTCACCTGCGAGACAATTGTTTGTGGGCGTGCGCGACCGGACAGTTATGCCGCAGACCTTGTTTCCGGAAGCGGCGAGAGAGAAAGGCTGCAGGGCGGCCAGGTGCGGTGCCCCCCCCCGCGCGCCCTGGCCCGCGCCGCCGCGCAGTGGGACTAGAAGCGTCTGCGTTTGCGTTTCACATGGAACTTAGATCTCTTAAAATAATGCGGGCAAAATATCCATGCACACATACAGGAATAACTGTTAAATCTCAGAATAAATGTTACAAACTTCTACCATGTAGGAGGGTCGAAAATGTTTACTCTTCACCAGTGAATGCATGTAATGGACTTACATACATTTATACCTGTGTCATTTGCCTCCGATTTTTAGGCAACTCTGGATGCACAGATGCCTGACCTTTATTTCTTTATATATTTATCGACCTTCTGAAAACCGAAAAGCATTTGTTTTCAGTTGAAATATAGTCAGATTTGAGATGCAATTGAGTGAAAATGGGTTTTTCTTACATTTTAAGCATTGATGAGAAATGCAATTATTTTTCACGGGTCGCGAGTAGTCGCAGCTGCATTTAAGATTAAAATGGAGCTCTTTAAAAGGACTTTTTTTTGTAAAAATCGCATCTTGGCACTCCGAAGCAAAACAAAAAAAATTCCGCATTGTAAGACCTAATTCCCCATTGAAATTACATTTTTGTACTTCAATACTTTTTTTATACAAAACACGCGATCAAAATGTGGTGTAAAATATCAAGTCGGCTGTAAGAATTTATAAAAAGCATAAATAGTGGTGTCACCTTTCGTCGTTACAACCTTTTAAACGCGTACTTTCCGGCTCATTTGGGCCCACTGAGCACCGCTGGCCGGCGCAGCTGCCGCGGCACGCGCCCTGCACGCACGCACGCACGCACGCACACGCCGCCTCCGCCGCCTCGCGCAAGCGGAGGTCATCGCGGCCGTGTATTTTCAGGCAGCTGCCTTTGTCTCGTGCGCCCATGTAAAATTGATGTGCGCGGAGAAAGCGGTCAAACGAGCGTCTCTTATCGGGAAGGAGAGCTATTATTGGGCTCTAAATCCCTTTCAGAAACTAGTTGAAAGAGTAAGATGCATTCATGTCCTGCTTTAATTTTTAATGATTATTGCTTTGGCTTGATGTTTCATGGCATATTCTTTTGGCGTGTGCCCTACTTTACTTTGATTAGGGTTACTCCGTTTTAGTCATGGTCTCCTGTTTTTTTAGTTTCCTCCGTTGTTTTCAGCCTGTAAAAAGAAAATGTGTTCCATGGTTTTGTAGATTTAATGCAAATATTACTATACTTTCTGATCATTTCATTAGTAGTCATTTTTTCACAAAAGTAATTGTTCCAAATATTCAATTTTTTACGTTTAGTATTTACTTTGAAATACTTGATATGCATAATTGATTCACTTAATTGAATTGAATTCATTCACAAAACAATTGTAAAATCACAGCCATGTACGAGAATTAACGATAACATATCGAACGATATTAATAACAGTTAACTTGCTTACTTTCACTCGTAATATGTTATGTAATATATTCTACATTTTATATCTTTCATTTCAATACCATAATGGTACTCCCACAACTGGTTTGGATACAGAATGAAGAACATTATGTTACGCTTTCAAAATTCTCTTAAATTCATTAGCCCTGCAGGTTATTTTTATAATTTTTTTATGTCTGGCTTGTTTATTAATTTCTAGTTTGTTTATTAATGGCTCTGTTGATTTCTTTTATTCTTGCCAGAGCACAGTTGATTATTATCAGACTTGTTGATGTTCCTTTAAAGTTTATATGTATTTGAAGTTGTAAGATTATAAAGCACTCGTCCTTGATAATGTTACGATTTTAATTTACGTCATTAATTGTACAGAAATAAAATGGAATCATTGTATTCGTAATTAATGTACGTGCCTACCGAATCTGTCTCCACGTGACCGAAGTTGTTACCTAAATATACGAAGGTCTAGGGAGAGCACAATTAGAGGAAAGAGGCAAGGGGGGCACAAGAGGCATTAGAATGGACTATATCAAGGTCGTTGAGAGGTATTGGAGCACGAAGGGGCTGACAGAATTATTCAGCGTGGAGGCTGAACCTGTCAATTGATTACCTTCTCAATTACTACGTAATATTCTTATAACTTTTTTGTTAAACATAGTTCAATAAGGTCATGTCGCAAAATATTTCTGAAAATATAGCGAGTCAGGGCAGATGCATCAATACAATAAGAGTAAATGGGAATACCGCTATGATTAAACTTTGACATCATGTGTTAAAAATAACATTTCTCTTACTTATTGTGTTTTTAATTGGAGAAAAATGTATTTGTTAAATTATATTTTATGCTTTTATTTACGTTGTGATTGCATTCTTAATTTAATGTTAACGAAGATTAGTATTGATATCATACTGATACGTAAACTGAACTCGATTTTTTGGAGCTCATTTCGGTTAAGAGAGCTACCTTAAGTATGCATTACTCCCAAATGTTCTGGTGTGATTTTGGTGTGTATTAAATATTGAATGAACATCACATTTAATTCGTTACGTTCTGAAAATGTGACTCCATCCTGTTGCCAAAATGATCACATCGCGTGCTTCCAGCGCCTGTAAAACGTTGTAGTTCCGTTTTGTACCACTCATTTCTTTTGCGATTTTTCTTTCCTTCTCCACGGACTGTCGTCGACCGAGCGAGACGATCGAAAGCATTGTTCTCACTGGGGCGACTGTGAGTTGCCCCCTTTTCTTGTTCTTGCTATCTTGCATTTTATGGAGCTTTCTAAAATGCAGTAGATTGAATGCATGCTTTGACCGACGAATACGTAGGATCGTCAGTATCAACAGGAGAAAGGGCATCGGGAGAAGATACCCGTTTAGCAAATAATGTAATGAGCATAGTATTTGCATCGATACCACGTCAGTCCAATCAAAATTCAAGCTCCGTCGATCCCATAAAACTGTTTGGTTATTTCTAAGAATCGAAATAGTAATTTACGTATCAAGGGCTCTAACAGGCGATTCACGCACAGTCGAGTTTGTCGTCCGAGCGTAGCGAGGATGCTATTTTTTTGCAATTTTTTAACCCGCCGTGAGTGAAACCCAATCCGTCAAGTAAAGGAAAAATAAATATCAAATAACTAGAAATACGTTATGCACTACTCCAAATTTATATTGAAAGTAGCCTACATTTTACATGTTTCTGTTGCCTTTTAGAAGTATCGTTGATACCAAAATTAACCGAACAGTTATTAAATTGAAAGGAAAAACGCTGATTTCCTAAACGATTTATGGAAATAGACTGGGAATCTGAACATTTTCCAACATCAGCTACAAAAGGAGTAGAAATATTTCTTCTAATACTTGTACAGAAGTAAATGGATTCCAGCCAGAGTCGTGACACTATAAATTGTAAATAATGAACGAAGACGTCGTCAAGACGAAAGACACTTGCGAATCGTTACAGATGTTTCGCACACTGTGAAATAATTAGTTGTGTCGCATACCGAAAACAAGCAAGATAAACCGCGTTTCTCGCTCGTGTTAAAAAATATGGTGTTCGTCGTAACAAAAGAAATTAATGTCACAGGTATTTACCGTATTATGAAACAAATATTTATCAATATGTCACTCATACATTAAAGATATACGCGATAGCAATGCTCGTTCAAAAAGTGTGCAGATTTCTTTTATTAAAGGAGAAATTGCGCAATTAATTAGGTTTTTTATGTTAACCTTTTATTGATTGCTTCAGATACTAAGTTTCTGACTAGCAAATGAAAAGGAGGGATATTTTCAGCGCACAGTTTTGAAAAAATGTAGAAACGACTTTCTCTAAAATCGGTATGCAGTCTTCTTCTTCTTCGTCTTAAAAAACATATATAGTGATTCGGTTTCACGTCATCGAAATTGTGAATTTAAAAGAGAGGAGTGGTGCTTTTAGCAAGTGTAATAAATTATATTAAAGTATGTTGACGTTTGACGTTATTGTAAAGCTACAATCGTTTTCATTGGCAATGTGACTGTTGCCCAACATACAATGGGAATAGTGTAGAAGTACGAAGCTTTCACAGTAACACTTTTATGGATTTGAGGGAGTTCTATTCTAATTTCTAAACAACGTACGCTTTTGTCATGCTAGTTGATACGCACATTCTCGAACCGGGCCGTCGGTGTATCTTTCCCAACTCTTGAGGTAACTGTGTTTCACGCAGTGCGAATCCGTAAACCGCTCGTCATACTCATAACAACATAACTTACGCATTTCTGCAACCTGGATGCTTCTTAATAGTCAGAAGATCATCACTACCTTATTTATAGTCCACATTGCGCACGCACGCACGCACACACACACACACACACACACACACACACACACACACACACACATAAGCGCCCGCGCGCGCGCACACACACACACACACACACACACACACACACTCGCACTCACCGACATATGTGTTCACACATTATATGGTGGACGTCAATTAGAAGACCGGCCCTCTTGTCAGTCTGTTCGTCAAATTTAATCTTGGCTCTCATCTGTGTGGACGCTCCCTCCCCGCCCCCGGCATTGTCGCGGGGAAGAAAATAACGGTCATAAATTCGATTTTTTTTTAGTTATTTTATTATGAAGATAGCACTTGACCCATGTCAATAGTTCAGAGAAGGTTGGGGAGAGAGTGTTTACGAGTATATTGTTTTTGCTTCACTTGATTTTTGTAATTACTACCCTTCCCATGTTACTACTTTAATTACACTTGACAAACGGAATATTATACAAGTAGAAAATAACAATTTTGATGATTTGAATGTTTGGAATGAAAGTTCTTCGTAAATGCGATATACATTTGCTTTACTCTTATTGTTAGGGATGTTTTACAAATATGTTTTTTTGCCAAAACTTGAAATGAAATCTGGAATGTTGCGTAAGTTAAGCTGTTTTAAAGTTACCTGACCGCCGACACAATAAATGCGTGTAACTTGAAAAGAATTCTTGCAAGTATACGTTGTACTATTTCTTTTTGTTTGACGTTTTGAGTATCACATGATGTCGCCCACTGTGAATTCCTAATGACACGCAGGAGCAGCAGTTTTCTATGTAATTTATTTTCTGATGTAATGTGCCTTTATTACCACAAACTCTGAATAAATAAATGAAGGGGATAGAGCGTCCTACCAGTTGAGCACTTCTGCCACGCATTTAGAACCCTCAAATTCAAAATTTCACCTCGTTAGAAATGTCGTGACAATACAGGTATCAAACTGAAAAATGTCGGACGTGTAAAAGTAGGAGCTGGTATTCGCGGGCTAGAGCTCGCGAAAGCTCCTGCAAAGCGTCCGTAGCAAGAGCAGTAAAGCGCAGTAACGTCTGTCGATTCTTACAACTGCCACAACAGCACGTGTCTTCTCGCATAGGTAGCGATGATTACATAAAGGAATAATAGTATTTGAACTAGTTAAAGGTTTTTCAACCCGCAAAAATATTTTTCCGGACTAGGATCCGAACTATTCGCAACATGGGTTCCCCAAACAACGAACTAATCCATTAGACTCCCTCGTTAATACCGTTCGAACAACACTTCCGACACATCAAAAAGAAAGTTGCATTTCCGCAATTATCGAGATTTCGGTTTTTATTGAAAATAGTACCTCTGCCAATTTAATTACATGCTCATTGGTCTAGAGGCGTGTCTATGGTATGATTACTATTGGTAACATTATTCATGAACAGTGTTGTTTTCATTTTCTTTTATATTAGCCCTGAGGATGGAAATAAAAGTTTCCGAAACGTTGGCAAACAACTAGTGTAAATTTTTCTGACCAAGCCCCGTTAACCTGCTTTTCAAAACATTTCAAACTAGCTGAACCCCTGCAATTATATCTCCCAAAAGTACTGTAGAAACTTTACAAGAGAAAAGTACTAAATATGCGCTTTAAGGAAAATCGAAAACTTCAAAATACTGTTTCTCATCGCTTAGTACTTAATCTCCAAAACTAATGAAATGAAGGTTTGCAAATTCGGGAACAGTACAGTCAGTATTCTGTAAACATAGAGTTCACCACATTTTTGAAAATGTAATGGAAATGTATACTTACCAATATTTGTATGGTGTATGGATGTATGGTGCAATGTACTAACCAGGAATTCTGCTAGCCATAATAATAAAAAACTGAATTTTTGTTTGCCTAGGGACACGTATGTCAAACGATTGCTAGATAATACGTTTATACATACTCACAAATATTTGAATAAAAAAATTAATAATGGAAATCAAAAAGGTCACTATCTTCGCTTCGCTGACTATATCGTTATGAAACATCCACTGCTTTTGACAGATCAATTTGCAAATCGCACAACTAAAGATCCAAGATATCGGATTTACACAATGTAGTCGGTCTTGAATTCGACGAAATGGCAAATGACAGATTAGCGTTCATTGAATGAATTTTAAGATATATAAATTTAGAGGTAATACTGTAAAACCTGTTAAAATGAGCAAGTGTTAACGCGTCTAGGGCCCAATACCCTTTATTTAGAGTTAAAATTAGGAAATTTTAGAAAGCTATTTTTTTCTAAACGAAAACCCTTAATGGTTTTTTTGTCACGATTTCGTTAAATGTTTCGCAAAATCTACTCAGTTTCAAAAAATTACTCGTGACATTATTTAAACGTCTTTTTGAAAAACATTTTATTCAGAAAAAATATATCTTCGATAATATATGAGGACGCCAGCAATTTTACACTATTTCAATTTTCGAAAATTCAGAGGTTTTACTGATAATTGGTAATACGCCATTTTTATAAGCATACTTCGGTCTTTTCGAAAAACAATTTAAAAAATCGAACCATTTTCGAGAAAAGTTTAAAATGTCGTTGGCGCAGTGTAGTATCCCCCCTCCGAAAAAAAATTAAAATATTCGTGTCAAATTCGACGGGCCGTCACATCAGTTTAATTAAAAAACAATTTGAGTGGAAATCATTTTTACGAATTAGTAGATCGTGTTCACGGACGAAAACACTGGAAATAAACCTCTTTCTCGGTGTAGAGGACCCACAATACGTGGATTCTGACTATACTGCGTACTCGAGGTGGTTCATTTTTTGGGGGTATCAGGGACCCACATTACAACATTTTCAGCCAAAAATGTCACTTTCCTGCAGCATTACAAAGTTTCCCCTTTCTACGTAATAGTTGAAAGTTAAAAGATGCACCTGCTACTAAGACTCGTATTCGATCATTTAAAACAAGCGTCATACGTAATACGAGAAATGTATTAATCAATGTATTTCAAATTCATTGACAAAAAACAAAGACATATTGTATTGTCTTCGGTTTGCTGTGTCTTACTCGGGACGTACAGAAACTATCGTTAGAGCGTTTTTCAATTCAACTATTGGTTTAAACGCAGTATCTTGAAGTACGATTTTTTATTTGAGTTAATTCTGATTTGCCCAATTTGAACTATTCAGCAGGCTAAGTAATGCCACCTCGTGTTTATGATGGTTTTAAGCATTTTCTATTTTCTCATTAGAAAAGTCTCGTTACTATTTTCTTGGACGCCTTGCGAATTCAGCTACAGGCATTTTAGTCGAAGTGTTTTACAGCTATTTATCGGCTACGTAAGCAGCTAGACACAAAGAAGAAAAATGGAATGTTATTTCTCGCATGCCTGCGTATTCAGCTAGAGCAGATAAAAGCGGAAACCTCTTCCCGTGCGGTGGGCAGCGGGCGGGATATTCCGCCTTGACGACCTCGCCTCGCATGGGACGCCTGGGAAGTAAACAATGCGATGAATATTTAAGACCAGAGGCGACGCGCGTCTTTCCGCATTGCACGACCGAAACCCGTAACTAACTCGATTGTGCGGCGGCGGCGTCTGCGTCTTGCTGCAGGGAGCGGGGTGGCTTGCGAGCAGCAGCGATCTCCGCGCGGGGATCGCTGGGCGCGCCGCTGTGGGATGGTTTGGCCGCTGGTGGAGGAACTGGTGCATGGGTGCGCGGACGGGTCTTCCGCTGAGGCGCGCTATAAAACCGTCCGCACCGCACCACATCCTCTCATTCTTATTCCATCCCGATGACCTTCGTAAAGTTTGTAGCCTCGCACATCCGCTGACCGTGGTATTCGTAAATTAAATACGAATTATCCTCTTCGGGCTTCGCGTACGCTCCGAAAGTTAGAGGAACCTCAGGAAGTTGGAGTAAAGTGTTGAAAATTGCAATGGTTTTGTAGTTACGTGTTTCCTGAAAATACTTTATTACCGTATTTGTAGTAATGCATCCCAGTCCGGTAGAATACCGTCAGCGCCCGTCACTGAAATTTGTTCCTCGTACGACAGTTTTTCGATACTTTCTAACAATTCCAATGGACATGAATTACAATCTTTAAACAGTTGTCCGTGAGTAAAGCAAGTACGTAACGAATCCACGTTACTAAGACATGCGTTTCCTTTCATCAATATGAAATTAATCTTCCTTCTTATCTTGAACATGGTAGTTTTGAAATTAACTTTTTGCTATTTTCGAAAACGCAGTGAGTTCGCCGGAAATGAGACTAGCACTAATAATTTTCCCGTCCTTTGATGCATACAAAGAGAAAATTTAAAAAAAAATTGGAACCGTTTTTGATGATATAGTTGTTTAAAAACATTAAAAATTTGCTATATTTCAGGCAAAATTACGCGAAAACTACTCATATTTTCGAAAAATTGTGCACAACCTTATTTTAAAGAACAGATTACAGTCAGGAAAAAATCTCATCTTGAATATTGTAGTTGTTAGGTGACGCCGAAAGAAATTGAACTTTGGCAGTTTTCGAAAAATCAGGGATTTCAACAAAAAATAGATCTGCACCATTCTCTTAAGCGTACATATTTTATGCCATCCAAGAACAAAGCTTGATCAAAAAATTTGGAGCCATTTTTGAGGAAAGTTTGAAAATGTTGAGGCTTCAGGTAAATTACTCTCAAAAGTCGAAATATCCGTTTCAAACTCGCAAAGCGTCAAGTTCGTTTTGATAGATGGTTATTATCATTTTTTGGAGAAAATCGGTTGAACGGTTTAGGGGCTAGCGTTGATCACAGACGGACTGACAAACGTTTTCCCGTCAATCGATTTTTCGATATCAGGGACTCACAAAGTATGGATTCTGACTACATGTGTTAGAAGTAATTTTCAATAAATGGGAATAAAATATATCCACTTTTTCGTTACCAGGCCCGGTAATATGAGTGTTTGTGCAGAAAATTCACTGTTTACGGAAGCACGATTACAATATTTTCCCTTCTTACGAAGTAAGGGCGAGAGAGTTCCAATTTTATCTCCGAGTACTTTGGTAAATAAAAAAATATTTCAGAAAAATTGGTGTAATTCTCAAAGTGAAAAGTTCCGTTTCAAATTCGGAGAATCTCAATCGCAGCTAGATCGATTGGAGAATATCAATTTTAATGCACATCCTGTTTTGTTGTAAGTGTTGTTCACAGACTAACAGAGGAATGCATTTATAAATATGGTTATGTCAGATTTTTATTAAAACCTTTGGAGTTTCCAGAAACACGAAAGTTCAAATTTTTACGAACCAGCCCTAAACCTTTATTATTGAAGACGTTTTCCGTAATAAATTCTTACCTTCAGTATTTGCTCTCTAAATCATTTCACGTTCATTTTTTAATATTGCTTGTAATCGCATATTTTCGAATCAAGTCGTTATCATTTTTCAAATATAGTAGTGATGGGTCGATACCTGAATTTCTCGATACTCGATACCGTTACCTGTCAGAATTGGAAGGATATATTTCGTTCTTCACATATGCATACATGTACTATTTTAATATTTAAAAACTATTGAGATGAACATACATTTGTTAAAGTTTTTAAAGATTCTTATTAAAGGAAACTAACATTCTCTTTCTGGGTCCATTCTATTTCTTTCGGGTTTTGTCACATATCAATCCAGCTGTACTGGAAAGTCTCTCCGAACATACTGTAGCTGATGGAATGCACAGGTATCGAACAGCACTTTTTTCTTAAATTGGGGAAAGTCACTTTGTTTTACCAGTAAGATAGTACATTTGCATCAGGAGGAAGAAAGTCCGCACATTTAATTCAACTACTTGTCAGTAGTTGATGCGTATAAAATAAATTAAATAAATTAAAATTTTGAACAATAAATGCTTGTCTAATTTGAAATTTCTAATGTAGATAATGAAAATGAGTTATTCGGAATCATATACAGTGATTTAATTTTTTTTTTTAACTACTGAAATATTGGAGAATCGAAACCGTGAACGGTTGTCTCCTGATTTAAAGTTGTTCTTTGTGGCCAAAAAATCAATGAGTGTTGGTGGATTTGTGTTGGAACTAGATGATCTTGACAGGACTGGCCATGGGTCATTAACTTGCTAATTTAACTTAACTTAAGCATAACTTAAATTGCTAATAGGAAAAAGAGGAATGTAAAGAAGACAATTCTTCCGTAAAATCAGAAGAGATGAGGAATGGGATGAATAATTAAAAGTATCGAGTCATTTTCCGAAAGTATCGATCGCTGTCGATACCACCCGAGTATCGAGGTATCGAAAGTATCGAGAACCCATCCCTAAAATATACATAAACAATTTTCACAATCACAAGAAACACAATTTTCTTTAAAATGTCTTAATGTTTCTTTCTTTAAAGTTTTTATACGAATAGACCGCCATGCACTAAATTATATGTTTGGAACAAAACTTTCGATACACACGACATGAGGATGTCAGATAAGTGCTGCAAAGGCTATAGAGACCATTCGAAAAGGATGACTTGGTGTTGTGACATTGCCACACTCACTGTTTCATAATTCCGTTTATATTACCTTGTTCTTGGAGTCGAAAGTATCACACATTACACCTATACATACTTTATTGTGCGGCCGCAAAATGTCAGCATGTTAATGTGGACAGTGATTTCTATCCTAAAAGAGTTTCAGAAGCTGGGGACTCTTTGTATTCCTAGTATAAGCTAATGTTTCTTTGATAATTTCAAAACTATGTCTTTTTCGAAATCTTTTCGCAGAAATCATGGATAATAACCCCCTATATGGAAGGAAAATTTGCTTCACACGTAAAATACATCGGTCTAACATTTACGAAAAATAAATCATTGTGGTAATATAAATTTTCTTTAAATTTTATGTTCCGCAACAGTTAGTTGCGGAATATTAATATTAATCGATATTTATGGGTGCTAGGGATGAAGAATTTAAAGCTGAAGAGTATTAGTGTTATCATGGCATCAAATTCACTTGAACGTTATTCTGATATTGAGATTCAGGGTTTGTGAGTGGCACTGTAGGCTATGTATGCTGCAAATAAGGTCTTTATTAATTAGATCTTAGATGGTTTTTGAAATGGACATACTTTTGTTCTGTTTCATACCATTTGGTGAGGGGAGTTTTCCAAGAGATTGCTGAACATTGTATAAACTAGAGGTGATACAGAATGGCACAGACTTTATCGTAGTAAAGTTTTCTAATTTCCTTGTTGTGGACTGGTACTGTACTCCTCCTTGCCTGCTGCCATCTATCGCCGCCCAAAGTACATTTTCTTAAAATTTTTTCAACTTTTCAGTTTCTTAATAATAGAACCGAAATATTACTTCAATAATATTAAAGAAGAGTAAAATCTCGTCCTAAATACAAATTTTCATTAAAAATTTGAAGCTGTTTTTAAGATGATGGCGATTAAGCAATACTGTAAATGCGAAATTGTAAGCTCTTTTTCACATGAATCTATTAATATTTCCAAGAACTTCATTTAAAGTCATTTCAAGCACTTAAAGTCACAAATGCAACAACGTATACAAATAGATGGAAATTGTATATTAACGGCGTGAGAAATATTTTAAAAAAATGACAATTGTGTAATTTTTGAAAAACAAAAGAATACAGAAAAATTAACTTTGTCATATTAAACAGTGCTATTAGCACTATCCATTGGAAAAAATTTGGAGCCATTTTTGAGAAAATGGCGTTTGAGCGTTTCTGAAAATGCGCCTCTAATGTAAATATTACTGACGTGTGAGACAAGCCAAAAAAGTACATTTTTGTAATTTTTGAAAAAACAACAAAAGAATAGAGCAATATGGCGTTTATGTCATCGGATAGGTTGCATTTGGTACTACCCCTAAAAAAATGAAAGAAAAAATTTGGAGCCGTTTTTGAGAAAATCTTGTATATGTAATTTCTTAAAATTGCAAATATTTCACGCAGTATTGCTCGAAAAGTACGAAAATTTTCAAAAAAGTCTACATGACCTTAATTAATGAACTATTTATTGACAACAAATTGCATTTCAAGGGAAAATCTGTCTTCAATTTTGTAGTTGTAGGAAGACACCAAAGAAAATCAAACTGTCGTAATTTTCGAAACTTCAGAGTTAATCGTGAAAATCGGTCATAAGCCACCTTTATAAGTGTATTTTACTCAATTCTTACAAGCAAAGTAAAGAAAATTTTTCAAAGTTTTTCAAAATTCCAAAGCTTCAACTAGAGCCAGATGAACAGGGGTTTCTTCAATTTGGAAAAGATCGTACGTGTTGTTTAGGTGCTAGGTTTGTTCACATACGACAGACGGACGGACGGAAGTATTGACAGACGGACGGACGTTTTGCTTTCAATTGGTTGTTCGGCATCAAGGACCCATAAAAAAGGGATTCTGGCTACTCCACGTGTTAGGGGATTTTTTTCTTAATTTAGCAACTGGATTTATTAACTTTTTCGTTCTCAAGGCCCAGCATTTAATTTTTTTGTGCCGAAAATCCGTTTTTTTCGCGCAGCATTACATAATTCTCTCTATATTATGTATATTAATCCGTATATACGTACGTATACGAATAAGTAAAAATGCATTGGAATTATTGACAAAGAAGTTCCCGAACAATTGGTAAATAGAAAAATAGTACGAGCACATAAAAGAATGTATTCACCAAGCCGCAGAGGAAGCTTTAGGTACCAGTAAATTAAAATCGAATCATTATTTGGGGGCGCAAGTCTGAAAGAAAAGGTTCATAGAAAAAGAGTGCTGGATTTAAAATGGCTTAGTGGCAAGAAAAATGAAACTAGTTTACAGTGTAAAACAATAAGTAGAGAAGTAAAATATGTAGTGTTATGGGGGAAGAATAAATTGTGGCTGGATAAATGCGATTATATGGAACAATTCATCGGTGGAACCCAGAACTCGGTAGCCTGGAAAGTAAATAAATATGTTGAAATGAATGAAAAAAACAGTGTCACATTATCACATATCAGCATCAATAAATAGAAATAATTTTTCAGAAATTGGGTAAAAAGAAAACTATCCTTGAAATAGAGAAAAACAAATCGTCTGGAACGGTCGTGTTATGCCCATGTCAGATGAAAGATGCCCAAAACAAGACCAATGGTGACGTTAGAAGGACATTCAGAGAGAAGAAGACTCAGACTTGGTTAGCAACAGGGAGTGCGAGAGGCTATGACGGCAAGCGAAATGCAAGATGATCTATGGACAAATAGAGATGCACGGAGACTGAGAGCGGAGAAACGGCGGGAGCTTAGAGCTACTCTGTATTATACTCGTACATAAGATCCGAATAAAATTAGAATGACATTTCCTGGTCACGTGATGACGCCAGCGCCATAACTTAGGGAGCAGCGAATAAGAAGCTTCGGCATTTGCACATTGTTGTCACCTAACATTAGGCAACAGATGTTACGAACTCATGAAATAAATGTTACGAATAACTTGTTACGAGTTTCTCAACATTCCTTTCTTCTGTTTGCCTAGTTAGTGTTGAGAGCTCATGGTTGAGCGCGTAGCATGCAGCAACGTCTCCCCTCCCCAATGTCAACTACATTGTAATTTTTTTCGTACTGAAGTTCCCGAGCTGGAGGGTTGAAGTAGGTCTACGTCATGAACATTCTACGTTAAGAAACATCATGACATAAACTATTGACTAATGTTATTATTTGCCCCCCACATGTTGGGCCTTCTTAATCTAGGCCAGTTAGCAACCAGGTTTATCGCCGCGACTGACCGTCGTGGGACTGTTTGGTTCAATGAGCATTGCAAAATTGTGTAGAGTGCAATGTAGGTTAAGATAATTTAGCTATGCTTATGTCAATATATGTATGACTATTTTTCACGTTGAATAATTTAGTGTGTCACAATATATTATTTAATTTGTGCATAGCTGCGTCATGACTGGACATTTATTTATTATTACATTTTGTATAAGTATTGTGACGGTGGTGTAAGAAATGAAGCTCTACTTCCAAAATATTTGTTTTTACTCTGTAGGGAAAGATGGCGGATTGGAATTTTCTATTTCTCCGGATGAGCGCAATATGGTATAAGACTATATGAGCCAAGTCCTTCAATGTTTACTAGCTTAGCTTGGCGCTTCCGGCGGCGGGTACTTCCATGCTGACAATTTTTGTCTGTGCGATGAATGTTCACACTGAAAAGAAGTTTCAAAAAGAATAAAGTTAACTGGCACCTCTCTCTTCAGAAACAGGGAATTACCTGAAAAATATCGATAGAAGTACTTTTAAAAAGATATGTATTTTCATTACTTTAGTAGGTTTAGCAATATAATGTAAAACAGTCGTTCATATTATAAATCGTGTCCTAAGAATTCACGTTGAGACAGACAAAATGCAGTGTTTTCTGCACTGTAGGTACCTAAACCCCGTAATACATGATTTTTCTATAATTCCTCCAGAATATTGTTGAAAGATTCGGCTAAATATAGAGCCAATCGATGTATGGTGAGCAGTAGAATGTGATAATCTCCAGAGTTGGCTTTAAAACTCCCCCAAAATGCGTTTTAGGTGCTTACTCCCTCCTAACACTTTTTTTCGATAACTCATTACAGAATTTGTTTTAAATATCAATTTGAGGAGCAAGTTGTAAAGATTAATGCAAATGCCGAAAGGTGTGTATAGGAATTCACAGCATTTCACGAGTGTTTTCGTAGATGCATTGGAACAATAAAAAACACGTGTTTTTTAGATTTCTTCCAAAATATGTAAGAGGGTACCGGCTAACATGCCTGCCCAACAATTTTTCCTTACCAATTATTATTATTATTATTATTATTATTATTATTATTATTATTATTATTATTATTATTATTATTATTATCATTATTATCATCATCATCACCTATTACTCTAGTCCCACCACTAGGAGACATTCATGCAGATATGTTTCCGACTATGTTCTCAGTTGTACTTATAGAACATCGTTCGCACATACGTTTCAGGAAATTGTGTGAGCCACGTTTCCGGCCACGACCACATATTACCCAAACACTTCGAACCTGCGCTTCTCGGTACCTTTGCGGCCATGCTGCTACACGTGCCTCACACGGTCACGCATTCATGAGCTCCTTCGGACGCGCTCTCGCCTTCTATGTGACCTCCACCTCCACGGGCGGTTCTTCTTTCGGGCGACGCGACACGCGGGCGATTGTGTTCGCGTGTTCCGTGGTCGCCTCACGCCCTGCCCGTCGCTCGCGGTTTCCTTTCCTGCTCGGCGCTCGCCTGGCCGCGCCGCGCCGCGCCGGGCGGAAGCGGGGAGGTGGCGACGCGGCGGCGGCGGCGCAGAGGGCCTTGGACGCGCCGCCTGGCGACGAGCGCCCGCGCCGCCGCAGCGCAGCCGGGGTCGCGGGGCGGCGAGGCGCGGCGCGGCGCGGAAGGCGCCTCAAGGCCGGGCGGGCCCTGGCCCTGTACAGCCGCGGCGCCCGCCTCTGCTCGGCTCGACGGCACCGCACCGCACCGCGCCCGCCCGCCCCCCGGCGAGCACAGCTCGGCTCCGCTCCGCGACGCGTCCCGGCGCTGCCGCTGTGAGGCACTCCGGGAGAGGGAAGGGAGCTCGCCTCTGCCCCCTCCGCCACCGCGCTGTCAGGGAAGGCTCAGCTTGCTTGCACGCTCATCCGCCTTCCCCGGCGACACTGGGAGCCCTGCGTCAGGACCTCTGAGCACAACACAACGTGGAATTAAATTAGTGGATCCGGGGGAGGAGGCTCGGTAGCTCTGCCCCCTCCCCCAGCTCCTGTTTTTTGGTTTTGTTATTTTACTTAGTTTATTCAAAACAATTACCAAACAATATATTGATCGTATCGCACCCAAACGAGTATACACGTTTTTTACTTAAAGCAGATTTTTTATATTTTTTTATTGTTTTGAAATGTTTAGGGGGGGGGGATCCGAATTGAAATTTCCCCTTCCTTTAGAAATACGTTCTGGGTCTGCCACTGAAATTAGTGCTGAAGTCATGGCCGGTGCTTCGTAGTGTTTCAGCATTATTTTACTAATTTAAAAAAGTTTTTCCTTTGAATAATATCATTCCTTAGATAAATTTCTTTCTTCTTTCACGGCAGAATTATGGTAGCATATCTCGAAAAATATGGGATAGAAATAAATTTGTGATAACTGAATTTTTATCACAAGATTTTAAGAATATTACAAAAGTATTTTAATAAATATTATGATGAACAGGGCTCTTCTGTGTTGTTATTGTATTGGGTGTTGAATATTGCACAAATATATTCGGAAAGTTTGAAAACTTAAAAACTGAATTCGTTATTGTAACACTACGATAGTTGTACTCTTTAAGTTCGTTGGTAATAGTACTGTTAAAAAGGAGTTAAATAAGTTAAACCTGTACTGTTATTGTGCTTTAAATCTTTTAAAAATTGTTAATATTAAATTTTGTTACCATAAAAACTGCAATCAATCTTCAACCTTTGCGCTCGAGTTAAAATCAGGCCCGGCGGATAATGTGAATAGCGTCGGTAGCTATACCCACACGTAAAATTCCAAGTGGATAAAATTCCCACTCGGACTTTGGAGTGAGAGAAATATTCTGCAAACAGGATTGCGATTTTACATGTTTATAGCGACATGACCAACAAAATCGATTTTCAAAAATTGTTAAATGAGTTTATATCAAAATATGAGAAGCGCAGCGCTGCTCTTGCATTGCAAAAATGAACTGCTTAAGTGACATGAAATAAATGTGGTAACAATTTTATGTTAAACATGGCAATTTGAAAAAAAAATCTGTTTTGTAGCTTTTCCTTCATATACATTTTCGGCGGGGGGACTCCCCCTTCCGGGTCAACTATCCAGTCGGACTTTTTCACCAATCGCCGGCCCTGGTTAAAATCCCTCTCGAAGCAAAACTTTTTACGGCTTGGGAACACTCGCAGAGACGTAATCGGTCAGTGAACGATCCCCAAGAAATAGCCCGTCACTGGGAGCGGAATCATGTTTATTCCGTCGAGTTGAAATGTTCGAAAATTTTCCACAGGTTTAGATAGTACCTATTTTAATTATGCGTAACTCCTACAAATAATACCAGAAATTATGTGCTGCTGTGACTGCTAGTTTCATTATGTAAGTATTCATCATATTTTATATTTACGCAAGACGACATTCACTATTCTGTTTTATGTGCATCGCCCAAATTCATCGAATAAGTGGACAAAGAATGAGAAGGAGTAAACAGCTAAATACTCAAATACAGTCTCGGATGTGTAGTAAAATCGAAGCTCGGATATCTGATTTATTAGATACTCGTAACCTCTGACGATATCGCTAACGTGAGCGGTGGTGTTGTGCACATCTTGAGAAGCGATTGCCGCGCACGGAAGTGGCAGCGCTGACGTGGACTCGGAACCTGACGGGAAGTCGCGCAACGTCGAGTCCATATTTGCCAGCACTGACACGCGCTGAGGTCTCTTCAAGTCATAGCCCAGCGCTGCCGTAAGCACAGCTGTCTAGTGCAATTTGGCTTTCAACATTTTGGCTCTTCACACTTCCAATGGTAGCATTCTGGGGCGGAAAATATTCATTACTTCTGGAATAAGAATACACCATTTATACCAGGATTCATTTAATTGCTTATATAATATAATTACCTTCGAATTTTAGGCACAAAAATGTGAGGATTTAGGCACCTAAAATAGGTAACAAAATTATGTAATGAGGCGTGAAAAGTGACGTTATAGGTACTTAAAATGTTATAAAATGTTTAAACCATGCATTAAAAAACGGATATGAAAAGATGTTTCTGACATGTAAAAATTATCACAAAAGGATTAGTTTAGGCTTTTTTTTTTTTTTTTCCCAGGAAAATTCAGTATTTTTACATTTGGAAGAGTCGCTACAAGCATATTATTTTATTTATTTTCATTTCATTCCTACTTTCATACTTTTCATCCTCAACCTGTAAACAGCGCAACTGACCCGGGAATGGGTGCTATTGCCAAAGAAGTGTGTGCTGATTGGAGACAAGGGTGAAACATATCTTTATTTTGACTTGCAGAGCTCCTTAAGTTCCATCTACAGCATCTTGACTGATTTTCAATTTGTTTCTGTGTTAGTTTCTTGATCGCTTCCGTGTCCGTCTACTGGCGTGTCGCCCATTTCTATGAAAAGAAACCAGTCTTTAAAACGTGCATCTCAATCTTCCTATACTCCTATGCATTTTGAGAGTTAGTCGTCTTCAGCACTTGGCCAGCGGTCAGGGCCGGATTGATATTTTTCCAAGCACGATCTGTGTTGCCGCCTAACACCGTTGAACAAAAGTTATCTATTTTCTTTAATACTGAAATTTAAAATGTTAGTTTTCTTCTTCTTTTTCCCCACTTCATGGACTAGCCGGCTTCCTGTTCCGTCTTCACACACCGAACCATCTTCTACGTGGTCTTCCTACACTCCTTGCTGTTGGCTTGTACTGTAGCACTTGTGTAGGTAACCTATTTTGCTCCATTCTTTCTAAATGTTTTTTTCCATTCGTGTTTATATAGTTGTGTAGAATAATTTAAGCTAAATATATTTAATTATTTTCTTGTATCATCATTTCTTTGTTTATCTAGCAAGTACAACCTACCACACTCCGTAAAAATTTCATCTCTGTAGCTAAAATATTTATTTTTTCTTTTTGATAAAGAATCCAATTTTCACTCCCATACAGGACTACTATGACTATGTTGTCATTATTTATAAAATTTCAACATTGTATCTTTCCTAGTCTTATTTCTCAATGTTCGGTGTAGAGTGCCGCATATGTATTGGAACTTGTGCTATTTATTTTTTGTATCTTGGCTCCGGTCGTAACTTACATCACATTTCAGATAATTGAAATGTGTTACTTCTTCTATTGTTTAGTTTTCCAGGCATATCTTTGTTCTAATTGGATGAACTACTTTAAAAGCCATGACCTTTGTTTTTTGTTTTGAAATTTTCATATTATAATGTTCACACAATAACTTTAATTGATGGAGTACCATTGAAAGATTATTTTCTTTTTCATAATAATGACTTGTTCGCCAGCAAATAGAGTATTGATATAATTATTTCCGTTCAATCTGATGCTTTGTTTTACTTTCTCTAATAATTTCGTCTCTCTCTCTCTCTCTCTCTCTCTCTCTCTCTCTCTCTCTCTCTCTCTCTCTGTATATATATATATATATAT